>JANUYF010000001.1:64058529-64658529 GCA_026167975.1 Phrynosoma blainvillii | reverse complement strand
TTCTTCCTCCTCTCCAGTGTGGCTTGGATAAAGACACCTCTCCAATTACAGACTTGTAGTAAACAGGCCCACGCTTTTGGTCCTGCAATGAGAGGTCTGTCTGGTACAGCACAAAAGCAGCAGTGACAGGCCCTGGTTCACAGGCAAAAGATTGTAACAAGGTCTCTGGCAGAGGCCTATAAAGAGCCCAAAGAAAACTTCCTCTTGGGGATTGTGAGAAATTTTCCATAGCTCTGTGGGTTACTCTGTTAATCCTGGACTTTCTGTTTATGCACTCCCATGCTACTCTCTTTATATTTTAAGACTGTTTCTTAAATAAATATGTCAGTGTATAACACTGAGAGACCCTGTCCTAGTCTGAGGCAATAAGCCTCAGTAGGAAGCTGTTTCACCTTCTTTTTCACCCTTTATGTTGCAATCAGCTTGTTGGCTTCTTTTGCCCAGTTTCTTAGCCACATCCCAAACCAGTTCTGTGGAAAGTTTGACTCCACAGGGGTATGCTTCCGTGGGTGGTTTAATCCCAATGAGACACCTTTCCTCTGACTTGTCCATTTCCCTGTTGCATTCTTCCTTCTACAAAGACAATTTTATTTGAACGAGGCAGCACTGGAGGGCATATTGCTTATTTGCCCTCTTTTTAACATCTGAGTGCCTAACTATAGTCATCTACATCCTAGTGTTGTCATAAGAGACTCGAGCTAATATGGCATCAGGAACCAATTCAGACATTGAAAGGTCTCATTCTGTTGGTAATGCCATTGCTACTGCCTGTGTTACAGTTCAGCACAGGTTGGAGAAGCCTGATCTGTTTTTGAGTTGCAACAGCTTTCTAAGACCTCAGACAACAGTCTTTCCTAGCCCTGCCACAGAGCTTGTCTGAATCCGCCAGTATACGTGCTGGCTGAGGGATTCTGGGAGCAGTGATCCAAAACAGTAATTTCTTTGAGTGTTTCCCTGCTACTAAGAATTAACCTGGATGTCTTCATCCTGCAAAGCTTGTTTGTCCTTCCTCAAAGGTCATGTTTAATTAATGTGGACATGTCCAAAGAAAGAATCTCTTGATAGCTAGGCTTGGAAATACATGGTGTAGTGGTTTGGGTGTTGGACCAAGACTCTGGAGATCAGGGTTCAAATCCCTATTTGGCCATGGAAACCCACTGGATGACCTTTAGCAAGTCACACCCTATCAGCCTAAGAGGAAGGTAAGGGCAAACCTTCTCTGAAGAAATCTCAACAAGAAAACCCCATGATAGATTGGCCTTAGGGTCATCATAGGTCAGAAACGACTTGAATGCACACCACCAGCACCAAAGATGTCCCACCAATTACATTGGCCAAGTCTAAAACTGCATACCTGAATGAGCTGAACTTTCTTCAGGCAAGGTAGAGGGAGTGACTAACAAGTCTTCTGGAGACTTGTATGAGTGCAGCAACATGTGAGAAATCAATCCTTGCTTTGCTGAGTCCCATCCCCAAAGCTGAGGAAAGCGCAATGTGCTGAGTTTGTGTGGGAGGCTCTTCCAGCTGTTTTGAGTGTTCCCTCCACCTCCTCTATTTCACATGAGTTAATCATTGCCTTTGTGGAGTCATTGCTCATCATTTTGCCTTTCTCAACAAACTAAGTGACCCAGGGAAGAAGGGAGCAGCTGTTTTGTCAATTTATTTGCTCTTACTCAAGTACAAGAGGAGTGGGCCAGCAGAGAAAAGGATTGAGATTTGCACTGTTCTGCCATGTGGATGGGATGATGCATTTATTAAATGGGGAAAATGGGAACCCATCAACCTCTGGATGAGCTTTGTGCCAGCTGTGGGACAGCCAGGAAGGAGCAGCTCCTCTTACACTGTCCTCATGATTATAGGGTCTTGACAAGGGTATTTTGGCTAACAGACTTAGGTTTTGTAGCCACAAAAAGAACAAGAATACATGGGAAGAACAAACTGTTCTCTGTGATACATAATTTGAACTAGATACCAAAGCCACTGCCAGAAACAAAATCTGCAAGAGCAAGTCAGTTAATTGCCACATACAAATATGAAAGGAAAGTTATTTTTGAATATTTCTGCATCTTCATAAAGACTAATTACAGAAAGCAATTAGTTTCAGCGAGCACAGAGATTGCAAATCTTTTTGAGGCTACAATCCAATCCAATCCAATTCAATTCAATAATTCATTACATTCCTAGACCAGCATAAAAGGAGAGAAGACCATTTTTATCATGAGGTGAAATGAGAAAAAGTGGTATAAGATACAAAGTTATATAAAATACAATAAACAAATAAAATTACATTTCATAATAAAAAATGTGGGCTACAACTCAACTATATGGCGGGTTATTCCAAAAAAAGTAGTTTTCCCAACCTGTGGACTAGGACAGGGGAGCCCTCCAAGGCTGTAAATAATTTTCAGGGCAGGTTTAAATGTTTTGGCCATGTCTGGGACTTGATAGAGGGTTGAGAGGTCTCTGGATACCTAGTGCCCATAGCCTCTCCAGATGTTGGAGATCTGATACTAAAGCAAGAATTACTCCTGTGGGGCTAGGGAAAGGTGACTGGATCTCCCAATCCAAAGTCAAAGTTGTCTCTAGCCAATTATCCTGCAGCCCCTGGGCCACATCTCAGGAACAACAGGACAATATTACTAACTACTAATGGTTTATCTTAACTCATCTGCTGCAGCCTGGAAAGGACAGCTGGCTCCTACCCTCCATGGTGATTGCTCGTGTGGTCTTCATCCCCCTCTTCATGCTGTGTAATGTGCAGCCACGCAGCAACCTGCCTGTCATCTTTGGCCACGATGCCTGGTACATCATCTTCATGATCTTCTTCTCCAGCTCCAATGGCTATTTGGCCAGCCTCTGCATGTGCTTTGGACCCAAGTAAGTATTTCTTAACAGATGAACAGTACTGAAAACGTGTCCAGCTTGAGCTCTGCCCATCCTCAGTTTCACTTGCTCCATGGGAATTGTCATGAGACTTGTGCAAAAGCTAATGGTTGATAGCAAGCACCAGCCTTGCTGATCCACTACATTGGTCCTTACTTGTTTCTTTTAGTTTTCTTTTTTTTTAATTGCAAGTCTATTCCTTAATTCTTAATCGACATCCACTTCTTATTTTATTTATTTATTAGAATATTTGTTTATGCCCCACCAGGACTACCAGGCAGAAGCACAAAGATTAAAAACAGATAAAAGCATTTAACAACCTCCCCCAAAATGGAGGACCATCCAGGGGGGAAAATATATGCAGGACGTCCCCAAATCAAAGCCCAAAACACTGCTAGGAGTGTCATTGCATGCCTCTTAGTCCTGCTCAAAATGGAGGACATTTCCAAACCAAAGCCCAAAGCTCCCTTTAATGTCCTCCATTCTCTAAAGTGATGCTTAGAAAGGAGGACATTTAGGGGAGTAAGTAGGACGTGACCAAAATAATAGCTGAAAGACAAATAGAGGACCTGCCAGCAAAAAATGGGGGACATATCTCTCTCTCTCTCTCTCTCTCTCTCTCTCTCTCACACACACACACACACACACACACACACAAGCTAAAAACTGCATATAAATTCATGCTTCCTAGTCATGCTCAGAATGGAAGACATTTTGGAATTCCTCCTGGACAGAAGATTGGAATGTAAGATGGGTCCTGGGAAAGAAGAAGGGGGAAAATGGCGGATTTCCCAAAAACCTGGGAGGGGATGGGTTACACCCTCTCCCAACCCTCTGCTATTAGTCCCTCTCCTCCAGTTTAATGCTATTCAGGTTCGTTGTTCCCACTTGCTGAACATGCTTCCTAATCAGTTATTTTCAAAAGAACAGCCAAAAAACTACTCTTCAAAAAGTGTGCTTTTTTTTTTTTTTTTTTTTTTTTGGATTTTTCTCACTTCAAAGAGAGTCAGAATGATTGCAGTTGCACCTGAAACCGTTCCCAGTGAGGATGAGGCATATATACAGCAATCAGCAAATCGCTTCAAATCATAGTGGGAATGAGGCCAGAGATAGCACCATGCAGAGTGGTTGATTCCATTGATTCCAGCTTAGGGTTGCCTCCTATCATGATTTTCTTGGCAAGATTTGGTCAGAGGTTTGCTGTTGCCTTCCTCTGAGGATGAGAAAGTGTGATTTGCTCAGGTTCACCCAGTGAGTTTCCATAGCCAAGCAGGGATTCAGACCCTGGTCTCCAGAACTGTAGTCAACACTCAAACCACTCACTGCAACAATCTAATTGGGATGTGGTTAAGGCATGCACCACTGAACCGCCATAGCCAAAGCCATCTTTCCTAGGAAGGTACAGCTGCGACCAACTTAAATTGGGCAAAGGCACTGTTTTGCACCTGTCTCCAGCTGAATTTTAGTTCTGTGTTTCTGTGTCAAGATGATTTTCACTCAGAGAGGCATATGAACAATTGAAACCATATATATTGCTATGTGTGCTGCTGGTAGGTAGTTTGGATACCTGAGTATTTCCAGGTAATGAGATGGTACTGCCAAGTTAACCAGTCTTTCTTCTCCTTTTTCTAGGAAGGTGCTGTCCCATGAAGCAGAGACTGCAGGAACGATCATGGCATTCTTCCTCTCACTGGGGCTAGCCTTGGGAGCCATCTTCTCCTTTCTGTTTAAATCTGTCATCTAACAGAGACAGCTTGTTCAGAAGCCGTAATATGATGATTTGTTGCCTGCTTCCCAGGGATTTGCTGACTTGTACCTCTTGGCTTGGAAGGCAGCTTCTCATCTGCTGCAGAGACAGTCCTGCTCATTTCCTGAGTGATACTCCCACAATTGCCAGCTATGTGTGACCTCCACTCACCCAGCTTTATGCCACCCTTCCTGTCTTATTCACTAGGACCATCTGCCTCCCACACTCCGTATCATTCACCTTGCTTATTCTCTTAAGAAGGAACTTTTGCTCTAGTTTGTTTACATTGTCGCACTCTATTGCCAGGCAAAAGGGATTTGCTCCCCACCATAATCACTGCCATCTTAGTCTGGCTGCCAACCTTGCTAATATTGTTCAGATGGACTAGCTCTGTTTGCCCAAGTTTCATAAATATCTTCTCCACTGTCTTGGAAAGTAAATCTCAACATTATGGCAATCACACTGAAACAACTGATATCCCCAGACCCCTATCAGTCAAATAGCAGAACCTAAGAAGGCAGTCTTTCTCTTGGTTTGTACTTCTGACATGTCCAAACTCCCACCTGCCTGATTTCTGTCCATGAAGAGATCTAGGTAAAAGCACCTGCTACAGGTGACATCCCTGGCCTATATCTGGTAGAAGTGTTTTGTGTGTATGTGCATGTGTGTGTGTGTGTGTGGACATAAGTGGTCAGAATTATGAAGGCCACTAATCAGCAAAGAGCCTTGAGTTGCTCCCCATTACTTTGCCTTTGTAAATATGTGTACATTTTGCCTTTTTGCATACAAACTGAACATGTCCTGACTTCTAAAACCTCTTTTGTGTCTTTTACAAATTTCTACACATGTTGCTCCCATGTGGCAATGATGGAAGAGCCCATGCATCATTCATTATAATGGGGATTATAAAGGTAATGCTGAAGGGCTTGGCCCCTGATTGCCCAGAGCAAAGGCCAAAGGCACTTGTTGCAATACTTGCCTTGCCTTTTGGGGAGGGGGCATCTTTGAATTATAAAACTCAGGATTTCAGTTATTTTATTTCTACTCTGTCTAAAAATGCAATGCTTGGTGATTTTTTTTAAAGAAAGAAAGTTAATGGACCTTTAAAGTCTGTAAGAGATATGTATTATATAACTGACAAATTAAAGTAGGATTTTTTTAAAGAAAAAAGTATAATGCTTGGAACTTTAAACTTGTGATTAAAGAACTGAATGCTATTAACCTCAAAGGTCTGATATCAGAGGGTAGTACAGCAAGAGTTTGGGCTGGACTGTAACTTGCAATCAGACAAGAGCATAGGTCAGTGTTATGGAATAAATAGCTATATACGAAGGAAAATGGGTTGGAAGCACTGAACTGCAAGAGATCTTCCACTATTGGATCTCAAGGCAGCATACAATTTAAAAGAGCAATACAGTCTTGCAGTTTTGACTTTTGCAGATTTGATTATTCATGGATTTAAGTAATATGGTCTCTAGGAATCTCTAAGGCCTCCAGCACAACTCTGCTGGAAGTTGACTATAGAGGTAATGGAGGACCTAGACATTCCTTCTAGGCATTTGTAGATCCTCCAGCATGATTCTATGGTCAGCATCTGGTAGATGTTGACCACAGAGTTGCACTAGAGCAGGGGTCAACAACCTACAGCCTGTGGGCTGCACCCGGCCTGTGGAGGCCTGCCGACCGGCCCCGGTCCTGCCACCGCCTTCTGTGGCCATGGGGGTCCTCTGGGGCGCCCTTTTGTGTTCCAAAATGGCGCCCGGAGCCTCACGTGACCTTTCCCGTCAATGGGAAACATTGCGCGAGACTCCGGGCACCATTTTTGAACACAAAATGGCGCCCCGGAGGACCCCCACGGCCGCGCTGGGCCTCTCCGAAGCCTGGCGCGGTTGAGGGAACCCTCCTGGGGGACAGCCACGCTGGACCACTCCGAGGCTCAGCGCAACTGAGGGAGCCCTCCTAGGGGACCCCTGCAGCCGCCAAAATGGCGCCTCCTAGGGGACCCCTGCCGCCATGCACATGCACACATGACGCAAGGCGCCATTTTGGTTTCAAAAGTGGCGCCCCCCCACGTGTGCACACATGCGCACGATGGTGGGAGTTGTGCGCATGCACGCACACAGGAAAGCGCCAGCCCCCCCCCCACCCCCGGCCAAAAGGGTTGCCGACCCCTGCACTAGAGAGTGTTCTCTCCGGTTAAAAAAAGAAGTGTTTTTTTTTATTTTTCCACTTTCAAGGGTGTCCTGTGCCCCTAACCCCAGTGAATGTAGAGGACCCACTGTACGGTTGAAAATGCAAAAAGTGAAATTAAAATAGAATTAAACTAGTCACAATATTAAAACACTTCAATCACTAGTGAATAAAATGGAGATTTAAAAGCTATTAAAAGCAGTATAGTTTAAAACAACAGTCCATTCTTTAAAAAAAATCTTTCTGTAGTAAAAGTCTGTTGGAATAAAAAGTTTTTTCCCCCTGCTGACAAAACAGCAAGGAGGAGGGCCATTCTGGCCTCCCTGGGAAGAGAGTTCCAGAATTTAGGGACAGTCACTGAAAAGGCTGGCTCTCAAGTCCCCACCAGCCGTGCTTGTGACTGAGAGAAGGCCCTCCTCTCCTGATGATCTCAGGGCCTGAACAGACGTGTACAAGGAGATATGGTCTGCCAGATAGCCTGGATAGGAGCCATATAGGACTTTCCTGTATAAATCATAACTAGCACTTTGAATTATGCCCAGGAAACAAACTGGGAGCCAGTGGAGCTGTTTTAACAGGGGAGTAGTATGGTCCCTGTAGCTTTCCCCAGTTAGCATTCCAGCTGCAAGTCTTTGAACTAGCTGAAATTTCTGAACACTCTTCAAAGGCAGGCAGTCCCATGTAGATGAGGTCTGTGTGTCTACATCTAAATAAAACTCCACCAGATAATCCTGTTTAATACAGTTATGCATCTAATCTCTGGTGGGGAAAAGGAGGCAATATAATATCTACAGGGAGGAAGTAGTGGTAAAGAGAAGGCTCACCAAAGGTGGTAATTAGAGTAAATAAATGTGTCTCTATGCTACAAGTATAACTTCTTTGAAACCATTTTTAGACTTAAAAATCTATTGTCCACCTTCAGCTTTAGTAGAATGAATTTTTCTCTCTTGTAACTGGTAGAACTGGACTGCCATCTGTTGGCCCCACATATATATTGCAAGGTCAAACCGTAAAACAAATGTATGCCTTCAAGTTATTTCCAACTTATGACCGCCCTAAGTGAGCCTAACAGGTTTTCCTGGCAAGTTTCTTCAGAGGGGGTTTGCTATTGCTATCCTCTAAGGCTGGGTTTACATAGTCAAGCTGGAATTCAAACCCTGGTCTCCAGTCACAGTCGAGTCCTTAAACCACTACACCACGCTGGCTCCCATATATAAATATACTCATTTTAAACTATCAAAAATGGCATAGTAGATAGTTTTACAAATACTAAGCAAATACAGTGCACCTCTTTTACTTGTAATTTCAGTCCCTAATTATTTCTTTCAAGGAAGTAAAAAATATTGGTGTTGTCAGTCTCTGAAACATTTTACAAGACTGGGGAAGGCTGATTTTTAGTAATGCCTAGTGTAGTTCCATTACAGCCACATCAGTTTTTCCTAATCTATCACAGAATGCACCGAAAACGATGCTGGCGTGTTCTGATTATTTATAACAGGACTCATTTCTTTACATAGGATGCTGGCATGCCACATCCCTGTGTCCATATACTATCAAGCTAAGGGAATTTGTGGGACATATGCCCAAGTTTCTTACAGACCAAGTTTTGAGAACAGTTGCATACAGCTGGTGCCTGAAATTTTTGCTTTCATCATGAGATGCTGATGGTTCACCTCTAGTGTTTTTAAACTGTGCAAAGTGGACTGATTCTAGATTTCTAGCTCAAGAACCATCATTTGCGTCCTAGAGTCTCCAACAGCCACTTCAGTTCTTGTTTCTTAAGATTATTTTTAGAAGATGGTCTGTGAAAATTGCTGTGGCAGATTCAAGACTTACCTGATTTACAGAGGTACAAATTTATAAGCAGCAGCCTACCTCAACAGTGCAGACAGGGTGGTGGGCATTTATTTATTTATTCTCCCCTCCCAGTACAAAAATTGAGGTACAGCAAGGATAAGTTGTTGGGGGAGGAGAAGAAAATGATGGCCTTTAACACTGGACAGGAAAACAATATGGTATGTAAACCAGTGGGGAACAATGTTCACTTCTGAAGGAACAGACTCACCTTTCAGGTGTAATTGGGTATTATCCTGGGATCACTTGCTTTATACGTGAGCCCATCACATTGATAGAAGGCTGATTCCTGCTCCAATATGGAAGAAATTAAGTTTGAGTCAAGCAGAAGCCTCTCTCTTTTAGTCATAAAAATAAAACAAAGTAGGGTATGGTTGCATCTCAACAACTAATACACTTATGACAAACTTGGACCACCAGATTCTTTGCTTAAAATTTGAGAATTTAAATGAGATTGGTTAACAGATTCTAATTCCACAGTCTCTCTCTCACTCCTGGTTAATTTTGCAGTATGAGCTTTTACCCACTTTTCAACCCCAAGATGCAGGGGAGAGATACTCTTGCTTACAAGGGCTTAGCTGTTTCTACTTGCCTTGCCTCAGTCCCAGCCTCAGTTGCCACAGACTGCATCTATACTGCAAAATAAACCAGACTGACACTGCCTTAACAGTCATGGCTCAATGCTATGGAATTTTGGGAATTGTAATTTTGTGACACATTTAGCCTTCTCTGTCAGAAAGCTCTGGTGTTCCAACAAACTAGACGTCCCAGGATTCCATAGCATTGAGCCATAGCAGTTAAAAGTGGTGTCAACTTGGAGTATTTCTGCAATGCGAATGCAGCCATAGAACAGCTGCTGCTACTTTTGATGCATGTGAAGGTGTTTGTGCTATCTTCAGCACTATGCTCTTCAACAACTGCCCAAGGAGCAGCTTTTCCATATTGTCCTGGTTCTCTGCTTCCTAGAGGCAGCCAGAAGGAAAGTTACCACTGAGGTGAGATGTGATTTTTTTTGGCTAGGGACACAGGACTCTGCTAAGAGAAGAAATATGATGAATAAGTACGTACTTTTTAATCATATGGAAACAGTGGGAATTCACCTTAGTCTTAAATACCACTTCTTTTTTAAAAAACAATTCACACAATAATGCAGTTTCCTCTAATGGTTCATCTTAATTATATAGTCTAGCTAGTGTTTCAGATTCCAATACAGACTTTGGCTGCTGCACCTCAAAACACTCCTGTTACATGTTCATTTTAATAGCAACAGGAATCACTGCAGTTAAGACTTTGCAAATGAAAACATTCAGCCCACTTTTTAGTTCACTAACTGTTCTCAAAACAAGCTGAAATTGGGCACTGAAATAGGTCAAGCACAAGGCAGTCATTTTCCAGGCTCCTAAAATGCTGCTTCTATTGATTTGACACAGCATACCAGTACTCCACTTCCTAAAGTGGTTCTATCAAAAGTTCTCTATGTCTTTGAACTGGCACACATAGAACTAACTGATTAGCTAGTGGGTGTTTTTGTTACTTGCTTTGTGACCCTATGAATGAGAGATCTCCAAATCACCCTGTTATCAACAACCCTCCTCCAGTCTTGCCTTTTCAGGGCCATAGCTTCCTTGACTGAGTCTTTCCACATGTTACACAGTCCTCTCCTACTGCCTTCTGTCTTATCAAATAGTATTGTCTTTTCTAGTGAACCATGTCTTCTCATAATATGTTCAGTCTCACTTTACTCATTTTGGTTTCTAGGGAGAGTTCAGGCTTGATTCGCTCTTAGACCTATTTATTTCTCTTTTTTGGCAGTCCATGGTATCTGTAGAACTCTTTGAGTGTCCACAGTAAAATCCCCAGCATGCACTTGCTTTGTCTTGACACCTGCAGTTTCAGTCTTGGATCAAGGAACATGTCAGTATGAGCTTGCAGAATATCTTTTAATCTGAAAGTATGGTTCAGCCACGTAAACCCACTGGATAACCTTGGGCAAGTCACACACTCTCAGTTTCAGAGGATGGCAATGGCAAACCCCCTCTGAAGAAACTTGCCCAGAAAACCCTGTGATAGTTTGCCTTAGGGTCTCCATAAGTTGGAAATAACTTTGAAAGCACACAACAACAACAACAATAACAACAACAATAACATATCAAATATGGTCCATGTAAATTCAGATCAGAAAATCCCAGCACATCTCTGTAATGGGAGTACCCAGGAAAAGAACATAGAAAATAATGCTGCTTCGAAGGACAGGTGGTAGGTCTGTAGTCTAGAGCTGAAAGATAAAGTCTTATGTGAAACATACTCAAGCTTACTTAGCCTTTTGCTTGTGTATATGACTTACACCATGCCAGCCCAGGAGTGTTGTAACATTCCAAGAACTACTACAGAAACCTGAAATATAGAGAGGTTTCCCCAAGAAGTCAGACTGCCACTCCCATCATTCCTCAGCATTTTCTAAGCTGGCTAAGGCTGGTAGAAGTTGCAATCCAACAACAAGCACTCTTGAATAACCAGCTAGCAGATTTAAAAACAAAAAGAAGACTAGTAGAGCATTATTTTAATACAAATCATTATCAGAGGGCCACAGTAGTACAGTATTTTGAGTGCTGGACTAGGACTCTGGGAGACCAGGGTTCAAATCCCTGCTTATACATGGAAACCCACTAAGTAACCACAACAACATTTATAACATCCTTTCCATTAAGGGCAGAACATCAAACATATATAATAAAAAAAACATGATAAAATACAGACAATTAAAATGCTAAAATAATATGCTAATCTAATATAATAATATGATAACAAGCTTCTTACCAGTCACTACCCATCTCAGCAACCTTAGGCACAGTGAGCCACTCAGCAATCTGGAGAATCAAAGAGGAAGATCTTCAACTCTTTGGGAAAGTGGGTACGATCCTCCTCCAGCTAAAGGTGTAATGGAAGACTGTTCCTTAAACGCGAAGACAGATCCTGAAAGGCTCACAGCCTTGACAGAGCTGTACGTGTTGGTGGAACCGCCAATAATTCTTTGTCTGCAGATCTTAAATTTCTAGATGGTACATACTATGCTAGCTGAGCTGCAAAATAATGGGGAATGTTACAGCAGAGGGCCTTAAATGTTAGGACCAAAGCCTTGTAATGAACCTTATCCTGAGCTGGTAGCCAGTGGAGGGATCTAAGAGCGGAAGAAATGTGAATATTTGGGGAGATTTAAGACAACCCGAACAGCACTATTCTGGATTAAAACCAGAGTAAGAGAGCAGGAAGACAAACCTGCCAATAGGTCCAGGCATGAAACAACCAAGGCCTGGACAGCCTTGATGATCAAAACCCTACAGATCCTATGGATGTTCAAAAGATGGAAATTACATGCCTTAGCAGTTTGTTGGGAATCAAGTCTATTTTGGGGGAATTTATAATTAACTCAAATGTGCGAGAGTGAAACGCCCAGCTTCGCTTCACGAGATCTATCCAAGTGTATACCAGAGACTTAAGAAATCTGGCAGGGAATGATGCTGAGGAGAACCAAACTCTAATTAAAGTCTAAAATATTTATTAACACAATCAGCAAACATCCAAGTAAGGCACACACACTAGAAGGATAAGCGGGAGAGAGCGGGGAAAGCAGAGAAGAAGACCAGGGTGCGAGGGATATACTTACGGACTTCTGGCAGCGAATGCAGATGGATTCAGTGGAAGGGCATGACCAGCAAGCGTGGGGTCGCGGGAACTATCTCAGAGCGCAGACCGACAGAGATTCAGCATGTACTTCCAAGGTAGCACATGGACTGCCAAAATCCAGGGGTTTTTAAGGGAAATTTCTCTCTCCTAGCTATGAGCCTAACAATTGGAGGACAAAGGCTTGATGAGCTTATCTTTGTTTTCCTAAGTATGAGCATAGTCTAAACCAGGGGTAGGCAACCTTTCCTCTTTAAGGGCCAAGGGACTTCAGCTCCCAGAAGTCTCAGCCATGTTGGCCAATAGTCCCATGTTGGCCAATAGCTCCTGGGATTCTGGGAGCTGAAATCCCTCGGCCCTTAAAGGGGAAAGGTTGCCTACCCCTGGTCTAAACAATGCATTTGATTTCAAGACTATCAAGGAAGGGAAGCTAGAGAAAGGGGTGCAATCAAATCTGATCACTGTCCCATTAGGTGTGAGACAAGACAAACAGACACCATTGTGTATCTTTTCCAGGATAATGGGATATTCCCAAGGGCAACTCCCAAACCTGCCTGTCCAGGAAATCTCTAGTGGTCTTGAGCAGGGGTAGGCAACCTTTCCCCTTTAAGGGCCGAGGGACTTCAGCTCCCAGAAGCCTCAGCCATGCTGGCCAATAATCCCATGTTGGCCAATAGCTCCTGGGATTCTGGGAACTGAAGTTCCTTGGCCCTTAAAGGGGAAAGGTTGCCTACCCCTGGTCTTGAGCAACTTCAGCAGTGTCTACATGACTTTACATTTAGGGAATTATGGCTGCCACCTCCCAAGGGTCAGGCTGGGGTCATAGGGAACTCCACATGCTTTTAAAATAAAATATTTACCAAGAAAAAGGGAGCACATTCACTAACAAGTTGCCCCAATAAAGAGACATAGGGACAAACAATAATCCAGGAGGACTCCAAGGTTCCTGGCAACCAAAACAGGGGCCAATGTGCAACTCCGTGAACACAGTGAAGGGGATGAAAGTGAGGCTCCTGGGCAGTCAGGCTGAAGCACCAGGACCCCAGTTTTATCCATGTTCAGCTTAAGACAGTGAGTGGTCACCCACAGGGAAACACTCAACAAATCATGTGTAATTAGATAAGGCATCACTTGGAAAGGGCTGCTTTCTCCAAAACTTTAGAGAGAAATGGAAAAAGAGGCACAGGACAATAGTTAACACAAAGTGAAGGATGCAGGGAGGGTTTCTTTAGTAAAGGATGCACAACAACATGCTTAAAGCAGCCCAGAAAAATATGCTTTGGAAAGGAACAGTTCACCATGCGAGTTATAAAAGGCAGAACCAAAGGCAGAAGGACTGAATAAAGAAGGAAAAGGATCAGTAGGGCAGGAAGTAGAGGAGGATAACACAATCTGACCCATGATGGCATCTGTAATAGGGGAAAATTGGAATGTTACCCCTGATGATAAAGACATTGTTGGAATGTGGTAAATTAACTGATGGCAATGGTGGAGGAGAACCATCCACAAAAAATGATTTAACAATTGAGGCCACCTTCTAGTCAAAGAAAGAGGCTAAATCACTTGCAGTGAGATCTTGGATTGCAGGACCCTCATTGCAGCTGGCTATAGGACTCGATAAGATGTTAAAGGTATCAAATGTTGATGCATATTTGCTTGAGCTTGAATCTCCTCCTGTAGATAAGATTTTCGGGATTCATCAATATGGGAGTAAAAGGTTGCACAAGCAGTTCTCAAACTCTGATGTTGTTCATCTGATGGATTCAGTCTCCACTGCCTTTCCAACTGATGGATGATAGTTCATTCTATACACAGCTCTGCATGCAGCCAAGCTCTTGGTTGACACCGCGTAACTAGGCAGTTCTTCAGGTTCCACAACTTCTAGGGCAGTTTTAGTTATGGTATTGAATTGATACTGAAGTTGTCAGTATTTAGTGCATTGTCTGCAAAGCTCTTGACTGCAGAAATATCTCCCAGCTCTGTCTCATTCCCTGGTATTCCATTCCTTTATTCACTCTTCCGCTACTCCACGGTTGGAGTAATTTGGAACTGGATAACTCACTAAGAGCCTGAAAAAAGAACTCCAAAGATATCCTAGGTAAGTCCTGACAATGCTTCATTTGTGTAAATGTGGGAGTCACAGGTGGTATTTTAATTTTATAGGACACCAGAAAATGATCTGACATCCCTGCATCTATAACCTGATCCAGCTCAATAGCTAGGTTCCTAAACAGCTAAAAGAATGGGAAGTGTTTCCACAATTTCCAGGTTAAAAACTTCTGAAAGGGAGAAAACATTATAGGAAATTGTAGATGCATTTATATGGATACTAAAGTCCCTACAAATAATTTGAACAGGATTTAATGGCACAAATGTGGACATTTCTGAAAATTCTTCCAGGAAGGCTGCATTCACCCCAGTGGGCCTATAAATCCCAGCTAGTGCCACTGGTGGATGACTTATTTGCAGTGTTGTTGCTTCAAAGGATGTTAATGAAGTTTCACTGATCATGGAAAGAAGCTTAGTGGGCAGTGATGTTTTATAAATTTTTGTTTTGTGTTGTGTTGTTTTGTTTTGTGGTTTTGTTTTGTGTTGTTGGTTTATAAATGTTTTTATAAATGTTTTGATTATTTTAATTATGAGATGTTTAATACTGTTTTAAGGGGGGGTTGGTCTTAGGGGTTATATTGTATGGGTTTTTATGTAAGCCGCTTGGATTGTCTTTTTCAATAAGTGGGATATAAATAATAATAATAATAATAATAATAATAATAATAATAATAATAATAATTATTATTATTATAAATGATTTTAAGTTTGGACAAGCCACACTCTTTTTGCCCTAGGGAAAGGCAATGGCAAACCCCCTCTGAACAAATCTTGCCAAGAAAACCCCTATGATAAGTTCACTTTAGGGTTGCCATAAGATGGAAATGTCTTTAAGACAATTATCAATACTGCAAATGTAAAGAATTAAGAGTTATTCCACACTCCATCTATTTAGCTCAGCATGGAATGCATCTTAAGTTTATGGCTGGCATAGTGTTAGTGTTTTGCTGTTGTTTTATTTGTATTTTACTCATATGTAAGTTCAGCTTACACATATATAATTCCTTTTTCTGAATGGTGAACAGAGGGCTCTTCACTTGCCCCCACACTCTAAAAACCTCCCACCATCCAGCAAACTGTCAAGTCCTGAGAGGAACTCTCCCCAATCTAACTGCAACATAATGAAGATATTATTAAGTAAAAAAGAGATCACATGGATTTTAAGATTAAAATCCCTAGTGCCAACAGGTTTAAATTAAGTTTTGAATTCACAGTCTCTGATATAAAGACAAATTGTGCAAGATATAATTAAAGCCCAGATACTTTCTAATATTTGGCTAGTTACTTTCTCATTTGTTACAAAAACAAAACTTTATTTACCTCCTCCCTCTTTCTCATGGCACCCCCTCATTACACCAATTGCCAAGATTCCCAAGAGAATGACCTTGGATCTTCTCAAGGCAATCTCAACACCCTTCTGTCTGCTTGTTAACCACAAAAGAAAGTGAGCAACAGGGATTTGTTTTTTTGCAATTAACACCCCATTGCACGTCCCATCACTTCCGATAACCCTTTATAAAACAGTAGACCAGTCATTAAAAAATTAATAAATGCAATCAAAGCAAGCATGGCAGGCATGCTGAATGCTTCAGCTCTTGGGAAAAAATGGGGGGGGGGGATATAAAAACCTGGAGATGGTCAGCAGTCTACTTCTCATTTTGAAGGGAAGCATTTTTGGATGTTAAATAATACAAAGGGTGAGGAAGGCTGCAACACCACTCCTGGAAGCTTCAAGGAGAAGCAATTCACGTTACAATGGTCCCTCCACATTTGCTGGAGTTAGAGGACATAGGCAGTGGCATCACCAGGGGGTGCGGACCACACCAGGTGACACCCTAAGGGTGTCCTCAAATATCTGCTTTGGGGCAGAAATGGACTGTGGCATTTGTCTGTGTCCCTTTAAAACACTGAATGTGAGTGAAATGAGGCTCAATGGGAGGAGAAAGGAGAAGCCCCAGATTTTTTAAAATTTTAAAAAATTAATGTTTAATTTAAAAAATTAAACAAATTATTTAAAAATATTATTTAAAAACATCACACCTTATGGAACTGTGTACATGTAAATACATTTAGGACGTGTGTATGATATACGGGAATTATAGTTTATGAGTAACAATTAGTACAGAAGAACATTACTAAGCGTGGTATGGGAGGAAGTCAATGTTGGGTGACACCATGAGTTACCGCACCAGGTGACGCCAATCCGAGTGACTCCACTGGGCACAGCACCCCTGTGAAAGTGGAAAGAACACAAATAAAACAACAACAACTTTTTTTTAACCTGAGAGAACACTTCTCTAGGAATCTCTAGATTCTCCAGCACAACTCGATGGTTCACATCTGCCAGGTGTTGACCACAGAATCATGCTGGAGGACCTACAAATGTCTAGAAAAGTGTTTTCTCTAGGAAGCTCTAGTTCCTACAGTATGACTCCATGGTCACCTTCCGGCAGCATCACACTGGAGGACCTAGTAGAGAGATGACTAGAGAGAACATATTAATCAAATCCATGAATAATAAAAAATGCAAAAGTCAAAGCCAAAAATGTGGAGGGCTGACTGTATTTCTTATAGCATGGTGGCTCATCGGAGCTGGGGCAGGTGAGCCACAGATTTCAACAACTTTTTCAAGCCAATTGGGAGTTCCTGCATGGCAGGGGGTTGGACTGGATGGCCCTTGTGGTCTCTTCCAACTCTATGATTCTATGATTCTATGACCTCAGTGGATAACAAAATCTGTGGATGCTTAAGTCCCATTAAATACAATGGCATAGTAAAATGGTGCCCCTTATATAAAATGGCAAAATCAAGGTTTACTATTTGGAATGTATATGTTTTTAAAATATTTTCAAGCCATGGATGCTTGAATCCATGGATAAAAAAATCTGTGGATAAGTAGGGCCAACTGTAAGCAACTCAGCAGAGAGAAATTCTGCCCTTCCATGGAGGTCCAGGCAAAAGCAAACAGCTGCAGCCTCTTCTACCTTGTACGGTATGTTCTTCCTCAATAACTTTCACCATCACCACCACACTCTGATGTTGCTTAGCCATGTGTCCTAGTTTTTAGCTCTGAAAAGTCAGAGGCTATGTACCAAAATGAAATCCACTGGGTGACCTTGGGCAATTCTCACTCTCTCAGCCTAAGGTGAAGGCAATGGCAATCCCCCTCTGAACAACAAAGGCTTATATTTTGTTGTTGTTTTGTGTCTTCCAAGTCATTTTCAGCTTATGGCAACTCTAGGGTGATCCTATAACATGATTTTCTTGCCAAAATTTGTTCAGAGGAGGTTTGCCATTGCCTTCCCCTGAGCCTGAGAGAGTGTGACTTGCCCAAGGTCACTCAATGGGTTTATAGGGTCACCTTAGGGTTGGCATAAGTCAGAAACTGTTTAAAGGCACACAACAACAACAAAGGTACAGAGAGATTATGTGAAACAGAACTTAGGCTGCATCCACACTTGCAGAAATAACCCAGTTTGAGACCTTTTTAACTGCCCTGGCTCCATGCTATGGAATTCTGGGATTTGTAGTTTTGTGAGACATTTTACCTTATATGTCAGAGAGCTCTGGTGCCACAAGAAGGTACAAACCCCATAGATTCCATAGCATGGAGCCCTGATTTGTTAAGGAGTTAAGGTGGTATCAAACTGCATTAATTCTGCACTGTGGATGCATGATGAAGCCCTGCTCTCTCCGGCACCCTGAAGGGGGTTGCAGACTGCCAGAAATAGTGCAAATTGAGTCCACTTTTAGGGTTAGGGTTAGTGCTAGGGAATCATGGGAACTGTTTCTTTTCTGAGACATTGAGCCTTCTCTGTCAGAGAGCTCTGGTGCCACAATAAAATACAGTTCCCATGATTCCCTAACCCTAACCCTAACCCTAAAAGTGGACTCAATTTGCACTATTTCTGGCAGTCTGCATCCCCCCTGAGTCTCTTTGTCTGTCTTCTTGCTTTCTAACAGGAGACACTTTCCTCACGGCTTTTTCACAGAGAAATGGCCTCTGCCACAGTCAGCTACTACAGGGCTTGGTATTGATGGATTTAAAACCTGTTCCTCCTTCAGAGGCTATGGACTCCTACAAGGGGGGCTTAAAGGGAGGAGGGAGAAAAGCCACCCCTCTGTGGAAGCTGCTGGAAGAAGTTGCACCACAAAGCGCCATCTCCCTCCGCTGGTTTGCAGAGCATCACAGGAAATAATCCCATTTTCTCCTGGCCGGGGAGCTCCAGTCAGAAACAGTGCGAGGCGAGCATGTTTTTTAGGATGCATGTAGCAAAAATACAATAGCATCCATAGTCCAGTAACATCCAAAATCCACCAGTGATGCTTTTATTTGGCCAGCCCAAAATTGCACAAGAGATATGTTGCAAGCTTTCAAAGCTCCACTGGCTTCTTCCACCAAACAGGGAACACTTTATGGGGCCAACCAAAACATGCCCAAAATACATCTTGCAAGCTTTCAAAGCTTCACTGGTTTCTTCTTCAGACAAAGCTCAAGGCAAAGGATTGGGAAGATTATGTTTTTAAATCATACAATATTTTGATTTGAAAGATCTGACCTCTCTTTTCCAGGCAGATGGATGGCATTGTGACACAACAGGCTTTCTAGACATGGTCAGAGGCACTCTGTTCTCGCTACGCCCGACACTTCCAGCTCTTAACTGGGACATTGATTTTTCTCCAAGGCATTTACCTCCTAAAAATATACAACAGCATCCCAAATCCACAAAGCAATGACCCCTTTATGGGGCCTGCCAAAGATTGCACAAAATACATGATGCAAGTTTTTGAAGCTTCACTGGCTTCTTCATCAGGCAAAGATATTAAAAACCATAAAAGAGGGGGGGGGGATTTTGGACGCTATTGTACATTGTTTGGATGTAAATGCAGTGGAAGGAAATTAGTGGTCCCAGAAAAGAGACTCGCATTAATTTTAAGGCTGGAAGTGTCGGGCGTAGTGAGAACAGAGTGCCTCTGACCATGTCTAGAAAGCCTGTTGTGTCACAATGCCATCCATCTGCCTGGAAAAGAGGTCAGATCTTTCAAATCAAAATACTGTATGATTTAAAAACATAATAAATCTTCCCAAACCTTCGCCTTGACCTTTAAGGCATGGTGACTAGACTTGGTCCTCTTTTTCCAGGACACACCCTCCATTTTAATCTTTCATCCAAGAGGAATTCAAAAATGCCTTCCACTTTGAGCAGGACTAAGCATCATGGATTCACATTTATAGGCAGGGTGACCACACTTGGTCCTCCTTTGCCAGGGCAAGTCCTCCATTTCAACCTTTTGTCCAGAAGAAATTCCAGAATGTCCTCCACTTTGAAGAGGACTAAGAAGTATAAATTTAAATTTATAGGCAGGGTGATCAAACTTGGTCCTCCTTTTCCAGGACATGCCCTCCATTTCAGCCTTCTGTCCAGGAGGAATTCCAAAATGTCCTCCATTGTGAACATGACTAAGAAGCATGAATTTACACTTATAAGCAGGGCGACCAGACTTGGTCCTCCTTTGCCAGGACACGTCCTCCATTTCAACCATATTCTGCCCAGGAGGACTTCCAAAACGTCCTCCATTCTGAACAAGCAGCATGGATTTCTCTTTACCTATATGTTTTTGGCTTTTATTTGGTAATGTCCTGCATGTTTTCTTGAATGTCCCCCATGTTGTGGTGCCTTGTCCTCCTTTGTGGTGGGACATCTCGTCACCCTGCTTTCAGGGAATAAGGGCTCATGTTTTCCACTTGCTAATCCCCCATTGATCGCCACAGGGGACTTCTAATAGCGTGGTTATTAAAAGATGGGAGAAAAGGGAGGCGAAGCGATTAGTCATAGCGCCAGGATGTTTCCGCCTCTGCCTTTCTCTTTTCTTTAAGTGGGAAAGAGCTTGTGGGTCCCACAAAGAAAGCAACACAACTGCAGAAGATCATCAATTCTTCTTCCTCCAGAGGGCTAGAAAAGAAGCACAAGCCTCCAGCTGAGGGGGGGGGTTATATATATATATATATATATATATATATATATATATATAAAAGTTTGGAAAAGCTCAGTTCAAATATATATACTATACTATACACACACACACACATATATGCACACATTATATTTTATATCATATATATATATATATATACATACACACACACACACACACACTAGTATATAGTATATATATATATATATATATATATACATACTATAATTCCCAGAATCCTCCAGCACTGAGATGGGTGTGTATATATATATATATATATAAGTTTGGAAAAGCTCAGTTCAAATATATATACTATACTATACTATACTATACTATACACACACACATACACACACACATATATGCACACATTATATTTTATATTATATCATATATATATATATATATATATATATATATACACACACACACACACTATATAGTATATATATACTATAATTCCCAGAATCCTCCAGCAGTGAGATGGGGGGAAATATATATAAAAGTTTGGAAAATACACACACACACACACACACACACATATATGCATACATTATATAATATAATACTATAATTCCCAGAATCCTCCAGCTAGAATTGGCTTTTGTTGTTTGGTTATTATAGTCCAAAATGTAACTTTTCCAAGCTTTGTTTTAAAAGTCTATATAGTTTGGTTTCAGTGTTGGGCTACAACTCTAGAGAACAGGCTTTGAATCCCTGCTCAGGTATTGAAACCCACTAGGTGTCCTTGGGCAAGTCACACTCTCTCAGCCTCAGGGAAAGGCAATGGCAAACCGCCCCTGAACAAATCACTCCAAGAAAACCCCATGATGGTTTGCCTCAGAGTTGCCATAAATCAGAAACGCCTTGAAGACACAGAACAAGAACCAGCTTTAGGGAATTTTGTGCTACCAATGTTAAATGCTAACCAGCTTTTTCTCTTTCTGAAGCTCACTTTGTCAGACTGCTAAACTGAATCCCATTTTCTACTTTATAAAACTGATGCAGAATAGATTTGTTACTCTATAAAATGCTCTTAATTGTTTATGCAGTAGCAGACTAATAGGCTATGCTAAAATTAGGACTAAAAGATGAGTTTACTAGCACTGCAAGTGGAATGTAAGAAATAATGATGCCATTATCTATAAAGGTCAGTGCCCTGCTCATTGTTACTTACTGAGATTAGCTGCACCCCACTTTCTGACCAAAAAGCTGAATAAATAACATCACAAAGAGCTACAAAAAAACACATCATAAAACAGCTGGCAACCCAAAACCCGCAAGTAGTAATCTAAAATAATAATATAAAAAGTTGGACTATGACTTTGGAGACTCAGGATTCGAATCCTGACTCAGCCACGGACCTTGGTCAAGTCACACTCTCTCAGCCTCAGGGTGAAAGTCCACCTGAGGAAGTAGACTGAAGTCTAGGAAAGCTCATGCTGCCAATTTCTTTCTTTCAGTCAGTCTCCAAGGTGCTGCAAGATCTCTCTTCATACTGATTCTACAGACTTACACGGCTATATCTTTCAATTCTACCTTTCTGAAGGAAAGTGCCATGAAAAGCCCCCCCCCCAATGATAAGCCTCAGGGTCGCCATAAATCGGGAATGCCTTGAAGCCACACAACGGGAAGTCCAAAACCACATTAAAGTGTTTCTGTGTACGGTGTAGGAAGGAAGGCACCATTTTTTTACCTCAGCACAAACCCTTTTAAGGCGGAGGGAGAGGATGGGAAGGGCGGGTAGCTTCGGTTGTCGGCTCGTATATTAGGAGTGGGAGGGCCGGTCCCACCTCCTCTCCAGGCCCTGCTGCAGCCAAGTCCGTGGTTGAGGCCTAGCCGTGTTCGTCGTCGGTCGGTCAAAGTAAGCCGAGACCTGAACCTTCCCCTCAGTTAAGGTGGAGGATGAGGAGGGCGGCCTTGGGCCTCTATTAAGAGGGGCGACCGGGGCTGAAAGGGACGGGACGAGGGGGCCATGTGCTCCATCCTGGGAAGAGGTGCAAGGAAAGGCACCTAAAAAGGATCCCAACCGTGTTTTGGGCCTATTTGGAGCGGGGAGACCGGGGCCTCGCCGGCTTCGCGTAGCGAAGCCGGCGAGGCCCCGGTCTCCCCGCTCCAAATAAGAGGCCCAAAACACACTGCAGAAATAATCCCACTTCGAACCGCTTTAACCACCCTGGCTCAACCTCGGGCGGAATCCTAGGCTCTGTCCTTTATTGTGGCACCAGAGCTTTCTTTCTGACAAAAGGGAAGGCCTCAACGCCTCACACCGTTCTCAGAATTTCCCAGCCAGGGCAGTTAAAGCGGTCTCAAACTGGATTTGTGAAGTCGAAGGCTTTCACAACCGGCAGTCATAGGTTTTTGTGGGTTTTCCAGGCTCTGAGGCCATGTTCTAGAAGAATGTATTCCTGTGGTTGGCGTCTTTAAGAATGGTGGCATGGAGGTGTGTGGGGTATATATACTGTGTGACCCTTGGTTGAGAGGATTCACATCCGTGTATTTTAGCATGTAGATCTGTGTATTGTACATATTTACATGCTAATCCTCTAATGTATTCCTGATGTTTTGTCTGCATCTGTGGCTGGTATCTTCAGAGAATGGTGGCAATGAGGTGTTTGGGGTATATACAGTGTGACCCTTGGTTGAGGGGATTTGTATCTGTGTATTGTAGTATGTAAATTGTGTATTGTACACAAATACACAGATTTACATGCTAATCCTCTAATGTATTCCTGACATTTTGCTTGCATCTGTGGCTGGCATCGTCAGAGAATGGTGACATGGAGGTGTGTGTGGTATATATACCGTGTGACCCTTGGTTGAGAGGATTAGCATGCAAATCTGTGTACACTACAGATTTTACATGCTGCAATACACAGATGCAAATCCTCTCAACCAAGGGACATTTAGTGTATATACCCCACACACCTCCATGCCACCTTTCTCTGAAGATGCCAGCCACAGATGCAGGTGAAACGTCAGGAATACATTTTTCTGGAACACAACCTCACAGCCCCAAACCCCCACAAAAACCTATCAAACTGGATTGCTTCTGCAGTGTGTTTTGGACCTGTATGAAGGACCCCTCTATCTTAAGGCGGGGGGGGGGGGAGAGGATATGGGGGAATTCTTGACAGTTTAAAAAAAAACTACATAAAATTTGCAGTCATGCAGGGGTAGTAGCTGTGTTGGCCATTGAGCAAATTCAAACAAAAACCCACCAGTGATAACCTTTATTGGTCAACCAAAATTTGTAATGTAAGGAAGCCTGCGAAGGCTCGCTTCACGTACTCCGAATTATGAGGGAGCTAGTATGGGCCCATTTAACGGCTCCGAATTATGCCAGGGATGCGAGGTTTACCACTCTGAACTATGAGCCGGAGCCGGCGTGGGTCCGGTTTACACGCCCTGAATGGCGAGGGAACTGGCATGGGTCCGAATTATGAAGGGGAGGGTCGGCGAAGGCTCGGTTTAATTCAGGGGTAGGCAACCTTTCTCCTTTAAGGGCCAAGGGACTTCAGCTCCCAGAAGCCTCAGCCATGTTGGCCAATAGTTCCATGTTGGCTAATAGCTCCTGGGGTTCTGGGAGCTGAAGTCCCTCGGCCCTTAAAGGGAAAGGTTGCCTACCCCTGGTTTAATTGCTCCGAATTATGTTACTTGCTCCGGATTACCTGCTCTGAATTATGTGAGGGAGCCGGTGCAGGCCCGGTCTACCACTGAATTATGAGCCGGAGCCGAATTACCTGCTCCGAATTATATGAGGGAACTAGCATGGGCCCGTTTTACCTGCTGTGAATTATGTGGGGGAGCCAGTGCAGGCCCGGTACTCTGAATTAAGAGCCGGAGTCGAATTACTTGCTTCGAATTATATGAGGGGAGAACCTCGGGCCCGAATTAGGAGCCGGAGCCGGCGAGGGCCCGGTTTACTTGCACTGAATTATGAGGGAAGTGGCGTGGGCCCGGTCTACCAGCTCCGAATTACGAAATACTGTACTATACAGCCATCCCTGGGAAACGTGGGGAGGCGGGCCTGCTGGCTCCGGATTGCCCTGCCTTGGAGGCCTCCAGCCTTGTTCCGCCTCCGCCTTTTTGCTTCCTCCCTCCTCGTGCCTGCTAGGCCTTGCTTTCTGCCCATAAGGGAGCGGAGGGGCCCTGGGAAGGCGCTTTGAGGAAAAACAACCCTCCCCGATCTGAGGGGGAGGCTGTGTCTGTGGGGAGAAGAAGGCCTCTCTCTCACTCGCCCGCCTCATGAGAAGGGCAAGGCGCCCTTTCAACAGTGGCCCTGGGGAGGAGAGCCCGGCTCCCTTGTGGGGAAAGGCGGGCGGCCATGGCTTTATCCCGGCCCTCCTTTTATTACGACGGCAGGCCCCCTTTATCGAACAGCCTAGGAAGTCCCCCATTGTTGAATAACCCCTCCCGCTTATTGAATAACCCCCCCCTTTATTAAACAAGCTATGAAGCCTCACGTTATTGACTAAGGGCCTTTGCAGACTGCCAGAAATAGTGCAAATTGAGTCCACTTTAAGGGTTACGGTTAGTGCTAGGGAATCATGGGAATTGTGTTTTTTTTTCCCCTGAGACATTGAGCCTTCTCTGTCAGAGAGCTCTGGTGCCACAATAAAATACAGTTCCCATGATTCCCTAACCCTAAAAGTGGACTCAATTTGCACTATTTCTAGCAGTCTGCAAAGGCCCTAAGCCTCCCGTTACTGAAGAAGCCATGAAGCCTCTTTTATTGAACAACACCCCTTTATTAAATAAGACCATGGTCTTTATTGAATAAGTTCTGAAAACCCCCTTTATTGACTATGCCCCCTTTACTGAATAACATGGTCTTTATTGAATAAGCTTTGAAGCCCCTCTTTATTGAATAACCCCTCTCGTTTATTGAATAACCCCCCTTTATTAAACAAGCTATGAAGCCCCTCATTATTGACTAAGGCACCCCCCCCTTACTGAAGAAGCTATGAAAACCCTCTTTATTGAACAACACCCCTTTGTTGAATAAGCTCGTGGTCTTTATTGAATAAGCTTTGAAGCCCCCCCCTTTATTGACGATGCCCCCTTTATTGAATAACATGGTCTTTATTTAGTAAGCTCATGGTCTTTATTGAATAAGCTATGAAGTCTCCTTTTATTGAAGAACCTGAGAAGCACCATTTTATTGAAAAATCCCCCCTTTATTAAATAAGCTATGAAGCCCTTCTTTTTGAATAAGCCCCCCCCTTGATTGAAGAGGCTCATGGTCTTTATTGAATAAACTATGAAGACCCCTTTATTGAATAAGCCCCTCTTTATTGAATAACATGGTCTTTACTGAATAAGATATGAATCCCCCCATTATTGAAGAAGCTATGAAGCCCCCCTTTATTGGATAATCCCCCTTCATTGAGGAAGCTGAGAAACACCACTTTATTGACTAAGCTCCACTTTATTAAACAAGCTATGTAACCCCCTTTATTGAACAACCCCCCTTTATTGAATAAGCTATGAATCCCCCCTTTATGGAAACCCCCCTTTATTGAGTAAGCTTATGAAAGAACTCAGTTCATTTTAGATTCGAAACTCCAGGAATTGATCTTAATGTTAATTTCTCTTCATTTTAAAGAGTGAGGACTCAGGACTTGTACTCTATAATCTCACCTTGAAGTGATTTTGTACCCCATTTGAGACTAACTGAAAAAAAAAAAGATGCTGGTAGTGTGAGTTTTCCTAGACTTAAGATTACTTCCTTGGATGAATGGAGAAGTAGGCTCAAGTCTAGGAAAGCTCATGCTACCAGCTTCTTTCTTTCAGTTAGTCTCAAAGGTGCTACAAGATCTCTCTGAATACTGTTTTTTTTTCCAGTCTAGCAAAGCTATGTCTTTGATTCCCATCCTGAAGAGGGATTTTGGTGTGTAGGTAAAAGGCCATTTAAAAAAAAAAAAAAAAGAAGGGAGGGGGAAGCCAGGAGTTCAGCTGCCAAGTTCCTGTGTCACTGCAAGATATGTTAGGGGTTCTGTATTCCCCTCTCCAAAGTGGGAAGATGTGTGGGGGTTGCCATGCTTGTGCTCCCCCCCCTTGCCCAGGAAATGGGTTTCATTTCTCCTTGAAATAATCCAGCTGGGGTTAACTGAGCCCCGATGGGGGTAGAGAAAGCCATAAATTTAATAAATAGATCAAGCAGCAAATCCTTGTTGGGAGGGTTTTATGATGAAAGATGCTGATTTGTCTGAGGACATTTAGTAAATCTAGTGCGAAGGGATCTTGTAGCACCTTTGAGATTAGCTGAAAGAAAGAAGCTGGTAGCATGTTGGGCCCCATGCATCTGAGGAGGTAGACTGAAGCCTATGGAAGCTCATGCTACCAGCTTCTTTCTTTGAGTTAATCTCAAAGGTGCTACAAGATTCCTTTACATTCTGATTCCCCAGACGAACATGGTATGTCTTTGAATTCTAGTAAATCTAGGTTTGAGCTAGGGATGGAAATGAAATTTGTTGGGTTCACATTTCCCTGGGGAAGTGTCCATGTCTCTTTCCAAGACTGGTGACAAGATGGAATACGACTTGGACCCTTTCATACTACACACCACAGCTCTTCCACTATGATTAATTGATATGGTTCCATCATGTGGAAGTTTAGGGATACTCGAGTGCTAATGCAGTGGTGCTCAGCCATTGGTGTTTCATACCTTTTGGACTTCAGCTTCCAGACTCCTTGAGTATTGACCAAGCTGGCCTGGGCTCGGAGTTGAAGTTCAGAACACTTGGAGGACCAATTTTTTTTAAAAAAAAAACTATTGCATGGCCTCAGCAAATTACAAACCCCAGATTCCATAGAGTGCAAATCAAATTATATGTTGAAAACAATGCACATTAGTCAGTGGAGTAAATGCATACTTTAGAAAATGTGCACAGTAAAAATTAGACATTAACTCTGCATGGGAAGAAGAAAAAGTCAGAGAATCTGGTACTGATTCAGGTTGAAACAAAAATGTTTGAAATCGGAGAAAAGAACAAGACTACCCAGATCTCATTTTAACTGGATAGCTATATTTGAACATAGCAGCCTGGATGACTCTATAGGCTTGGTAATACTGTATCTAGCAACATACCATGTTCTACCTTGTACTATAACAGCAGGAAATCAGTTCACACAGAGCTTATTTCTTTCTAGGCCAGCCTTATCAATAATCCTACAGAAGTCATGAGGACTGGCCAAAGAAGGACAGATAGGTTATTGTCTCTATGCTGTGTGCAAAGGAGGAACAGAAGGCTCCACTCCTTCTGCTTGCCTTCATGCAAATCCCACCCACCAGTGGCCATCAAGCTGGTGATGAAATAGAAGACATTTCTAGGTGGAATCTGACACCCTCCTCTCTCACAGTATCAAGCCATTATGAAATGGAAGTGATGTTATATGCCCCACATACATGTGTGTGTGTGCTTTCAAGTTGCCTGACGACTTATGGTGATTCTATGCATTTTATTAGATTTTCTTAGGCAAGGAATACTCAGATGTGGTTTTGCCAATTTCTTCTACAGCACCTGATATTCCTTGGTGATCTGCTATCCAAGTAGTAACCAGAAATGACCCTAAAAGCAACAGAATCTGGTGCTTTTAGCATATTTATTATTTAGCATATTGATTGCCATGGAAAAAGGCGGGATATAAAAATAAAATCATTATTATTATTATTATTATTATTATTATTATTACTACTACTATATTTAGCCTTTTCAGATAAATAGTTAAGCAGGCATAGGCCAAAATCTTGTTGGTAACATACACAGGCATAAGTTGGTACTACGGTATACATATGGACAATGTGGCGCGGACATACCCAGCTAATGATGGCACGAGCAGAATTCTGCATGCAGAACCATTGCAGATGTTAAAGAATGCAGCTGGAGTAGCGTGTCAGTGCACTGCGTACCCTCTGTGCGTTGTGAAATGCAACAGCTATATGCATTCACCATTTCTTATACCAGGGGTAGGCAACCTGTCCCCTTTAAGGGCCGAGGAACTTCAGCTCCCAGAATCCCAGGAACTATTGGCCAACATGGGACTATTGGCCAACATGGCTGAGGCTTCTGGGAGCTGAAGTCCCTCAGCCCTTAAAGGGGAAAGGTTGCCTACCCCTGTCTTATACATTATGCTGTGGTGGCATTCAAGACATGGACTGTAGTGTTTTCCTACTGTAATCGTGTCGGGTGATATTTACCTTTCACTGAGATGATGTTCGGTCTTGGCCAGAGGAATATTAAGTGTTTATCATTGTGTGGATCCTAAACATTTTAAAGGAGTGTTAACATATTGGGTTGCTTTTCCAGATGCCTGAAGAAATCCAGCATGGGGAAGAAGAGGCAGAGGTGGAAACTTTTGCCTTCCAGGCAGAAATTGCCCAGCTTATGTCTCTGATCATCAATACCTTCTACTCCAACAAGGAAATCTTTTTGCGAGAGATAATTTCCAATGCCTCTGATGTGAGTATAGTGATCCACAGGCTGGGAGAAGGGAGGATGGGCAGGACAAATAGCACTCTGAGTGAATTGACTAAATGCATAATTTAAATCATTCCTATAACTCAGGTTTCTTTGTGGCACTTAGTGGTGCATACTAGTTGACTTAGCTTTCCACTAAAACTTAAAATTCAGACTGATCCTATTACAGCCGTATCTGAGAGTAACCCTCCGTTGTACTCTATGGGGCTTATTTTTTCACTGGTAATAAATAATTAAAACATGGTTGGGAATCATACCATTAGACTGTAGATGTTGATGGAGCACAGGTTCCAGCAGCCCAGACTACCCTCACCAGTGGTGAAAAGTGTTGGGAGGTGTGGTCAGGCAACATTCAGAAGGCTGCATGATTTGCACTATGTGGGAGCCTGTACTTAATTGGCAATATTGCTACAGTTCTCCAAGATTTGTAACTCCTTTGCTTTGTTCCAATCCATCCTTAACCCCAAAGAGACAATAGCAGCAGTTCAGATTGCCTGCCTATATACATCTTTGTGTAGTCTTTGTCTCTTTAGAGCCAGCTAAGTGCCCAGAACTTTGCATGAGCAAACTCTGATAGTGATGTTACTAGGCAGAGTGGCATATTTTCAGAAGGAGAAAATAAAGTATTCGCTTTTGTTCACATCAAAATATCTGTAATTTGGAAGACTAGGCAGATGAAAGACCCCTCATAGTTAAAAAGTATAAGAGTAAAACACCTATTGCAGTTTAATGTCTTCTTAGTTACTTATTGCAACCTGTGACCATGGGGCTGGGGAACAATGACTTTGTTGACAGGGATGTTGGAAATTCTAGTCAACCATGTCTGGAGACCACTGGCTTGAGAAAGGCAGTTTTGCAAGGGCAGTGTGGTCTGATTCTTAGTTGTATATAGAAAATAGTATTTCCTGCAGCTGGGGGATAGATCTTTGTGCCTGTGATGCTTTGCTAATCCCTAGACCCCAGTATCAGACCTAGAATTGCAATATGATGTTATTAAATGCTCCATGTGATGTGCTCTTTAAAAAAATTTAAACACAATTTTAATTGTATTTTTCAAACAGTATAATCACATTTTAATATGATAATTTGGTAATATGATGTTTTAAAATAGCAATGTGATATATGTGCCATTCCAGTACGAAACTCATAATAATATGGTATTATGCTATATTAATAATAATTGGCCTCATAAATATTTTTACTTTAATTCTTTATTTATATGGAAATGAAGTCTTTCGCTCACTGTATGTGGTTAAAGAACCATTTAATCTGGATAAAGGTGTCAGCATGTTTTTAAATATATTTAAACACATATAATCATAGGCCGCAGAGAATTGCATCCAGGCAAGTCTTTGGAGTTCCATATTGGAATTTCATAGTTCCAACTCCATCTTTCTTTCTGCTATGCTCAGCACAAAAGCTGAGTGGCCTGACAGAAGAACATCTGTCCTCTGTTAGCCCCCAGCAGGGAGTGAAACTTTCTGTAGCCTAATAGTTGGGTGTTTGTTTTTTGTTGTTGTTTTTTGCAGATTAGTAACTTCTGTGAACTTATTGACAAAGTAATTTCCTTTCCTTTAAATATAGTTAGTAAATATAAAGCAGAATAAAAGTTACCTGGTTTCTCTCAGTGGGTAGAATGATTTTCTCAAAAGTCTGAGAAAAAGGGTGTTGAGGCCACAGCCCTCCCTTGTTGGTTACAGGTTTGTGGAGTAACTGCCTGTATACCATGTCCAGAAGTTCAGTGCTCATAATTGTGGCTCTTGTGGGTAATAGTCATTGAAGTTCTCCACCTCACATGAATTTGTTGAATCCACATAAAGTCCCTTAAGCTAGTGATAGTAGCTGCATGTTTTCTTGCCCCTCTTAACAAAAGTTTACGGATGTTTAACATGTAATACAAAAATCTGTATAGGCCACTGGTTCACATTTTCTTGTGTGTGTTTCTGTGGAAGAAGAAGTTGTTCAGATCCCTGGAGATGGAAGTTTGGTAGGAAAAGTCCCATACTTAACTTTGTCTTTTTTGCTGTGCTAGGCCCTGGACAAGATCCGCTATGAGAGTTTGACTGATCCTTCCAAGTTGGAAAATGGCAAGGAACTGAAGATAGACATAATCCCTAATCCTCATGACCGTACCCTCACATTGGTGGACACTGGCATCGGGATGACCAAAGCAGATCTTATCAACAATTTGGGCACCATTGCTAAGTCTGGCACTAAGGCATTCATGGAAGCCTTGCAGGTGGGTTGTGGCCTGGAGGTTTCATGAGAATGTAGAGTCCAGAGCAGGCTTATTCTGGTTTACAGCATTAGAGAGTGTAGCCTAACCTAAAGGGAACATCTGCTATTAAGAGTCTCTCCACCATTTCAGGAAGCAAAGCTGGATGGAAGTTTGAGTGTTAAAGGAAGCAGCAATGGCAAGCCTTAGTACCTGAATTAAAAAGAGAGAGAATAGACAGCAGGCATAAAAATTGAGGCCTAAGTGACAAAATGGCTGAAAAGAGCAGGGAATTGAAGGAAAACTAGGGTTTAAAATTTCATCTTTAACCTGGTGGCCTGGGTGGAGAGATAAGAGGGAGAGGCATGCCTGAATTTCATGTTAATTTAAAATAAAAAGTCATATCTCTTTCAAAAGTAGTAGTGTTGGAAACCCAAGAGACAAATGGATTGAATAGCCTGCCAAAGACAAATTAACATTGTGTACTTATCCTGAATAGTTTATTCTGGTGAGGGCAGAAAATTATCCAGCCTATCACATAACTTTAACCTTGGAAACACTGCCTAGCTTTCATTCCCTCACTTTTGAAATTCCACCAGTAACTAACCACTTTAATTGTTGCTGTCTTAGAGCAGAAATGGACAAAGTGTGTGGGTCTTAAGCAGCCCCCCCCCAGCCATTTTGTGGTCTTCATGGACCTCACCCCAACATCCTTTCCCTTCCTGAAAATGCCCCCCACCCGGTGGGTTTTGCATATTACAGATTGCAGCCCTGCCAATATTAAAACTGGAAGTAGACTTCAGATGTCTTGTTTCTTGGCCTGGAGGAGCTGAGGGTGAGAATTTGGCCTGCAGACTTGTCAAAATTACAGCCTGCTCTTAAGGGCTGAAAACGTGCTTTAAAAATAATCAAAACTGAGCCTCTGAATAATGAGCCCAGTGTGAGAGTGATTTATAGAATTCAAGGCCTGGCCTACAAAAGCTGTGTGCTCTAATTTTGCTTAATAACTAAAGTATAAAGGTGCATCCAGGCTGAAAATGCCTGCTGCTTTTTGCTGCAGCATACTTTTATGGCTATTTCAAACATGGGCTTGTATTTCAGTTGGGTTTTTTGGTTTTTTATGTGTATGTTTTTTCTATTACCATGTATGAATGTGAGAGCTGGACAGTTAAGACAGATGATAGGAAGAAAATCAATACATTTGAGATGTGGTGCTGGAGAAGAGTGCTGAGAATCCCACGGACAGCCAAAAGGACAAGCAAGTGGGTCCTAGAGCAGATCAAATAGGAAACCTCCCTGGAAACCAATATGACCAAATTGAGGCTGTTGTACTTTGGACACATCAAGAGAGGGAAGGACTCATTGGAAAAGACAATAATGCTGGGGAAGGTGGAGGGAAGAAGGAAGAGATGAAGGCCACATGCCATTATGCCTGAATAATGGATGGACTCTATTAAGGAGGTCATGGGTAAGGGGTTGCAGGAATTAAGCAGAGCAGTGGAGGACAAAGGATCTTGGAGATGTCTCATCCATAGGGTCACCATGAGTCGAGATCGACTGGAGGGCATTTAACAACAACAAAAATGTGTTAAGGCCCTTCTCCTTTCAACATATTTTTCCTCTTTCATTACTTCTGCAGGCTGGTGCAGATATCTCCATGATTGGACAGTTTGGTGTGGGCTTTTACTCTGCATACCTTGTGGCTGAGAAGGTTGTGGTCATCACTAAACACAATGATGATGAACAGTATGCCTGGGAGTCATCAGCAGGAGGCTCCTTCACTGTTCGAACTGATCATGGTATGTGAGCACTGATGGTTCAACAATTGCTGAGGAAAGATAGTGATCAAAGGTTTTCAGTGATATTCTTAAATCAGAAGTGGTGGAAGAATCTGGCAATTCCATGCATAGCCAGATTATATTCTACACAATATTCATACTGTCCCAGCATCTCTAGACTAGGATGACTTGTTATTGATAATAGCACATGGGAGCTCTCTGCATTTGAAATGTTCTGTGAGCCATATTAAGGTGTAAAATAACATTTATTTATTCTGACAGCATCTGAATTCAGTATTAAGGTTACTTTTTCATGTGTGTATGCACTTGTTTATGTGTGAACTGAAGGCTATTCTCAAAGTATGTCTTTGTTTATTTCAAGTATTTTTACCCTATTTTTCATTCAAAAAGTTTCCAAAAACCACACACATACCGTGAATTAAAAAAAGGGACTCCCTTTGCAGGCTTACAAAGGGAGTGATACACAAAAAGAATGGGGAAGGAAGAATTTACAATCATGCACCAGTTCTTAAATAATAAGGAATAATTAAATAATGACCAACTCCCAGAAACTATTCAAGGAGAGGAGGAGCCCAGCTGAACTGCTTTCTCAGCAGAGTTGACAAATGGCCCTACTGGGATACATCCTGCTGAAATGACTGCTGTCTAGTGATTGTTGAGAGAGAAGCCTGTCACAGCTGGTTTTTCCTGTGATATGTACGTTACACATAGAAACATGACTATTAGTGTTGTGAGATTCAAAACAATAATGTATACTTCTATATGCCTCTGTAAATAATTATTTCACTCTTGTTCCCTCCCTCATCACTCCATTTCTCTCCCCCTTTCCTCCATTTTCTTGGTAGCTGTTTTAATCTCCCACTTTAATCTCCTTAAACAATAGCTGTTGATTCATATCTTCCCATATAGGCAGTCAGTACTGTGTCCCTGTGAAAGCAGTGCGATGCAGGGTGATTGCCATTAGCTGATTCCACTCGATTCAGCATGACTTATTCACCTCTTACTTTAGCTGGATTGGTTTGATGTTTTTTGGGACATGCACATCTGAGAAAGAGGACTGAATTTTGCCTATGAGCATTAAAATATTATGCAGGCAGAGAAGGTGCTCCTTTATTAAACTAAAGCTAAGTAATCAAAATTTCATACCACTGTGTCCAGCCTTGATAGTAACCTGAGTTTCTTTAGTCCACCTGTTTGAAATTCTGACTTGGGTCTTGGCTCTGTCGTTTTTAATATTAACTTCACTTATCTTAATATATTCAAATGACATGATCATTAGACCAGTGGTTCCTAAACTGTGGGTCCCCAGATGGTTTTGGACAAGAATTCCCAGAACCCCTTGCTGTCTCTTGCAGGAAGCTGTCAAGCCTCTAGGAATTTCAGTCCCAACAGCATCTGGGGACTTCAGGTTGGAAATTCTAGACTGAGGTGGGAATTGTATTGTTGTTGAACTGCAACTCCCAACAATCCTGGCCATTGCTTTGCTTATGCTGACTAGGGTTACTGGGAGCTGAGGTTTCACAATATCTAGAGGGTTGCACTTTGCCCACCCTGTCTAGCCTGTAGTGGTTCTGTCTCTATTCATTGTGTTTACTAAGCTATGTTTTTTCAGTCTTGAATCACACTGTTTTTTGTTCCGCTCTGGATTTTAGGAGAGCCCATTGGCCGTGGCACCAAAGTGATCTTGCATCTGAAGGAGGATCAGACAGAGTACCTAGAGGAACGCCGCATTAAAGAAGTGGTGAAAAAGCACTCCCAGTTTATCGGATACCCTATCACCCTCTATGTATGTATATGAGAATAGCTATTTCATGAGCAGAAGTGAGCAGACCACAGGGTTGTGGGATCTGTTTTTTTATTATTATTATTCGAATGCCTGATCCACCAATATACTGTGCAAGATATACACCTTTAAAAATAATTCTAAATTGGTTTTGAGTCCCAGAAATGAATGGAGGTCAATCCCTCTATGCAGAGTCTGCTATTCATTAATCCCCTAGAGTTTTGTATTATTTTGGCAGTATATTTTATATAGTTTTATAAACTTGTTGTGAGTCACCTTGATCTTTGTTTGGGGAAAAAGGCAGGAGAGATATCTAAGAATCAGATATTTTAAAAAACTTCCAATAAGGCAGTTGGAGAGTGGGCGAGGCTACTGCCAAAAGGCTTCTAATAGCTCTGGAAAGTTCTGAATATGATCTGCGCAGGTGCAGAATAACCCATTTATGTGATTCACAGAGACCACGAAGAATAATAATTTTGCCATTGTTGTTGTGAATCAGTTGGAAATCCTTGCCAATCGTAATTGCTCTTCCCACCACCACTTTAGAACAGTCCTGTAGATTTTATAGCTGTCTAAGTAAAACAACCCAGTGTGTGTGTCTGGTAGCCCACTATGGATTTAATCAACCTGATGTTGTTGCTGGATTGAAATGGGGTGGACCAGCACCTGGCTGGATGTGATACTTGACTTGGTTTGTATCATGAGTGAAATGGACATGTCAGACTTCGTCACCCAGTTATAGGTAAAGAACCTCCTTTAGCACTTATCCATAGATTGTGCCCTAAGAGAAGTGTTGGTGTGTTGTGAGATATGTAGTAAGTAGTTTCAGAAAGCCATTGACAAACTGGAGCATGTCCAGAATTTGGTAAATAATCTGGAGAGTAGATAACTTGACCTAAATGTTGAGAGAAGCATCCTAACTATGAGAGTTGTTCAACAGCAGAATAAGCTGCTGCAGGGTGTTTGTGCTAAACCACAGTTCCTTTAATACTACAGTTATATTGCTATGACTGCCATGGTTTGTAGTTTGGTAAGCCATTAGAATTCTGTCTGAGAATTATAAATAATCTTCCCTAAATTGCAATAGGGTTATTTGCATCCTAAATAGGGATGCAGTGGCTCAAGTGGTTTAAGACACTGACTCTGTTGATTGCAAGATCGGCAGGTTGGCAGTTCAAGGCCCGATTGCTGCATGATGGGGTGAACTCCTGTCACTAGTCCCGGCTTCTGCCAACCTAGCAGTTCAGAAGCATGCAAATGCAAGTAGATAAATAGGTACCACTTGGGCGGGAAGGTAAACAGCGTTCTGTGCAGTCATGCTGGCCACATAATCATAGAGTAGTCTCTGACAATGCTGGCTCTTTGGCTTAGTAACAGAGATGAGCACCTCTCCCTATGGTCGGACACGACTTGACAACCTTGTCAACGGGGGAATACCTTTTCCTTTACCTTTTTAAAATTGCAAATCCCAGGATTCCATAGGATGGAGCTGTGGCAGTTAAAAGTCAGCCCATATGTTACATGAACTGTCAGCCCATATGTTACATGAACTTGTATTACATAGTTTCAGTTATACACAACTGGGGGGAAAAAGTTATCTCAACATTTTCTTCCTCCAGCATGATTCCATGGTTTGTTTCTGCTGGAAGTTGACTATGGAGGTGTGCTGGAGGACCTAGAAATGCTTAGAGAAGTGTTCTCTCTAGTAATCTCTAGGTCCTTCAGTGAAACTCTGTGGTCAAATTCTAACAGAATCATGTCATAAAATTGTGCTGGTGGAACTAGAAAATGCCTAGAGAGACCACTTCATTATTCATTTCAGATAAGAAAAATAGGGTTTCAGATGATACACAAATATTCTTCTATGGGAAGTTTCCTGAAATGGATCCCTCATGTACCCAGGCCGACTGTACTATAATTGTGTAGATATGTCCCTAGCTTGTCAAAGATTTATGACCACTGTTACAATTTCCTTTTCTGTATCCCATTTCAATATGATCCAACCTCTCAACAATATAACTGTGTGCAAAATACCTGAGACTTGAATATTGTACTCCATTAATGCACTTGAGGAAATGGATTTTAAGCCATGAAAGCTCATGCTAAAATGTTAATCTTAAAAGGTACCATAGGATTCCTGCCCCCTTCTTTTCTTCCTTTTTTTATAATAAAATAGATAAATGTGGTTTTTCATTTTGAAAAGAGCTTGGAGAATATACTTTTGGAACTATTGTTCACAGAGTCTGCCAACTAGCATGGTTGGCTGGTCACTTTTGGATGTTTTAGTTCCAAAAAAATAATTTTTCTAGGCTCTACACAATGATTATAGTTACTGCAAGCCCCTTCCTGCAGCTTGCCCAGAATATGCCTGTGCCCTGGGATACCTTGATTCTCATTGTTCTTATTGGATAATAGTAGTATGCTTTTTTATACTCTGCAGCTGGAGAAAGAGCGTGAGAAGGAAATCAGTGATGATGAGGCAGAGGAGGAAAAGACAGAAAAAGAAGATGAAGAGGCAGCACCCAAGGATGAGGAGAAACCCAAGATTGAAGATGTGGGCTCAGATGAGGAGGAGGAAGGAGGCAAATCCAAGAAGAAGACCAAGAAGATCAAAGAGAAGTACATTGACCAAGAGGAACTAAACAAAACCAAGCCCATTTGGACCCGCAACCCAGATGACATCACTCAAGAAGAGTATGGCGAGTTCTACAAGAGCCTCACTAATGATTGGGAGGACCACCTGGCTGTCAAGGTGAGAGCTCAGAGGGTGTTGAGAAGACAGATATTACACTTTTCAGATCTATTTGGGCTTCAGTATTGGAAATCTATTTGGGCTTCAGTATTTTTTTCTGAGACATTGAGCCTTCTCTGTCAGAGACCTCTGGTGCCACAATAAACTACAGTTCCCATAATTCCCTAGCACTGAGTCAGGGCAGTTAAAGTGGACTCAATTTGCACTATTTCTGGCAGTCTGCAAAGGCCCTTAGTGAAAACAAGAACCTTATGATAAAATATACTGGTATAGTTGATCTCACCCTTTTGCACTGGGCTGAGCCACCACTGGACTGTACTCCAGAGGTTGTCATTGAAATTGAATTTGGTCCTTGGGATGAAAGAGCTTTCTCTCTTGTGCCTTTCCACATTACATTGTTACAGCACTATGATTCCACTTTTAATTGTTATGCTTTCATTCTGGGGATTGCTGGGATTTGCAATTTAGGAATGGAATATTTAGAATTCTGAGCTAGAGAACTCTAGTATCTCATCAAACTACAAACTTCAGGATTCCATAGGATGCAGGCATGACAATTAATGTGGAATCATAGTGCTATAATGGCATAGTGTGAAAGGGACCCTTGTCTTAACGGAACAAAAGAACTGCAGGGAATACTAGCGTGCAGGCCATGAAAGTACTTGGTAACCTGACAGTTTCTACCATAAATAACTTTTCATCTTCGGCAGAAAGTCCCTTGTGGTAAGCTCTGCTGGCTATCTTGGAAGAGACAGGCCTGTTTTCACAAACTGAACCCATCCAAATGCTCACTTGCTCATCCGATGCTCCTATGCTCCCAAACAGCATTTTTCAGTGGAGGGACAGCTGGAATTCCGTGCACTTCTCTTCATCCCACGCCGGGCCCCGTTTGACCTCTTTGAGAACAAGAAGAAGAAGAACAACATCAAACTCTATGTCAGGCGTGTCTTCATTATGGACAGCTGTGATGAACTCATTCCAGAATACTTGAGTAAGTTCCCCTGCTGCTCCTGCCCTGCCCAACTAAAATATAAGATTGTTTTCCCTTCTTTGACTCAACCCTCCTATGATAGGAGCCAGGTAATTCAAGGGGTGGGATTCCAACCAAGAAAGAATGTAGATCACCACAGGTCATATCAAACCACCACTATCATGCTGCTACATGATTTTAATTGTGTATCCATCAGTCATATCCACTCTTGTGCTAAGGCATCTTCCCTTAACCACCTCCTGCCTTACATTAAGTTTGTCCATCCATCTGGCTCTTCCTGCTCACTCATCATCTGCAGTTCGAATCACATGAGGAGGTGGTGCACTGTTGAAAATGCCTGCAGAAGAAATTGCTCCAGGTGAACCAAGCACTCCCAAGTACCCCAGAGGAAAACCAAACTCCTTCCCCAAGTTTTTAGCCAATGTGATTATTGAGGAGATGGCGAGATTCCTTCTAGCAGGCATTGTGTCTGAGCAAATCTGAGTTCTGTGAAAGGCACTGAGAAGAGGGAAAGATTTTTTACATGGTGTGCCTACACACTGGCTTGGCTGTCATCCTTAGATCACTAGCCCAGAATAAGCAATATGAATAGTCCATCCTTACTCATATTACATCAGCTGCCCTTGCTCACTTTCATATCTTCATCTTGTGAATTTAGATTTCATCCGGGGTGTGGTGGACTCGGAGGATCTGCCTCTGAACATCTCCCGTGAGATGTTGCAGCAGAGCAAAATTCTCAAAGTGATTCGCAAGAACATTGTCAAGAAATGCCTGGAACTCTTTGCTGAGCTGGCAGAGGACAAAGAGAATTACAAAAAATTCTATGAAGCCTTCTCCAAAAATCTTAAGGTGAGAACTGGCTGACCCCACCTGGGACTGGTGCAAATTGGACAACACAACACTGATGCAAATGTTGTTCTTAGCTTCTTGAACTTCTGCAGTAATGGCTTTTTGGGAATTCTTTGAATTAGTATTGATTTCTTTTCCTTTTTTAAAAAATGTAGGCCTTAGGATTCGCCAGACCCCTGATGACGAACCTATGGCATGTGTGCACGTGATGTCATTTGGCCTGGCACCTGGCAGGGAGGAGGAGGAACAGGTCCTCCTTGACCTTTACCACCCTCCAGCTGTCTCCAGAGGCAGCTGGAGGCTGGGAAAGGTGCAGGGGGAGAAGTCCCCCCCCCCCCCGGCAGAAGTCCCACTCCCAGTATGGCTGGTGCCAGAAAAACTTTTAGTTGGAGCACTCGGCCCCGAAAAGTTTCGCCATCACTACTATGGACTGTAAGCATCTGCTCACATAAATAAAATGAGACTAAAAGTAAAAATAAAATAAAATAAATGTTTCAATTGGTTAATCAAACACTGAGAGCCCATTTCCCACCTAATCACAGAATAAAAAGACAAATATATTTTTATTAGCTCCCCAAAAAGTAAAATGAGACTAAGCAATAATTTCAGGTCATCCTCAGCAGTCTCAACATGTTGGTTTTCAAACTCAGAACTTATGTATCTGACTAATGATGGACCCATCTATGGCTTCGTGTGGTCTTCAGAAGATTTCAGAGTTTGAACTGCCACTTCTAGTATGCTTCTTCCAGTATGGTCAGTGACCATATTGGCTGAAGCATTCTGGAATTTTTGTGCACAAAAGTAACTTCTAAACTTGCTAGATATTCACATGGTAACAGGAGAAAGACTTGGTCCTTCTGTATTGCTGGGGATTCAGTTGAAGATGATCACTATGTGAGTCATGCCCTATCCTCATGGGAAGTTTTAAAATGGTTTTTATTGTAAAACGTAACAGCTAGGCAGGTTTCGATATAAAAATAATTTTATCGACATTTTTAGAGGCCACAAGATATTGAGTACAATTGAAATTCTCACACTTCCTTTCATATTTAAATTAAAAATTACATTCAGAGATTAAGGTCTATCTTTTTTATTTTGAAGCGACTGAATCCACTCAAAAATCTATCCTATCTGATTAGAACATTGTAATTCCAAGCACATGCTTATAAAAGAATTAAATATCTTGCCCTCAGCTGGGGATCCACGAGGACTCTACGAACAGGAAACGCCTGTCAGAGCTGTTGCGCTACCACACTTCTCACTCAGGAGACGAGATGAACTCCCTCTCAGAGTATGTGTCCCGTATGAAGGACAATCAGAAGAGTATCTATTACATCACAGGTAAATTACATTTCATTTGCCAGACAGGGCCAGAATGCTGTTAGGGACATACATATATGTAGTCCTGCTATGCATGCAAGACCAGAAAGTCACAATTGCACAACAGGAGTATTCTACTGATAGCAGCAGAAGTGGAGTTGTGCAGACAGCCTGTTCATCTGTGCCTTGTCATTGCAAGTTGTGCACTGAGCATTTCATGTGGTTGTGTCTACTTGGCATTACAATTGTGCATCTTGTATTGTACATTGCACAATGTTGTTGTGTGCCTTCAAGTCATTTCCAACTTAAAGTGACCCCTAAGGTGAATATTATGGGGTTTTCTTGGCAAGATTTGTTCAGAAGAGGTTTGCCTTTGCTGCCTTCTGAGGCTGAGAGACAGTGACTTGTAACCTTGGCCCCTGCTTGTCTGGTGTAATTGGATATATTTCACTTTCTACAATCTAAAGTTGGGGACATAATCCTTGGAGAAGTGAGAGCCACCACATGCATATTGGACCTATACCTATTTTGGCTGTTGAAAGCAGCCTGAGGGGAGCTGGCCGAATGGGTAAGGGGAGTAGTGAATGCCTCACTACAGCAGAGCAGATTCCCGGCTTGTCTTAAAGAGGCTGTGGTGAGACCACTACTGGAAAAATCTTCCCTAGCTCCTGCTAGATTGGAAAACTGTCAGCCAGTGTCAAATATCCCATTGTTAGGCGAGGTATTGGAGTGTGTGGTGGCTTCCCAGCTCCACAGATTCCTGGATGGAATAGATTATGTGGATCCATTTTAATCTGACTTCAGACCTGGCTATGGGACAGAGACAGCTTTGGTCACCTTGGTGGATGACCTACACCAAGGAAATGGATGGGGAAGTGTGTCTCTGTTGATTTCTGCTGGACCTCTCAGCTGTTTTCTATACCATTGACCAGGGTGTCCTTCTGGGCTGCCTCTGGGATGGGGCTTGGGGGCACTATTTTACAGTGGCCCCCATTCTTCTTGGAGGGGCAGACCCAGAAGGTGGTGCTGAGGGACACCTGTTTGCCACCTTGGTCACTAGCGTGTGGTGTCCCTCAGGGCTTGGTTCTGTCCACCATGCTATTTAATATCTACATGAAACTACTGGGAGAGGTCCTGGCATTTTGGGGTTCAGTATCAGTATCCTGATGACACCCAACTCTCTCTCTCCTTTACATCTGATGCCAAGGAAGTTGTTTCTGTACCAAACCAGTGTCTGTTGTCAGTAACAGACTGGATGAGGGTGATCAAATTAAGACTTAATCCAGGCAAGGCAGAGGTGCTCCTGGTCAGGCGGAAGACAGTTTGGAGAATAAGATTCAGCTTGTGTTGGATGGGGTTACACTCTCCCTGAAATCTCATGTTTGCAGCTTGGGTGTACTCCTGGATTCGGATCTGAGCCTGGATGCCCAGACTTCGGCTGTGGCCAGAAACTCATTTGCACAGTTAAAACTAGTGAGCCAGCTACACCTGTTCCTTGAGAAGTCCAATCTGGCTATGATGGTGCATGCTTTGATTATATCCCATTTGGATTATTGTAATGCACTGTTTAATTTGCTCTATAATGAGAGCCAGTGTGGTGTAGTGGTTTGAGTGTTGGACTATGACTCTGGAGACCTGGGTTCAATTCCCAGCTCGGCCATGAAACCTACTGGGTGACCTTGGCTAGGTCACATGCTCTCAGCCTCTGGGGAAGGCAATGACAAACCTCCAAATAAATTTGGCCAAGAAAACCACACAATAGGCTTACCTTAGGGTTGCCATAAGTCAGAAACAACTTGGAGGCACACAACAACAACAACAGTGCACTCTGCATGGGACTTGCCTTTGGAAACTGTTCAGAAACTTCAGTGGATCCAAAATGCTGTGGCCAGGCTGTTGTCTGGGGCTGGCTACAGGGATCATGTGACTCCTCTGCTGAAACAGCTGCATTGGCTGCCAGTCCGTTTCTGGGCAGAATTCAAGGTGCTGGTTTTGATCTTTAAAGCCCTAAATGGTTTGGGTCCAGACTATCTGAAAGACCATGCACAATATTACTATTATTCAGGGGAATTGCATAGTGCTTGCATGTGGATATTTACACTGTGCTGAGGAGATGTTGGATTGCAGCTAGGATCTGTCACATCCTTTCACTTCATATTGGAATGGTGGCTGCTTTGAGTAAGAGATGGGATGTTATTGTAGGTCTGACTCTTTAGTTACTTGGCTTCTAGGGAAGAGGTTGGTGTTACCCTGTGGCTGGAATCCTGCTGGTCACTGAGGCTGGTGTAATCCAGTTCTGTATTACTTTGGGAGGAGTTGCAAAAGGAGTTAACCTCCTTATTCAACACCATTGCTTTGTGTGCCCAACAGCAGTGTGGGAGATCTCAGAGGCAGTTCCCCCAGACGCTGTTTGATTACAGAGATGTACTTGGGCACATTTCATCCTTGAATACTCAGGGAGGAGGGGGCAGCCTTTTAGTGGAGGTGGAGGCTGCTCTGTTTTCTCAGCATTTCCAGGGGTAGCTAGAAAATGGTTGGATACACCCAAGAGTAGTGCCCTGGGGGATAGCACTGCACGAACCTATCAACAATTTTAACTAAATGTGGAAAAATTAATAGGTTTTTCATGAGGGCTTCTAATCACTTCTTCCAAAACAGTAACAACTCTCTAAGGGCCTTTGCAGACTGCCAGAAATAGTGCAAATTGAGTTCACTTTAAATTGAGGCACTGCCCTGGCTCAGTGCTAGGGAATTATGGGAACTGTAATTTATTGTGGCACCAGAGCTCTCTGACAGAGAAGGCTCAATGTCTTAGAAAAAAATACAATTCCCATGATTCCCTAGCACTGAGCCAGGGCAGTGCCTCAATTTAAAGTGGACTCAATTTGCACTATTTCTGGCAGTCTGCAAAGGCCCTAAGTTCAGTGGGGCTTTCTCTCTAGTAGGCAAGTACAGGATAGCAGCCTATGTTGCACATTGCATATAATGTTTACAGAGTACATAATGCAAAAATAGCACCATAATGGGAAATGAAAGTCGTTCTTGAATTGTTCCATTCTGGACTATTAGGTGCCATTATAATAAAACATTTAAGTATCTTCCTATTTGAGGTAGTGTGCCTTCAAATTTTAACATGCCTTGTTCTAAGTCGATAGCAAACTTCAACTTTTGGTGTGATCTGGAGGTACATGGATACATTTAGAATTCATTTTTAAGAGAGAAGTGTCCCATTCTCAAGCCTTTCTGGTAATCATGGTGTCTTGGGCTGCCCCTGTATCTAATTTAATGGCTTTAACTTGTTGGAAGAAGTGTATCAATTTGATGACCCCTTGATGTCTAATGATTCAGTCGGTGCGTAGATTACTGAAGCTCACGTTTTTAACTACACAACTGAGGAATTCAGATTTTGGAATAGTTGAGGTTTTTGCAAGTTTTTTTAAAAAATATATTTCAGGCTTAGCAAAGTCAAGCGTACCTGAAATATTTCTCCCATAAGAGCAGTGTTAATATCACATGTGGGGCTGTGCCAAGGACTTTTTGGAAGTCCTGATGTATAGTTAGTTCATAGAATTATAGAGTTGGAAGAGACCACAAGGGCCATCCAGTCCAACCCCCTGCCATGCAGGAACTCAAAGTCAAGTTGTTAGCTACTCCAAAAATTCTTGTTTCAGGTGAGAGCAAGGAGCAGGTGGCTAATTCTGCCTTTGTGGAGCGTGTGAGGAAACGTGGTTTTGAGGTGGTGTACATGACAGAGCCCATTGACGAGTACAGTGTTCAACAACTGAAGGAATTTGATGGAAAGACCTTGGTGTCTGTCACCAAAGAAGGTCTGGAGCTGCCTGAAGATGAGGATGAGAAGAAGAAAATGGAGGAGAGCAAAGCCAAATTTGAAAATCTTTGCAAGTTGATGAAGGAGATCCTAGAAAAGAAAGTTGAGAAGGTGAGCTAGTCATGTGGTGGTTTTATTTTGTCTATTTAGATGGCTGACGGCACACCCTATGCCCTTGTCATACACTTTTAACAGGGCTCCACAAATCTATGCTTTTTCTAGGTCACAGTCTCAAATCGGCTGGTCTCTTCCCCTTGCTGTATTGTCACCAGCACCTATGGTTGGACAGCCAACATGGAGCGTATCATGAAGGCCCAGGCCTTACGTGACAACTCCACCATGGGCTACATGATGGCTAAGAAACACCTGGAGATCAATCCTGACCATCCCATTGTAGAGACTCTGCGCCAGAAGGCTGAGGTGGACAAGAATGACAAAGCTGTCAAGGACCTGGTAGTACTACTCTTTGAGACAGCACTGCTTTCTTCTGGCTTCTCCTTAGAGGACCCACAGACTCACTCCAACCGTATCTATAGGATGATCAAGCTAGGGCTAGGTGAGTTATTGGGAGAGGAGACACATCAGTGAAGAACTTGGCAAATGCAAAATGTTTTACAAGAATAATGTGTTTGACCCTGCTGCATTTATTTCTAGGGGTTTTTAAACAGCACATCATTGGCTTGAAGTGAAATTTGACTGACTTGTGTGGAAGTGTTGCACCCCCCAAAAAGCCTGCTGTTCCTGCTAATGTGCAGTAACATAACATAAAAACAATATTTTTATAACATAAAAATGGAGTCTGTCCTGGGGAAGGCAGTGACAACAGCATGGTTGCTTCACTTGTTTTGGTGAATTTTAAAGCAAAAAGGTCTGTAAGTCATATATTTGAATCATGTGGCCCTTCAGACATTCAGAATTGTCTTGGTTGGTTACATTATCGTACGTGGACCTATGATACCCTAAGTACTTTTTTCTGTATTGCACAAGGTATTCAGGACTTCCTTATGCAATAGTTTTGCAGTGGCTGTCAGACAGCATTAGATGTAGCTCTTCCCCCCACTCTAAATGCCCCATTGAATGGCCATGGCAGTGAGAAAGCTCTCTTGTGTCATCACCTGGCTATCTTCACCCTCCCAGATCACTATCCTCTCTACACATAAGTACAATGGTGTAACTCCACATTTCACCATCTCCAAACAGCATTTCAGCCAAAGCATCTGAGCTTAGAAAATCAAAAGAGAATTCCAATCTGCAGTGTAGGTACACAGATTTCTGGGAAACAAATACAGGCCCAAATCTTATGAGGCAATGGCAAAAAAGGCTGCTTGGAGCCAGCAAATTTTGTCTGTCTTCCCTCATTAGAATTCTACAATCTTAGGAAAAATGCAGTCACTGATGTCATGCACCAGCAGAGTTTCAGATGTATATTCAGTAAGAGGATGCCAATCCAGGGTCAGATCCCATTTTTGATCATAAATTTGTCATAATATTCTCAACTCTCTTCTTTGTCACCCTCCCTGCTGGCCCACATCTTGCAAGACCAGTCCATCTTTACAAGTTGTTTCCACTATTGCTGAGGGATGCTATCAGATTCAAGTATGAAGTATTAGTCTGAAAGCAGGGATTTGCCCTCTGTTCCTTTTTTTAAATTGCAAGTTTTTTCTTGTGATGCCTCCGCAAAGGGTAGTCAAGTCACAGTGGCTGGCCTTTCCAATGTTATTGCCATGGGCATGACCTATCAGATTTGTTTTTGAATCATGGATTGCCTAGAACTGACTTGTCACTCCACAATTCTTTCACCCTAGGGATTGATGAAGATGAAGTGGCTGCTGAAGAGCCTGGTGCTGCTGTCTCTGAAGAGATCCCTCCACTGGAGGGCGATGAGGATGCCTCACGCATGGAGGAGGTGGATTAAAGAGGGCGATGGCCTTCCTCTGGCCTGCCCCCATCCTTCCCCTGCACCGTTGCCTTGCTCAGGAAGCCTGGTTGCAGCAGTGCCAATGGCACTCCTCAGTACAGTTTCTCAACTGCTCTGTGTGTAGCTGTAGCCAGTGTTGCAAGGGGCCCCACACCTATCTGGTCTGTCTTTCTGCTTGTTTAGGAAATGCTGCTTTTGGGGAAAGGGACCAGTCCACTGGTTTTAGTTTCCTCCCTCACCACCCATTGGAAGGGTTTTAAAATCCTATTTCTGCTGGACCACTAGGCATCCACCCCATGGTAGCTGAAGTGGGAAAACACAGCAAATAACCTTCCTAGTAATAGAGCAGTGACGTGACTTGTCTCCATCCCTTGCTGCTGCCCTTTGTCCTCAGAAGAGGGACATGTAATCCTGTTGGCTGTTTGTATTTGGTTTGTTTTACTGGAATTAAAACAAAGAATGTGGTTTACAATGAAGCAGTAGTGGACTTCTTTTTTGATCCAGCCCAGGGACCTAGTTGACTGACATTCTGCTAATGAGATATTCAGGCATAGGTTTAGCTTATGCCTGCATATATCTTTTTATGCAAAGGTCAGAATTCTCTTTCTTCCTCATGCTAAGAACCCTATCTCCCCCCCACACCCACTTTCCTCCTGTGGCTCCCACATCCATGAAGTGGCCAATGAAGAGCAGGGGATGGCTGAGAAGTGTCTGGCTGTTTGACTGTAGCTGAATGTACAATGCTGTAGGCATTCTGGAAGTCATGGAAGATGATGCCATCATTGTACATCTAGCTGTAGTTGCATAGCTACATGCTTTTCAGCTGTTTCCTGCTCTCTACTAGCTGCTACATGGCCATCGAACAGGGGATCCATAGGATAAAGCCTGTGGGACACGAGCAGGAAAACATTTTGTATGTCTCTCATGGGAGATTTTACAAGACACCCCCAAAGCAGGATCTTGACCATTTATCAAATTTACAGCATGGTTTCCGTAAGAAGGCAAAAGTCCTGGTGGAACAGAGCAAAGCCCTACTGAGACTGTAATAATACAGCAAATTGCTCCTTTTTTGCTTTAAAGACTTTTATGTTGCAGCAACTATCATTGAAGATGGCAGCTCTGTGACTACTATGTGCAGTATACTTCTTACTGGTGTTCAGCACAAGCAAAATATAAGTATTCAGACTCCAATCAGGTGCAAGGTGATGTAGCTGATAAAAAAGTGCTGGTAAAAAGTCCCTTGTAACACTGATTTGAGTGGTCACCGTTTCATGTTTTTAATACATTGTGAGCCACTTTAGGAGCCTGCCTCTATTCACATTTTCCTGTGCACCTTTCTGTCCACCAAACATACACTACTACTTGCAAGCAAGCTTGTTTTCTGCTGCTCCAAACTAGAGGAAAAGAGATTCCACAACATTAGGAAGAACTTCCTGACGGTAAGAGCTGTTTGACAATGAAACACATTTCCTCAGAGGGTGGTGGACTCCCCTTCTTTGGAGGTTTTTAAACAGGCTGGATGGCCATCTCAGGAATGCTTTGTGTCTTCCTGCATAGGAGGGAGTTGGACTGGATGGTCTTTGTGGCCTCTTCCAGCTTTATGATTCTGTGACAACTTGAAATGAAATTACAAATTCTGCTAGATGTTGAATAGTAACTATATATTTGATAGCCAGAATTCAGAATTTTTGTTGCCAAATTTGGATCCCCATTCACTTATTTGATGTTTCTGGGAAAGGGCAAAAGAGCATCACTTTGATTAAGAAATATTTATACCAGGTTTTTCTATACATCCCCCAACTTGTAGGAATGTGAAGGAGAAATTTTTTTTACATAGTTACATTGCATTGTCAAATTCCTCATCTTTAGTTCTCTCATTCTGCTTTACCTGAAACTAGCCGATGCTTGTTCTGCCGCAGAAAGCTGCCTCCATCCTCCCCCTTTTAACTTATGTCTGCATCAAACACAATCTTCAGTAGCATTTTCTAATTTTAGATCTGTTTCATCTCAAACACAACAGCATATAGCATATGGACGGAGAACTACCAGTCCATGGGGCTGCCTCTCATGTTACCTGCACATATCCACAGAACCAACAGATCCTTAATACAGAGACACCCATAGCTTTCATTGGTACAAATGCATTTGAAAAGCAGGTGAATGGGTTTGCAATTGGAGAAAGAATGGTTAGCCCCCTCCCTTCTGAAAACTTTAAACCAGTGGCAGGTCTCCCCTCAAGCTTTATTGCTGTGGGGTAGAGGAAGGGACAAAAGAGAAAAACAATGGTCCAAATGGGTAAAAGGAGATGGCTCCTGCCTTATCCTATTTTTCACACAGCCCCACTTACAACTGAGAGTAGAAAGTTTCTTTGCCTATCCTGTAGCATAAAGGTAGACACACTGGCACCCTCTAGATCAGGGGTAGGCAACCTTTCCCCTTTAAGGGCCGAGGGACTTCAGCTCCCAGAAGCCTCAGCCATGTTGGCCAATAGTCCCATGTTGGCCAATAGCTCCTGGGATTCTGGGTGTTGAAATCCCTTGGCTCTTAAAGGGGAAAGGTTGCCTACCCCTGCTCTAGATGTTTTGGGCTACAATTCCCAAAAGTGTAGCCATCATGGCCAATGGATAAGGCTTGTGGAGCTGTAATCCTGTGGGGCACCTGATGCTCCTGTAGCAGCATTGCCCTGCTTAGAGAGAACAAGAAGCATCCTGCTGGATCAAAGCAAAGACCTAACTAGTAAAGCATTGTGTTCAGATAAGTGCCAGGCCAGGTTTGCTAACAGAAGAGAATAGACACTGAAGCACTACCATCTTAGCTGCTCTCATTCTCAGTTTAGAAGAGCTTTTTCATAAGTCAAGATTTTCACTTGGAAAATACCAGGTTTAATTCCAAAGCCTGAACTCCTGTTGTGGCAGAACAAACGCAACCCAGCCAAAAAAATTTGCATTGCACTTCCGCACAACATTTCTGAATGCTAGAAACATACCTAGACCACTTATTTGCAGCATCTTTTAAATTTAATAAAATAAGAGTTGTTTCAAGAGTACCAAAACATTTCCCCTGCACAATATCAATTTAACAATAAAAGGTGTTAAATGGGCAAAAGCTAGACTTTTCTCCAGATGCAGTTCCAATCCTGCATCCAGGTCTTTCAGCAGACACTTGTGGAGAAAATGACAATTCAGACCGGCCTCAGATGCTCAGTCCAAAAAGAGGATAAAACAATAGTCAGAGCTGTGCAGCTACTAGAGGCAGCAGAGTTCACAGCCCTCTCTGAACTCCCAAAGGTTTCAGCATGGCCAGCTATGTAAAATGGAGGTATGCTCCCAGAATGCTGTGGAACATTCCCAAGGGATTCTGAAGCACTTTCTTCACTTGAAAAGGTTGCCCCAGCCATGCTGAAAACAGCACATAAGCCCAAAGTCACACAATGTGGCTCCAAGTGTGAGCTCAGAATATCCCAGCAACCTCTGAAAAATTACCAGGATAGAAAGGAGGAGAAAGGATTTGGGATACATTTCCCCCTATGGGGACAACCTCTCCTACACCACCTTGCCAAGAGCAGTGAAATATCTTGAACTGATTACAAAGAGAGGTGGTTCAAAAAGGCAATATTTGTGCTTTTCTAAACTACTTGCAGCAACTACATCCCCAAAAGCACCCTGAGATGGTTTCAAGAGATTCTGGGATTGTAGTTCAAGGCAGTGAGAGGAGAGGATGGTCAACAGATAACTAGGAGGGGAAAGAATCAAAGGACAATGGGGAATCTCCATGGTTTGAAAGGTTTCAACCATGAGGCAAAGAAATAGTTGTGAATGCAGAACCAGAAAGTCAAGAGGTTATGATTTTAAAAAGGCTATTCTTTAGCATGACCATCTTGAGACCAGGGAGGATAAGTTCAGAACCTCCTGGTTTTCTGTAGAAGGGGCTGGGGCTGTAATGACAACTAGCTTTCCCTTCCAATTGTGAAGTTTGGGAGTATCTGTTTTAATGGAAGTTTCTGAAGTTTTATTCTTGCTGCTCCCTTATATGCAGCTCCTACGTAGCAGGCAGAAGGGGAACTGCATCAAACTCCAAGACAGGTCCAATTTGCCTTGATCATAAAGCAGCTTTCTTGCTCCTAAATGAGTCATGGGAGGCATGAGGCTCACCAACACTCATTCCCAGGGAAAGGGATTTCAATAACTCTTTCTTAGCAGAGAAATGCTCAGACATTAAGACAGCAGGGGGAAAAGAACCCCTGCTTCTTCCAAGCCAATCCCAGTAGCATTTTTCAAATAATCAACTGAGGGTGTCAAAGTTCCTCCCTTTCCAGCTTCTTGCTGGGTTCATGAAAAAGTTTAACCAAGTGCTTTGGGTCTGGTGAGAATTTGTGCCTTGCCCCTCCATTCCTAAACCTTTTGCACTGTGCTTTCACCAACGGGTGGCTTCTTTGCTCGTTTCTTCATACGACTGCGGGCATAGACGCGGAGAAAGAGTGCTGTGAAGACTACAGCTACTCCTAGCCCACCCATGATGGTGACGGCATGGCCGTAGATGAGGCAGGAGAGGAGGATGGCAAAAGCTTGGCGTAAAGTCATGATGATGGTGAAGACAGCAGCTCCAAATTGGTTGATGGTGTAGAAGATGAAGAGCTGCCCAAAGGCTGAGCACACTGAAAGCAGCACTGCATGGGCTGCAAACTCGGAATGGCGGGCCATGAAGCGAACCGATTCCAGTAAGGCACCTTGCTCCAGCAATGAACCTACAGTGAAGAGGCATGAAAAGACATTCACTCCAAACATCATTTGTACTGAGGACATTTTATAGGTGAAGAGAGCGTCCTGCCAGTTGGAAGTGAAGCTATCAAAAGCGATGTAGCCACCCAAGAGGATCACACCAGAGAAGGTTGTGACAGTGGAGAGGTGCTTGTCATGACTGCTGGTGAGCAAGAACATACTGACTCCTACAGAGATGAGGGCAGCCGTCAGGTACTCCCAGTATTCATAGCTCTTTCGGGACACTAGCTTGCCCATCAGCATAACTGGAATCACTTTAGAGGCTTTGGCCAGCACCTGGGTGGGGAAGCTGATGTACTTGAGGGCTTCATATTGGCACCAGCTGCTGAGAATGTTGGAAAGGGAGGCAAAAGAATACTTGTACATGGGAGCACCATGCCGGGGCTGCTTGATCAGGGCACAGTAGAGGCCAGCCACAGTGCAGGCTAGAATTCGGTTCATAAAGACCAGGAACTGAGAATCCTTAAACTTCTCTCCAGGGTCTGATTCAGTTGCACCATATGTTCTGGTCATCACACGTTCTTGGAGAACACCCCATGTCAGGTAGGACATCTGCAAAAGGAGGAAATTAGAAAGGCAACCATACTATGATATAAAGGGCAGTGGCAACTTGAAGAGTTCAGTCAGTGGGACCCGTCTAGTTCTCTGGTGGGCATGCTATGGTCCTCTTAAGTTGCTGTCGGACTCAAACTCCCACCAGGCATAGCCAGCATAGCCAATGGTGATGGATGATGGGAGCTGCAATCCAACTACACCTGGAGAGCAACAGGCTGCCTATCCCTGATCCATCTGTTTGAATACCACTGTCCTAGCAAACTCCCCCAGAGACTTTACACCACCAACCTTTCCAACACTTGTCAACATAACAGAGCTTGGAAATATTACCGTACTTTGGGCTACCATTCCCAGAATCCTCCAGACAGCACAATGACCAGTTGTACTGATTGTGAGCTTCTAGGACTTGTAATGTAAGAGGTAACTTTTCTAAGCTCTACAACATATCTGAGAGGAAGCCAAGTTTAGACTTGATTAGATCTGTCCTTCCCAAGTAGAACATACAACCTGATCTGTTCTTCACTTCCTCCAACAGAGAACTAAAATGTTTTCTATGCCAAACTATGTAAGGGCACCACCTCCATTTTAACTGCAGACATAAAATACTAGTACAAGCACAAGGCAGGAAATGCCAAGGTAAATATCTTATCAGCAGAAACAATCTGGACACCACCTGTCTTATGATATGACTATACAGAATTACATATTTTATTGTCTTTTGAACTAGAAACAGGCATTGAAGAAGAAAGGTATAGCTGCAGGAACACCACTGCCAATAAAACTCTTATTTCTACAGTAGCAGCAATTTTTGAATAATAATATAAATAGTTTTCCTTATTGGTGTTGCTAGTTCATTGAAAATCCAGAAGTGATTATCCCAGCACCTCAGAAATAGGGGAATTATCATTAATTCTGCCATATGAGACTTTTCTGTGAAAATGGAGCAGGTTTGTTGAAAGGAGAGTGAAACACACATTGCTTCAGTACATTAATAAATACAACCTTTATTCTTTATTTTGTAGCTAGAGATGCCACTCAGATGCTTATAGCACTACAGGAAAAAATATTTGTAAACTTTCTCGCCTATAAATAGCCATGTGTAAAATTTAAGGAGTGCCAAATCAGTTCTGCACATGGTAAGCCTAAACCTCTTTGGAACCTGCAGCAAAGTTTATTTTGGAATGACAGCATCTTAAAAAGCCGAATTAACTACACATATGTCTTATCTATAATCTGCAGATGCAGGAGAGATAAAACAAAAACATTTCCAGTCCAACAGATACTGATTAAAAAGATCAGCATTTGCTGAAATATCAGAAATCTCCATTTAATGTTCTGGCTTCAGATCAGAAAGGAATGGATGAAATGCTATGGACTACACTTCTATGTTGTGTGAAGGTTCAAACAATGTATTTTTTTTTATAGAAAAGAGATCAGAGATCAAGATAAGGGAAGAATATTTTACTCTCTGTTCCCCCAAAGATCCATGTTATTGGGTTCCCTATTAAAAATATGTACAAAACCAAATAGATAGCAATGTCACAATTAATACACAAGCTGTTGTACTTGCAGCCTTTCATGATGTCAAAAAGTCTAAAATGAACTTAGGAAAGGGAATGAAATGAAAAATATCATTTTCACAAATCTGTTTTCTCATAAACATAATTCAATTAATATATGCCAGTCTTACTGGCACTCGGCTTGTAACACAGAATTACAATTTGTGAAAAGTTCATGGCTCATCAAATATGTAAAGCAGGCTGTAGGCAAATATGGTGAGGTTTGTTGTTGTGTGCTTCAAGTCATTTCTGGCTTATTGCGACCCTATCATGGAATTTCCTTGGCAAGTTTCTTCAAAGGGGGGTTGGGTTATCACTGCCCTCCTCTGAGGCTGAAAGAGTGTGACTTGCCAAAGGTCACCCAGCTGACTTACATGTCTGAGCTAGGATTTGATTTCTGGTCTCGTGGCATAGTCCAACGCTCAAACACTACACCATGCTGCTGGCTCTATGGTGAGGTATTTCAACCCAGTTTCAAAAACTTGCTTTACTATGTCATAAAGCATAAATAAATGTCATAAATACTATGTTGTATTTTAATATGGTGTACCCTGCCTTAGGCCTTGAGGAGAGGCAGGAAAGACATTTATTAATGTTATTTATTTATTTATTTCCTGAACTTTGACCATGTTCTCCAAGCCTCTTCGTCATCTGTAAATGAGATATTTAACACTTATCACATGATTACTGTGAAAATGACTGAGAAGATTATGAAGGATACAAAGCATAAATGATCATTTTCAATATCAGACAAACCATACTGATGTGTACCACCAGGTCTCAATTTTTGTAAACAGAGAAGCAGTTTATGACCATCCCGTCACCCTTGAAGCACAGCTGGATGAAAAGTATGTGCTGTTTACCTGTAGGCCAGCTGCACAAAACAGCAGTTTAAAAATCTGCCGGGCTGTGGAGGATTCTACTGCCTCATTCCGAGTGGTGAGCAAGACATCATCCTGGAGTGCTGATTTGGCCTCATTACCAAACACACATGATTTGATTACAGGAAAGCAAATACCACGACCTAAAAGGTAGAGGGAAAGGAAGAAAGAGGGTTAGTCACAGAACTGTAATAGATCAATGAGGAAAAGCTGCATCAATCAAAACTGACTTCCAATGGTACTCCTACAGTCACCATCATGTCCAGCCTAGATTCTTGATGGCAGTTCCAAACATTTTAGCAACTTCTTCTCTAGTCCAATTCCATTCTTAGTCCAACCACAATGCTTGGCCAAGTTAAGATGAGAAAGACCAATTTAACTCCAGAAAACCACAGAGATGGTGGTCCAGATGTTGTGTATTTTAGTGATCAGGCAATTGTTTGGCTGTCATTGAGCTCTAAATTTCCTAAACTGAAAATAATTACTAATCTTAAAAAAATGAAGGCTATACTTTTAGGACAATTACCAGTCAGCAGAGTGTAGCACAGATTAGCATAACTGTGGGACTGAAGAAGAAATTTAGGCTGGGAATAAGTTACCTCAGCAGAAATGTTAAAAAGTTTTTTGTTTTTTTGTTCAAAGAGGCTGCATATTATTGCTACATACCTGTTTCAAGGTAGTTCTTCCTCTTAAAGTACTGTATAAGCAAGAAACCTGGTATCACAATGCTTGCATAACCAGCAGCATTGACCAAAAAACGGAACAACCAGACGTCTCCCCAGGAGTCCTGGTGAACAACAGGTATTTCTTCATTAGCTGCCACTGTGGGGAGAGCAGCCAGCATGAGAGCCAGAGAGAACCTGTCAAGAAGAAGAGCAGGCAGTGAGCCCAAAGCAATCCATAGGCCCAGTGAAATGTAGAAAGAGCCAAGTATGTCATTGCACATAGAGTACATACAAGATTTTTATCCCTCTAGAAATGGTAATCAAATGCAAATCTGTCAATATCACAATGCCGTTATACAAATCTGCAGAACAACCCCATTAGAAATACAGTACTTTATAAACTTCTGATCTTAAAAAGATATTGCAGAGCTAGAAAAGGTACCCCCCCAAAAAAAACACACCAACCCTAAAATGAGCAAAATGTTGACACAACTTCCCTATGCTGAAAGGTTTGGAGCTATTTAACATAGAAAAAAGCAGGTATACAAAATAATGCATGACGTGCAAGAAGTAGACAGGGAGTGTTTTTCTTCCCTTATAATGTCAGAATCTGGAGTCATCTAATGAAGATGAATAGTGGACCCAGGCTTCTCATAGCTGTCTGGTTGGCTGCAGTGGGAAGAGACTAATCCAGGGGTAGGCAACCTTTCCCCTTTAAGGGCCGAGGGACTTCAGCTCCCAGAATCCCAGGAGCTATTGGCCAACATGGGACTATTGGCTAACATGGCTGAGGCTTCTATGAGCTGAAGTCCCTCGGCCCTTAAAGGGGAAAGGTTGCCTACCCCTGGACTAATCCAACAGGGCTTTTTAATGTTCTCAAATGGCAAAAATAAGGCAAAAATAAAGAACATAAGCATAAGGATTTTCAAAACAAAGACTCCAAACTGTTGGCATTTTCAGGACGGAGTGAAGCCATTCTTGTATGTGTATTTTTCATATTCATTTGAGGCTCTCTTGACTCTTTCACTTGATCTGGTATATTACTAAGGACAGAGGGATGTATAAGCTTCAGTTTGTCAAAGTTTCAGCTTTTCGATATACTTCCCTGGTGGCAAAGTGAGATATAAACATTATAAAATAAGGATGTTATATCCACTAGTAAACAGCAAACTAAACATCATCTTCCTTTGTGGACCACAGCCAAACTTTGCATATTACACACATGAACAGGAACAAGCAGATCCTGGTATCACTCAGCCGGTATTAAACAGCTGCTCCGTAGGAAGACTCTCAGAAATGTCAAGGAGGAAACATGCTAAAAAATACTTTTTTGCAGAGCAGAAAAGGCAAGACAGGATCATTCATGAAATCACAGGGACACATTTTCACACATCAGGGTGTGACTGCACCACGGCTGCCCCAAACGGATACCAATCCAATAGGACAGGCAGCTCAATGACTGACATTTCACCCTATTCACAGAAGAGGAAATCTACATAATCTCAACTGAAATTTTCCCAGCAAGGTTATGAAACTGTCCTTGTCAGGAACATTTGAAAAGAACAATATGTTCAGAAACAAGACACAGAGCTGGAGAGGAATACTGAAAATCAGAAGAGGAGGTGGGGAGAGTCCAGAAAGAACAAGGAGTTACACAGAACACCAAGGCTTGGCCATGAGAACATCTGTGCAGCCACTCAATTCAGCCACTGTGTTTTCTGAGCCTCAGAAGCTAGGATTTAGCCTCAATCAAATCTTTAAAAATTTCCCCACTGGTACCACCTGTTGAAATCAAATCACGTAAGAGCTCAATACTTACAAACACTTACATTTGACCCTCTGAGAATGGCATTTACCGTACTACATTTTCAAACTATGCCAACACCCACTTGGATGGCAGATACAGAAATGTCCCAAGAAACCTAAGGCTTTGCATCTGTGGTGTGGGAGAGGTAGAGGACATTTCACATTATTTACTTTTTTGTCAGCTGTATCAAAACCCCAGGAAGATATTCATGGGTCAGATCTTGGCTGTATCAAAACTCCAGCTGTATCAAAACCCTAGGAAGATATTCATGGGTCAGATCTGACCCATGCAGGGGGGGGGGGGGAGCCCATATATAAAAATATGTTGGTTCCTTTCAGACTGTGATCCATATGTTACACATAAAACAGCCTTATTGCAAAAGCTGCTAAAAGTATATGTGCTATCTATTTGAAAAATATTGATATAGATATTGTGCAATAGATTCACTAATATGATGTTTCATATCTATATATCTAGAGAGATATTTTTTAAAACTGATTTTAATGTGGCTTTTTTTCTTATCGAGGTGTAATGGCTGTTGGTCAAATGCAATAAAAGATTGACTGAGGAGCTTTACAGACTGCCAGAAATAATGCAGCTTGAGTCCATTTTAACTGTCCTGGCTCAGTGCTAGGGAATCATGGGAACTTTTTCAGGGACATTGAGCCTTCTGTCAGAGAGCTCTGGTGCCACAATAAACTACAGTTCCCATGATTCCCTAGCACTGAGTCAGGGCAGTTAAAGTGGACTCAATTTGCACTATTTCTAGCAGTCTGCAAAGGCCCATAGACTCCAAACATATGTATGCAGAACATATTATAAGAAAAACAGGCTTGGACACCGAAGAAGGAGTGAAAATAGGAGGAAGGAATATCAACAATCTAAGATATGCAGATGACACCATAATACTACCAGAAAATCTCACAGACCTGGAACACCTACTAAGGAAGATCAAAGAAGAAAGTGCAAAGGTAGGCTTAATGCTGAACATAAAGAAAACAAAAATAATGACCACCAAAGACCTCCACAATTTCAACCTAGACAATGAAGAAATAGAAATAGTAAAATAATTCCCATACCTGAGATCAAACAATGATAGAAATGGGGACTGCGGTCAAGGAAATTAGAAGAAGACTAAGAGTGAGGAGGGTGGCTATGAAAGAACTAGAAAAGACTCTAAAATGCAAAGATTTTAGAACAATCTCAGCACAAAAGTTAGAATCATACAAGCCTATTACCATGTATGAATGTGATAGCTGGACATTTATATATATAAAATGTCCTCAAGCTGCATTATTTCTGGCAGTCTATAAAGGCCCTGACTGACTGAGCTCAGAAGCTTTTCCTGTGTTTCCTGTGCTTACACATTGACAAGCCGTTTTACTCAACTAAGAAGATTTTTTTCCTTCCTTTCTCTAACAAAAGGAGGAGGGAAGCTGCATTTATAGATGCTCAAGTGTGCACACACAAACACAAACACATATGGTGATTAATATTCAATCAGGCCAATCCTATGCATATCTACTCAGTTGTCATTGTTCTGAATCTGCCATCCATCTGCAAAAGGGTTCCTTCCATCCAGCCCTGGTGGCGCAGTGGTTAAATGCCTGTACTGCAGCCACTCACTCGACCACAAGGTTGCGAGTTCAATACCAGCCAGGGCTGAGGCTCGACTCAGGCCTGCATCCTTCCGAGGTCGCTAAAATGAGTACCCAACTGTTGGGGGGCAATCAGCTCACAGTTGTAAACCGCTTAGACATCCCATAGCGTGATATGAAGCGGTATATAAATAAGCTGCTTTTTTTTGCACAAAAGGCTTCTGATCTAGAAGAGAAATTCCCAGGCAGAAAGGAGGCAGCAAAAACTTGAACTCATCCCCTTTTCCTACTTCAGTCCTCAGTCTACCCACCCACCCCATCTGAAGAAAAGAAGGGGAAGTAGCACTGGCGCTGCCAAGGAATTGGTGAAGATGGTCTCCCCTTTTTTGCTGGTGGGTGAGTTCTGTGTAAAACTCTACTCAGAAAATGCCCCCACAGTGGAAAAGAAGCGGGGTCCAACCCAGTATGTTGAGCAGAAATTATCCCCAAATATGCATAGGCATTGTACATCATTAAGAATTACATCATGAGGAAAACCAGAGAGAGCCTCCAAAGCAGAATCAGCACTCCTCTGACTGATAACCCAACTCATCAAGTGTTCCTTTGACCTCTCACCAAACACTGCCTCAGGCAAGCATGTCTGACGGCAAAATTCTTTGCGAGATATGAAACCAAAGAAAATTGGTTTTGAATAAGTCCCAAGGTGGAATTTATACAGCCCATTTCACTCTGAGGTCAATCTCAATGCTCTATTGCATTATTAGCTCACTGGGGTAAACTTGATCAAACATACAGAAATAACTGCTAGGAAAATCCACACATCTAGATGCATTGAAATGTATGGAATTTCAAATGTATTTTTAGAATTCTGAATATATAATACTTTAATAGAAGTTTTTAGATGAATACAAAAACCTGTAAAATGCTACCTCTGAAGTAATATCAATATAACCAACAACACAAACCTTTGGGAAGCTCTTTCAAATCCCAAACCAAAGCATTCAACAAACTGTGGATGCTGTGGCTTTCTTAACCTAAAGCTGCTGCCATTTTTAAAATACACACCATGATACCTGGGGCTTGACACGGGGCAAAAAAAGTATTTTAAGAATGTCCAAGTCTAGACCAATCTGCTGTACACACAGAATAAGTAGAGCTTAGATACAAGGCATTCAGATATATATATATACTGGTCAGAACAGTGGTCAAGTGTTATTACAAGGTGGTTGTTAGAACAGAATTACATGATGTTTGGTACAGTCAGAAGTATTATTTTAATCTGGGAAAGCTGATTCAATTATATTCTTCAAAGTCTGTTGAATGTGTTTGTTTGGGGTTTGGAAGAGTTTCCCAGAAGCACACGTTTCACCTTTACTACTACAACATTAATGCTACAATACTTATTTTAAAAATCATTATGTACATTTCCTTATGTGCCTAGGACTGTATCAAACCCCAGATCTTTCATCAAGGAAGCAGGCTTTTTTTTTTTAAAAAAAAGGAGACAGGCAGTTTCTTATTAAAACTTCTGTCGTGATTGGCCCTACCACTCCCAAGTCACTAATACAGCTAATGTCTAAAGTGTGTCTTTTCAGACATAGTTTCTCTCAACTGCATGGGAATTTTTCCACATGAATGGCAACTTGAATGTTACAGCACTTAAAAGTGTTCAAACCAATTCCAATCAGGCTGAATCTAGATTGCTCTGGAGCTCTTGGTGTTATTTGCTCCCAGTACAGAGACTAAAGCAGCAAAACAACCCATTCTCTCAAGTCTTTGGCTCAGCAGCTCCCTAACCAAGTAAAGCATTTTTACACTGTTCTTCTCATCCAAATTAATTCAAACAGGGCAACCAGTGTTACAGGTGTGCTCTCACTTCTTCCAGACGGGGAACATCAGCACCACTGCTGGGCATGAAAGAAGCTTTCATAATTTGAAACCCACAAAGCAGCCAGGAAGTTGGAGCTCATATATGCAGCTACTGTTTTCATTCATATTGGGCAGGAATGCTTCCCTCTCTCACCCCCCTCCCTCTTCTTTCTTTCTCTCTCTCAAACACACAAATCACCCTCAAAGATACACTGCTCTTTCCTTGGTCTAGAGAAGCTTGGGACAAAGTCTCCTTGGCAGAACATTTTACTTCAATCCTTCAGGCCACTCAAAACATATTTATAAAGATGGAAAAGGAATGCATCCACTCTGGTTACAAATGAACCCACAAAAGGGAAAGTACAAAATAAGTCTCAGAGCAAATGCGTCAATGGCCACTATGATCCTGTGGAAGCCCTTACTAGCTTCTCTTGTCTGGATACACAGTCAAAATCACTTAAGAAATGTTAACATGTATAAGCAAGACAGTGAAAGAATTTCAAGAGTACAGGTATATATTCAGCTATAAGTTGACCTCCTACATAAGTCGAGGGCAGGTTTGGGGGCCAAAATCATGGATTTTGATATGACCTATGGGTAAGTCAAGGGCAAAACCTAGGATCTATAGCAGTGGTGCCCAAACTTTAGTCTTTTGGGTGTTTTGGACTTCAACTTGTGGAAGCTCCAGCCAACTTGGCCAACTGTCAAGAATTCTGGGAGCTGAAGTCCAAAACATCTGGAGAACCAAAGTTTTGGATGAAGGAAACAAAGGATCTAAAGGATGAAGCAAAGGAAAACAAAGGCAAAGAACTTACAAAATTCCATCAGGTATTAACTGACCTAAAAGCCAGATGGATGAGAGAATAGAGAATAGTCAGTGTTTCCAGGGCAGATTACATCCTTGCTTTTCACCAGGGGATGGTTCCTTTTTTAATAAGAGTTAAAGTAGAGTACTTTCATTGACTCGTGGATAAGCTGACTCAGTTTTTTGACTGGGATCAATTTTTTGACTAAAATTTCTACACTTATGTGTGAATATACTGTAGACTGTAAATTTATTCTCACCATTTTAATGCACATGAATGAATGAATGAATGAATGAAGAGTGGATTATAGGTTCCTCTGGTGGGTGTACATATGGAACTAAGGAATGCAAGAACATCACTGAATTAGATTACAATTCTATCTAGACAAGCATTCTGTTCCCACTGTAGCCTACCAGATGCCTGTGGGAAGCCCATGAAGGTACAGGAGGGCAGCAATGCTTGAGAAATCCCTGGTGTATGTGTTCCCCAGCATTGAGCCATACTGCTTGTAATCCTGGAGGAGCACATCAACATTATGACTAGTAACTCTTGATAACACTGCATGAACTCTTCTAATCCACATTTAAAGACATCCAAGGCAGCAGTCATCACTACATCTTATGGAAACAAACTTCATAATTTAATTCTGCACTATGTGTTTGTTGTTGTGTGTCTTCAAGTTGTTTCTGACTTATAGCAACCCTAAGGCCCCTATCATGGAATTTTCTTGACAAGATTTTTATTCAGAGGAAGTTTGCCATTGTCTTCCCTTGAGGCTGAGAGCATATGACTTGCCCAAGGTAACCCAGTGGTTTTCATGGAGGAGCTGCAAATTGAACCCTGAACTCCAGAAACATAGTCCAATACTCAAACCTGTGTAGAAGGTGTATTTATTCCACTGCAACACACACCACTATGCTATGATCTTGCACACCCTGCATTTAACCATCAGCTTTTCAAATACAGCTTGTTAGTCAATCACCTCTTATACCACCATTGCCAATATTTGTCTTGGATTCATGAGTTCCTCCTTCACAGTATACATTTCTTTCAGTTACTGGTTTTCAACAGCAGTTCATGTCTGATCTCAGAGCTTCTAACTGGATACATTCAGTTTGTGCAGGTGGGAAAAACATCTATAACATATAGTGTCCCATCACCTCAACTGTTAGTTGTCACTACAAGGCTGATTTAAAGTTTTATTTGTTGCTGTATTTTAATCTGTAGTTTCTTGCCTCGATCCATAGGAGGAGGTTGTTGGCAATAAAACGTTGGCAAGGATTAGCATGCTTTTATAATTTGTTCAGCAGTGGAAATTAGGGGTTGCCCCTTGCAACTAATTCTGACAGTGCAAAAAAGGTTCTTATGTCTGGCATCTCCAGCCTGAGGATGTTCTGATGCACAGAACAAAGAACATGCAGGAGTTGCTGGTTAACTAGCTTTTGGAGTTTATCAGGAGATGAAACAATGTGAATTTTCCTTCCAAGTAATCACTTTCCTGCGCACAGTCAACATAGTATGATGAAGTTCAAGTATGAAAAATGAACTGGAATTTGAAATGTATTAACTTTTTTTCGTTTCCATATCTGTAAACAAATTCTGATGAAGAAATCAAGGGTTCACCATACAGTATTTTGTGGTAGGCAAAAGAACACCTTGTTATTTGCAAGTTTGGAGTCAAGATTTTGATGCCCAAATGTGTACAAGAAAGGCATGCTTGGACTACTGGCACATAAGACAAAGGCTGGTCAGAATTTTAGGAGCCAGATGAATATCACAATTATGCTCAAGTGGCACTAAAGAATGATCTTCATGCTTGTCTGAATTGTCTAAAATCAGCTGCAAAAAATACAGCAGATGCTTAGCTTATATTTTAAAGCTAAGTTTACCAAACACCACAAAGCAAACAAAAACACTTAGTGGCACTGTAAGCTGTTTGATACTATCTCATGCAGTATTATTAGACCTGTTAAGCAGACTGATGGGAATACACAAAATAAGGATTTCACCCTTAGGTGCCTTTTACTTCCACTGAGACAATATCAGACAATAGAGATGGGGATAACTTTATTTGGCTCCTTAGTAGCTTTTATGCGAAGGTTACATGGAGCTTCACTCTATCACCTGTTCTATTTAATAGTTCATGAAACATTGGGATCAACTGTTGACAAACTGGGAACATGGTATGTGTGTATGTACGCCTTCAAGTTGCCTGTTGACTTATGGCAACCCCATGAATTTCATAAGGTCTTATTAGGCAAGGAATATGATACCATCTGTAATTTATTGACACAACTTTCATTCATATTCATCTAATCCAAGACCATGTTTTACTGAAACAATGCTTGGAGTATTTTAGCACAGCACTGGGACTAAAATCAGAATGAAGCCAGACTACATCTGTAATAAGCAGGCTACTTGATCTGGCTAAGTGTGTTCTGGCTGGAATTTCATGATCCCAAATGGTGCCTATGGCTCCCAGGTCAGCAGAGCAATGGGTCCATTCTGAATTTTAGCTGGAACCTTAAATTTGTTATCCAAGATGTTGAACCCATTTTTTGATAATGCCAGCTATGTTTCAACTAAAACCTGGAGAGGATTCACTGCTCCACTGGCATAGGAGAAACAAGCTGACACAGTTCACTTGTGTCTCTTGCAACTCTATGATTCTGTGATCTCTGGAATGACAAATATTAAGTTTAGGAGTACTCATGGATGCTCGGCTATGGCCAAAAGCACATTTTATTAGTCTTTTCCAAGACATTTGCTGCTGCTCCTTCCACAAAATAAGGCCCTGGCAACCATCATCCATCTCTGTGCAATATACAATATACGTACAATATAGTGCAATATATATAAGACTGCCCTTCAAAACTGCTTGGAAACACCAGCTGGTCCAAAGTTCAGCAGTTCTGTTTTCTAAGTGGAGTAAAAAACTTTTACTCAATAAACCACTGAGAGCATATCACATCTGTACTCTACGTAACATTTATTATCAGTTTTTGGGCACAGTTCAAAGGAAACATAATTTCATATCTAACAAATCTTACATAGTTTGGGCTCAGAAAAGAGAAAGCTTATTTCCTCACTCAAGATCTCTATGGGTATTCTATAGTTTTATAAAAGCGGAACATGATGATTAAAAGTAGGGGGTCTTCACACAGAAAATCCAGGCTGTGGCAACGTCTCTCAAAAGAGAATGCCTAAGTATGGGTGGCTCTGCAATTCTTTTTACAAAGAAGCATAAGAGCCTTCTTGTTTGACCAACCTTTTACTAAAAAAAAAACAAAACCTGATTACACAGTCAGACACTTTTAGAAGGGAGAAATGTAGAACATAAATTTAATAACTGAACATGTGTTCACATCAGTGGTGTACAACCATTAGCCCTCCAGATATTTTGGCCAACAAATATAATCAGCACCATCTGGCATATCCCCAGTTAAGGGATCATGGGAATTGCTGTCCTAAACATTTGGAAGGCCAAGGGTTCACCAACAGAACCTCACAGTCTCTAATTCAACTAATATTAACTTGATTTCTTCCTAGTGGATTTCAGAACCATAATTTATGGTGCTGATTTTGACTTATGAAGCGCTATGCCAGAAGTGAACAACTTAAGCCTGGGAGTCAATTTTACCTTCCTGGAGTCTGCCGCCTCACAAAATACTGCACTGGAAATGGCCAGAAATCCCCTTGTCATTTTGAAAAACAGGGGATTCTATGTTTAAAAGTGTGGGGGCATGCGCAACACATTTAAAAGGTGAGTCATGGCTCCTGGAGGTTTCCAGGAGAAGTAATTTACCATTTTTGATAGAAAATGGGCATTGGGGTGCTGCAAAAAGAGAGGGGGCCTTGGAAGCCACATTTTATTTTATTTATATCCCACTTTTCTCCCATATGGGACAGCAGCTGACACTGTACTTAAAAACTAAATACCTAAAACAATCTGTAATACAAAAATTTTAAAAGCATTAAATAATAATTCATATAAAAACATTACGTTAGAACTGTTAAAACACATTTAAACATATCACAGATTAAGAAACAGCACATCCATTGCACTACCCCAACCTGTTAAAAGCTGAAAGCTGTTTAAATAAGGTCTTTGCCAGCTGATTAAAAGAGAGCAGAGAATGGGCCAACTGCGTCTCCTGCAGAAGAGTGCTGTAGGCTCTCTTCCATGTTCTTACCAGTGATGGTGGTGGAATTGAAAGAAAGCCGTCCCTCAAAGATCTTACTACCAGGGCAGACTCATTTAAGGAAATATGGTCTTTCAGCTAGTTTGGCTCTAAGATATACAGGCAGGGGTCGCAACCTACAGTCCGCGGGCTGCACCCGGGCCGCCGAGGCCTGCCAACTGGCCCCCGCCGACCCCCACCGCCGCTGACTGCTGCCACTGCCTCATGCGTCACAGCTGCCATTTTGTTTTCCAAAATGGTGGTCGCAACCGCAGTTCGTTCGTACATGCGCAGGAGTACTGCGCATGTGCAAACGAGCCGCGACTGCCATTTTGGAAAACAAAATGGCGGCTGCAACATGCACGGCGGCAGTGGCACGCGCAACAGCAGCGGGGGTCGTTGGCGGCAGCAGGGCCGCGTGCACACGCATACGTGCGTGCACCGCCATTCCCACCACCACCACCATCGGCCCATGGAAGACCCAGGGATCCCCGGACTGGCCCCAGGTAAGGGGAACTTGCTGACCCCTGATATACAGGGCTTTATAGGTCCTAATCAGCACTTTGAATTCTGCCTGGAAACGAACCAGTAGCCAGTGAAGCTTTTTCAGTAAGAGAGTTACATGCTTTCTATAGTCAGCCATAGTCAGCAGTCTAGCCACAGCATTCTGGACCTGCTCAAATTTCCAAAGGCAGCCCCACATACAGTGTGTTAAAATAATCCAAAGACAGCCCCACATACAGTGTGTTAAAATAATCCAAACAGGGTGTAAAATAATCCAAACAGGGTGTAATCAAAGCATATGTTACTGTGCCCAGATCTGAAATCTCAAGGGACGGGCATAGCAGCAACACTAGTTTTAATTGTGTAGATGTACCCCTGGACACCACCAATACCTGGGCTTCTGGACTTAGGGTTGAGTCTAAAAGTATATCCAAGCGACAAATATGAGCTTTCAGGTGGAGTGTAACTCCATCCAGCAGAGGCTGAATCCTTATTCTCTGATTTGTCTTTCATTCAACCAAGAGCACCTCTTCTCTTGTCTGGATTTAGTTGCAATTTGTTTGCCCTCATCCAGTCCATTACTAACAACAGACACTGGTTTAGTATTGAAACAGCTTCCTTGGAATGCACTGGCAAGGAGAATTAGAGCTGAACATGACCAGCATACTGGTGATGCCAAAACTCAATCCAGACAATCTATCCCAGCAGTTTAATGTAGAATAGATGTTAAACAGCAACGGAGACAGAATTGAACCCGAAGGACACCGCACACCAATGGTCAGGCCATTGAACCAGAGTCCCCCAGCACAACTTTCTGAGTGCGCCCCTCCAGGAAGAAACATAGGAGAATACTTGCCATAGGGAAACATAGGGGAAGATTTGCCCATAGGGAAACATAGAATACTTGACATAGGGAAACATAGGGGAATATTTGCCATAGGGAAACATTGGGGAATACTTGCCATAGGGAAACATACGTGAATACTTGTCCATAGGGATACATAGAATACTTACCCATAGGGATACATAGAATACTTGCCATAGGGAAACATTGGGGAATACTTGCCACAGAGAAACATAGGGGAATATTTGCCATAGGAAAACATTGGGGAACACTTGCCATGGGGAAACACACGTGAACACTTGTCCATAGGGATACATAAAATTCTCCTGTGTATCCCTATGGGCAAGTATTACCCATAGGGATACATAGGAGAATACTTGCCCAAAGGGAAATATTAGAGAATACTTGCCCATAGGGATACATAGGAGAATACTTGCCCAAAGGGAAATATTAGAGAATACTTGCCCATAGGGATACATAGGAGAATACTTGCCCAAAGGGAAATATTAGAGAATACTTGCCCATGGGGATACATAGGAGAATACTTGCCCATAGGGATACACAGGAGAATATTTGCCATAGGGAAACATAGAGAATACTTATATCCCCCCCCCATGTCTTCTTATGGGCAGGCATTCTCCAATGATTCTCTATGGGCAAGTATGGGTTCCCTATGGGCAATTACTGTCATTTGTTCTAGTACGTCCCGTCAGAGTGCGTTACTTCTGCGGTGCAGATGAGAGCCCAGACTAAGCCGAGGGAGAAACCCGCCTCCCTGCCGTCCTGCGAAAGGGGCCCATTGGGCTCCCCTGACAGACTGCGCCTGAGTCGGGGGCACCCTCCGGGGCTCTGGACCCCAGAACAACCCGCCCGGCCGCCTTCCCGCTTCCTCCCTCCCGGCCTCAGGCCTCCCCTTCCACCCACCGGGCCTCCAGAGTGGTCCGCCTGCGGCCCATGGTGCCTCCGTCCAAGCAAGCGCCCGGCCGCCGCTCTCCGGCTTCGGCTCTTCGAACCCGGCCGCGCCTCCCTCTCCGGAGCCAGGAACCGGCCTCTCGCCCCGGCCACAGGCGGACCTCTGGGATCCCACAGCGGCCCCTGCTGGCCCGGAGGACCGTTAGGAAGCCGGAGGGGAAGGCCGGCGCCATTCTCTCTTTCCGTTTGGCGCCCTGTGAGGAGGCCCCTCAGGCGACGAGGGAGCAGGCTGGAAGTACTACTTCCACCGGGCCTCAGGGTGCCATAGTGATGACCAAACTTTGGTCTTCTTGACGTTTGTGTGGGCCTTCAGCTCCCAGCATTCCTGACCGTTGCACAAGCTGGCTGAGGCTTTTGGGAGTTGAAGTCCAAAACATTTCAAGGCCCAAAGTTTGGGAATCACTAGGAAATGTAATGTCACCTAGGAGTTTATCACGGGGGGGGGGGAGAGGGGGGGAATTGGGACTTTAAACAACAGTGATTAACCCAAGAAAATGACATTAAACTGACATTAAAATGTGATTAAAATGAGATTAACACAAGAGCAATTATACTGGGAATAACCAGGGAATAAACAGCAAAAAGTCATTCACAAGAAAATTTCCGGAATGATTTGCTGCTGTTTCTTGCCCAGTTATTCACGGGTTAAAGGCACTTTATTCACATTTCACCTCAATGTTGTATGGAAACCATTAGCGCAATTGCACAATAATAACGGGTTATTTGTGGGGGATAATCACTTTGAACATGACATCATGTGAAAACCATTAGCGCCATTGAAGGATTATCATGGGTTAATCATCATTTACAGGCCTATACAGACTGCCAGGAATAATCCAGTTTGAGACCATTTTAACTGTCCTGGCTGAGTGCTAGGGAATCATGGGAATTGTAGTTTTTTCTGAGACATTGAGCCTTCTCTGTCAGAGAGCTCTGGTGCCACAATAAACTACAGTTCCCATCATTCCTTAGCACTGAGCCAGGGTAGTTAAAGTGGTCTCAAACTGGATTATTTCTGGCAATCTGTATAGGCCCTACTTGAAAGAAAGAAATTGGCAGTATGAGCTTTCCTAGACTTAAGTCTCCTTCCTCAGTCTATTTCCTACTTCATCATCAATGCACCTGAGGAAGTAGACTTAAGAGTAACATGGCTATATCTTTTAATTAGAATCATGGAGTTGGAAAAGACCACAAGGGCCATCTAGTCCAACCCCATTCTGCCATGCAGGAACTCACAATCAAAGCACCCCCTGACAGATGGCCATCCAGCCTCTACTTAAAGACCCCCAAAGAAGGAGACTCCGCCACTCTCCAAGAGAGTGTGTTCCATTGCTGAACAGCTCTTACTGTCAGGAACATCCTCCTAATGTATAAAATACAATAACATTCTTGTAAAATAAAAAGAGTGCCCCTGAGCATGAACAGAGTGCTGTTAACTGCCCTCGAGTCAACCCTGACTCATGGTGACCCTGTGGATGAGACATTTCCAAGACTCCCTGGCCTCCACTGCTGTTCCCTGGTCCTGGAGATTCAGAGCCTTCCTGATTGAGTCTGTCCATCTGATATGTTATCGTCTTCTCTTTCTGCTACCCTCTACCTTTCCCAGCATTAGTTTTTCCAATGATTTTCGTGCTTTCTAATTATGTGGCCAAAGTACAACAGCCCCAATTTAATCATCTTGGCTTTTAAGGAGAGTTCTGGTTTGATCTGTTCAAGGACCCATTTGTCTTTTTGAACATCCATGGTATCCTTCTCCAGCACCACATCTCAAATGAGTTGATTTTCATCTTTTCTGCTTTCTTCACTGTACAACTCTCACATCCATACAGGGTGACGAAAAATACAACGGCTTGGATATTTCTGACTTTACTGCTCAGTTGTTCATCTTTACTCTTTAGGATCTTGTTCTCTCATGGCTGCCCTTCCCCTTCCTAGTCTTCTGATTTCTTGACTGCAGTCTCTATTCTGATCAATGTTTGATCCAAGTTACGGGAAGTCTTTGACTACTTCAATTTCCTGTTCATATAGGTTGAACTTACATAGGTCCTCCATGGTCATTATTTTTGTTTTCTTCATGTTCAGCATTAAGCCTGCCTTTGCACTTTCTTCTTCCACAGTACAGTCACCCCTCCTTTCTCGCGGACTTCAAGTATGCGGTTTTACATATTCATGGAGGGGCAACCTCCGTTTAAATCAATGGAGTGCACCCCATTCAAGCCTATGGGGCTTGAATACTCGCTAATCTCAGTTTTCGCGGTGGGTGGGACCAATTGTAATTGTTATTTTTCTGTTAGTAGCATGGTGTCATCTGCATAACTTAGATGATTGATGTTCCTTCATCCTATCTTTTCTTCTAGTCTGAGTCTAAACCTGCTCTTTGTATCATATTTTCTGCATACAAGTTGAACAGATAATGGTGATAAAATGTAGTCTTGTTTGACCCCTTTGCCAACTGGGAACCAATCTGTTTCTCTCTTTTCTGTTCTAACAGTAGCCTCTTGTCCTAAGTACAGATTTCTCATCAGGACTATTAATATAGTGGCACTTTAAGAGTATCATAGTTTTTCGTGATCTCTGCAGTTAAAGTCTTTGGTATAGTCTACAAAGTACATGCTGATCTTCTTCTGGAATTCCTTAGTGCATTCCATTAGCCATCATATGTTTGCAATGTGATCCCTAGTGCCTCTTCCTTTCCTGAACCCTGCTTGTACCTCTGGGATTTCCATATATGATTGGAGTCTATACTGTAGAATTATGCATTACAGATTGCTACACACAGAGAATTGGAACCCATCACATCACTCAGTCTTCATCAGGTGAAAGAGAAAGTTCTAACAAGCTTGACGTTTTTTAGAAATGTATTTTGAAATTTACCTCCATTCATACAAGGTAGCCCAGGGCAGAAGACTGTGACTTCCTTTAGACAGGTAGAAGAAAAATTAGTTGGAAGAAATTCCTAAAAGTCGTCCTTCCTCTCTTCAAAATCCCCTTATCAAATGAGTTTTGAAATGACACTCTATACATGGCCAGGCACTCTGTTCTTCAGTCAGCCTCTGTGTGCCTTGCAGGCTTGTGAACAGTGAACTGCCAGAAATCATAATTTGTACTGTACCTTTTTTCAGATAACAGGGAAGTATAATAGGTAATACTGTAAAGTGTTTTAAATTAGTTATTTTTCTTCAGTGCATCATCCAGAAGCAACTGAAAAATACTTCCACCAGAGCTTCTCAGCTTCCATTTTGTCAGCTATCAGCATCCAGTAACATGGAGAGCAAAAATTGTTAGTAGGGTCAGCCCCTTCCCAGAAATGAAAAAGCAATGTTCTCTCCCTACCCCACTCAATGTACATTGCATAACATTTCATGTTGCCCATGGGCACTAGGGTTGTTGTCACCCGGTGCGGTAACTCATGGTGTCACCCCCACATAGACCTCCTCCCATTTTACACCATACAGAATCCTTAGTCATGTTTTTGTGCTCACATTACTCATGAATTGTAATCCCCATACATCACTGAATGTAATAATAACAGTTGCAACATAAACTATTTGCAAAATTAAAATTATATTTTTAAATTACAATATAATATGTACAACCTAAATGTATTTCCATATACATTGTTTCATGTGGTTAAATTGAAAATTTGGTAAAATTGAAAATTTGGTAAAATGTGATGTTTTTAAATAAAAAATTGAAAAAACATAAATTTAAAATTTTAATTAAAAATTATTTTTTTAAAAACGGGGGTTCTCCATTTTCCCCCCACTGAGCCTTGCCCCACTCACCCCATCTCTTCAGCATTTTAAAGGGACACAGGTGAATGCCACAGACCATTTCTGCCCAAAGGCAGGTGTTTGGGGAACAGTGGTGTCTCTCCCCTTTGGGTGTCACCTGATGCAGTCCGCACCCCCTTAATGAAGCCACTGATGTTGCCTCCCTTTCATAGCAAAGGTTGATGGTATGTACATAATTCATACTTGATAATGAAGCTTGCTTGCCTTGACAACATACAATCCATCTTTCTCTAGACCTTCAAAATCCACCACCACCCAATTTTGGAAACAGGATTTGTGTGACAGTTTATGGCATTTCCTACCTGGATCTTTACATGTTTTGTACTGCAACTCTGTGTTTTGTACTGCAAGGCCCAATGGTCAGGGAAAGTGGATTTAGTCCAAACCATCTGGAGGGATCCAGACTATATGGGGAAAGACCTGTGAAAAAGGGTCATACCCTCAGTTTGCAGCATGCTACAGATATTTGTTTAGGGTACCCATTTAGAGGCTAAGTTCTTTGAATGGCTTTTAATCAAGAGCCAATTAATCTGAGCATCTCTAATCAGAGACATTATTTCTGAAATCGGCTTTTAGACTATAGTATTGCAAATCTCCTGGAGCCACTGTTGAAGAAAACAGAATCCAGAATGGCAGTTCTAATTTTCTTGTCCAGTGATGAAGGGCATGTCTTCCCCTTTCTTCTGGACTACTCTCATCCCTTGCTTTTCTTCCCCACTCCCCATTAACTGTCTGATCAGCACTGTGCATCTACCATGAGGATTGAAGATACTCCTTGATGAACATATTGCAGGCAAGGCAGTGGGGTAACTTTTTAAATAAAGTGCAAATGAAGAATCCTGAAAAACCTTTAGCCATGGGTCTTCCAATTAAAGAGCTGCTCAATTTTTAAAATTTCCTTGGGAAAATGTGAATAGTTTCAACGCACAAGATCCACAGTAATTGAGGCTGGAGATAGGTTTTTTACATGCTCTTAACACTTGTCTGGCTTTTGAAAAGTACTGTAATTATAACTGTTAATGTCACTGAAATACTTAAGTTTGATTAAACACCCTTTCATCTTAACTGAAATGTCTGAATTCATATTTTGGCTCTCGGTTTGAACTGAGATTGAACATAGCCCATACTGGAACATGACACTATTTGGTGATAATACTTTCATTTTTGTTGTGTGTTTTATTTTGATGATGTTTAAAAAGGCTTTACTAAATCAGTGGCTTTGCTTAACTAAAACTCACTGTACTAATGGCATTTAGCGGCTTGTTTTGCTGGATTAAACCTCTGCAGGGCCCAGCAAGCAAGGCCTTCCAGATCTTTTGGTCTACAACTCCGAACAGCCCTAGCTCCTATGGTCTTGCTGAGGAATTCTGGAGTTCTCAAGACATCTGTACAGCCATAGTTGTCCATTTCTGTTGTACTGGATCAATAGTTGAGAGTCTCCCATTGTTGGACGTCTGGCTTATGAAAAAAAAATTATTGGCCTCCCCCAGTTTTGGTACCATGGAGCATCATGGTACCCTCAATCCACGGGGAGAGGCTGCTAAGAAATATTTTTAATTGAATTTTATTAGAAATAAAATTATACAAGTTAATACATTCAGAATACATACATCGGCATACACATTCTTACACATACACTCTAACATTAATAACTAACTTATAACATAGACCACCACCAGTCACTCAACTAACTTCATCCATTCTATTCCACTCTACAACTATACAACAACTATACGGCTTCCTGAACTCAAACCAAGTCATTATTTCTGAATTATATCTCACCATCCTCGATTAATATTTTACCCAGCTTAAAAATAAATTCTTACTATTGTGAATTTATCAATCAAATATCATAAATTTATTAAAAAATTAAAATTTTTCCACTTTCTTCAGCTTCCAATACAGTTGTTCCAACTAAATTAGCTCTTTTTGCTCTTCACTCCAAATCCAATTTCCTTATTCGCATCCTTTATTTTGTCCTTATTTAAATATTCAAATAGTGGCTTCCAGATCTCACCATTTCCCCCCCAATCTTTGCCTCTCAGAAGATTAGTTAATTTATCCATCTGAACTAAATCTATCAATTTATGTATCCATTCCTCCATTGAGGGGAGTGCTGCTGTTTAAATATTAATAAATAAATAAATATACCATAATGTGCAGAGCCAGGTGGTTTTGCATGGAGCGTGCATAAAGTCTGAACTCAGAACATGTGATTTTAGATGTTGCAGCAGCAGCTGACTGGTTCTTTCCCAACAAAGCAGCTACACTTATTTGGGTAAAAGGACACATTCCCCTTGCTAGTCTAGACTGGTCAGAAAAACAGCAGCTTTTCTGTTCTTGATTCTGATGGGGTGTATGTGTGTGTTTGTCCCCTTTCTGCAAAGCACATGTAGGCATGTAAAAATATGCAGGTTGTTTCTGACATTATGCCTGAAAGTGTAATGAAGACCTTGAACTTTGAGATTACTGAAGTCCAAGTCTTCTATGGGATCTTTTATCCTTTGTTTACGGAGGTGGCTAGGGAAGAGACTGATAGAGACAAAGCTTTTCAATGAACTGTAATTTATTTGGGGATTCAAACATACAAAGACACCCTAACATACATGCACACACACAAGAACTCAGGAGTAAAGTAGTTAGCTTGGATAGGAAACACAAGACTTTCTAATGGTGATAATTACCTGAAAGGAGGCTGCTCCAGCAATAAATGAAGAGGGATAGATTCAACCGTTATGAAAGGGAAAGGACAATGGATAGAGCCAGGGACTCTAGTTAGAGATCACAATGGCACAGTGTCACCATGAAATCTATCCAGACCCCCATGTGTCTCAGATTTTGGGGAGCATTTATACCCTTAACCTGAGGTGAAGAGTTTCTATTGTATATCAAAAGATTCCGATTGCTATGCTTTGAAGTAAACAATTTAAAAAAAAAAAAGGAGGGGGGGAGATAGCATGCTGATGTTATCTCATCTTCAGCCAGACACATCCTGGCTGGCACCCATAACTCTTCTAGGTGTGAATGTCCTGCTTCGCAGCTCCTAAGCCTGGCCTTTTTGATCTGCAAATGGTTGTAAATGCAGATGTAACTCTGTTTGGAGAGCCTATGTGATGCTCACGCTTTGAGCTCATAGCGATGAAGGCTCCTTCTAGCCTAGGGCTCTGACAGGGACCCAAAGGGGTCTTTATATCAAACCATTCATCGTAACAAAAGGAACAGGTGTCATTTAAGACTCATGATCAAGTCTAAGCCTCTGGGATGACATTCTGTGAGCACTACAATTCATGCATCTCTATGGAGGAGGAAAAAAAGAAATCCCCAGTGTAAGTGGAGATCATGCATTCTACCCCCAGTATTGGTATATCTTATGGAACACCACCACTAGAGTCTTTCTTTAGTTTTTCACCAATGACTTTCAAATGTAATGGGGGAATTTGCACTATATTTGTGCAAATATAGTGCTGCAACCAACTGCCAACTGCCCAGTTTAAGATTCATAATGGACTTACAGTGTGAATTAAGACTCTTTAACCCACTAGAGGGAAAAGCTGAATTTCACAAAATTTGGGAATTAAAATGGTCAAGACCATGCTCTGATTAGGCTGCTCAGCCCCCGTACTCAGTGGATTATTGTCTTCCTTTTTGTAACAAAAGAAAAGAAAATGCTGTCCCTTGTACAAGAATTCCTGGTATTTTTGCCATGCTGTACAATAGATGCCACTCTGACTTTAAAAAACTAAGTGTAAGACACTAATATGCTTATATTTTAAAGGGCACAACCCTACACTTGCCCTTTAGAAGGCCTTCTGTTCACACTATGGGCTGCCTATCTTTCCCTCCTATGCCTTCTCCAAATCTCCTTCAAAGCAGCAGATGGAGTGCATGGAGCAGGACTTCAGAGGGAAGGGGAATCTGTCCTTCTTGTCCTGCTGATGGAAGCAATTCCTTCAGCATTAAGGACTTAACTTGATTCCACTGAAAATCTTGATCACTAAACCCACTACTGAAAAGATGGGCTACATTTTCTGATTTCCAGATGGTGGAGAAAGATGGTGGCTGGATAGCAATCTGTATTGGAGTCTCCTCCACATCTTGAATAATTTCCCCGAGAAAGGTTTTATCTTGTGTTATCCCTAATGTTTATTGCTGTTTTGTGGGGAAACTTTTGCTGCCTTTTCACCTAAAATATTTTTTGCCTAGGTTTTTGAGAAGTAGAAATTTTAATCTACATACAGCCATTACCAGCTGCATTGTTTGGACTGTTTGGTGCTTGGGAGAAATTAGAACCCAAGTGTCCTAGTGGTTTGAGTGTTGGATTACAACTCTGGAGATCAGGGTTCGATTCCCCACTCGAGCATAAAAACCAACTGGGTGAGCTTGGGGAAGTCACAAGTCTCTCACTCTCAGAGGATGGCAATGGCAAATCCCTTCTGAAGAAACTTGCCAAGAAAATAGCATGATAAGTTTGCCTTAGGGTCACCATAAGTCAAAAATGAGTTGGAGGCACACAACAACAAACAACAAAATCTCTGGAGTCAGTAGACCCAGTTTACTGTAGGCTGTCTAGTACAATAACAGCAAGGGGGCTGTTATGCTTATACTGGAGGTGGGCTGTTTTTAAATATTTGCTATCCATGGTTTTTGTTGTCGTCATTAACTGCCTTTGCGTCGATCTCGACTCATGAGACATCTCCAGGAGCCTCTGTCCTCTACTGCTCTGCTCAGCTCCTGCAAACTGTTATTCGTGGTCTCTTTAATAAAGTCCATCCATCTAGCATGTGGCCTTCCTCTCTTTCTACTTCCCTCCACCTTTCCTAACATTATTGTCTTTTCCAATGATTCATGCCTTTTCATGATGTGTCCAAAGTATGACAGTTTAAGGGCCTTTGCAGACTGCCAGAAATAGTGCAAATTGAGTCCACTTTAACTGCCTTGACTCAGTGCTAGGGAATCATGGGAACTGTATTTTTTTTCTGGGACATTGAGCCTTCTCTGCCAGAGAGCTCTGGTGCCACAATAAACTACAGTTCCCATGATTCCTTAGCTCTGAGCCAGGACTGTTAAAGTGGCTTCAATTTGCACTATTTCTGGCAGTCTGTAAAGGCCCTAAGTCTTGTCATCTTGGCTTCTGGGAATATCTCTGGCGTGATCTGCTCTAGGACCCATTTGTTTGTCCTTTTGCTTATCCATAGGATCCTCAGCACTCTTCTGCAGCACCACATTATCTCAAATGCATTGATTTTCCTCCTATCTTTTTTCTTGACTGTCCAGCTCTCACATCCATACATGGTAATAGGGAATACAATGGCTTGTATGATTCTGACTTTTGTGCTCAGTTGTATATCTTTGCATTTTAGAATCTTTTCTAGCTCTTTCATAGCTGCCCTCCCCATTCTTAATTTCTCCTGATTTCCTGGCTGTAGTCCTCGTTTCAATCAATGTTTGATCCCAGATATGAGCACTCTTTCACTATTTCTATTTCCTCATTGTCTAGTTTGAATGTGTGTAAGTTATCTGTGGTCATTATTTGTGTTTTCTTTATGTTCAACAGTAAGCCTGCCTTTGCACTTTCTTCTTTGATCTTCCTTAGTGGGTGTTCCATGTCTGAGGTTTTCTGCTAGTATTATGGTGTCATCTACATATCTCAGATTGTTGATATTCCTTCCTCCTATTTTCACTCCTCCCTCTTCTATGTCCAAGGCTGCTTTCCTTGCAATATGGTCTACAAATAAGTTGAATAGGTAGAGTGATAGGATGCAGCCTTGTCTAACTCCTTTGCCAATTGAGAACCATTCTGTTTCTCCATGTTCTGTTCTGACAGTAGCCTCTTGTCCCAAGTACAGATTCCTTATTAGGAGTATCAGATGTGTTGGCACTCCCATGTCTTTAAGGGACATGCTATCCATGGTATTCTTTGGAATTTATCCCTGCTGTAGAAATAGGGACCATCTTTGTTCTACATCCTTTGTTAGGATGTTAGTGCTTATATTTTATCAGGTTTTAAGTGTCTTTTAATGCTGTTTTTACTTGTGTTTTTAAAGAGAAAATTAGTTTAACTGTTTCAACTTTTATACTAAATTTTTTTATTGTAATGTGTTTTAAAATGTTGTACGCCACCTTGGATTCCATGTTGAGAGAAAGGCAGGATGTAAATTATTTAATTAAATAAAAATAACTGTTATGCCACTTAAAATGTCATCTGAAGTGAAGAATCTAAAACCGGCTACTTTGTTAGATAGCCCACTGTTATGAAGCCATAAGAAAGAATGTACATCCAACCTTCTGTATCCACAGATTCTTCATCCACGAATTCAACCACCAACTACTTGAAAATATTCTTTACAAACAAAAAGCAAACATTGTTTCTGCCATTTTATAAAAGGGATATCAGTTTACTATGCTACTGTATATAATGGGACTTGAATATCTATGGATCTTGTTATCCACGAGGGGCCCTGGAACCAAAACCCAGTGGATGCCAATGATCCACTATATTAACTTGCCTCCAAAATACACAGGTGGTCATGAAGAAAGAGCAGAAATCAGCAGATATATTTACATTTCTTAATTTTTTGCTTACAGGACTGTAAGTAAATGTTCCACCATTCCCAACACAAAAAGAAGACTCCTTCACAATTCCCATTTACTTCTCCACCATTCCCATTACAGAAACTATAAACAGAGGCTGTATTATAGAAGCCAACCAGAGCCCAGACAGAAAGGAATAGCATGAATGAGTAGACACATGATACAAATTAAGGGACATCTAAGTATATATTTAGACGAGGAATCTGAAATCAGTATTAGAACCAAGCTCACAAGTTTTTGCACAGAAAAATCTACTCCTGAGTCTCCTTTTTCTCCAGCCTAATTTGGGAACCACCTTGGTGTAGTGGTTTGAGTGCAGGATTAGGACTCAGGGTGACCAAGGTTCAAATTCCCACTCAGCTGTGGAAACTCACTGGATGACTCTGGGCAAGCCATATTTTCTCTGTCTAAGAGGCAGGGAATGGCAAACCTCCTCTGAATAAATCTTACCAAAAAAATCCTGATAGGGCCGCTAAAAATAGAGTCGAAAGCACATAACAAAAACAAAAATTGCAAGATGTCATGGACTTACCCAAATATGCAGATTTTGCCTCTTTTTTACAAGCTGCCAGTAGTCAGAATAGCACCAAAAATACTCAATTCTTGCATATGGTGAGAGATGTCACAATAAATTGCAGTTAAGAGCAGTCACAAGGTGGCAGCACATGTTAAGCCTATGCACCCCACAAAAATCAAGTTTGAAAAATACATTTTGTACTATTCTTGCAGACATCCCCTTAAACAGCCTGACTGCTCACTGTTTTTCACATTCTGCACTGCGATTCAAACCCAACTTGTACCCCACCTTGCTATTTCAGATGAAGACCATCTCCCAGAGACTCTGAATAAGTTACTGGTGGAAGAAAGTAACATTATGAAGGAGCAAACCTCAACATTATGAAGGAACTGAATTTAGAATGAAAAAAACAACATCTTGCCAGTTGCAAGAGCAGTAGATTTTTTTCCAGTTTAAGATCTTTATTTTGGTTTTGAGAAACAAAATATAAAATTAAAAAAAACATGACTGGGAGGGGAGAATAGGAAGCAAAGGACTCAAGCGGGAACATGATATAAAAACCAACTAGACCTTTGGTGCTTGATGTTACATAAAGCTGCTGTTGCTTGTAGGTCTGTCCCCTAAAAACAGGGAAGGAAGGAAACCTCTGCCTAGGACATCCTGATGGATTGCATCACGTTACAAAGAGCCGCTCCCAGGCAGTAAATAGAGGGAGGGAAGGAGCTGGGAATTTCCCAGGTTCAGAGTAAAGTTTACATGTAAGCAACTTTCATTCCTGCCATTCAATGACCCAAGTGAACCTCTCACCAACTGTAAAGAGGCTTTACCACCTCTGGATGGAACACCATGACCATCATATCACAATAACCACATATATGGAAACATTACAATCTTGAGTCCTCAAGTTACTTCCAAAACACGTTTTTGTAGCTATCACTTGACAGGTGATTTATGATTACTAAGTGAGAAGTACATACCAAAACCAAGCCCTTCCCCAAAATTCAAAAGTTAAACCCTGATCATCCACTGACTGAGGTCAACAGATTCAGTCCTAAAGTAAGCACTGCTAACTGCTAAGAGTTAAGATGTAGGAAGCAGTTCCAATAAAAGGTTTCTCCCATCCATGGCAACATAAGCTGGAAGCACCTATCTGCATATTGTCACATATTTATATTTGAGATGATCAAGAGCAGTGTACAAGATGAGAGTCTATAAGCCCCAATGAAGAGGGACAGGCCCTGCCATTTCTCTTCTCTTCCTTAAATCACAAGCTGAATTATAGCTTCAGTTAAATGTAATTTCATGTGGCCTGCACAAGTCTGCTTGAGGAACATGTGGTATTTAAAAGACAGTACTTTAATAAGTTAGCACTTCTCTGTGCAGCAATAGCTAGCAAACTTCAACAGAGCTCAAACAGAACAGGACTCCACTTGGCCCTGGCCTTAGGACCACTGATTATTTTCATGTAAGAGATACTAAGAAATTTACTCCCATGAGTTCAGCCTTCAGGTTCTGCCTTTCCCAGAGACACAGCAGTGAAACCTGGGAAAATTTCTGGTCCTGTAACTCTGTTTATGAGGGTTTTCCTCCATAGGAGGCAACAAAACAGGGATGAAGCCATTCTGTATTTGGACATTGCATCTAGAAGCCTGGTTAGCAATACAGCCTTAGTGTGACTCTCTATAGGGACTACCCAAGGTCTAAACAGTAGGAGATAGGTTAGCAAACTGTGTGGAGAAAAAGCATCTTCAAAACAAAAACATGGAAAACTGGAGACAGAAACCCCTATAACAGTTCCACCATTGACTTAAGTTGGGACAGGGAGGGAGACAGAAAAAGGATGAGGGTTAACACTGCCTCTATTCACTGTACAGTCATCCTTTTCTGTCTCTCCTAATTAACAATGCAAGCAGAGCAAATGTCTTCAAAGAAAGTCCATGTCATCATCCAGGGATCAAACCCAACACGGAAAGGAGTAACGTTCCCCTCACACTAGCTCCCACAATCCTGTGTAGTTTCAAAATTGTCTGAAGAAACCCAAAAGCTTGCTTTCTGAAGCAATGGGAACTGTTTACTAGCAGGCCAGTTCTGCTCCTGTCAACCTGAAGCAAGTGGATTGGGGTCAATCTCCCAAAAGATTAGCTATCAACATCCAAAGTCTTGGGATGCTCAACTGGAGCACACCACAGGTTTTCCTGAGATCTTCAGGTCATCAAAAGGCAAAAGTGTCAGGATCTGTCAAGGCAAAAAAGAAAAGAAGACATACAGGGTTATCATTTAAATAAAGAAGTTTTGGAAGTTGCCCATCCCTGGTATAAGGGAATGTAGCAACTCCTAACTCGAGAACATGGAAGTTTATTGGTTCATCATACGAGGGAGCAATCCTGCTCCTAACTGTGGACAGTCCCAACCATATTACATTTCGATTCTGCCCTTCTTCAGTGGTGTTCCCATCCCTGGTGTCACCTGGTGGTAGCAGGCTGACAGGGTGGCAGCGGCAGCCAAAAGAATGCACTTGACCCTCTTTCACTATGGCCACAGAGGCGTCCTCATGAGGAGGCCTCTGACGCTGTGGCAAAGCCAGGAAAAGCGCGCTTAGAGCTCTCCCTTGCCACCATGGTGGAGGCTTCCTCATAAGGAGGCCTCAACCACCATGGCAAAGCCAGGAAGGAATGATTGATCATTTTCACCCCACAGTGGACGTAGGGTCCAACCAGGTGTCACCCCTCTTCTGAGTTGTCACTCGGTGTAGTCTGCAGCCCTCACATCCCCCTAGTGATGCTACAGCCCTTCCTCAAGAGTTCTGAGGAGAGTATATTGGGTTATCCTGTATTATCTTCACAGTTGTCTTGTGAGGTAAGGCTTCGAATTAGCAGATTGCCCAAGGTAATATAGATTCATAGATGAATGGTGTTGCGAATCCCATTCTCTTGAGTCCAGTGCTAACTCTACTGCAATACACAAATGAAGAACAATGTTTACACACTCTCAAATGCAGCAGGTTTCACGCAATGAGAGAGAAGAGACTTTACTTCCATTTTTGTTAATTTGTGGATTTTTCAGGTATAGGCTAAGGAGAATCAGTGGGTTTTAATTCTTCAGTATATACCCCTTTCAACCAGTTGGCTATGAATTGGTAACAAAAGCACACAGAAACTAGCCATCACAGTAAACAGATATTGCCTCATCCTGACCTACATGTAGCTCTGGTGTTGCTTAGATCCCCACCTTGCCAAGCAAGAAAGGAGATCAATGCCAGACTGCTTCACTGCAACAAAACTGCACAGCCTTGCTTACTCCACCTTCTCCATTTGCTTGCCAGTACAGATGCTGCAAGAGTGCAACAGGGTGGTGTACCACAAAAGCAGATTATCTAGTTTAGCAGCTCCTCCCTTCTGTGTGGCCTTAAAGATCAAATCCATCTGTACTGAAATTTGGCAGACCATAGGTAGGAAGAGGAGCAGGGAAAGTAAAGAGAAAGATGGAGAAACATCTACAAGAGAACTACTTCACATGGCTACAACCTGCCATGTTTCTACACTGTTCAACCCCCTTCTACACCCTTCATTTAAAGCCATAGGACCCAGAGAGATTCTCACATCGTCATCGCCATCAGCCAAGTCCTGGGCTGTCTCATCCTCCATGTTCCGCAGCAAGGTGTCAGCTCCTGACTGGCAGAGAATGGTAGCAATTGTTGTATCCTTCCTGCCTACAGCAAGGTGTAGTGGGGTGCAACCATTGTACATCTGAGCATCCACCTGGGCTCCCATTCGGAGGAGCTGCTTCACAGCCATCTCATCATGATTCTCCACTGCCAAGTGCAGGGGCGTCTTTCCACTTGTGCCATCCTGGGACCAAGAAAACAAGACATTAGATCAGCTATTTCGGTAATCCTGGTTAGCAGACTCCCAAAGCGATGAAATTCCCCCACCAACTCATTTGGAAACAAAAACAGGCAGCATGAAAGCAAAGTGCTCTTAAAACCCTCTCCCAAATTGTTCAACACTTCAGAACAGATTCCAAAAATAATCTGAAGGGAGTGTTCCTTCTGAGCCTTTAAATACCCAAAGGCTTCAAGCAACCTGCACAAACATAGAAGAGCTTGTATGGGAAGCACCAACACACAGGAGATCCAGCTTTAGAATCTGATGACTGGCTCAGAATTGTGAGGCTGCATAGTTTCAGTACTCTAGTTTAATAGGACATATTCAAGGTTGTATAAGACAGGGGTAGGCAACCTTTCCCCTTTAAGAGCCGAGGGACTTCAGCTCCCAGAATCCCGGGAGCTATTGGCCAACATGGGACTATTGGCCAACATGGCTGAGGCTTCTGGGAGCTGAAGTCCCTCGGCCCTTAAAGGGGAAAGGCTGCCTACTCCTGGTATAAGATAAAGAAAATTTTATCCAAAATTTTAAAGTTTTGAAATGTTACCAGAAATGTTTCGGTTGGATGTATGGATGAAGAACTGGATAATAAATATGGATTACTATTTCTTCAATACATGATAGCAGCGGAAAATTATTGTTTTGACAAACCTGAAAATGGACTGAGTCAGCTCAAACGGCCAAATTAATGTGGGTTTTAAGGATAAGTGAATTGAAGACTTTTTGAAACATTGAAAAGCATTTATAGACTTTTTGAGCAATAAGAAATCTAATGATGTAATACTCTGTGGTATGAGGGCCAGCATGACGTAGTTTGAGTGTTGGGTGTGGACACTGGGAGATCAAGGTTCAAACCCCAACTCGGCCATGGACACCCATGGGGTGCCCTTGAGCAAGTCACAATCTCTCAGCCTCAGAGAATAGCAATGGGAAACCCTCTCTGAAGAAACTTGCTAAGAAAACCCTATGATAGGGTCACCTTAAGTTTGTCATAAGTCAGACACGACTTGAAGGCACACAACAACAACAATACTCTGCAGTATGGTTATTAGGAAATCTAGTAAGATTAATTTGTTGGATCTATAAAGGTAGAATAGTATCTTTTCCCATAACTTTTTTTTATTTTTATTTTCATTACAGTTAAGATTGGTGGGGTCAGAGCCTTCTTGTGTTTTAGTTATATGTTTTTGTCCTTTTTTCTTCTCTTTTTCTTCTGTTTATTTCTGTATGTATTTTCTGAATGCATATCATTTTGATTGTATATTAGATTGTTAATGGTAAAATAAATAAATCAAACAATCAATTACAAAAAAATAAATAAAGGTTTTATTCTACAGTGGATAACAAGTTATACAAACCAAGTAGCTTTGCATACTTTTGTCTTAGTTGTATGCAAAATTTCTTCTTTCAAGACATAGGAAAGGAGACGAAACTATGCAAAACCCCAGCTCATTAATCCCTGCACAACCTCCTCTAGATATATTTTGAGAATTCACCAGAGTCAAGACTGCCTACACATTTTCAATATTATTCTTTACTGCCACACAAGACTAAAATACAAAGCAGTTCTGCAAGATGTAGAATTCTGCAGTGTTTCTGGTGTATGGTCCCATCATAAAAAGTACAGGACAAGTGTGGCCTGGACATATATATGATACGGAACTCTATCAACTGCCCTTGACATACCCGAACATTAATGTCAGCTCCATTCTTCACAAGCAGTGCCATCAGTTGCAGGTTTCCTTTCAAGGTGCTGATGTGTAGGCAAGTCAACCCTGTAGAAGAAGACAGGGAGCCCAGGAAGTGAATACTCATGTATTAACTCCAAGCCCTGTATTTGTATCCTGACTCTAACACTCACCAGACAGACACATACAAACACCAACCCTGATCAGTCATTGCTCCTCCCTTCCTACCTTGCCAGTTTTGAAGTTGAAGATCTTGTGGCGTTTTCTTTGCTTCCCTGTTCTTGTCAGAGATGGGTTGCTGCATCAGCAACAGCTGGGCACACTCCAGACTCTGCTGCTCACAGGCCAAATGCAGGGGACTGTTTCCACTGCGGTCCTGCAATGCTGTGTTCACCCCTTTCAGGACTAGGGCTTGCACCACTATGAACTGCTCAAGGTACACAGACAAATGAAGTGGAGTCTGCAAATAGCAAAGAGAGTGACAACAGATGAGAGAGAAGGGACAGAAAGAACAGACAGGTACTAAACTGACTGGCCAAGATCCTGCATTGCCACAGTGTAAGTAAATGCTAGCAGAGTTACATTGCAGTTACATTCTGCAATCTCTACACTGAGTATTACTGTTGTGTAATGCATGTGGATCACAGATATGACCTATGCTGTGAACTTTCAGGGGAGTGTAACCCTATCCAGCACAGGACCAACAGGGACACACTCCCCATCTATCTCACAGCATAGGTCATCCACCAAGGTGACCAAAGCCATCTCTATCCCATAACCAAACCTATAAATTATATAATTTATATGGAAAGCGGCACAGCAATCTTGGCCATGAGAAAAAAATCCAAATCCCATAAGGATTCTTGATTCTGAAAATATAAAACTCCACTCTAAACTCAGATTTTTCTCCAGCTTGTATTTGGCTCACAACAGTTTTGTTAGTGGGAAGCAAGGAAGAATTAGGTAATTTTATATTAACAAGACTAGAGTTAATGTTAAATTCTGTCTTATGTAAAGGTAATCAAAAGATGCCATACTGGATAACTTTTACCTAATGGCTGGGAGGAAATAACTTAAATTGCAGAATTCAGATTACCCTGATGAAGAATGCTGATTATGGTTTATCCCAGAGATAATACACAGCCCTAGATAAGAAAAATGGGATGTGTGTATGCTTGCTTTCTACTTAAAAGCTTAAATGCTCTTTTACAGGCCGTCAAACACTATGCTTCAGCAAATGAGGTCCACGTGTGGAAGCAGATTTCTAGATGCTCTGCTGATGCAGATGAACATCTAGATCTGTATTCCAGTACTGATCTGCACTTCACTGAACTATTTAGGTAAATCTGTTTACTTCAATGGGGATTATGCATCCAGAATTCAGGGCACAAGTTGTTATATATAACTAGAGCTGGACGGGGGGCACTGACTATAAAGTCTAATCTTCACTAAAGAAATAATGCAGTTTGACACCACTTATCTGCCATGGCTCAATGCTATGGAATTTTGGGATTTGTGTTTTCTGAGATATTAGCTTTCTTGTCAGAGAGCTCAGGTGCCACAACAAACTACAGATCCCAGGATTCCATTGCATTGAGCCATGGCAGTAAAACGCAGTGTCAAACTGCATTATTTCTGTTGTGCAAACCTAAGAATGCTGAGACCTCTTTGGCATGAGAAGCAATACCAAGAAGTCCAAGGAACACCTCTGAGAAAGCCACAGAAAAGCACCTAAGGAATCTTTGGGGCTAAGCAGACGGTGCAAAGCGCCGTCTTCAGAGCAAGGAAGGGGAGGGGCAGCCACATGCTGGGCGCCCCAACCTCTTCCTGAAAATGTCCTCGGAGCAGCTGGCCCTCTGCACGGCCGGCACTCCGAGGATGCTTTTCCGCTGCAGCATCTGCACACGCTGCAGCGGAAAAGCTCCCGAAGGTGGATCGGCAGCCTTTTGCGGTGCACCTTTGGCACCTTCCAGGGGCGGCGAAGCTGCGCTGCGGGGCCGAGGTATCCGCACACCTCGGCCACGTGGCACAGCTTCCTGGGGTGGCCCCGTGCCGCCCGTCTGCTTCTCCCCTTAATGTGTCTAATCAATGGACTTAGAATAAACATGAGGTAAGGCAACACACCTGGAATAAGTCATTTTGGATCTCCAAAGCCTCAACAGGCAATTCAGCAATGCAGCAGAGTGCTATAGAGGGTACGCAGTGGATGATTGCTAAATGCAGCAACCTGAAGGAAAGGAAAGCGGTTAGTTTGTGAGACAATGCTTCAGTCACACTAGTCTACAACTGTGAAGAATATACTGCTTTGAAGACAGCAAAATGTTCCTTAAGAAGAAATTCTTCACTGCCTATTTGCACTTAAATCTTAGAATAGCAAACCAACACACCATCTTATTGGAAAACTAATTCAGATTTGCACAGATATCATATAAGGCATGCCTCCTCTTCAAGAGTTTCACATGCTTCCATCTTTTCCCAGGCCAATATACACTTTCTGCAGAAAAGGTGTTTCCTGCCTGTCAGTCATGAACATCCCAGTGAATACTAATATCTGAAGGGTAGACAAGTGTCTGCTGGATGAGCCAGTGGTGGGATGGCCCAGGGAAACTTTCCAACTCTCTGCTTTATTCCAGTCCAATCAGAACTTGCAAGAGACAGCTGGCACAACTAAATTCTTCTGTTTACTTAGTATGAAACAGCTGAGCATCAAACAAGGTTCAGCCACACCCATATTTTGGGAACACAGAGCCAATTCTGACAACCCTTTAAGCACATGGTATCTGTGGTTCTGAATTGCCACCCATGAACTTTGCAGCACACTACTTTCCAGCACACTACTTCTAAAAAAATGGAAATTGTGATTCTGTGTTAGAGCGCTGGACTGCAATTCTTGGACACCAAGGTTCAAATCCCCACTCAGCCATGGAAATCTACTGGCTGACTATGGGCAAACGCCTTCTGAACATTATCTTGCCAAGAAAAGCCTGTGATAGGGTTGCCTTAGGGTTGCCATAAGTTGGAAATAACTGGGAGGCACACAACAACAGAATTAACACCTCAAAAAGTGGCAACTGTGATTCGGTGTTAAGGGGTTAATCTATGCTGACTGTGGCACTGGCTGTGTGAGTAACACCAGTGAGTGGTAGGCATGACAAGAAATGGGCAAGGACTAAATGAAAACCATAGCTTTCATGATCTCAGAAGGTTTTGAGAAAATCTCTATCAAGAGCAAGTTTTTCAGATTCCTCCATGAAGGAAAATCAAACAGCAAGGCCCAAATGACAATACCCCAAACAGGTTGCACTCATGCTTCCTCACCAACTTCTATGCAACCAGAACAAAAGTCTGATGGAAACTCTTAAAAGAGAATCTGAATTCCTTGTCTTTAATTCTGCCAACCAAGTGTTCGTATCAAAGTAAGTCATTAATTCCCTGCAGAGCTGGTTCGGCCTGAGAAGGTTTTTGCCTCTATTTCAACTCTCAAATAATTCCTCGCTATTTAAAAAAGCAGAAGCAAGCATCTTCACCATCATGGGGTTAGAAAGTATGTTTATAAATGTACCCATGGCGGGAAAATCAACGCACAAACAAAACCTCTTATTTGGTGGGCAGGGCAGTTGACAAATTAAGAAACACATTAATTCAGAATACCATACTTAAGATCTGAAATCCTTTAAACCTTTTATACTCATATCTAGCCACCAGCTGATGGAACTAAATATTGCAACAACAGAAGCAGTTACAGATCACTGCTAAGTCAAGGTTTATCTGTAAAGATCTGAACACAGGCACTCTGATAGTGAAGACTTAGGGCCTTTGCAGACTGCCAGAAATAGTGCAAATTGAGTCCACTTTAAGGGGTAGGGTTAGTGCTAGGGAATCATGGGAATTGTTTTTTTTCCTGAGACATTGTGCCTTCTCTGTCAGAGAGCTCTAGTGCCACAATAAAACACAGTTCCCATGATTCCCTAACTCTAACCCTAACCCTTAAAGTGGGACTCAATTTGCACTATTTCTAGCAGTGTGCAAAGGTCCATAATCAGACAGGTCATGCTCTATGTAAATCAAGAACAGAAAGGTAAGTTTCTAGTCTTCATTGCTATCTCACATAATAAAACATATGCTAAAGTGGCCAAAATGAAGTGAAAAGAGGAGGGTTTTTTTAATATTACAATTTTCAAATAAATAGGATTAATTCTACCATCCCCACCAAAGCTGTCAAACAAAATAAAAACAACTTTATTTACTAGTGCTATACAAAAAATTCCATCATAAAAATTTAGTTTACAGTGTGGGAGCCAGCACAGCATAGTTGGACTCTGACTCTGGAGAACAGGGTTTGATTCCCAACTCAGCCATGAAACCTACTGGGTGACCTTGGGCAAGTCACACCCTCTCATCCTCAGGGAAAGGCAGTGGGAAACCCCCTCAGAACAAATCTTGCCAAGAAAACCCCATGAAAGGGTTGCCCTAAGTTGGAAACCACTTGAAGGCACAACAACAACAACAACTACATTCCAGTAACATAACCAACCTATTCACAATTATTATGCACTTGAAAACGGCTCTTTAAAAGGATAGTACTGTTTTTATGGCTCTTCTCAAAGCACTTCTGCATCCAATGAATCTAATAAGGGGGATTTCCACAAAGGTAAAGTGAGGCAAAAGGTGGTACTGGAAGTTCAAGGAGCAGTCATAGACTGGAAAAAGCAGAAAGAAATTCAGACCACCAAACACTTTCCAAGGCACCAAAATGCCCAGGAACAGCCCTGCCTGGGGTTGTGTGCTAAAGCAGTGAGTGGTCCCTGAATTTTTTAAACATGAGATTACGATGTGGCAACATGCAGCTGAAATCATCATGGCTGCTGGACTCTTCAAAGTACTTGAATGCTTTGCTTGCCACTCAGAGAAGCGGCTGTGGTTCAGGCGGCAGGCAAGGCCCCAGGGGAAGCCCAGAGTCACATGCACCTGGGGAATTTCCCTGCCCACTAGCAATAAGTGGAGGAGGGCCAAAGGAGACTGAGTAGATTTTATCACATGGATATGCACAATTGTGCAAATTGTTTTCACACAACGTTGTGTGCAAACTGCATAGGATCTACAAGAAAGTGACATGAACCAGCAAATAGGCATTTTCAGGAAAATATCATGAATTCATTTCTGTCTCATTCATGATCTCGCTTTTTTTGCACAATTGCTATAGTGTGAAAGCTATTTGTGGGATTCTCCTTGTTTTTGTACTTGTTGCCAGATTTCCCATGGTTCTTTGGGGTGAATTTACTTCAGGGCTGCTTTTATGCTTCAGTCAGGGCTCTTTTATGTAGGGCTGCTTTTATGCTTCAGTCAGGGCTCTTAAAGGAACAGCTACTGAGGCAAAGGCAGCAACAAACACACACAGAGAAAAAGCTTGCTTCTCCCTTGCACGTCTCTCTCTGTGTGGATGTCTCTCCTCCTCCAGCCTTCCCCATTAGCTGGGGCTCTTAAAGGAACAGCAGCTGAGGGAAGGCAGGGATGTAGCGAGAGCAAGAGAGTTTTTTCTAGCTTTTCTATTTCTTTTGGGTAATGTTTTGTTCTTTTTACTTAGGTTGGATACCATTTCTTGGAAAGTAAGGGACAGTAAAGTACATTTTTATAAATCGTGTAAATAAAATTGTTTATTTCTCTGGGTGATTTCTGGTGATGCAACCACTTCTGTGCGCATGCGCAAAAAAGTTATTTCCAAACCATCAATGGGATTTGTACACATCTATGTGAAAACCAAATGCACTTTCTGCTCACTTTATTGCATTAGTAATGAGCTTTTAGCATGTTATTGTGCTCTGCATGTGAAATCCATTCACGCATTTGCACGCTTGTCCAGGATGTGGATACTTTAATCATTTTCAGGATGGAAGCACACACGTCCCCATGTGATAAGCTCAACTACCACTGCCAGTGGGAAGGAAGCATCTGAAATCCATCCACACTGCAGAAATAATCCAGATTGACACCACTTTAACTGCCATGGGTTAGTGCTATGGAATTCTGGGCATGGTAGTTTGCTGTGGCACCAGATTATTTCTGCAGTGTGGATACAGCCTGAGTTGCTCCTGTGGTTTGAGTGAGTTTGGTTTTATAAGGCTGCTCCAATAAAACAAAACAAAACTCATAAGCCACCTTTTCACTAGCTTCCAAACCTTCACCTTCCACATTTCTCTGTTCCCATCTAATGTTAATGGCATAGGAGCATGACCAGAAAACACTAACAAAAACAAGTTGGCAATTATACTTCTGAGGAAACATGTAAGGACTGGTCTAAATTGCAAATCACCCCAACAGCTCTCCCCCCCCCCCATATGTAAAGTGTGTTTAAAGTTATGCCAGTCTGTTTCTATTGGTAAAATGGCAGGTGAGATATGGAAAAGGAAAAATCAGTGAACACAACACAACAAAATCAGGAAATTGTGTTGAAAAGGAGAAGCATATGTCAATACCAAGTTTCCATGGATCATTCTCTTTTCTATGAGAAATTCCTTGTGTTAAATTCAGGTGAGCTCCTAACAAAGCATGTGTAGGCCCCAAACTTCCTACCCTTGGTGGAAAGCACCTGATTTTAAGGACAACTCACTGACAAGTTTCACTTGTGTTTTGACTTCCTCAGGAAGGTAAAGCTCCTAGATCACTGTATCAGTTTTGTACTTACGTTACCAGATCACAGAAACCACCAATAGCCTCCCTGCCCTGCATAAATATAAGTTGTCACTTGACAGTCTGAGAGGAAAAAGAGCCCTGTAACTTCAGGCACTCCTTTTTTCAAAGGCTTTTGAAGGCCACCCAGCCTCCCTTTCCTCATCCTCTATCTAGCAGAAAGTGGTATTCTTTAAGCAGCATCTGCATTGCAAGATGGGGAAGGAAGGCTAGAGGAACACTGATTTTCATTGTCAGGTTGCAAGAAGCATGCCCATAAATAAAATCTGAGCTGAGAAAAGCAGTATTCTCTAACCAATTTTACTGTAGCTCTGTTTGTGGGTGTCTGTGAGCATGCATACAAATACCTATAACAAGCAAAATAAACAGCATCTGCCTTCAAAGTCCCTCACTGAGCATGCATGAACATCACAGCATAGAGAAAAGGGGAGAACAGATTAACCTTCTCACCAGCTACCTACATGTTAAAGGAGGAGGAAGAGGGGGAGAGTGGAGGCTGATAAAAGAAAAATTAACTGCTCATGGCATTTTGGATGAAACCTTCAAGTGGACACTGAAAGATTCAAAGCAGGTTTGTTTCTTATGCCAGGCTTACCTGACCCTGGTTATTTCATTTTGCATGTTTGTCCTGTTTGTTTTGAATAGTTTTCTGAAGCATATTTAATTGTTCATCTTTTTCTGGTGCAGGAACCTACTCCTATTCTTTCCATGTTATTTCTGCCTCTGGACCCAAATTTTCTGCTAAATGCTGAGGAACACATCTACTTCATTAAATGAGGTACACCTATATTTACAAACCTGGCAGAAACAAACTGCCAGAAGAAAAACATTTTAAGAAACACAACTGAGACTTCCATACAAGAGTTAAAGTTATTGAAGAGGAAGAACAAACAAGCTAGGAGAGAGGGCAGCAAGTTTGCTTTTGCCTGAGCCTACTGGGAAGGACAAGATTCCATCCCTTCTTTTTCTGCTGCTGAGTTAATTCAGTGCAAACTACTTTTGCACTTTGAACTCAATTTGAGGCAAGTGAAGGGAGGAAGAGGGAGGAAGAGGGAGAAAGTGGGAAATTTTAAAAGCAGCTGAGAAAGTGGGAGGACAGAGGATTAATCAGGACTGCACCTGCCACATCACGATAGAAGGAGAGTATTATGTCTCCTTTGTGGTTCACACTCATAATATGAACCTCTTGATTACTATAATATTGTAAAATATGGGTGGAAAACTATGGCCCTTCAGACATTGTTTGCAACCTCCAACAGCTCTGGCAAACACACAGTCAGTGGTGCAAAATCATAGGAGTTGCAGTTCACCATCTGGAATACCATATGTACATTGCTTTTGTACAGGAACAACTGTAAGAGAGGTGCCTAATACAAAATGGCACTTCTAGAATTAAGTAATCCACAAGATTAAACAGCTCATTTTAAATATTATGTTACTTTAAATTACTAATTTTTACAGAAAACACCCTTTGTGTTAGCCCATCTCCATATATATATATATATATATATATATATATATATATGCCAAGAAGTTCCAACAACTCGGCAACACATTCTGTTTGTAAGAAGCCTAGTAGAACCAGCATCTTCTTAGGTAACTGCTGTATATTCTCAATTTCAAGCTCAGAAGATTCTCAGTGAAAAGCTCAAAACATCATACCAAGTATTACCTGTGCTCAGGTGTTCCTGAAGAGGAAACAAAGGAAAGACTCCCATTCAACTAACAGCTGATTCCATATCTAAAACTATCACAAGATGCAGCAATGGCTGTCACCCTCTGGGCAGCTTTAAAAGGGGATTAGAAAAAATCCTAGAAAAGAAGGCTAACTGTTGCTTCTAGAAATGACAACTATGTTGTATCAGAGACAGCATGCCCCTGGGGAACAAAAGTGAAAAGGTATTATTGCACGGATGTGCTGCTTCTGACCTTCCCACCAAGGCCACTGTGGACCAGAAGGCTAGCTTAAACAGAAGTCTTTGGTCAGACCCAGCAGGGTACCTCCAATGCTCTTTTCCATGTCCTGTCTGGTGCCAGAATCCTACTGTTTCACTTTTGCTTGTTTACACACATTTTTCATGTCTATCTCTATAATCTCTCAACTTGGCTAGAGGTGTATCAATCCTTGCTCCCTGGCAAATCTGCAGATGATTAAGTGTTCTCAGGAGCAGGGACTTTCCAAGGCAATCTGAACTTTAACCACTGTTGCTTTTGTCTGCTAGAGCTAAGGGCAATTGAGTGGGGCGGGAAGGAAAGGATTCTCTGGGACTCCAATAAAGCCACTACTCCCTAGAAATCCCCCCAACAACTAGCAAGGACAGCCATTCCCTTTCTAAAGGAAGGCTGGACTATATCACAAGCCTCAGGAATATTTAGAGAGGGCGCAGTCTGACAGTTTGAGCACTAAAACAGAGATTTCCCCCTACACTTCATAAAGTTGAGCCAACAGTTATTTGTTCAGAACCGTAGCTGCTTCCACATGATCCAGTCTCAAGTCATTCAGTGGATGAAAACAGGAACCACACCATTGCACCTGTCCTACATGGTTCCCGTTTCTTCATCAGGGTGTGTGTGTGAAACAAGCCATATGATGAGCTGATAAGTTCCTCTGAGGTATGCCTGTCTATGTATGTAAGCATAACACAGTTTCGCCTAAGCTACCACCCTCCAGACATTTCAAATTACTATTCCCTTAAGGCCTAACATGGGTCTTATAGTCCAAAATGCTGAAAGAGCACACTGGGGAAAACCTCTATAAAGCATCCACCGATGGTAGTGCAAAATATTAGTATGCACCTCTACTAAATGCAGCAGCAGTTTTCCTGCTGCAAGAGGGCCTTAACTATATAAACATTAAAATGTGATGGCAGAACAACCTATACCGTTCAGATTGCTGGCAAGCAATTTATCATGTTGTTAAATGTTCCCTTGGGTTAAAATCTCTATATAAACAGAAAAATCGTGACAGCAGAAAATGGGCTAAGCCAAACCGTTTCACTGTAACATACACATACACACACATACCCATGCTACTTTTACTTACCAATGAATTTTCCATTAAAAATGAGATAATTAAAAATGGCATTGTCTGCCTGAAGTATAAAAGTTCACCCCACCATATTCACCATGTCATTTGGCTTTTACATTCAGGATAGATCTAAGAAACCCACACTGACATAATGCCCCCATCAGTTATACTTTATTACTTCAGTGGTAGATGGCCTGCATATGATCAACTGGAGAAGAGACTCTGCTTTCAGCAGCTGTTTACTTGGTCTTGGCCTGGATTTTACATTGTTCCCTTTTCACTTCACAGAAGTACTGAGCGCACACCTGTTAATAACCCTATTTCTAGGACATGCTCAGAGCTTTAATTCCTCTGCTCTTAAAGTTTGAAAGCCTGGCTTGGTCCTGGTCTCTGAACTGGTGCAATTAGAAAAGATAAACAGCCTCAGTCTTGGGGCCTTTTTTAATTATTATTATGCAAGAGCTGCATATATACAGAGGTCCCTCCACATTCGCTGGAGTCAGGGGTGAAGGACCCCTGTGAATGTGGAAAATCTGCAAATAAAAAAACCACTATTTTTACCTGAGAGGACACCTCTCTAGGAATCTCCAGGTTCTGCAATGCAATTCTATGGTCAGCATCTGTCAAAAGTTGATCATAGAATCATGCTGGATGACCTACAAATGGCCAGAGAAGTGTTTTCTCTAGGAACTTTTAGGTTCTCCAGCTCAACTCTATGGAGATTTCTAGAGAGAACACAGTAATCAAAACTGCAAATAACCAAATCTGCAAAAGTCAAAGCTGCAAATGGGGAGGGCCAACTGTAATTCCCTTTCTTCTGCCAAATTCACACATGCTAGTTTATTACACAGCCCAGTGCTGACCTGGATCAAAAGCAACAAAGTTATATAAAGATAATAGACCAAGGCTCACTCCTTGGACATCATCATCATCATCATCTGAACAAATCCCTGCAAACTCCATCTGGATACAGTGACACGTGCCTTGATTACATCCTGTTCGGACTAATGTAATGCACTCTACGTGGGGCTGCCTTTGGAAACTGTTTGGAAGCTTCAGCAGGTTCGAAATGTGGCAGCCAGAATGATGACTGTGGCCAGTTATAGGGAGCATATAACTCCCTTGTTGAAACGGCTTCACTAGCTACTGGTTCATTTTCAAGCACAATTCAAAGTGCTGGTCATGACGGATAAAGCCCTATATGGCTTAGGTCCTAACTATCTGAAAGACTGTATCACTCCATACAAACCTGTAGGGATCCTATGATCTACAGGGGAAGGCTTTCTCTTGGTCCCACCACCATCACAGGTTTGCTTGGTAAGGACATGAGAGAGAACTTTCTTGGTGGCTGCTCCCATCCTCTGGATCCTCCTTCCACAGGAGGCTAGGCTGGCCTCCTTCTTGCTTTCCTTTTACCAGCAGGTAAAGATGTTTTTATTTAAGCAGGTTTTTAATATATAATCATGTCAGGGAGGCTTTTATACTGGGTGTATGCTTTATTTATGTTTTAAACTTTTGTATGTTTATGGAATTTGTATTATTTTTTTTAGTTAGTTGATTTTAATTCTGTAAAAAAGAATGTTGTAAAAATTTAAAATGGTTTTATTTGTGAGCTGCCTTGGGTCACTTTCTAGGAGAAAGGCGGCATAAAAATGAAATAAATAAATAAATAAATAAATAAATAGTTTTTTGTGGATTTTTCGGGCTGTGTGGCCATGTTCTAGAATAATAAATAAATAAATAAATAAATGCAAACCAAGTATTAACCTGTCATCTCCTGCACTATCCTGAAACTCTGGCTAAGAATACTATGCATTATGAGGGGGTATCATAAAGTTTTATTTAGTTTGTTTTGATTTCTAGTTGTTAACTTATCTCTATGTAGTCACCACCCAGATTTACACATTTTCCCCAGCGTTTCTTGACCTTCTGTATACCTGATATTGTAGAAGACTGCAGATTGCGCCTTATGAGGATTTTACACTTTAGTCACTTCTGGCACAACCTGTCACAAAAATAAAGGACACAATGAGCTGATTTTCTCAACATCATGCACTTCGGTGCATGATGACACTGACAAAAGTTCATCAATATACCATAATAACTTCCAGGTGATAATTATTACTTTATGATACCCCCTCATAAGGTGCAATCTACAGAATTCTACAATATCAAGTATTCAGAGGGTCAAGAAATGTTGGGGAAAATGTGTAAATCTGGATGGTGACTACATAGAGATAAGTTACCAACTACAAATCAAAACAAACTTTCTATCAATTTTTGTAAATATGTAAGATCAGAGACTAGGACCAAACCAAGCCTTAAAACTCCAAGACCCATGCACTCCTATAGGTTCCTATCAATGTTTCCTAAACAGAGCTTGAGAAAAGTTACTTTTCTGGACTATAATTTCCAGAATCCCTCAGCCAGTCAGATCAGTAGTCATGCTGGCTGGGAGACCTTGAGAGTTGTAGCCCCCCAAAGAAACTTTTCCATGCTCTGTTTCTAACCTGTCTCCAATACAAATCCTGCTACTCAATTCAGAGAGATTCAGTGATACATACGACTTTAACAGGAATATCATCCAGAGATCAGCTTCCCAGTAGGTCTACTGCCTACCGGGAAAGGCAAAAACTTTCTTTGCTATGACAGCCCTGCATTCAATATAGGAAGATAGCTATGAGCCAAGGGAGATCAACACAGTGAGTAGGAACTGGAAAAGATGTGTCAAGATCTCCTTACTCTGCTTTGGGGCGGGGGACGTATCGGTGGAGTCTCAAGGGGCTATACCCACCTGATTTTCCACTACCCAGACTCCTGAGGGCTTGCACTCACCCATTTTTCCAAAACCAAAAGTGACTAGAGGGTCATTTCCAGTTTGAGGGTGGGAAAAACTACTCTGGGCCCCAAGAATGGGCGAGAATCCCTGAAATTGCCTTTAAAATGAAGAACTAGAGGCTTCCTCAGTGAACCTTTCATCCTAATAGTACAATGCATCCAGATAACTCCTTGTTGTTAGTTGCCCTTGAGTCGGTTCCAACTCATCCCTGTGGATGAGACATCTCCAAGAATCCCTATCTTCCACTGCCTTGCCCAGATCCTGCAAGCCCTTCCCCATAAACCCCCTGATTGAGTCTATCTATCTGGTTTGTGGTCTTCCTCTCTTTCTTCTATACTGTACCTTTCCTAGCATTATTGTTTTTTCTAGTGATCTATGCTTTCTCATTATGTGGCCAAAGTACAACAGTCTCAACTTGATCATCCTGGCTTCCAAAGACAGTACTGGCCTGACCTGTTCAAGAACCCGTTTGTTTGCCTTCTTGGCTGTCCATGGTGTCCTAAGTACTCTTCTCCAGCACCACATTTCAAATGAGTTGATTTTTTTCTGTCTCTTTCCTTCATTGTCCAGCTCTCGCATCCATACATGGTAATAGAGAATACAATGGCCTGGACAATTCTGAATTTAGTGTTCAGTTGTATGTCATTGCTCTTCAGTGTCTTTTCAGTTCTTTCATAGCTGCCCTTCCCAGTATTAGTCTTCTTATTTCTTGACTGCAGTCTCCATTCTAGTCAATGTTTCATCCTAGATATGGGAATTCTTTAACTATTTCAATGTCCTCATTGTCTAGATTTAATTTATGTATTTCTTCTGTGGTCATTATTTTTGTTTTCTTTATGTTCAGCATCAGACCTGCCTTAGGATATGAATTAACAGAAAAACACGTATAAGGGGTGCTTAATAGACAATTCCAGATAACTACTTTAATGAAATTGTCTATTAAGCATCCCTTATATGTGTTTTTCTGTTAACTCATACCCTAAGCCTGTTTGAACATTTTGTTGTTATTGTTTTAGTATTCTTTGTGAAACTGAAATAATTAAACTTTTCCCCCCTTAAAAATGGAGAATTAGGTCCATATCTGGGGGCATTATACTCTATTCTGAAACCCATATTTTTCCAAGAATTGGTGGGAGCTGTACAGGGAGCCATGGGGCCAAATAACTCAGGGGCCAAATAGTTCCTACTTTTATTCTATTTCAGCTGTAACTAAGAAGATTCCTCACGCTATGCCAGGGGTAGGCAACCTAAGGCCTGGGGGCCAGATGCAGTCCCCTGAGGCCTTTGGACCGGCCCGAGGCCAGTCCTGCCGCCACCGCCGCCGCTTGCCATGATGATATTGATCATTGTTGTTATTACTTGTTCTTGGGGTTTTCTTGGCAAAATCTCCACAGGGGTTTTGCCATGGCTTTTCTGGGGCTGAGAGTGTGTGCATGCATATTTTTTAAATTTTTATTTATTTATTTATTTATTTATTTTTGGTGCTTCAGCCCCCCAATTGTCTGAGGGATAGCAACCTGGCCCCCGGCTCAAAAAGGTTGCCTACTCCTGCGGTATGCCTTTGACCACTATTGTTGAGCTGCATCTCTCAACTTTTTTCACCATTGGCTATACTGGCCAGGGCAAATGGGACATGCAACCCAACAATAGCCAAAGGACTGCACAATTCCCACCCCTGTCTTTAAGAACAGGTGAGATTACCATTACACACAACACCCAGCTGAATGAACAGAGAAAAATTACACTACCCATGCATCATCAATTATTCTCTCCTCCCTAGTCCCAGGGAGTGAGGTTAGAAAAACAGGTAATGAAGCTGCTAATCCAACATGAGCTGTGAAAAGGTGGAAAATAAAGGCCACGGAGGGAAACAGTTAATTCACGCTATCAACAATTTCCTCTTCAGGAAAATAAAAGAGGGGAATTCCATGCTTGCTCTGTGCTGCTTACTTAAATTCCCCAAACTGATCTATTCTACAAAGAAAAGAAAGTGGCCAGAAGTAACCTTTACAATACCTTCATATCAAATATCCCCCTCTCAGAATGAAGACAATTCTACTCCCCCTTGGTATTTTAGTTCATCAGCTTTTCCACAGTTTTGAATACTTTTCTCCCCACACTAAACAATTAACTCTGGTAGCGAATCTGTTATTAACAAGGGAGCAGATGTAGATAATTTTGGAGAACAGGTATCTGAATGGCTAAGCAGGTACAATGGCATTATCATCCAAATGTGCTTTAGCATCATTCCATTTTTGAAAATGCCCTACATCCTTGCAGCAGATACCACAGTGGGATACAATGAATATGATTAGAATTAGAATAAAAAAGAACATTTTTTTAAATTCCCATATTTAAATAACAGAGGTACAGTCAAAATAGCAGATCAGACTAATCAATAAAATTCAGCTTAAAATTGATGAACTATCTCTGCAAATGAATACCATATCAAGTACCAGTTATACATCCATGGCAGTGGTATACCTAGTGTATCCCTCCAAATGTTACTGGGCTCCAACTCCTGATAGCTTGTTACTGGGCTCCAACTCCTTGCCAGTATAGCTAATGGTCAGGAATGTCCAACATCCAGTTGCAGTTCAACAACATCCAAACTTTTCCCACCCCACCTCTATGGGGAAAGTATCCCACTGATGGGGTACCGCAACAGAGGAAGTTTTCTCTCTTGTCATATCACACTTTTCCCTTATCAGGTTACTTGAAGAAGAACTTTCCCTGAATATTTTAACACACAGGCAGGTTCACAGAAGGAAGAGCACGGGTCTTGCACTGTTTAGGTCAGGGGTAGGCAACCTTTTTGCCAGGTTGCTGTCCCTCAGACAACTGGGGGCCCGAAGCACAATAAATAAATAAATAAATAAATATAAAAATATATTTTTAAAAGAATATGCATGCACACTCTCTCAGCCCCAGAAAAGCCATGGCAAAACCCCTGTGGAGATTTTGCCAAGAAAAACCCAAGAATAAGTAATAACAACAGTAATCAATATCATCATGGCAGGTGGTGGCGGCAGGACCAGCCTAGGGCCGGTCCAAAGGCCTCGGGGGGCTGCATCCAGCCCCCAGGCCTTAGGTTGCCTACCCCTGGTTTAGGTCTTCAGTGGTAAGCAACAACATCTTGAACTGTACAAGGAAGTGGATGAACACCCAGTGCATCTCCTACAGAATTTATGTTAGTTGAAAACATCCAAAATTGGCAAAGAACTAGAATGCAACTTTTGGGGAAAATCCCTATAAAGCACTGTACCTGCATCAGCTTAACTAATCCTGCAGAGCTTCCTCTGCAGGGAGACAAGCAGAATATTACACACACAAACACACATGGAGGAAGCTTTGGACACCTCCAAAGAAACTGCATCATTGGTGATAGCATTAAGTCCAAGGTAAACTGTATCTCCAAGTGTCTTGAAATTAGTCAAGTTAGATCTCCAAAAATTCCCAATTCCTGCAATTGAATCTTAGCAATTACTTCTTCACCCAAAAAAACTGTTGGGTGGCTAATAAAGGATGCAAAAGAAGCATAGAAGTACACCCACCTGGCTACCAACAGTCAAAAAGCAATAATATGCTTTGACTTGTGCTTAGTCACAGTCGTCGTAACATCTGCATCATCTGTTCCAGCTATCCTGCACACTTCATAGCTTGCAGATGCCCAGTTAACCAGGGAGCTGGTTGGGCACTACAGTTCTGAAGAAGACACTTGTAAAAAATAACCATAACCAATTTCATCTCCACATTCCTTAGTGAGATTCAAGCTTTGACAATCATGCCAGCGATATGTGCCAGAAACATCAAGACCATTCAGAGGTACCTCAGGTTCTATAAGTTTCCATCTTTGTCAATCCCGCTTCACCAAGTGAACCCACATGAAACATGCCAACTCGGCTTTTATGTATCAGTGATGACAGAACCAAAGTACATGTGTTCAAAATATTTGCCACTGCATTTAATGAAACAGTCCAGGTGTGTATTTCCAAAAGACAAAATAAATAAATTAGCACAGTCAATTTAGAAAAGTATTTTAAACCACAATATTTAGGAAGATCTCTGCCTTCTGGTTATTAAGATACTGCATGCTTAATGATACAAGCCATGGGTTTAGAAGAGCCTTCCAAATGACAGCAGAGATTCACAATCTTACAATCAAAGACTATACTTATGCACAGTGGAACAGAAAAGTGAAGATATGAGAGTTTTAATTCAAACACATTAACTCTTGGGAAGTCTTGTTAATGTTCAATGAACCCTGACACAATAGGGCTTTTGGATGTTTTCTTGCAAAATGTCAAGAGGATTTTCTTAAGAGTCCTCCTGTTTTCACATCTACTCATATAACAAGAGCTTACTTGGCAATTTTCCATTTCACCCCCCCCCCTTTAATCACAGAAGATATACACAAATCGTAGTGGGTATTATGAATGCCCAACTTCCTACACAGTCATAACTGTGCAAGAAATGCTAGAAGGGGTTTCACATGCTTCTCTGTGCACTGAAAGCATGTGGGAAGGATCATGCTGCATAGTTCACCTCCACTCCAGCTACATCTACACACGGATATGAAGAGCCTTCTGGCAAGTGTAAGCACATGTACATAGGGCTGTACCGCCATAAGAGATATAGAAGAACACCTTTCCTTATAACAGCCTGCCCATGAATTAGAGTTATCAGGGACACTTTTCTCCAAGTGACTTAGATAAATTTAGAGTTTGTGAAAGTTACGGTACTTGTTTGGTTGCTCCTCTCCAAATCCTTTAGCCAATGTAGCCAGTGGGCAAGATGGCTGGGGGAATTTGAGGATCTGTCGTGCCAAAAGCTTAATTTTTCAAAATACTGAAACACAATCCGTATCAACAAGAGGAGCATTTCACTTGTGGTGTGTCTCAGTTTCAAAATATCCTCACTAAAAGTGCCAAGGCTGCAGTCAGTTCAGCACCAACCCAAACCCGTTTTGTTTGCAAAGGCCTTTTGACTGGTGGATTTGGTCTTTTTTACTGGGTTTTTTTTTTTTTTTTTGCTCCTTTTTCATGTTTTTGAGACATTTTAGATATTTTATTTTTTAAATTACAGTTTATTTGTTTAACTATGTTTGCACATCATCCCACTTTTGTACAAACAGAGGATGGCCTAATTTGAGAGAAAGAGTTGTTTATAGCATAGAGAGTAAAAACAAAGCTAAGTCAAAAATAATAAGATGGGTAACAAGAACAAACATGTAGCATACACGTGGGGTCTCTTGTACACTACACAAGTACAGTATAGCACTTTGAATGTGATATGATCAACATGGCTCCATCCTAAGGAATCCTTGTATTTGTAGTTTGAGGAGGCACTAAAGCCTTCTGGCAGAAAACTCCAGATACCTTATGAAAGCAGATAGTTCAGATGTAAAAATCCTTGGGGGCTGGTCATTCATTGCACTTAGCAGTACTATTACTGAGGATGGTAAATTTGTGGCAAAATTTGACCTGGCCAACAGTCTCTTCACATGGCTGCCAAAGACATGGCTAGCTACCATGGGTTGACACTTCTTTTATCCATGTTTTGAATGCATGAGAAGTGTTATTCAAGCCTCTGTTCTGTTTCCTTCATACTAAACTACCAGTGATCACTTGATGGCTTCTAGCTGCTTATTCTAGCTGCTTATTCACAGCATGCATATACTATGAAATTTTCTCCATTGGAAGACTTCCATAACAATTCAATGTTTGCATTACAAATCTCTTCAGTCTATAAATTGCACCAAATTTGGAGCTCTGCTAAAAAAGCCACATACATTCTCTGAAGATAATAGTAACAACCTCAGTCATGAACACAGCTTTTTTTTTTTTAGTGTAGTGATTTGAGCATTGTACTATGGAGACTAGAATATGAATCCTTCTTCAGCCATGGAAACCTATTGGGTGATCTTGGGCAAATCATACTCTCTCAACCTCAGAAGAAGGCAAATGCAAACCCATCTAAACAAATCTTTCCAAGAAAACCCCAGGATGTGGTCACCTTTGGTTCGCCATATGTTGGAAATAATTTGAAAGTGTGCAACAACAATAACAATTAAGGAGAGAGGCAGAGGTTCAGCTTAGAAAAGGTAGTTGCAGAAAAACCCGAGTCTTAATCCAACACTCAAATCACTACACCACATTGTCTCTGCAAAAAGCGTGCTGCCCAATTATTCTGGGACACCATTCAAGTTGATTTAAAATATTTTTAATGGACTGATCTGATCTGTGAATGAAAGGCTGTAGTTCTATTGCACAAAACAATTCTCCTGTTTTCCTCAAGACTTAAGATTTGACTGTTAAGTATCACAGCAAAACTTGGACAGTTTAGGAAATTTTAAATTAACATGGCTGTCTTTAGATGCATTGGACTACATCTTCCACTACCCTACCAACACAGGCATTTTTGAAGAGGCTGATAGGGGTTATAGTCCAATACATCAAGAAGAAGCCAAGCTGGAGAAGATCAGTTTAAGTAGTCTTAGGGCAAGGGTAGGCAACTTTTTTGAGTCGGGGGCCGGGTTGCTGTCCAAAACCCCTGTGGAGATTTTGCCAAGAAAACCCCAAGAACAAGTAATAACAACAATAATCAATATCATCATGGCACGGGGTGGCGGGGGCAGCGGCAGGACTGGCTTGGGGCCGGTCCAAAGGCCTCGGGGGGCCGCATCCGGCCCCCAGGCCTTAGGTTGCCTACCCCCGTCTTAGGGCCTTTGCAGACTGCTAGAAACAGTGCAAATTGAGTCCACTTGCTAGGAAATCCTGGGAATTGTATTTTTTCTGAGACATTGAGCCTTCTCTGTCAGAGAGCTCTGGTGCCATAATAAACTACAGTTCCCGTGATTCCCTAGCACTGAGTCAGGGCAGTTAAAGTGGATTCAATTTGCACTATTTCTGGCAGTCTGCAAAGGCCCTTAGTTATTGCTCACCTACAGGCACCACTACACGAAGAGTAAAAGCCCCTCCAAGAGAATATTTAAATAAACTCACTGACCTTCCCATGTCTATTCATAAAGCCTCAACTATAGACGTCACCAACACATGACTTCCCATCAGTCAGGAGAGTACATAGTACTAACCACATAAAGAGTTTAGGCTTCCCTGACACCTCTGCTTCCCTCTGGAGACCACATGTGTATTTTGCACTACCAAAATAGCTACAACAGTTTCCACATCATTCTCTCACTACATCTCACTTTGAGGCAGGGAGGAGTGGGGAATCCCATACTTCAAACAAGGAGGCCTACAAGGTCAGCTCTTTTGTGTGAAGCAAAACAAAATGACAGACACACTCAAATGGTCTCCTGAACCCACTCTTCCGGAAGATTATTAGATTTGCTCACCAGGACAATCTTCTTCCCCACTGGTTGGAACAAGAGGCCACTATGGTCTTCTTCCACAGCCATCCGAAAAACACTCACCTTCCTCATGAGGAAAGACAGGTAGTACCCCTTGCCCTAACCCAGGTCTAGATCCACAGGAACCTGGGTGAGAAAATTCCACCAGCACCTATCCCTGTGAGCAAATTGCAACTAAAACAAAACAAAACAATTTGCTATGTTTTCATAACACCTAAAATCAATTACCCAAGGCAGCTGTCTTAATCCACCTAAAGGTCAATTCATTGACCTTCCTCTTTTTCTCATCCTCTTCCCTGCTGTCTTTCCACCAATGTTATGAATCCAACTGTCATCTTATAGACACTTCATCAGATGTAAGGAAGATCCCCATTGAAATTGCTAACAGAGGGTTTGTGGATTAGAAAGCCCTATCCAAAACAACCAGGTTTTGTGCTACATGATTGGAGCCAACCCCTTTTCTGTACAATACAAACTTATTTCAGAAGAGCCTAGAGACTTATAATTTAAAGCAGGAGTATGCAACACGTTGACAGCTATATGTTGTCCACCCATCTTAGTTTTAGCACTTCAGAAGTGTATGCAGTTAGCTGAATACTAACATCCTTGGGAATGGACTACAACTGAAATATGTAAGTCAGGGGACAGCTTGGAAAATTACTTTTTTGGAGTAAAACCCCTAGAATCCCTCAGTTATGGTGACTGAGGGATTCTGAGAGTGATAGTACAAAAAGTAGATTTTCTAAACTGTAGGTCAGTAGGCTTTCTAAGCAGCATGCAGTCCTCCAAATATTGTTCAACTGCAATTCCCACCAGCCCTAGCCAGCATATTCAATGAAGAGGAAAGCTGGAAGCTGCAGTTGAACCAGTGATGTGGTTTTCCAAAGCAGGACTACTCTAAATAATTCAAAGATACAGCTGTGTTAATCTGCAGAATCAGTATGTAGAGAGATCTTGTAACACCTTTGAGACTAACTGAAAGAAAGAAGTTGGCAGCATGAGCTTTCCTAGACTACAGTCTTCTTCCTCAGATGCATTTGGACTCAAATGCACCTGAGGAAGTAGACTTAAGTCTACGAAAGCTCATGCTGCCAACTTCTTTCTTTCAGTTAGTTTCAAAGATGCTACAAGATCTCTCTACACATTCTAAATAATGTTATCTGGCTAGCGCACTTGGTTTAAATGTTATATTCAAACCCAATAAGCATGTACGTTTATTGGTATATTTGCAATAAAGTGAAGACAACAGAATATAGTCCCCTTAGTTCCCTCCCCCCCCCATGACTATACCTGAAAGAACACTGGGTTGTTGCTGTTTTTTAAAGTCTCTTTATAGTCTTTAAATTGAGTGAACTGTACATGGTATATCGTATATCACATTAATTTTCTTTTGTTGAAATTCAACTGTAGTGGCTTCACTCACTCGTTTTGCACTACTTATTGGCTCCATTTCAAGCTGAGGAAAAACTAATTCAGTGCTATTTGAACATTTCATTTCACTGCAAGATGTACGTGAGTCTGTATGCACAGGAGGCTTAGCACATTTTGTCCCACTACTTGCAGTTGTAAAGAAATGTGAAAGAGAAACAAGATTAGCAGCATGATCATTTCTTAGTCTGTTTTTCTGACTATCTGGTTTTTCTCCCTATGCTTTTCTTAGAAGAATAACAACTTCATTTCCTATATGTAGTCTTTTATTTAGTCCATCTAACAAGACTTATTGCAATATAACAGCCCAGATAACCATGGATAAACTCTCCTGCCGAATAAGTTTCCACATATATGGTGTGGAAACTTTCCCACAGAAATGGAAAATTTCTGTGGAAAAAATTTCATCTCACACCTCAGAGTCCAACAACATTTTCTCCCTGAGTTACAACTTCACCTCCAAGACATCCAGATTATCTGTGCCCAGAAATCCCTTCTAAGGTGCTGCCTTCAGAACACGATATCGCAAATTACACACATATGTTTGCAATTCTATAATTGCTTTTTTTTTTATCTTTCAGAAGAAGGGAAGACTTTTTTCCCTGGAAGAAAAAAAAAATATTGTAGAATTAGGCCAGGCATGAAGTGGGGGAAGGAATAGATGTGTGACTGGAGAGCAAACACAAGTACAGAAAACTGTGTGAAGAACTGGTTAAAACATTTTTAAAACCCCGAGTTTAGAAAAGTTGGTTTTGACTACAAACCCCACAATCCCCCAGACAACATAGGGAATGGCTAAGGGATAGCTACACTGGCCAGTGGCATTCTCATCCCTGGTGTCGCCCGGTGTGGGGGCTGCCGCCAAGGGGCAGCCATGGCCAAAGGGGCCTGCGCTTTCATGGTAGGTTGGGAGGGCCCAATAGGGGTGTCACCCCTCTTCTGGGGTGTCATCCAGTGTGGGCTGCACCCCCCTTGCAAGGCTACTGATGCTGGCTAGAACTGATTGGTGTTGCATTTTAACCACATTGGTAAGGCTCCATGCTCCCCACCCTTGGCTCAGAGCTTGGGAAGTTTACTTTGGGGGACTACAACTCCCAGAACAGCCATGGGCATGCTAGTTGGGGGACTGTGGAACTTATACTCCCCAAACATAATTGATTAAAACTCTAAGAAGAACATATATTGGTCTCCTGCAGATTTAAAATAACCGTGGGAAAGGCAAGATGTGCACTAAGTTAAAACAAGAACAGGACAGTGTTTACATGGCTCAATGCTATTGAATTCTGGAATATGTACTTATTTATGCCAAATGCCCCTTTTCTTGATCAATGTCATTCTACTGTTGTTAAGTGATCTGATGTTGAATTATTTTATTAGTTTTAATACTATACCAAGTCAGATGCTGCTATTTTATTGTGATTATTTCTTACTCCTTCTGGTCACACTGTTTTTACATATTCTGATGTATTTCATAGTAATTGCACTTCTGTTTGTGATTCTGCGGTAATAACGAGGGAAACACCTTGTGAGAGTCTAAAAGGTGGCTCAAACATATTTTAGACAACAAGAAATAATATAAGAGAAGTCACTTATACTGGAAGCATCTGAAATTTCTATCTGTGATGGACAGTTCATACAGGAACAAAATCCCTTGATATCATATACATGTATGAACCAGCCCTGTGCCTCTGTTTAGCTCTAAGGCAGGGGTAGGCAACCTAAGGCCCGGGGGCCGGATGTGCCCCCCCCGAGGCCTTTGGACCGGCCCCAGGCCAGTCTTGCTGCCGACGCTGCCTGCCATAATGATATTGATTATTGTTGTCTTTACTTGTTCTTGGGGTTTTCTTGGCAAAATCTCCACAGGAGATTTAAAATTTATTTATTTATTTATTTATTTTTGGTGCTTCGGCCCCCCAATTGTCTGAGAGACAGCAACCCGGCCCCAGACTCAAAAAGGTTGCCTACCCCTGCTCTAAGGGGAAGCAAGGACCCTTTTCAGAGCTTAGCAAAAATAATTTATTGGGGCAATAACTCCCAGAATCTTCCAGCAAGTATGTTATTTTTAAAAGAGTAACTGGAAAACTTTGGAGGGGAGAACTGATCCACTTTGCAACCAACTCCAGTCCGCCTATGGCTGCTTTTATAAAAACAGGAAGCAGAAATGTGAAGCCACAAACCTCTGTTGTGTCATCATAAGCATTGTTACAAGGAAGTGATATTGCCCAGTGGAAGTTGCTGAGAAACAGCTAATAAAAGAATCCCAGTTCTGCCATGCAGAATGCCCTCAGTCCAAGGGCAGTGGCCGCTCCCTTCCACACAACAAGAACTAAAAAAGGGGTAAGTTTGAGTAGCAGAATGTCTGTTCTCGAAATTACACCCAGCCTTGCAGCTCCATGTAAACCATGTAACGGGAAGCAAGAAAGACATTGGGAGAGCTAGACATGGTTCTAGGAAGCAATGTAGGCACTGGTCTGCTGCATGGAGCCAGAGGACCAGGGAAAAGGTGTGATAGAAATTAAAGGAGGAGGAGGAGAATAAGGAGGAAGAGTTGTAGAAGCAGCCAGTTGTAGAACCGTTTTTCCTCCTCTTCCAAATCAAGGACACCATGTTAGGGAGCACAAGATGCAGAATCCTGACACACTGCATCGGTTACTGCTATAGGCATTATGCAAAGGGATCTTGAAGCACCTTTGAGACTAACTAAAAGAAAGAAGTTGGTAGCATGAGCTTTCATAGACTTGAGCCTACTTCCTCAGATGTACCAGTATGTCTGAGGAGTAGGCTTAGGTCTTCAAAAGCTCATGCTACTAGGCTCTTTCTTCTAGTTAGGGCCTTTATAGACTAGCAGAAATAATGCAGATTGAAACCACTTTAACTGTCCTGGCTCAATGCTAGGGAATCATGGGAATTGTAGTTTTTTCTGAGAAATTGAGCCTGCTCCATCAGAGAGCTCTGGTGCCACAATAAACTACAGTTCCCATGATTCTCTAGCACTGAGCCAGGACAGTTAAAGTGGTCTCAAGCTGCATTATTTCTGGCAGTCTGTAAAGGCCCTTAGTCTCAAAGGTACTTCGATCCCCTTGCATACTGATTTTCCAGAGTAACATGCCTATGTCTTTGAATTCTGCTAGAGGCAATAACAAAAATCCCCAATCCAGCACCCACCAGATGTTATGGGCTCTCATTATCTCCTATCCAGAAAGCTTGGTCTATATTCATGATTCCCAACCTTTGGTCCTCCAGATGTTTTGGAGTTCAGCTCCATCATTCCTGACTGTTGGCCTTTGGGGAAAAGGTTGGCCTATATCAGTGGTTCCCAACCTTTGGTCCTCCAGATGTTTTGGACTTGAGCTCCATCATTCCTGACTGATGGCCTTTCAGAAAAGGTTGGTCTATATCAGTGGTTCCCAACCTTTGGTCCTCCAGATGTTTTGGACTTGAGCTCCATCATTCCTGACTGTTGGCCTTTCGGAAAAGGTTGGTCTATATCAGTGGTTCCCAACCTTTGGTCCTCCAGATGTTTTGGACTTCAGCTCCATCATTTCTGACTGTTGGCCTTTGGGAAAAGGTTGGTCTATATAAGTGGTTCCCAACCTTTGGTCCTCCAGATGTTTTGGACTTCAGCTCTATAATTCCTGATGGTTGGCCAAGTTGACTAGGGCTTCTGGGATCCGAAGTCCCAAAACAAATGGAGGACCAAAAGGACCCCAGGCTCACCAGCAAGGTGGCGATAAAGGGGAAGCCAGGACCTACTGAACACCCATGGAGCAACTTTTGGTTCCTCCATGAGAAGAAACCCCCACGCCCCCTCCAATTTTACAAGGTCACACTTGGCCTGTTACAGGCCATGGAAAAACAGTTCACTGAAAGCCACGAGCAACAAAACCACACACATTAACTTGGAACAGATGCCTCAGAATGAGGGCATGAGAGAAACTTAGCAATACCACATCACAGAAGCAGGAGTCATGTGGGATTAAGATGTCATCTTTTCACAGTAATTCACCGGACTCACCCCCACTCCTTAGACCTTACGAAAGAGGCTATAAAAAGCATAGACCGCTTAGAAAGGTTATGCATAACTTAGGTGGGATTCCCCAATTTCACTTTTGGAAAGGAGGAGGTGAAAAGTATTTTGATTTAGAAGCACAGGTATGGAATGGGGGAAAACAGTATAGCATCCTCATGCACAGACAGCCTTACAAACTGCAGTGGCAATCTACCGCTTTTGGAAAGATTGGGGCTATCTGTCAGGGAGCTAGCAGGATTCAGATAGTCTTTCCAATTCAACCTGACCCTGTGCCTCCTTCTCTGGCCTACTCCACAGGATTGTTTTGCAGACAAAACATTAAAAGAGGGTGATGACAGAAGCTGCAAGGAAGGCTATATACGTTGAACTATGCAGCATCTGAACAAATAAATAAGCAAACAACTCCTACCAAAGAACAAAATTTACACTAATCCTGGAACTATGTAAATGAATGGGAAATTGGGTGGGCAGAAAAAAAGCAGGATTTCATAATATTCTGCCCTTCGCCAACTTCCATTGTGCAACTACATTACACTTAAAAAACTACATCACACTTAAAAACACAGAGAGATGTTCCTATTCTGATCCTTATACCACAAACACAGTTGGGGGGGAAAACAAAAACCCATGAAGTGTGCTTAGACACATTACAGCCTCATCCGCACTTCAGAAATAACTCACCAGTCTGACACCGCTTTAACTGCCCTGGCTCAATGCTAGGGAATTGAGGAAGATATAGTTTTGGGAGACATTGAGCCTTTCTCTGTCAGAAAGAGCTCTGGAGCCACAATAAACTCCAATCCCCAGGATTTCTTAGTACTGAGCCAGGGCAGTTAAAGCAGTCTCAAACTGGATTACTCCTGTAGTGTGTTCCGGACCTAGGGCCTCATTCCCACTATGGTTTAAAGTGAATTGCAGAATGGATTACATGACCGTTGTTCCCACTTGAAACTGGTTCCGATCCTATTGAGCTCGGTTGCAATCACGATGAAGCGAGGCAAACGCAAAATAAAATAAAATAAAATAAAAATGGCTGTTTCCCGACACTCGTTTTTTGGCGGTTCTTTTGAAAAGAATCAATTCCGAAGCGTGTTCAATAAGTGGGAATGACAGATCTGAATCGGATCATACTGGAGGGGAAGGACTAATGGCAGAGGGGTGTTTACCATCCCTCCTCAGTTTTTGGGAGATCCACCATTTCCCCCCCTCTTAGCGCTGCCTTTGTGCCTGTGTGACCTATGGGCACATTATATATATATATATAACCGAATTACTATTATATACACATTATATATAATGTTACACATTATATATATATATATATATATATATATATATATATATATATATAAAACCGAATTCGGTTATATATATATAACCGAATTACTGAATATATGACCCATTGTTTTTGCAACTTGGCCAGGCAATTGAGCTGATGGCAGCTCAGCAAGACAAGTAGTTGCAATACCAATGGATCGAATCTTCTATCAATTTTTCTTTTAAATTTAGTTCCCAAGCCGGCCTGCTCAAAGGGGAAATGGTATACGAACTTTTGAGCAGCCTGCTCAAGTTGCCCTGCTCTGGCCCTGTCCTTGTCATGTTGCCGCTTGTGTCACCAATGACGCGCAGATGACTGACATGCATTTTGAAGCGAGGCGCAAAACTAGTGGGAACGGACAACCTTGCCAAAAAATAATATACAACTCTCCCATTGTCCCATAACTGTGGTTGCTTTACTCATCCCACAATGCCTCATTTTAACGAGAGTTAATTTTAGACTGGTTTTAGTAAATTGACTTTATTTTATGATGTTTTCTGTTTTAGTCAGGGGGTTGGGGAATTATGTTTAATGTCATTGTGACATTTTATGTTTGTTATCCGCCTTCATCCTTCGGGGAGAGGCACACTATAAATAAATAAATAAATAAATAAATAAAATTTACAAGGGAATAATGAAAAAGATCTGCTTTCATAGTAGGAACAAGGGACCTTTAGGAATTGATTCACCGACAAGGGGCCTTTGCAGACTGCCAGAAATAGTGCAAATTGAGTCCACTTTAACTGCCCTGACTCAGTGCTAGGGAATCATGGGAACTGCAGTTTATTGTGGCACCAGAGCTCTCTGACAGAGAAGGCTCAATATCTCAGGAAAAAAAATACAATTCCCATGATTCCCTAGCACTGAGCCAGGGCAGTTAAAGTGGACTCAATTTGCACTATTTCTAGCAGTCTGCAAAGGCTCAAGGAGCAAAGGGGAAAGGCAACCCAGGGGGGTTGCAGACTGCCAGAAATAGTGCAAATTGAGTCCACTTTAAGGGCTAGGGTTAGTGCTAGGGAATCATGGGAATTGTTTCCCCCCCCCCCCGAGACTTTGAGCCTTCTCTGTCAGAGAGCTCTGGTGCCACAATAAACTACAGTTCCCATGATTCCTTAACCCTAACCCTAACCCTAAAAGTGGACCCAATTTGCACTATTTCTAGCCGTCTGCAAAGGGGAAAGGCAACCCAGTTGCATGTGAGAAGAGGCGGCCGTCACTCACGTGTCTCCTTCTTCGGAGATGGAAGCCAGAAAGGTCTCCAGCATCATCAGGGGGACCCTCTTCTCTTCTGGGTCTCCTTGGCCTTGGTCTTCCTGCCTTTCTGGGTCGGGGGTCTTCTCCTCCTCCTCCTCCTCCTCCTCCCAGCCGGGCCAGGACCCCAAGAGAAGGCAGGAGGCGGAGGCGTAGCTGGAGTCCAGCCTCTCCTCGGGCTCCTCTTTGCCCAGGCAGGGGAGATCGGGGCCCTCTTGCGGGGCTGGAGGCCCGGGGTCCCCTTCCCCAAGGGAGCCCTGCAAGGAGCGGATGGAGCCCAAGCCAGAGTCGCATTGCCCTTCTTCCAGGGCCGGAGCGGAGGGGATGCGGCAGAGGGAGCTGCTCTTCCCCGCCGCCTCTGCCTGGTCCTCCTCGGCCCTGGACATGGTGCGGCTCCAAGGGAGGCTTCCTGCGGAGGAAGGAGGGATCTGGCTGGCTCACGAGCCCCGATGGAGGAAGAGGGAGCGAGAAGGAGGGCAGCCCAGAGCACACATGCCCAGAACAAGCCTGGCACCACCGGCTTCTCCGCCAAGGAGGCAGGCAGGCAGGCAGGCAGGCAGGCAGGTGCTGACCAGGCTCCGCCCGAGCACAAGCCGCCCCCTGCTTTGGGGAAGTCTGAGTCCACAGGCGCCACCTGGCGAAAGGATGATGGGACGAGGAGGAGGAGGAGAAGAAATATGTTATATATTATATAATATATTTTCTCTCCCCCCTCCTCCTCCCAGCATTAATATTATATTATTATATTAATATTATAGATAGATAGATAGATAGATATAATATAGATATATATATAATATATAATATTAATGCTGGGAGGAGGAGGAGCAGGAGGAGGAAATATGTTATATATTATATAATATATATTTTCTCTCCCTCCTCCTCCTCCCAGTATATATATATATATATATATATATATATATATATAATATTAATGCTGGGAGGAGGAGGAGGAAATATATTATATATTGTATATTATATATTATATATTTCCTCCTCCTCCCAGCATTATTATATTAGATTAATGTTTCATGTGATTAATATATTATATATTAATATATTATTAGATTAATATAATATATTAATGCTGGGAGGAGGGGGAGGGAAAATCTATTATATATTATAATATATATTTTCCCTCCTCCTCCTCCCAGCATTAATATTATATTTATGCTTTAAATATTTATATTTATGTTATAATATAATATAACATTCAGTTATATTATAATTATATAACTGAATGTTAAATATAATATAATATAATATAATATATAAATGTAGATTCTTTTCTTTATGTTTGAGGCTCTGGCTTTAAGTAGCTTGGATCCTGTGCACTTGTTCATTAATTGTGTTCTCCCCACAGGCATCCCTAGCCCAGTGCTTCCCTAAACTTTGGTTTCCTTCCCCTCCAGGTATTTTGGACTTCAACTCCCAGAAGCCCTGGAGCAACAATAAGGAAGCATGGGAGCTGGAGTCCCAAACATCTGGAAGGCCAAAGTTTGGGGAAACACTCCTCCAGTGCTACTCTGCCTGAAGTTGGTCACAGAGAGGTGCTGGAGGATTTAGAACAGGGGTAGGCAACTTTTTTGAGCCAGGGACTGGGTTGCTGTCCCTCAGACAATTGGGGGGCCGAAGCACCAAAAATAAGTAAATAAATAAATAATTAAAAAAATTAAACAATTAAAAAAATATGCATGCACACTCTCTCAGCCCCAGAAAAGCCATGGCAAAACCCCTGTGGAGATTTTGCCAAGAAAACCCCCAAGAACAAGTAATAGCAACAATAATATCATCATGGCGGGTGGCGGCAGGGGGCAGCGGGGATCGGCGGCAGCGGCGGCAGGACTGGCCTGGGGCCGGTCCAAATGCCTCGGGGGGGGCGCATCCGGCCCCCGGGCCTTAGGTTGCCTACCCCTGATTTAGAAGTTCCTAGAGGAATCACTTCTTCTCTAGCATTTGTAGGTCCTCCCGACATGAGTCCATGATCAACCTCTGGCCAATGTTCACAAAGTTGCACTGGAAGACCTGGAGATTCCTAGGGAGCTGTTCTCTCAGGTAATAAATAATAGTGGGTTTTTTATTTGTCATTTTCCACTATTCATGAGGGTCCACTGTATTTGCCTTCTAACAAAGCAAAGTGAGTTTGCTGCTAGCTAGGGTTGGGGTCATCCGGTGTATTAACTCATGGTGTCACCCCCCCTTCATCGATCTCCTCCCATATACCACCCCATAGAGAATCCTTAGTCCAGTTTTTATGTATTCATGTTACTCATACATTGTAATTCCCACATATCACTGAAAGTCATGGTCATAGGAGTTTGTCACAGGGGTGGGATCCCGTGCAAAAACGTGATTTAAACTGGGGAAAAATCCCCAAAAGTGGATTGTTTTTCAGATAACGTCTGAGATTAATCCACACAGAAAGTGGAAAAAACCCATAAAAGCGGGCTGATTTTTAGACAACGCTGGGGTTAATGAGCAATAACGCAACATTAACCTGGACAGAAAGGTGACAAAGCATGCTTCTTTTTACTTTTGAGATTTTCCAAAAGTAAAAAGAAGTGCGTTTTGTTGCCATTCTGTCCAGGTTAATAACATGTTATTGCTCATTGTCTGAAAATCAATCTGCTTTTGCGTTCCCCTCCCCCTCCCCCCCCCCCGGGTTTTAAATCCTGTTTCTGCACAGGATTTGGAGACTTTGCCTCCGTGTGATAAACTCCACAGTTGTGACATTAACGAGCTCAATTAAAATCATACTTTTAAATTTTAATATCATACACACACAGCCTACCTGTGTTTACATAGACAATGGGGGGTTGCAGACTGCCAGAAATAGTGCAAATTGAGTCCACTTTTAGGGTTAGGGTTAGAGAATCATGGGAACTGTATTTTATTGTGGCACCAGAGCTCTCTGACAGAGAAGGCTCAATGTCTCAGAAAAAAAACAATTCCTATCACTCTCTAGCACTAACCCTAACCCTAAAAGTGGACTCAATTTGCACTATTTCTGGCAGTCTGCAACCCCCCAATGTTTCATGTGATTAAAGTAAAAATTTGGTAAAATGTGAGGTTTTAAAATATTTTTTTTAAAAAATTATTTATTTACAAATTAATTTTTGAAATTTGATTGTTTTTAAACTGGGGCCTTTCCTTTCTCCTCCCACTCACACCATCTCTTCATCATTTTTAATGGGACACAGGTGTTTCTGCCAAAAGGCAGATGTCTGAGAACTAGTGTGTCACCCCTTCTGGGAGTGTCACCTGGTGTGATTTGAACTCCTCGCACCCCCTTTGTGATGTCACTATTGATGGCACACCTGGATGTGACACAGAGAGAGAGTGGCCGGCTCTAGATAGTTTGTTGCCCGAGGCCAGAGTGACCAGATGTCTTCCTCACTGAAAAGGAGGACAAGGCACCAGAAAATGGAGAAAATTCCAAAAAGCATGGACGCCATGACCCAATAAAAAGCTAAAAACACGGATATAAATGTAGATTCATTCCGTATGGTTTATTTACAGCTATATTAGATATACTGTAATTTATTATGGACTGAACCATATTTTTCTGATGAACTTCATTAAAATGCCTTACAATTTGCTGAAGTGCCCCACTCTGCCTAATGGTAGGTAGAATGAGCAGTTAACGGAAGAGCATTTAAACATACCCACCCAGCTGTCCTGATTTGGCAGGGATAGCCCTGCTTAATTCTGTCATCCCACTTTTTTCAGCTGCCTCGAAAATTTCCCACTTTCTCCCTCCTCCCACTTTCCCCTTTCTCCCTGGCTTACTTCCATTGCTGCAAACTCAGTTCAAAGTGCAAAAGTAGTTTGCATTCAATTAACTGGGGCCTTTACAGACTGCAGAAATAGTGCAGCTTGAGACCACTTTAACTATCCTGGCTCAGTGCTAGGGAATCATGGGAATTTTATTTTTTTCTGGGACGTTGAGCCTTCTCTGTCAGAGAGCTCTGGTGCCACAATAAATTACAGTTCCCATGATTCCTTAGCCCTGAGCCAGGGCAGTTAAAGTGGCTTCAAGTTGCACTATTTCTGGCAGTCTGTAAAGGCCCTCAGTGAAGGGAGAGGAGAGGCAGAATCTGGTCCTTCCCAGTAGGCTCAGGCAAAAGCAAACTGCTGCAGCATCTCCTAGATTGCGTCTTCTTCTTTGTTAATCACTTTTGACATCTTAACCACACTCTGATGTTCTCTGGCAACATGAGTCCTCATTTTCATCTGTAAAATGTTGGAATGTATGTTAGTATTCATGGATACTGAACCTGTGAAGTGGTCACGCAAAAGTGTGAGCTAACCTAGGTTGCCCTACCATTTGTTTGCCTGGTTTTTACCCAGATTCTAGGCATGTTATGTTGAACATCAACTTACCTGCCTTCCAGTCTTTTATTTTTATTTTTTAATTATTTAAAGCAAGTCTTTATCTTTTGTAAGAGTGAAGCTATGGAGCAAAATGTACCAATAATATTTCTCCCTACCTTGTTTTGTGAAAAACAAGACCGCCTCTCTCCCTTTGAGTGTCTTCAGCCAATAAGTAAAGTCTGACACCTACAAATGACATTAAAAAAAACCCCAGAGTTATTGTTCTATATGTGATCCACTTTTTTAGTTCCCTCGGCCAGTGTTACACAACTAGAGAAAAGTCTAGCTTTTGGTGGGAAGGCTACTTCTTATATATAATTTCATTTATATCCCAGATTGCTCTCAAATGGGACTCAAAGTGGCTTACAAATTCAAACAGAACAAATTCAAATTCAAACAGATTCAAATCAAAATAGTATAGAATGCAATAGTTTTAAAAACATTAAACTATACAGTGGTCCCTCCACATTTGCTGGGGTTAGGGGCAAAAGACTCCTGTGAATGTGGAAAAACTGCAAATAAAAAATACTATTAACCTAAGAGAACACCTACCTCTCTAGGAATCTCCAAGTCCTCCAGTGCAACTCTATGGTCAACATCTGCCAGATGTTGATCATAGAATCATGCTGGAGGACCTACAAATGCCTAGAAAAGTGTTTTCTATAGAAACATGCAGCACAACTCTATGGTCAACCTCTGGCAGAGTTGCTCTGGAGGACCTAGAGATTCCTAGAGCGAACACATTAATTAAAACCGCAAATAACCAAATCCACAAAAGTCAAAATTGCAAATGTGGAGGGTCAACTGTACATCCAATTAAAACACGACTTTTAGACATTGGCTTTAAAAAATTCAGACATCTGAGATACATATTGCATACTCAAAACAGCACAGCTAACTGCATATGCTTCTACCCTGGTCGGTTCCAACTGAAGGCCTTTTTAAACAGGAAGGTTTTTGCTCAGCAAAAGACAGCAGAGAGGGGGCAGATTGAATCCACATCTGGAGGGAGTCCCAAAATCTAGAAGCAGCCACGGAAGTGGTTCTCTTTTGTGTCCTCACTGGCCAAGCGTGTTATAACTTTTAATCCAAAACTGATACAATTGATAAAAAAAGAATCGACTTGGTATTATAAAGACACGCTGCCTCTAACTTTAAATCTGTTTAGTAGAATTCCTTGCAAAAGCTGCAGAGAAAGCAAAGGGGCCATTGAAATGTTTATCTTTCACAAATTATCTAGTAAGAACAAAGGAGAGAGGCAGTCAGGTTTGGGGCTTCTTCCAACAAGACAAGGCATGCATTGGTTCTGAGGGCCTTTGCAGACTGCCAGAAATAGTGTAAATTGAGTCCACTTTAAGGGTTAGGATTAGTGCTAGGGAATCATGGGAATTGTTTTTCCCCCCTCTGAGACTTTGAGCCTTCTCTGTCAGAGAGCTCTGTGCCACAATAAAATACAGTTTCCATGATTCCCTAACCCTAACCCTAACCCTAACCCTAAAAGTGGACTCAATTTGCACTATTTCTGGCAGTCTGCAACCCCCCTAAGTTATAATTCAGTTTCACTTTATCGGTTTCTTGGTTTGTTCTTAATGTGCGACAAGGAACTATTGTAACTTTAAAACAAATTCTGTTCCTGGCTCCCAGTCCACCATATGCATCTGAGGAAGTAGACTTTAGTCTACGAAAGCTCATGCTGCTGACTTCCTTCTTAGGGCCTTTACAGACTGCCAGAAATAATGCAGCTTGAGGCCAATTTAACTATCCTGGCTCAGTACTAAGGAATCATGGGAAATGTATTTTTTTCTAGGACACTGAGCCTTCTCTGTCAGAGAGCTCTGGTGCCACAATAAAATACAGTTTCCATGATTCCCTAGCACTAACCTTAACCCTAAAAGTGGACTCAATTTGCACTATTTCTAGCAGTCTGCAAAGGCCCTGAGTCTCCATGTAGATGGATTGCTGCCTCTGTTCCTTGACATGGTCCTAGACATTTTGGGGCTCACTCTCCCTGAACTTGCATCTTTATCAAGCAGGGCATGATGATGGGCAGGAGATCAGTGTCTGCCCATTCCCCTGAGTCTGAAAGATACCAGTGCCAGTGACTGGGTCTTCCTTTTCTTCCAAGGCTTCATTTACCGCTAGGCTGGTGCTAACAGGAAAGTGCTGGGACACATGACACAATCTGAGAGACACAAGAGAAAAGGGACATTGGTAATGAACTTTAACTCATTTCCTATACTGTCTTGCAGATAAAATCACTTTTCCCCCACGCCAACATGGGTGCCACATTTAAAGCAAAATCAGATATGAATGCAGCCATTGCGCTATCTGAGACACTGATTCTCCAGTTTATCATTCAATGCAACATCTGGGCAAATTTTTCACTTTTTTCAACCTGAGAAGCTAGACAGACCACTAGTCAGCTCTTTTGTGCTTCCTTGGTCATTCTTGGATAATATAAGCTCCTCAGGCAGGTTAGCCTTTATGAACCAGGTGCCCTCTCTTTATGTTGGAAACCATTTTTCTTTACCATCCCTGAAGGGGCAATCCAGATCTGTTACCCAGAGTCCCCTTCATATCCAAAATATGAAGAACCCATATGGTGACTATAGCCCCTCTGCTATCCAAAACATATGAAATTCCATGATGACCTCCAGATGAACTCTGGCAGTGGAATTAGAGGCAAAGGTCCTCTGCGCCCATGGCTTGGGCAGCCCAACCTTAATCCTTAAAGGTATGCAGAGCCCCAGATAGTCAGGAGAGTTGTGAATGGGATTTTCCATGATGAGATCATCTAGCCCTTCAGAGAGGTGTATTGTGTCACCTAGTCACAAGCACCCTTAGCCATCAGAGGTGTAATGTTAGTATTATGCCACCCAACCTCACACTCCCCCACCCATCGGAAGAGGCATTGTGTCACCGACTCACACATTCCCCCAGGATATTGGCCCCTCGGATTAAGATCACCACATACAATGGAACCCTATACAGCAGGGTGCCATCATCGCAATTATCACCTTCCGCCCCAGGGCCCGTTTAGCCCTATATAAACCCTAGATTTTGGGCCAGACAGTGTGCTACTTCTTGGTCTAAACGACTCCACGTCACTCTGACCTCTGAAGCTAGTTACCGGCAAGTCTGCTCAAACCCCAGGCTGCGGAGCTCTGACTTGTCTCCCCACCATTCCGCCCCACATCTCGCTTCCCGGAGGAAGGCTACATTTCGGTAAGCATCACCATTAGTAACGCCTCCATTCTGTTCCAATCTCCAACTCGTATTTTCCTGAGCCTTGAGTGTGTGTGCGAGCGCATGTGCTGTGAGTGAGTTTTCCCTTATTTCAATAAATTAGACATCTAGTGGTTAATCAACATCTGTCTCAGCTTCATTTCTTGGAACCCCCTGGTCTCTTGGTATAAACACCGGGAGAGCGGTCTCATTGGGCTTTTGTAGCAAGCCCCCCTTGCAATATTTGAAATTCCCCCTAAGGATTTGGTGCTACAGATCAGGTCCATTGTGCATCAGTAGGGGAGGATTAAGCCTTCCTCCCTGCAGCTGTTTAAATTAAATGCAGCTAAGATTTGGGAATTCACAGGGGGGAAAACCCTGATTGGCACAACAAAAAGTTCAGAAAGGACTGGTGGAGGCTAAACCCTCCTGTATCTGCAAATTTATTTACCACAAATAAATAAATAATCTCACAGCTAGCTGTTCACATTAAATACTTTTGCCTTGTCTGGTCCTGAGAATGAGGGGCTAAATATGAAATATATGCTATAAAATGTAGTTTAATCCCAAAGCAACTAACTGCCTGTGAAATAAAAGCAGGGACAGCTGGTGGAAAGAACAGTTGGCTCACACAGTCTACACTTTGTCACCTAGAATAAATTAATCCTTTCACAACTGCAACGTGACTACTCAAAAACTGCATGACAAAAACTATCGGTTGGGATGAGGCTGTTTCTAAGTGAAGGTGCCATCAATATCCTGCACACATTTTTCTTCCAGTTCTTATGTAAGTGAAGCAAGAGTATACACCCTGATAGTTTTCCATGAGAGAGAGAGAGAGAGATGCTCAATGACTGACAAGGGGGGAAAGACATTTATGATTCTGAGTCATACATTTATCTTTTTCACCTACTTCCTCTACCCATTTCCTTCCCTCTTTAAGAAAGGGTGAGAAAGCCTTTTTTCTATGGGAGCTGCATTTTCTCTATGGTAACAAGGAGCACATGTTGGGAGCTTCAGAGGAAACCACTGGTAGGTCAGGAGGTTTAGAGTTGCAAAATGAGCAACTCTATTTCCTGTTCCTTGAAATTTCAGGGCCAAAACCTGGAGACAGGAATTGGTTCTTGTAAAGTCATGGAGGCAAAGAGAAAAAGAGGGCATGGATTTCCTGAACTACTTCCTAAGCAAATATTATGGACAGTATAGATCTGGGGTAGGCAACCTTTTTGAGCCGGAGGCCGGGTTGCTGTCCCTTAGACAATTGGGGGGCCGAAGCACCCAAAAATAAATAAATAAATAAATATAATTTAAAAATAAAAATAAAAAAATATGCATGCACACTCTCTCAGCCTCAGAAAAGCCATGGCAAAACCCCTATGGAGATTTTGCCAAGAAAACCCCAAGAACAAGTAATAACAACAATAATCAATATCATCATGGCAGGGGGCGGCGGCGGGGGCGGCCTGGGGCCAGTCCAAAGGCCTCAGGGGGCCGCATCCGGCCCCCAGGCCTTAGGTTGCCTACCCCTGGTATAGTCTCGTCCTAAATGGGTTAATACTAGTAATACTAGTATTATGAGTTTTAGAGCCATATTGTATGAGAAAAGAAATCCAAAGTGACATAGAAGAGTAGTAGCTTTCTCTCTGCCTCTCCATATGACATCGTATTACTTCCATTCTCTTTCTGAGGGAGGCAGTCTAAAAAGCATGTCTTTTGTCATGCTGGAGTAAGCTCTTAGCAGGTCAGGAGAGTGATTTAGGGGAAGAGGTGGCAAGCACTTTCTAGGTTACCAGTGGAGAGTCTTTCACCACCACCACAGATGAAGCTAGGACTACTAGTCCCAGAATTCCCAGCAGAAAACAGATGGTATTTGTGTCATTTTGGTATAGTGGTTAGAGTGGTGGACTGCCTGGACTTAGGAGATATAAATCTTAGTCTGCAGTGAGCCATGAAACATCCTGGATGATCTTTGGCTAGTCACACTCTCTCAGCCAGAGTTATGGGGAAATGTCAGGAGCAGTGGTAGCAGCCTGATAACAAGACCCTAAAAAAAGGTAAAGGTGTCCGCTTTGACAAGGTTGTCAAGTCATGTCTGACTCTAGGGAGTGGTGCTCATCTCCATTACTAAGCCGAAGAGACAGTGTTGTCAAGGACAACTCTATGACCTTGTGGCCAGCATGACTGCACAGAATGCTGTTACCCTCTCACCAAAGTGGTACCTATTTATGTACTTGCACTTTTACATGCTTTCAAACTGCTAGATTGGCAAAAGCTGGGACTAGTGACAGCAGCTCACTCTGTCATGTGGCACTTGGGCCTTGAACTGCTGACCTGCCAATCTTGCAATCATCAGAGTCAGCATCTTAACCACTGAGCCATCAAGACCTTACTTGCCTTGATTTTGTCCATGAGTATTCAGATAGGGACCCCTGGCATCCCTATTCATTTGTTTCCAGTATGGTTCCCAACTGAAAAAATGGTCAGGTAAAGCTACATACTATTACCTTGTTTAGTCAACCTGTATGCACAGAGTAGTCTCTGACAACACTGGCTCTTCGGCTTAGGAGATGAGCACCACCCCCTACGGTCAAACACGACTTGACAACCTTGTCAACGGGGAATAGCTTTACCTTTATGCAAAAAATATCACATGCAGAGCAAATTTAGACTCAGAGGCAGGAGGGGTGAAGAGAGTAGGAAGGAACATTAACAACATAAGATATGCAGATGGCACAATACTACTAGCAGAAACCAACAAAGACTTGTAGCAATTAACGAAGAAGGTCAAGAAAGAATGTGGCAAGGTAGGCTTACTATTGAATTTTAAGAAAAAAAATGGCAATGGAAGATCTACAAGAATTCACTCTAGGTAATGACAGCATTGAAACAGTCAAAGAATTCCCATTTCTTGGATGAAATATTGATTAGAACGATGACTGCAGTCAAGAAATAAGAAGAAAACTAGGATTGGGAAGGGCAGCTATGAAAGAACTAGACATGATTTTACACTTTATGAAGTGTAAAGACATAAATCTGAACACTAAAGTGGAGATAATTCAAGCCATTGTATTCCCCATCACCATATACAGATGTGAGAGCTGGATAGTGAAAAAAGCTGATAGAAAGAAAATCACCTGAGCAGAGAGGTTGAGGATGTGTTGTTGGAGATGTCTTATCCACAGAGCCACCATGAGTCGAAGTTGACTTGAGGGCATTTAAGAACAAGAACAACAAATGGAAATGATATTAATTTATTCATACTCCAACTCAAGGATACCCTAAGGGGTGCGGATGGAGATAGTGTTATATTTAGATGTGTAAATGTTAATCAAGAACGTCCCAATGGTAATGTTCCTAAAGACAGAATAAAAATGCAGACTGTTGGGTTGGTCCACATGAAGCTGAGGTGGGAAGCACGTATTTCACAGGGTGCATAAAATAGACCACCTACACGTGCACCTTGCTGGGGAAAAACAGCAAAAAATGAGGACTGCAACCTTCTAGGAACAGTGGTTTGCCTTTAAAACATGATACATGGCTGCTCTGCACCTTGCTTTGACCTAAAACTGCCCCACTTGATTTTTTTCCCCAGCCACAAAGTTTGATGCTTCTCATTAATGTTCTTAGTTTGATGGATTTCATCAGATTGCAGGGGCAAAACATTAGACCAGGGGTAGGCAACCTTTTTGAACCTGGGGCCGGGTTGCTGTCCCTCAGACAACTGTGGGGCCGAAGCACCAAAAATCAATAAATAAATAGATAAAAATAAAAAAAATTAAAAATATGCATGCACACTCTCTCAGCCCCAGAAAAGCCATGGCAAAACCCCTGTGGAGATTTTGCCAAGGAAACCCCAAGAACAAGTAATAATCAATATCATATCATAATAATCAATATCATCATGACGGGGGGCGGTGGCAGCAGCAGGACCGGCCTGGGGCCGGTCCAAAGGCCTCATGGGGCCGCATCCGGCCCCCGGGCCTTAGGTTGCCTACCCCTGCATTAGACCATGGATCCTCATAATTTGTCCACCCTGATATAAATAAGTTTTTCCTCCATTTCTTCCAGGAGTATGTCTTTAGTTCCCCTTCCAAAGCTAAGCTGCACCAATATACATTGTATTAAAATAGAGACAGCTTAAAACAACAGTGTTGCTGTGAGAATTAACACACCCCAAGGCTGCTGTGAGGATTGCAGATAAGAATAGGATAAACAGGGAAGCCTAAGTGTTAGGGAAGATAATATCTGATAATTGTTCTCTCTTATAATAAAGTCCTTTGATCCTGTTAAGTCCTGGCTCCAATATACCACTGGAATAAACCCTGCTGAATGTGCAGCTTCAGCCTAGACTCTGCATTTCCAAGAAGGATCAATCTGAACTTAACTTAAAATGACTCAGTTATGTCACTGCTACTTCCACAGAAAACACTCATGCCTGCTGCTGAAAGTGACCATGCAATGGTTAAGGGCTGCATTTCTAACTAGTACTTTCCCACTGGTTTTCTGATGGAAGGATTGTGAAATATGCCTGTAAGCAGAAGGTTGTTCCTTTAACACACACACAAACGTGCATACAGAAACACACACTGCTAACCTGAAAAAAAAATTAAAAACAGAAAAATATATAGACTATTGCAAGCTACGACAGGACTTAAATATAAACAGATTTTTAAAATGTATCATATAAAGCAAATGAATGAGATTTTCATCTTAGAAAGAAACAAAATTACATGAGCATTATAAGCAAAGCAGCTTCATTTATATACCGCTTCTTACCGCACTATGGGGTGTCTAAATGGTTTACAACTGTAAGCTCATTGCCCTCCAACAGTTGGGTACTCATTTTACCGATCTCGGAAGGATGCAGGCCCTGGCTAGTATTGAACTCCCAACTTTGTGGTCTATGAGTGAGTGGCTGCAGTACAGGCATTTAACCACTGCACCACCACAGCTCCTCTTCTTTCCTTCAGCAACTTTGTTCTCTCTCTCTTTTTTAAAAAAAATTAAAATAATTAATTAAAATACCTGTGGTTCTTTTTTTATCCTGCCAAAATCAGCCCTCTTCAGTGGAAGATTGAACCTACTATAACTTACTATAAGTGGCATCTCAAGTGTTGATGTCACTCAGTGCTGTTGTCTGGAAGGGGATGTAACTTTTGTGACTTATTTAATAAAGTATTGTTGTATTTGTTTAATTTATTCTGTTGGGTTTGCATTTTTTTGGTAAGTCTTATTTTTCTTCTTTAGCCTGCACTCCCTTCCTATTGTCTCACCCACCTGCTCCCCTCTCCCCAGCCACCTTCCTGGCTACCTATCACCCAGCCAGACCCAGAATACCAGGGAGAAAGATTTGTGGAGCCTTGTGAGTAAATCATTTTGTGTTTTGTCTGCTGTGCATACTCAGAGGGACTGTGTCAAATTGAGTCACTGCACAAATTAAGATGGAGATACTAAAGTTTAGTAAATTAAATAGAAATAACTACTCTACCTGGACGATATATGCCCAATCTCTACTAATAAAGGAGTCTCTGTGGTCGACAGTTGAAACAGGGCTGGCAGCTGATGCTGATGCAGCCACTCGAGAAAGAGACGCTAAAGCAAAAGCATGTCTTTATCTCATGCTAGAAGAAGACTTGATTAACGACGTAAGAGATAAAGTGTCCGCCAAGGATGTGTGGGATACTTTGCAGAGATTACACACTCCTTCAACTGTGTTTGCAAAAATGCTTTGGTCTAAAAGAATTTACAGACAAAAGATGACGAAAGGACAGTGTGTGATAGAACACTTAAAAACAATGCAAGATTTATTTGTGCAAGCTGAACTGAGAGGAGTGGAAATTAGCAAAGAGCAGCAGTGTTATATTTTGCTGGAATCGCTAGATTCTTCTTGGGACAACATTACAAATAGCTTGCAAAATTTGCCAGAAGCTGAGCTGAACAAAGACTTAATTGTTGCCAGAATATTGGAAGAAAACTTGAGAAGAAAGTCTGAGCAGGGTGACTCAGCAAGTTTAAGGACTGTGCCAAAACAACAAACAACGCCTGAACTACGAAAGCAGGAAGAAGCAGCTTCTACAAGGGAGCAACGGAGGTGTTTTTATTGTAAAAAGATTGGTCATCTACAGAGACACTGTAAACAATTTGCTGCTGAGAGAAGCAAGCAAGGAGAGAGCAGATGGCAGCTGCGGCAGTATCAAAAACAGTCCAAACCTCCATTTTTGAAGGACAGTGGTAACAAAAAGGGGTCTGCAACCATGATTAAGGAAAAACAAAATACTAATTGTAAATGGTTGATTGACTCAGGAGCATCATCTTCAATGTGTAACAATATTAATTTGATAAGTAATAGAAAATCAGCTAATGTAAATGCTGTGGTTTTAGCTGATGGGAAAGAGCTCAGTACTGTAAATCAAATGGGTACAGTTCACATTCCAGGGCTAAAGGAAAACTTTAATGATGTGTTACATGTAAAGGAGTTAGAAAATAATTTGTTATCAGTGAGCAGGTTAACAGACAGAGATTACACAGTTATATTTGAAAAGGACATGTGTAAGATAAAATTGAATGGGGAATTGCGAGGCATAGGCTTGAAAAAAGATAAGCTTTATTATTTGGAGGACAATATTGATTGCTACAGGGTTGAAAATGCTAATAACATAGACAATAGTCCAATTCATAAAGACTGCATACATGAACTACACAGGAAATTTGGTCATGCTAGTTTCAAATGTTTAAAGAAGTTAATCAGTATGTGTCCAGATTTAAAAGTTGCTGAATGCAAAAATCACTTAGATTGTACTGTATGTAATCAGGTAAAGGTCAGAGCTTTTCCAGTAGCCAAGAAAACCAAAAGAATTGCTCAAAGACCATTTCAGTTTGTACATGCAGATGTTGCCCAAGCTAATTGTTTATCTTTAGGGGGAAGCAAATATTTTCTGGTAATTGTTGATAGGTATACAAGGTTTGCATTTGTAAGAATATTGAAAAACAAATCTGATGCTGGGCAAAGTTTAAAAGCATGGGTGAGAATGGTGGAAAGACAATTTGATATTAGAGTAGGCACCATTGTTACTGACCGAGGAGGAGAATTTCTAAGTAATCAATTGTTTAATTGGTTTCAAAAGGTGGGAATAAGGCATGAAACTACTAATCCCGCTTGTCCTAACGAAGATGGTTTAGCGGAGAAAAAAAATACAAGATATAAAAAGAATAACGGCTTGTTTGATGGCAGATGCAGAGGTAAAAGATAGTTTCTGGGCAGAAGCAACTTTGACAGCAGTACATATTAGTAACAGACTGTATCATTCTGAAATTGAAGACATTCCCTACAGGGTATTGTATGGGAGAGTGCCAAATTACAAATATTTGAGAGTCTTTGGACAATTTGCTTATGTTTACATTCCAGCTTGTTTCAGGAAGAAAGGAGAACCCAAAAGTAGAAGGCTTAGGTTTTTGGGGTATTCAGGAAATAGCTACAAGTTTCATTTGGGTGGAAAAGAAGTGCAGTATTCTAGGTCTGCAAATTTCGAGAGACATGCCGGTTGGGACAAATTGCATGCCAATAAGGAAGTTTTCTTGAGGTTAGGAAGTTCAAATGAGCCAGAAACACAAACTGAACCAACTTCAGGAAACGGGGGGGTTTCAGTTAAGCCAGAAGCATCCACTAGCAGCAGTGATAGTTCTTCTGATAATGAGACACAATCTAGACCCATTACTACTAGAATGACTGAGGACAAGAGATTTAGTCATAGAACTATAACTCCCAGTACAGAAAGTGAGGATGAAAGAGGCAGATCAGCAGAGTTTATTCCCAGACGTAGTCACAGAGTTAGAAAGCCTCCAGATAGGTTTGTTGTGACAAATGCAAGAGCTTGTTTAGCAGTGGAAGAGCCTGAAAGTTTTGAAGAGTTGGAAAGTTTGTCTAGAGAAGAACAGGAAAGATGGATTGATGCAATGGATGATGAGTTTGGTTGTCTGGTAAATAAAGATGTTTTTGAAGTTGTTGACAGACCCAAGGACAAGAAAGTAATTGGTTGTAAGTGGGTGTACAAAAAGAAAGAAATGCCAGATGGAAGTATTAAGTATAAAGCTAGGTTAGTAGCTAAGGGTTTTGCACAACAGCAGTATGAGAACTATGATAAGACATATTCTCCAACTGCAAAGCCAGAAAGTCTGAGAATGGTTCTGGCTGTAGCAGCAAAAAGAAGTTTAGTTGTAGAGCATTTTGATTTTGAAACAGCCTACTTAAATGCTAGTTTAGATGAAGAGATATTTATGGAGCAGCCACAAGGTTTTGAAGAAATTGGTAGTCAGAAAGTTTATAAATTAAAGAAAGCATTGTATGGGTTAAAACAAAGTGCCAGAGCATGGAATTTGTGCATTAATGACAAGTTAGTTAAGCTAGGATACAAAAGGAGCATTGCAGATGCTTGTGTCTATACAAAAGGAGACATAGTGTTAGTAATTTATGTAGATGATTTGTGCGTGGCAGCAAAGTCAAAACAGGAAATTGAATCAGTAAAAAGAGAATTGTCTGAAAAGTTTGTTTTAAAAGATCTAGGTTTATTGAAGTCTTATTTAGGTATTGGTGTTGAGTGGACAGAAGAAGGACATTATTTGTTAAGCCAGAGAAAGAAAATTGAAAATTTGATTGAAAAGTGTGGATTACAAAATGCTAAAATAGTAAGAACTCCAATGACAATTGGTTTCGTATCTGAAAAAACAACTAGAGATTTTGAAGACAAGACTTTATTCAGGAGTATAATAGGATCTTTACAATTCATATCTTGCCACACCAGACCAGACATTTCATATGCTGTAAATGTATTGTCCAGAAGGGTTAATGATCCAAAAATTGAAGATTGGACAGCAGTAAAACACTTATTAAGATATTTGAAAGGAACTCTAGATAAGAAATTGATAATTAGAAACAGTCATTCAGATTTAGATTGCTATGTAGACAGTTCTTTTGCATCAGAATTAGGAGACAAGAAGTCAGTTACAGGAATAATAATCAAGTACAGTGAAAGTCCAATAGTCTGGAGAAGTAGGAAACAAACAAATGTAGCGATAAGTACGACGGAAGCAGAATTCGCAGCTTTAAACGAGATAGTAAATGAGGTACAGTGGGTTGAGCAGTTATTGAATGATTTAAATGAAAGTTACAAGATACCAGTAGAAATTCTGGAAGATTCACAGTCATGCATAGCAATGGCTGAAGCTGAAAATTTGAAGAACAGAACAAAATATGTTGGAGTAAGATATCAAAATGTGCGAGACATGGTTCAGAAGGGTAAAATAGAATTGAGATATATAGAAACACAACACAACATAGCAGATTTGTTCACAAAAGCATTGACGGCGGAAAAACATGAAAGACTGACACAAATGGTTGGAATGACATTGTAAGACACATACAATATTTTATTTCGGAGGGGATTGTTAAGGAAAAAGCAACATGGGATATACAGTAATAGAAATAAAAATATGTATGTGAATGTCAAAGTGACTAAGCAGGAGCAATCAGGAAGATACACAGGTGAAAAAGATAATATAATTAAGAAGCCTTGAGAGCCAAGGACAAAGTTATAGAAGGTATATTGAGAACACCTGTGATAGATTGCAAACACCTGAGACTCATTAAGTGGTCAAGGTAAAGTGATGAAACACTTGGGTTGGTCTTAGGTATGGGATGATCTATGTGGACCAATCAAGATGTATGTACACACCCACTGGGTGGAAACTGACTGGTGGGTGGTGTCTAACAATGGCTATAAATTGCAATGTTTGCTAATGTACATTGTGGAGTAGTTTTGGAGATATTGTGAAGTGTAGAGATTATAGTATTTATGTATATAGTAGAATAAAGTAGATCTTTTATATAAGACTACTGAGTTGTCTGGTGTCTTGAGGGAAGATACAAGAGCCAGAAGAATCCTGGAGAAGTTTGAAGACATCTCAGGAAGAAGAGTGAGAAGGCTTGGAGAGTTTGTCAGGGTCTTCAGCCTATTCTCTGAAACTCTGCTGCTTGGGAAAGAAGCATCAAACACTGATCAAAGCTGGTCAGCTCTGCTACATAACAAGGTGGTGAGTTAGAGCCAGAGGTGAAGAGCTACAACTCCCATCATCCCTGACATGACTGGGTTATGGGCCCAGTTACTAGAGCAACCAGCATCCACAGAAGCTGAAAGTTCCAGAGAGTGGAAGAAAGTTGTAGCTCTTCACCTCTGGCTCTAACTCACCACCTTGTTATGTAGCAGAGCTGACCAGCTTTGATCAGTGTTTGATGCTTCTTTCCCAAGCAGCAGAGTTTCAGAGAATAGGCTGAAGACCCTGACAAACTCTCCAAGCCTTCTCACTCTTCTTCCTGAGATGTCTCCAAACTTCTCCAGGATTCTTCTGGCTCTTGTATCTTCCCTCAAGACACCAGACATCTCAGTAGTCTTATATAAAAGATCTACTTTATTCTACTATATACATAAATACTATATGCCCTACAAATCACAATCTCTACTACACCACCACTACTCCACAATATACATTAGCAAACATTGCAATTTATAGCCATTGTTAGACACCACCCACCAGTCAGTTTCCACCCAGTGGGTGTGTACATACATCTTGATTGGTCCACATAGATCATCCCATACCTAAGACCAACCCAAGTGTTTCATCACTTTACCTTGACCACTTAATGAGTCTCAGGTGTTTGCAATCTATCACAGGTGTTCTCAATATACCTTCTATAACTTTGTCCTTGGCTCTCAAGGCTTCTTAATTATATTATCTTTTTCACCTGTGTATCTTCCTGATTGCTCCTGCTTAGTCACTTTGACATTCACATACATATTTTTATTTCTATTACTGTATATCCCATGTTGCTTTTTCCTTAACAACCCTGCCCTCCCTTCTCTCTACCTCACTTGCTTGAGCAGCTGCCCACCCACCACCCACCCAAATGCCCACCCAGGGCTGCCAGGACTGGGAGTGCAGCTGGGCAAGTGAGGTAGTCATAGGGGACAGAAGGGATGTGCACTGCCCCACCTTCTCCAGTGCCTTGATTTTGTTGTCCAAGAGAGCCATGGCACCAGAAAAGGTGTGTGTGTGTGGGTGCATGCATGTTCATCCCTATTTCTCTGGTGCCTTGGCTCCTTCATTAGAGAAAGCCAGTGGAGAAGGCACTACTACAGTGTGGCTGCAGCCTAAAAGAGCCTGGCAGGGCTAGAAAAGTTTTCTGCCTGAAACCCTGAAGAGCCCCAGATGGTCAGTGTAGATGAGGGTTAGGCAAAGTGCATCCGTCCACATGTTGCTGAACTGCAGTTCCCATCATCCCTTAACAGCTGTGCTGTTGCGGTCTGATGAAAGTTGCAGCTGAGCAGCATCTGAAGGACCACTCATTCCCCATTCCTCATATAGACAAAACTGAGGGTGTATCTACTCTACACTGTAGGAATAATGCAGTTTGACACCACTTTAACTGGCATAGCTCCATCCTACAGAATTGTGGGATTTGTAGTTTTGTGAAGCACCAGCACTCTTTGCCAGAAAAGGCTAAAGACCGTGTAAAATGACAAATCCCATGATTCTATAAGATGGAGCTACAGCACTTAACATGTCGTCAAACTGCATTCTTTTTACAGTGTAGATACACCCTGAACTAAACAGATACAATAGCCTCTAACTTGGGTCTCTTTCATATGACACAATTATAGCACTTTGATGCCTCTTCCACTGTCACGGCTCCATCTTATGGAACCGTGGGAATTAGAGCTTCATGGGACATACATAATCCAATACCAGGGAGAACCAGTGATTCACCATACTACAGATCCCAGGATTCTGTAGGATGCAGGCATGGTACTTAAAGCAATATCAAAATGCTGTAATGGAATAGCATGAAAGAGACCTTGGTATGTAGCAGTTTCCTGCACTGCACAGATTCCTCATACACATTAAATTATTGGGCTAATGTGGATAAGCAGACAAAACAATAGATTTGGGATTAAGTGAAATTCTGACATGGCAATTGGACAGCCTGGGATTAGTAACAACCTTAGCCCTGATCTGTAATTTGCAGGTCACAGGAGCCTTTCACACACTCTGCTCACCTGTTTTGAAAATGTTAATGGGCACCAGATCCCATCTGATCTTGAAAGCTAAGCAAGGTCAGCCCTGGTTAGTACCTGGTTGGAAGATCTCTAAGGAATTCCAGGTGCTGTAGTCTATATTTCAGAGGAAGGAACTGGCCAAACCATCCCTGTGTATTCCTTGCCTAAGAAAACCCTATGAAATTCATGACCTAATTGACAAGCAAGCTGAAGGCACTTATTCAATGTTCTAAGACCCTGCATGTCGGTGAAATGTCTTGGTCCATCAGCAGATGGAGCCCCATGCTAGGACAGGAGCGCAAGGAAGAAAAATCACAAATGCCTTTAACTTTTACACCATGCTACCTGAGGAAAGCTGCCTGCAGGGGTGTAGCATGGGGAGAGGAGCAAAAGTAGGGCATTGACCCCAAATAAGAATTCTGCTCCCCCCCAAGAAATTTTAATTCAGTTCCCAGATTTTTAGCATTACAGAGAGTGAGACGTTACACCCTTTACCCTCAGAACTCTTACATTTACTGTGTTTGGATTTCCTTGGCCACTTTGCCTGACCCTTTTATTTGGATGCCTAAACCGTATTTCCAAAATGCTAAATAGAAATTTTAAGTTATTGCAATACTAGAAATTTGGAGACAAAGGGAAATTTAATCAGGAGGACAGAATTCTTATTTCAGGGGCCAATGCCCTCATTTTGCTCCCCTGGAACAAACAAGCTTGTTCTCAAGCTTGTTTTTTGGTTTTGGTTTTGCTGCTACAGAGACTAGGATACAGAGTAATAGATACAAGTTACAGGAAAAGAAATTCCACCTAAACATTAGGAGGAACTTCTTAACAGTAGGAGCTGCTCGACAGTGGAACACACTCCCTTGGAGTGTGGGGAAGTCTCCTCCTTTGGAGGTTTTTAAACAGGTTGGATGGCCATCTGTCAGGGGTGCTTTGATTGTAAATTCCTGCATTATAGCAGGTTGGACTGGATGGCCTTTGGGGTCTCTTCCAACTCTATTATTCTGTGAGTCTATGGAGCTACACCCCTGGCTGTCTGGCTCATGCATATTTCCATCAGAGTTTTTAAAAGTTTTTTTTTTTTTTAGACTTTAACTCCAAGAATCCTCCAACCAGCATGGCCACTTATTGGAGCTGTCCAACAAATATTTCCCAGGCTCTATTTACACACAACAGGTAGAACAGTGATGGAAATGGGGACTGCAGTCAGGAAATCAGAAGAAGACTAAGAATGGGGAGGGTGGCTATGAAAAAACTAGAAAAGATTCTAAAATGCAAAGATATACAACTGAGCACAAAAGTGAGAATCATACAAGCCATCGTATTCCCTATTACCATGGATGGATGTGAAAGCTGAACAGTTAAGAAAGATGACAGGAAGAAAATCAATGCATTTGAGATGTGGTGCTGGAGAAGAGTGCTGAGGATCCCATGGACAGCCAAAAGGACAAACAAGTGGGTCCTAGAGTAGATCAAGCCAGAAACCTCCCTGGAAGCCAAGATGACCAAACTGAGACTATCGTAATTTGGGCCCATCATGAGAAGAGAGGACTCTTTGGAAAAAAACAATAATGCTGGGGAAGGTGGAGGCAAGTAGGAAGAGAGGAAGGCCACATGGCAGATGGATGGACTCTATTAAGGAGGTCACGGGTATTAAGGGGTTGCAGAAATAAGCAGAGCAGTGGAGGACAGAGAGTCTTGGAGATATCTCATCCATAGGGCCACCATGAGTCGAGATTGACTTGAGGGCAGTTAACAACAACAAGGTAGAACAGGGGTGGGAATCCTGTAGCTCCCCAGATGTTGCTAGACTGCATCTCCTGTTATTTCCTCACACACTGGCTGTGCTGATTAGGGTGGCTGGGAGCTGCAGTAACACAACCCCTGGATGGCTGCACGATTCCCACCCATAAACTGAAACATAATGTTATATGTATATATTTCTGGCATAGTAAGCTCTTGTGATGTGTGTGTATATCTTCAAATAAGATTGTCATTAAAATATTGTAATGCTGGGAGGTAATCTTCCTATGACCAAATGTGCTTTTATGTCACTTGCAGTAAGTAACTAATGCAATTAGTATGATAAAAATTATTTTAAGAAGGAATAGTCAACAATTGGTTATTCTACATACAATTAAACAAAAGATTTAAGATAGATATAATGACAGAAGGAATAGGAGAAAATAAGACGGACATAGATAAAGTTATTATGGATGAAGAAGGACATCATATTGCTAAATATTATAAAACACTCAACAAAAGAAACCTGGAACATGAGACAATTAAACATGTAATGACCAAATGGGCACAAGATATAGGAAGGAACATAGACCTAGATAAATGGGAAAAAACATGGTCATATACAAATAAATTTACTCTTTGCCAAGATCTGAAGGAGAACTTCTTGAAAATAATGCATCGATGGTATCTCTCACCTACAAGGTTAAGTGTGATCTATAAAACAACCAACAAACAATGCTGGAAATGTCACAAACATCAGGGAACATTCTACCACATGTGGTGGAAATGTGACTCAGTGACAAGATATTGGAAAGAGATACGCAAGAAAATAACAGAAATGTTCCAAAAACAAATCCCATTTGAACCAGAACTCTTCCTCTTAAATATGACAGATAAAGTAGATAAAGAGATAGAGAAAAAATACAGACAAATCTTCTTATATATAATCTCCTTGGCTAGAATTGTATATTCCAAGTATTGGAGAAAACCAGAAATACTGAAGGTAGATGAATGCTTTGTAAAAATAACAGAGATGAAGAACATGGACATTCTAACCACTTCAATTAAAAATAAATCAATAAAAAAGGTAGAAGAGGAATGGTCTATGGTTAAAAAGTATAGTTAAAAAGTATGGAATAATGCCAGCAAGAGATGAGTGCAAAAACAAAGAATAAGATAGTACAAGCAGACAAAAAAAATTAACATTGAGAGAAAACACAAAACCATATTGTATATTCTGGTTATATACTGAATACAATAACAGTAGGGTGGGGGGGGGAAGAGAGAGAATAAAATGAATGGAAAAAGAAAAATAAGTTAAGGAAACATTAAAAAAAAAGAATTAAGATACAGTAGATATCGTGAATGAAGATATAGTAGACATCAAAGAACCGACGGTAAAGAAACAGTAACTGAATATAGAAATGATAAGGTAACTCAACTGGGAAGTATATTTTAGTTGGATAATTAAACTTATAAGCAAAATGATGAGAAAGAAAGAAGAGGATTGTATGTGACGGTATGTGAGATAATTTGGTTGATAATATGATAAAAATGTAAAAAGCAGTAAGCAAGCAAAATGCTGTGGAATGAATGTACCAAGTGTGTTATGTTTGTTTGTAATGATTTGTATTTGAATGTTTTTAAAGTGAATAAATTTAATTAAAAAAGATAAAAATAATTTTAAAATAATTTTAAAGTAACACCACTCATCATTGACTGTATATAGCAAGGTTAAATATGTAGAGAGATCTTGTAGTATCTTTGAGACTAACTGAAATAAAGAAGTTGGAGAACTTCTTTATTTCAGTTAGTCTCAAAGGTGCTACAAGATCTCTCTACATACTGATTCTACAGACTAACATGGCTATATCTTTGATTAGCAAGATTAACAAGATTTATCTGTCACCAAGGATGCTCTCTGGTATTTCCAGTATGGCAACAGGAACAATCTTTGTGGGACAGAGAAGGAAACAAGCCAGCCTGATTCAGAGCTTGAAAAAAGTTATTCTTTGGGCTTCAACACCCATAATCCTGCAGCCAGAATAATCAGTGTCCATGGTGGCTAGGGATTCAAACTGAAATTTTCATACTGTGGTTTGAACATTGGTAAAGACAACACTACTCTTCCTACTTCAGGGTGAGCAAAGTCTAACCCATCATCTCCCAGCATATCTAGCCAGTATGTGGAGTGCTGGGGAACAACAGTTGTTATTGTCAAACAACATCTGGAGAGCCATCCATACACCCCATCACTGTCCCTGTTTTTCCTGGGAGAAAACAGATGGGACTTCTCATCAGCCTTTCCTCCTTTGGTCTGTGCCAAAGGAACTTTAGTACCCTTCCCTTTGGCTCCAAACCATTAAAATCCAAGGAGCTTTTCATCCACATATCCCCTTCACTCAGTCCATGCAGTATGCTAACAGGAAATGGCAAGATATTTTGACAGGCTGTGCAGTCCAACCAACTTGGGATCTCAGTATCTTACCTTTACCTAAAACTGGATGTCTCTAAAGGACCTCTTGTTACACAGTTAGTATAATGACTCTTCAGGCTAAAGCAGCGGAGAGAAGGGGATGCAGCCTTCATGTGGCCCCAGCCCTCTAGGGGCCCCTCCAGTGGTCCAAATTCTTGGACCCCTGGATAAACATTAACCACAAAAAATGGCAAATTATGCACTCTCAGGGAGGATCTGCCATTTACATCCAACTCCCAGTTTGGTTTAAACCCCCACTCCACCCTCAGCTCTCTTCCTTGAAAGCAGAAGCAATTATCCAAGCAGTCCTTTTTCTAAGACATATGTTTTATTTCCTGGGAAATGAAATTAAAGTTACATGGCAAATCAGAAACATTTTGAGTTACCTGGGGAGCACATGTGGTTTGCCATTTGGGGGATGCATTTTTTTTCTTAGGATTTGAGGGGTCAGAGAGGGTTGTAGCCTGTCAAATTCAGGGGGGGGGGGCAAAATTTGCCCCTGAACTTACAGAGGTTGCCAGCCCTTGTCTGTACAGAGGGACATATGCATAACCACAACCAATGAGGTAGCAATAATCAGGAAAAGCATGTCCAAAGGCAGTGGCGTCCCAGTGTGGGACGGTGGGGTTTTGGGGGGTGGACTCCAGAGAGCAGGGCCAAAAGGGCATGCCCTCTTCCTCCCTGCCTGGTGCCGCTTTACTCGCACATAAAATGGCACCGGGCAGGGAGGTGGGGAGGCTGCTCAGCCAGGTGTCACCCAGTGCGGTCCGCACCCCCTGCATTCCCTAGTGATGCCACTGTCTGAAGATCCTTTGTGACCTTTCAGGGGTAGAGGGGCACAGCTGTTACAACATCTGCAGCAGTAGCACATGAACTGAAAGATGTACCTTGCCCACACTATCCCCACAACATTTGGACTGTGCACTGTTTCCTTTGCACCAGCCAACAACTGCATTGGATCTGTGATGCTGCTCAGGAACCTGAAGCATATCTGGTGGTACAGCACACTCAGCTTGTTGCAAGACAAACACCCTGGAAAGCAAAGAACCCCAGAGTGCAGTTGTTGGCTGGTTCAAAGGAAACAGCTACAGTTAAGGGGGAAAGTTGCCATTCTCTAAACCTACCAATTCATAGGTTGCGGTTTTGCTAACACCTGTCCCTTCTCTTCCCGCACGATTTTCAAAAGTTCCCTGTGGTTTCTTCTTCACTGCAATCCAAGGTAAATCCTTGGTATCACACCTGGACTTCAGCAAAGGGCTGGGAATAAAAGGGAAACAAGAAAATCTAGCTCTGGGCACAAGAACTACTTTAGTGAAGGCAGGTAGACAAGCATGCCCATCTGCTTCCTGAAACAATAAATAGATGAGAAGGAATGAGAAGCTGTGAAGATGGAAGGCTGCTATCCCCTAGAGGTGTGGAAGGGACTAAGCTAAGCATGGGCTCCAAAGCACAGCCGCGCACCAAGGCTCCATGAATAAGTGATGAGCTGTGCTGGGTTTCCCAGGTAACCAGCTGTTCCTGGCACTGATGCCATTTAAAGGGCTTTCGGCATTGGTGTTTTTACTCTCCAGGGTGTTTCTTCTTTCCTGACCACATTGGCAGGTGTGTGCACGCAGTAGTCCCATGGGGAGGTAGAAGGAGGTCATGTGCTTGAAAGAATCTCATTTCCCAGATTTGCCTTTTGGGAACTCAGGGTTTTTATTCTGTTTTATTTGCAGCTCAGCTATGGTGTCTTCATCATGAACATAATTCTAGCTGGGTTAGCCTATTTCTTGATTCAGGTTCTGCACAGGAGACCAAGGTACTGTAAGGTCTTTATTCTTCCACATGAGTTGGAAGACGCAATAGTATCATTCTCAGAAGGTCCTTTTCAAAGTCACACTGGGTCACCAATGAGGGAGATGGTGACCAGGGATAAGGACTTTTTGGTTGTGACCAGATCCTCCATTTGGTACCTCTCTCTCTAGGAAGGCTTATCAGGTGCTCAGTATGAAACTTTCTCAGCTGTGAAAAGATCAAGCAACATAGCAGTTATATGAGCTTTCTGCTCCTTTGTGAAAAGGCCACTAAAGGCTTATTGATGTTTCGTAATATTTGTATTTACAGTCAGCCCTCCTTATCCATGAACTTTTTATCCACGGAGTAAAGCATCCATGGCTTGGAAATATTTTCTAAAAATATAAATTCTAAGATGCAAACCTTGATTTTGCCATTTTATATAAAGGACACCATTTTACTATGCCATTATATTTAATGGGATTTGAGCTTCCACAGATTTTGGTATCCATTGGGGGACCTGGAACCAAACCCCAGTGAATATCAAGGACCCACTGTATATATACAAACACACAAGTTTAATATTGGTGGAGCTTGGATTTTGGATTTAAAATATTATACTTGTATACTACATAAATTAGGAGCATCACAAGATCACGTGTGGCTTTAGATTTATAGTTAAAAATAGATAGAAGTGTTAACTTGTTATGCGATTTGCAACAGTATGTCTTTAGCAAGGAAGTCATTTTATGTGTATGTTGGTGTTGTTCTGTTTGTTGTATGTTATGTTTTGTCAAATCTCTGTACTTTGTTTTCTTTATTTTATGTTAATAAAATTATTTTATAAAAAAAATAATATTGGTGGAGCTGAGGCACAGTTTAGTTCTAACAGAAAGCCTAGTCTGTTGTTTTCACATCAGATTTCCAGCAGCCTGCCCCAAAATATTTTGTTAATAACGGTGAAGGACAATATGGCATTTCCTTCCCAGACCACATATAGAAGCCAGCTGGACTGGCAGCTGACTCTTACGTCACCACAGGTGATAAGCTATTGCCCTCCACAATATCCCTTCAGTCCACATTGAGAAGCTAGACAGGCAGTTTAGGTTTCCTTAAACAATGGTTAGGGGTTAGCCTCCTCTATCACCTGGGAGTTTTAGGAGGGACAGCCAGCAAGTTGTTGATATGGCCTGGCAGGATCTTCTGGCCCCTCTCTCTCTAATGGTAGGACCAGACTTAATCCCCTGGGATATATCCAGCACTCCAAGATGCTTACACAGTTCAAACATAACTCCCCATGTTTCTTGCCTTGTATCTGACTCAAACTGCAGTCTCTCTTTCAGTAGGCACTGGGATTACATCATTCTTGGTTCAGCAAGGAAGAAGAGATGCCTTTTACCAAAATGTGTCCCACCTTCAAAGCTTTCCCAAGCTATTTTTTTTTTGTCATTGCATAGGCAATTTCCCCTTACAAATGAAAAGGGAACTTCACCTGGTTCACTCTATCAGTACCTTTGACCCATTAACTCTTTCCTTTCTAAAATCCCAACCTTAACAACAATATATTTTCAGTGCCATGGGAAAACCTTTTTAACAATTGTCCTAGCCCTTCAAGTTCTTTTCTTAATGTGAGCAAATGATGGAATACTGCCTGCACATTTTTTATCTTAAGGGCTCGTGAGAGACAAGTGTGCAAGAAAGAAAGAACTACATTAAACTAAACTGAGAACATTTAGGCCAACTAATGGGCCAAGCAGACACTCAATGGAGCGGTAGGTAGAATACAGGCTAAATCTGGTGAACACTTTACATCCAAGAGGGTAGCTGTGTTAGTGCGCTGTCCCAAAAAAAGCTAAGAGTCTTTTGGCACATTTTATTTTAGTATGGTATAAGCTTGCATGGACTACATTCCCACTTCCTCAGATGTAATATATTAACAGTTCAATTTCTCAGGGCTAGACTACTAGTAATAAAGTGAATTCTAGGTCTGTGTTATTTGGCTATGGAATCAAGTGTGGAAGCTAGTGATAAACTTGGTGACAGTTGCAAATTTGGAAAGGGCCAGTCTCGCTGATATTTGTATGTATCTCTGCCCTCTCCTTTTAATTCTCCCCTGCTGGAAGTAAGGGCTAGTTGGAGCCAGTAGTGTCTCCTAAGAATGTGAATCCTTTATAGTTTTGGTTGTGTAGAGGTGATGATGTATATATCTTGGGAATAGATTTTAAAAATTCCTACAGACTGGCTGTGTCCTTACACAGGGCTCTGACCAATTATTTGAGGCTAATTGCCACCAACAAAGAACAGTCTAAAAAGCTCAAGATGCAGTTACATTGTGAGTGCCTGTTTGCACAGTGACATAACAAATAAGCTTCTGTACGGCAACTATATCTCAGTAACAATGTTTAAGATGCACCTATTAAAGTAGGTAGTGGAGCATATTGCCACGTAGTAGAGCATTTTGTCACGTATGAGAGATTGTTACTAAGGAAACCATGCAACACATCCAGTATAAAACATATTTTGTATTTTGTCACCTAGGCACACAAAGATCTGGAAAGGGTAAAAAAAATATTTCTAAAGTAGCATTGCTGTTGTATCCATTCCTTCCAATAGTAATTTCATGTCAATAGTTTCAACATCTAACTGCATTCTTATCAAATTGTTTTGTAACACCAGTGCAACACTCAGTGGAAGGGGGTCAGTTTTGAAGGCCTGCCTCACATGCCCTTTGCTTCATTCACTTGGCCCTGGAGGGCTGAAAGAAAGAAGACTGGCTGCCAGCCATGTTTGCAACAGATTCCCGGAAGCATTTGGTATAATCTGAGGCCATTTTGCTACATACTAAATGCTCCAGGATCATTATGTTGAGACCCACTTATAGAAAAATAAAGGATTTGGGGCTGCTCTGTCTGGCTGGGCAGAGGAGCAGGGAAGCACCATGCCAACCATGATCTCAGTAAGTGGACCCTTGGCATTTGGTACATAAATCCTGATTGTTGTGTACCAAATGCTTGTTGGTTGATCTATTGGGATCATGGCTAGTGCCCATCCTGAGCACATCAAGGGGTTGGGGGTATCCCACCCCAGACTTCAAGCCACCAAATGCAAAATATTCCATATACAATGGAATGCCTGAAAGTCCTAATTTGTCTTAGTTGATCTCCACTATCTGTTGCAACTTTATAGGATCTGTCTGCTGTGACCCTTTGCCATTCTTATACATGTGGACTTACTGGCTGCATGCTTACCTCCTCTACAGAGTGATCCTCAGTTCTTTGGCTCCGTTGTCATCCTATGCATCTTATTTAACTGTCAATGTTTCAAATGGTTCCAGTGATATCACTGTATACCCCTAGAGCAGGGGTAGGCAACCTTTTTGAGCTGGGGGCCGGGTTGCTGTCCCTCAGACGATTGGGGGGCCGAAGCACCAAATATAAATGAATAAATAAATAATGAAAATAAAAAAAAAAAAATTTTAAAAATATGCATGCATATTTTCTCAGCCCCAGAAAAGCCATGGCAAAACCCCTGTGGAAATTTTGCCAATAAAATCCCAAGAACAAGTAATAACAACAATAATCAATATCATTATAGCAGGCGGTGGCGGTGGTGACAGGACTGGCCTGGGGCAGGTCCAAAGGACTCGGGGGGGCCGCATCCAGCCCCCCGAGGCCTTAGGTTGCCTATCCCTGCCCTAGAGTTTTAACATTCTCTCATAGGAAACAATTTTTAAATTCTGTGTCCCATCAGTCTTTGGGCTGGGCTGCTGTCCATTTCTTGTGAAAGTGTACAGCAAATGTCTAATAAGGCTAGGTATGAACTCCCTACAGTCTTATTTGGTTTCAACAAAAAATTGGGTTTTCTTTGGTTTGTTTGTTTGTTTTTACTATCTTCATTGCAAATGCAGCTTTCTCATTGCTCTTTGGGTTCCTAAGCGATGATGTCTCCTGATGATATTCTCACTATGTGCAGAACAAATCTTAATTCTGTCAAGGTATACTGTGGGCCATTATTTGAGGTCAGAAGATCAGATATTCCATGCCTTGTAAAATGGGCCTTCTGATCACCGTGCTTTTCTGAGTGTTTTGAAGGTAATTTAACCCTAAAAACTGGAGTAGTAATGTAGTCTATTGTGACCATATAGTTGCTGTCTTTGACACTGATCAAATCATTTCTGCCTTCTCTCAGGGCCCGGAAGCACCAGGAGGGTTCAGCATAACTTTTTTATGTTTGTAATTGGATTCTTTGAATACCTTGCACTGCTCCATGAATGTTCTGAAGTGGGTATTTATGCCTAGCAAGAAGATTCTCTCCCATTCTCGTCTTAGGCATCCTTCTATGCCAAAATGTGAAGTATGGGGCCAGTTTGTAATGTCTGATCTCACAGCCACTGAAATCACTATTCTGTCTTGTTTAAACAAAACTCCAGTCTATGTACACAGCTCATCCTCCATCTGTATGCTGTGGTTAATACAGACTCAAGACCTTTGCAGACTGCTAGAAATAGTGCAAATTGAGTCCACTTTAATTGCCCTGGCTCAGTGCTAGGAAATCATGGGAATTGTATTTTTTTCTGAGACATTGAGCCTTCTCTGTCAGAGATCTCCGGTGCCACAATAAACTACAGTTCCCATGATTCCCTAGCACTGAGTCAGGGCAGTTAAAGTGGACTCAATTTGCACTATTTCTGGCAGTCTGCAAAGCTAGTCAGTGGATGTAACTTTGGTTCCAGCTTGTCCAACATTAATGAATCCTTTTCAGTTTGTACAGCCCATTGGTGTTAATGGGATCCTTGGAGAAGTGAAAGCCACCACATGTACTGTGGAATGTTGTCCTCATAAGAAAAGTGGAGGCTGGTGAAAGAAACCAATAATTCTGCATGCATTTTGGAAATGAAGTGATCTCCAGAAGGTTCAGAATATTTTTGTTTGCATATGCAAGACAAATCTGACCTGGTTGTTCATTTCACATGTACGTACTGTTGTTGTTTTTAATAAAGTTTGCTGAAACATGTTGAACTGCTCTGCTCTCTCTTTCTCTCTGGAATCTATCCTTATTCTTTCCATGTTACTTCTGCCTCTGGTACCAAATTTTCTATTAAAGAAGTAATGCCCAGGACTATATTTACTTCACTGAATGAGGTTTCTTGTTGTTAACTGCCTTCAAGTAGATTTCGACTCATGGTGGTCCTATGGATGAGACATCGCCAAGACCCTCTGTCCTCCATTGCCCTGCTTAATTCCTGCAACCCCTTAATACCTGTGACCTCCTTAATAGAGTCCATCCATCTAGTATATGGCCTTCCTCTCTTCCTACTTGCCTCCATCTTTCCCAGCATTATTGTCTTTTCCAATGAGTCCTCCCTTCTCATGATGTGTCCGAAGTACAACAGCCTCAGTTTGGTCATCTTTGCTTCCAGGGAGATTTCTGGCTCGATCTGCTCTAGGACTTGCTTGTTTGTCCTTTTGGCTGTCCATGGGATCCTCAGCACTCTTCTCCAGCACCACATCTCAAATGCATTGATTTTCTTCCTATCATCTTTCTTAACTGTCCAGCTCTCACATTCATACATAGTAATAGGGAATACAATTGCTTGTATGATTCTAACTTTTGTGCTGAGTTGTATACCTGTGCATTTTAGAATCTTTTCTAGTTTTTTCATAGCCACCTTCCCCATTCTTAATCTTCTTCTGATTTCATGACTGCAGTCCCCATTTCTACCAATGTTTGATCCCAGGTATGGAAATTCTTTTACTATTTCTAGTTCTTCATTGTCTAGGTTGAACCTGTGAAAGTCCTTGGTGGTCATTATTTTTTGTTTTCTTTATGTTCAGCATTAAGCCTGCCTTAGCACCTTCTTCTTTGATCTTCCTTAGTAGGTGTTCCAGGTCTGTTGAGGTTTTCTGCTAGTACTATGGTGTCATCTGCATATCTTGTTGATATTCCTTCCTCCTATTTTCACTCCCCCTTCTTCTGTGTCCAAGCCTGCTTTCTTTATAATATGTTCTGCATACAAGTTGAATAGATAGGTTGAAAGGATGCAGCCTTGTCTGACTCCTTTGCTAATTGGAAATCATTCTGTTTCTCCGTGTTCTGTTCTGACAGTAGCCTCTTGTCCAGAGTTCAGATTACTCATCAGGACTATCAGATGGGTTGACACTTCCATGTCTTTAAGGGCATTCCATAGCCTTTCATGATCTATGCAGTCAAAGTCTATAAAGCACATGCTGATTTTCTTTTGGAATTCCCTGGTACACTCCATTAGTCATTGTATGTTTGCTATGTGATCCCTGGTGCCTCTTCCTTTCCTGAACCCTGCTTGAACCTCTGGGATTTCTCTCTTCATGTATGGTTGGAGTCTATGGACGTTATCACACGGGGGAAATCTGTTGGTTAATCCACACAAATCTCAAACAAAAACTGAATTTGTGCCTCACGATTTCACACGACGTTGCACAGAAACTGGTCAGAAACTGGACAGAAACTGGTATTATCCGAGATCTTTTTAATTTCAGGAGTTTAGAGGAAATGCATTTGCGAAATTACAGTAATTTCGCATTTACTGTAATGTGAAAAGCAAATACACACGGACAATTCTCTTTTAAAATCTGGAGGAGGGCCAAGAGGAGGAGGAGGAGGGGCCTCCAGGGAGGGAGAGTCCTGGGCTCCTTCTCAGTGCCAGGGAAGGGAAGGGAGCCCAGGAGAAAAAAGTTTGGGACAGAGGAGAAGTTTGGCATTTGGGATAAAGGGAAAAGGAGGGGAAAGAAGGCTTCCCTCGCAGCAACTGTGGGTGGATGTGGGTGCAAGTGTGGGTGTGCTTGTGGAGCAACTTGGAGCTCCATCTCACCATGAAGTTCTGTCCTGCAGGTCCTACAAAGGGGAAAGGCTTATGGGGGGGCATGGGAGCTACCTCCAGTTTCCCCCTCTCAGTCTCTCCCTTGGCTTGGCTTGGCTTGGCGTGGCTTGCCTTTCCAGCCTCCTCCTCCTCCTCCTCCTCCTCTGCTCTCTTGAGAGGTCCTAACCCCAACGGAAGGGGGTTAGGACCTGTGCAGGAAGACATGACCCCAAATGTAGGACAGTCTGACATTTCCTCCTGGGAAATGCAGGACTCGCCCTGGAAAAGGAGGAGTCTTGTCACAAAACACACCCATTTTCAGTATATGTACGGGTTCTTTTCACTTGTGTATGAAAGTTAAAAACGTATTTTTTTCACTTTTAACTTAATTCCATTATTACTGTAATTACGTGTGAAAAGCTTTTGCATAATTAAGCTCTATTTTCGCTTTCTTTTCGGGATGCTTCATTTCCACTTTATTATCTCTTTAACAACAAAACTGGCCCACATGTGATAACATCCTATGTTGTAGAATTTTGAGCATGATTTTGCTTGCATGAGAGATCAGTGCTATGGTTCTATAGTTGCTGCAGTCTCTTGTGTCTCCTTTTTTGTGGATGGGGATGTATATTGATTGCTTCCAATCTGCTGGCCATTGTTTTGCTTTCCATATCTGTTGACATATGTTGGTTAGCACTAGAGTTGACTCTGTCAATGTAGATTGCAGCAGTTCAATTGGAATATCATCTGTTCCTGGTGATTTGTTTTTCGCTATTCCTCTTATTGCAGTTTCCACCTCACTTTTTAGAATTTGGGGTTCATCTTCATATGACTCTTCATTCCAAGTGTCCTTCATTTTGTCATTTATTTTGTATAGCTCTTCTGTGTACTGCATCCAATGTCTTTTTATTCCTTCCTGGTCTTGAATTATGTTATTTTTATTGTCACAGATTGTCCCAGTCCTTGGTTTGCATTTTCCTTTGATTTCCTGGATTTTGTGAAATAGATCTCTTGTTCTTCCCTTTTTGTTGTTGTCTTCTATTTCTCTGCATTGGTTGTTATAGTAATTTTCTTTATCTTTCCACACAAGCCATTGAATGAGGTTAAGTGAGGTTTAGCAATGTCATAATTCCTGCTTGCTGTGTTATTTCTGAATTCCAATTTTCAATATTTCATTTTTTAAAAATGACAGGTAACTGCATTGCTTGTATCTCATTACTCCCAGGCTTCGGGTCATTCTACTATTTTAGCATTCGGGTCATTCTACTATTTTAGCCATGGGATAAATGCCATGGGATAAATGGTTCCCACTCTGCTACTGTAATGTCTAAAGAGCACATGTGCCAGACAGGAGTACACAGCAGTAGGAAGCAAGATATCCAACAGGAAAAATAAAAAGCTCTTCACACTACAGAAGTATTCCCTTATGAGGGAAGGTTCCAGTATTTCAGGTTCTTTAAGATTAGGGGAAAAGAGCAACATAAAGAGGAGACATAACATAAATATTAAAAATTGTATGCATGAGTTATACAATTAAGCTTAAGGATGGGAGACTGAGGACATACAAACATACACACAGAACATAGACTAGCTAGAGAATTTGCTACAGAAAGATGTAGTACTGCCCCCTAACTTGAATAGCTTTTAAAGAGGCATTCATGTCCAAATTGTCCAAATTGATGACTAGATATTACCTGAGGAACTGGAGCCAGAATTGCAGTTACCAGAGTCAAAACTAGAGAGGTTTCCTATACCTTTAATAGTTGTAGCTGTTGTTTGCCTTCAAGTTGTTTCCAATTTATGGCGACCCTAAGGCAAACCTATCACAGGGTTTTCTGGGGCTGAGAGTGTGTGACACAGTCAATGGGTTTCCATGGCCAAGAGGCGGATCAAACCCTGGTCTCCAGAGTAATAGTCCAATGCTCAAGCCACTACACCACAAAGAGGGCATTTGAGCAGTTCATGCTTGTTACCTCTTCACATGACAAGCAATACCTGCTGAAAGTCCCTCTCCTACATAACCGTTTAAAGTATTGGAATCTATTCCAGTTTTAAGTCTGGCAAACCTATTCTTGATATATTTTTTTGTGGAACATCAATGAGAAACTCTCCATTTGTGGGCCTTGCATATGTGATTTGTGGGTCACTGAGGGAACAGAAATACATAGCTAGATAGACTTTTGCTCTGATCTAGCAGAGTTCTTCTCGTGTTCTTCGACATTGCCTGCTTATGGAAACAACAAAAATAATTTCTGATTTTGCTCATTTTTAGACATTTACATTCTCTTTTTTTAAACAACTCAATGTAAAATACTACAGTGCAGTCAGCCTTCCATATCTATGGATTCTTTATCCACGGATTCAACCGTCCACAGCTTGAAAATATTCCCCAAAAATACAAATTCCAAAAAGCAAACCTTGACTTTGCCATTTTATATAAGGGAAACCATTTTACTATGCCACTGTATTTAATGGGACCTGAGCATCCACAGATTTTGATATCTATGGGTGTGTGTTTGTGTGTCCTGGAACCAAACCCCAGCAGATACCAAGGGCCCACTTCATTTAAAAAAAAACAACCCTATCCATCACAGTTAAATTATTTTTAACATGCAGATTCTAAGGAAACATAAGAGGCAGACAGGTTAGCAGATGAACCTTTCCTGCCTGTCCTAATTTCTCTGTTTCAGGATGAATGCGTGATTTCATTTCATGGTGCTTAAGGACAGAAGCTGTCCATCTTTCTCTACCTTGGAGGATCCAAGCTATATTTGCCTAGGTGAATGGAAGTGGCTTTGTGACTGTGAAATTCGTAACCAGCGCCTCCAGTTTGCCACTGTTCCCATGGAAACGCTGGAAAAGCAAAGATTAACTCCAGGCCCACCTTCCCTATAATGGTAAAATGCCCTATAAAGTAGGGGAAAAGATGCTGTCGGTTGTATGCCCAGAGAGGGGAAAAATTCAAATGACAGGAACACTAGCATAATACCTTTATTAGAATCCGCGAAGAATCTCATTATAGTTTCACAGCACTGTTCCTTGAGCTTCCTGTTTTTTGCTTTAAAAAAAGTTAAAAAGAGGAAAAGGGGATGGAGAATATGTTTCTTGTGAGGGCAGAACCCCTGTCAGCGATCTGTCATTATTTCAAAATGGTGATTCTGGACATTATTTGGAGAATAATTAGGTTGGTTTGTGACCAATACAGAAGATTTCAGGTTGCTGGGGAGGTGGAAAGGAGGGACTAATTTATGTTGCCAGAGCAACATGGTTGACACTCCCACACATCTTTTCAAAAGTGAGAAGAGTGCAGTGGGATGGCATCCAGATGTGCCCTCATTTTCATTCCTCTTCCCAATAAAAGCCTTTCTGTAAATAATTTAGCACCTTTTCTCCAAGAAATGAAATTTAAATGTGGCAAAATTGCCAAAGGAGGGGAGCAGTACTCATTTTATGAGGGTTCTGAAACATGAAGCCACATTTTCCTCCCCCACCATTTTGTCTCAGTGCTTCTTAGGAGATGAATGAACATCACATCCATACATTACTTTACATATGAGGAAAGGTAGACACCCAAAGCCCTCATTCATCCTGTTTTTCACTTTGAAAAGGTAAAGGTAAAGGTATTCCCCTTTGACGTGATTGTCAAGTCATATCTGAGTGTAGGGACTGGTGCGTGTCTCCATTACTAAGCTGAAGAGCCAGCTTTGTCAAAGACAATTCTGTGATCATGTGGCTAGCATGACTGCACAGAATGCTGTTACATTCCCACCAAAGTGGTATCTATTTATCTACTTGCACTTTTCCATGCTTTTGAACTGCTAGGTTGGCAGTTCAATTACCTCAAGTCTAAATTTTGGCTCTTGCACCAACACGTGTGAGAAATAGGCAAGGTGGACACAATGGTGCTTCTCTGGGTAGGCCTTTGAAGTGCACACCATGGTCCCCACTAGGCTGAACAAGTAAGAAGAGTGTGATACACCAAGGATGGCTATATTAAAGTACGTGAAATAAAATGATCATTTGAAGTAAAACTGAAGCAGTATATACTGCATTCCCAATTAAAGATTGCAGCCTCCTGCAAGACTATTAATACTACATGATTATCTAACCATACCACTGGCTGACAAAAAGTGCAAATTTATACATCGTTTTTCATACATCATTTTTCTGATTGGTAAGGTAACATTCTAAGGATTTTATCACCAAGGCAGTAAATTGGAATCAAAGCAAGATATTAGATTATTTGAGAGCCAGTGAGGCAGAGCGGCTTAGGTGCTGGACTGCCACTCTGGAGACCAGGGTTTGTATCCCCACTCGGCTATGAAACCCACTGAGTGACCTTGGAGAAGTCACAGCCTCTCAGCCTCAGGGGAAGGCAATGGCAAACCTCCTTTGAACAAATCTTGTCAAAAATACCCCATTTTAGTGTTGCCTTAGGGTTGTTATAATTCAGAAATGATTTGAAGACACACAACAACAACAACAACAACAACAACAACATATTAGCTTATTTGACCAGTACTTATCACAGAATGTCATGTCTATTCAGTTGCTGCTTTGCATTTCCCTTCTTTCTATAGTGCACCTTTTCATTGATAGGGAATATCCGTCAATAGGTTCCTAATATCACTCTCATTCCATTAGCCCCCTGGTGCAATAGGTCCCTTCTGTGGCAATAACAATTGAGAGCAGTGACATGGCTTGAAGGGATGTGAGTCTCCTCCTCTGCCTCCTCCGTTTCGCTATTCCCAAGCAGGCTGAGGTTGTTTTTGCTCTGTGAATGCCTACTGTTTTTATTTTTTATTTTGTTTTGTTTTTGCTGTGATTGCAAAATTACAGCAAAAATAAAACTAAAAAACCAAAAGAAATGGAGAAAAAACAATCTCGGTAAAGGCATGCATGTGTTGAAAAGCATGCAAGGCAGGTTTACGGAGCTGATGTGGAAAGGACCACAGATTGCCTAAGCAGCATATTCATACAATTAAATAGAAGTGCTGAACGTTTTCAAACCAATATGTTCTCATTTGCTACACTAGCATAACCATTCCAAGAAAAAAAGCTGGTGTGATAAAGTCTAAGTAACTATGAACTAGTTAGGTTTTATACTGTTACTTATTTCAAAGCAGTTGACACAACTTATCCATAGAACTGATAGATAGAGGTAGGGTCTACCCATTAACCAACCAAAAAACCCTCAAAAACCCTAAGGACTACAGTTTCTGGGGTCCTGGCTTCAGTTATGTCTTGAACAAAGAACTGTTGTCTGCATTTCAAGAAAAAGTGAAAGAAGTGGTTTAGCAGTTCATTCTGTGGGTCTCATCCTTTGCATTGAAGGGAGGCTTGATTTAAATTCTTTCAATCTCTGTCAGCTGCTTAAGACTGATACACAATTGTCAAGGAGAGGAAAAAAAAGAAGCCACCATCATTAAAAATGAAAAGAAGAAATAAATAATACCCTAGTCAGCTCTTAATCATTTAATGTGCAATTATTATGCTGCTCAGCATAAAATAAGCTATGAAGTTGTGGGCATAGGTTTCAAAGTTATAATTTGCCCAGGGCAGCAAAAAATCATTGAAGTAGCTTAACATATTAACACCAAACAAAATTAAATAAAAGTAAGACGGAAAAAAAGGCTATGCACTTCTCTTTCAGCTAACATAGACATCTGATGCTTTTTCTATTGAACTATCCCCCGCTTCCATAAAATATTACATGAAAGCAGCATCATATCAAAGACTAATGCATCTCAACATAGAAATATAGTTGGACCTACAAATAAATGTATTCTCATTTCCGAACAGGCGTATTCCTTTTCAGGTTTCCAGCTAGCGAACCATTCCTTTCTCCATCATACTCTATTCTATCATCCTTCCAAACAATATAAAATTTTTCCATGATATCCAGCATGCTGCTGTTAGTGAGCATGCATGCTCAGTTATCAACAGGCTGTTGGGAGGCACAGTACGCTCTTACACACACACCCTTTGGTAAATTTTGGGGTTCCCCAGTGCTACTGGGAATATTCTCCTCTTATTTCTGTGGATTCTTCAGCCTACAATTCTATCAGTTCTCAATACCTGAATTCATGATTAAAGGGACTGATGTTTTGTTTTGTTTTGTTTTGTTTTAGAAACAATGAATAATTTACACTTCAGAAGCCAAATTCTCAACATTCAAGCAGCAACGAGTCTTTTCTGCAAGCCAACCCTTTGAATTCTGTTTTGAAAGTCACTGCAATGACTGAGGATTCTGTTTCAGAATGTACCAGTTTAAAGGGCATCCAAGATGTACCATTTAGCTCTTTGTTGTAAATTGCCATCAAGCTGACTTTGGCAGAGAGTCACCTTTTTACTAACCTGCCTGATCAGGTATTGTAGACTCAGGTTGTAGATTCCTTGATTGAGTCTATTCATCACTACTATGGTCTTCCTCTTTTCCTGAGCCCGCTGCCTTGCCAGCATTATTGTCTTTTCTAGTGAATCATGTCTCCTCATGATATGGCCAAAGTACAGTTTCAATTTAGTAATCATGTCTTCTAGGGAGAGTTCTGGCTTCATTTTCTCTAGGACCCATTTATTTGTCTTTTTGGCAGTTAGAACTTTCCTCAGGCATGACATTTCAGATGAGATTATTCTTTTCTTATCAGTTTTCCCCCCACTGCATGTCTTTCACAACCATATATAGAAATTGGAAATACAATGGCATGGGCAAATCTGACTTTGGCATTCAGTGATATAGCTTCACATGTAAGTATATTGTCTCAAGATGCCCTTCCAAGTCCTAGGCTGCTACCACACTGCAGTGTGACACTGCTTTAACTGTCATGGCTCCATACTATGGAATCCTGGGATTTGTAGTTTGTTGTGGAACCAGAGCTCTCTGACAGAAAAGGCTAAATATCTCCCAAAACTACAGATTGCAGAATTGCATAGCACTGAGTCATGGCAGTTAAAGCAGTGTCAAATTGCATTAATTCTGCAGTCTTCTTCTGATTACATCTGTCAGGAATGCTTTGATTTTGAGTTCCTGAATGGCAGGGGGTTGGACTGGATGGCCCTTGTGGTCTCTCCCAACTCTATGATCCTATGATTTCTTGACTGTAGCCCTCATTTTGATTGAGGACTGAGCCAAGGTACAGGAAACCTTTGACTATTCTAATGTCTTTAGTGTCTACTTTAAAGTTATGTAGATAATCTGTGATCATTATTTTTCTTAATGTCCATCTGTAAAACTGCCTTTGCACTTTCTTCCTTGACTTTCTTCAACAGTTGTCCCAAGTCTTTACTATTTTCTGGTAATAGCATAATGTAATCTGCATATCTTAACTTGCTGGTGTTCCTTCCTCCAATTTTCATGCCTCCTTCCTCTTACACATGACACACTCATTGTGCAAGATAAACAGATAGGGTGATAAAAGGCTTTGTTATAATCTATAAAGCACAGGCTGATTTTCTCCTGAAATTCTTTGGTGCTCTCCGTTATCCAATGTATGTTTGCAATTCCATCACTAGTGTTTCTTTTCCTAAACCAGCTTGGACATCTGGCATTTTTTTGCTCCATATATGGTAAAAACTTTCTTGGTAGATTTTTTTTAGCATCCCTTTGCTTGCATGGGAGATTAATGCAATGGTCTTGTGGTTTATGCAATCCCTGGTGACCCCTTTCTTGGGGACTGGATTGTATATTGAATGTTTCTAATCTGTGGGCCATTATTTTGTTTTCCATATTTTTTGATAGATTTTAGAGTCTGAGTGGATTCTGTCTTTGCAGCTTGAAACAGCTCTATTGGTATGTCATTTCTTCCTGGTGATTTATTTTTCTCATGTGCTTTGAGTGCAGCTTCGACTTCACTTTCCAAAATTGTGGGCTCATCTTCAAATGATTCTTCCTTTAATGGATCTGTCACCTTTTTATCTCTTTTATATAATTCCTCAGTGTATTGTTTTCATCATCTTTTTATTTCTTCTTGAACATGTAGTGTGTTCCCTTGCTGGTTATAGAGCATCCCCACTCTTGGTTAAATTTCCTTTTGAAATCTCAGATCTTGTGGAAGAAGCTTCTTGTTCTACCTTTTTTTGTTGTGGTCTTCTATTTCTCTGAATTGATTGTTATAGTGGTTCACTTTGTCTCTGCACACAAGTTGCATTCAGGGTTCTGACCCAATTTATGAATTTTATTTTATTTTTTGGTCTTTCCTTAACTGCTTTAAGAATTTAATCTGTCATCCAATGAGGCTTTTGTTTTTGGCTGTTGACAGTGTACATTCTTTCTTAACACAGGGGTTTATCACACGGGATGCAAAGCACCCAAATCCTGTGGATAAACAGGGGTTTAATCCCGGGAATATCCCACAAAAGTGGGATTGTTTTCAGACATTAGACTAATTCAGCATTATCCCGAATTATGCTGAATTAGCCCTACATGTCTGAAAACAATCCCACTTTTGCGGGATATTCACAGGATTAAAACCCTGTTTATCCATGGGATGTGGGTGCTTTGCCTCCTGTGTGATAAACTCTGATGTCTCTGTCCAGAATTCTTCTGGCCCATGGTGAATTAAGCTTAATAGTGCAGATGCATTTTTAATCATCTTAAAATCATCTTTCAATTTTAAAGGGATGCTCTTCAAGTTGTATTTTGGCACAGCGATTGATTTACTGTTCATTAAAAGCTTTAATTTTTTATATTAGCAGTTCATGGTCTGTGCCACAATCTGCTCCTGGTCTTGCTTCTGAAGGGAGGATGGAGCTTCTCCATCTTCTGCTTCCAATTATATAGTCTATTTGATTTTTGTACTGGCCATCAGTTGATGTCCATGTATACAGTTGCCTCTTTAGTTGCCTGATGAATGTGTTTGAGATGAACAAACAGTTAACAAAATTCAATTCACTCTCCTGCTTCATTTTTTGATTCTAGGGCAAATTCTCCAATAATATTTGGTTCTGTTCTGTTTCCTAGTTTTGTGTCTTAATCACCTGTGTTTACAGGTGATTAAGAGGTAACAGCATAAGCTTGTGTGGACTTGGTCTACTTCTTCAGATACCATCTTTTTTTGGTATCTGATCAATTTCCTCCTGGAATCAAGCATAGAATCTTCCAGTTTCTTCCTCTTCTGCCTCCATTGTTTGAGCATAAACTTGGATTATGGTAGTATTGATGTTTTTTTTCCCCTCAAGCTTTATTGATATGGTTCAGTCAGGATTTGCACTATATCTTCTGACTATTTTTGCAACATCTCTCCTCACTATTAATGCCACTCCATTGCTTCTTAGATTTTAATTTCCTAAGTAAAAAAAATGTGTAATTATCTGAATCAAAATTCCTCATACCTATTTTAGTTCACTCACCCTGAGTATTGCAATGTTTATCCATTCAGTCTTTTCCCCCCCCCTCTTTCTTCTTCTTTTTCTTACAATGTCTGGCTTCCCTTGATTCATGCTTCTCACACAGCATGGTCCCTTAATATGTCTTGTGCAGCTTCAGACTTTCCTTTCACCTTTGAATACATCAACAGCTGAATGACCTTTGGCTTGAGTCCGGTTGTATCATTAGCCACAGCACTACTGATAGTTGTCCTCTGCTATTCCCCAGTAGCTTGATATGTGCCTTCCAACACTTACTACATCAGATAAATTTCTATCTTCATTAAGAATGGATAGATATATTGAAAAGCTTCCTGGGCCAATTCTAAATATCCCTATTGCACAATGCTGTGCTTCAGCTATGCGAGCTGAGGAGTTTAGGATTTTGATTAAGGCTGGATCTGCACTGCAGAAATAATGCAGTTTGACACTGCATGGCTCAGTCCTGGGATTTGTAGTGTGTTGTGGCACTAGAGTGCTCTGACGAGAAGGGAAAATATATCACAAAAGTGCAAATCCTAGTATTCCATATCATTGAGCCATGGCAGTTAAAGTGCTGTCAAACTACATTATTTCTGCAGTGCAAATTCATCCTTAATCCACTGGACAAACAGCTTCAAATGTCTTGGGGGCATGGCACCACAAGTAAAAGATTAGTCAGTGCATGGGGTTAACATGTTAATGTTCATCAACACTAGGGAAAGAATGTGACTAAGTTGGATTCCTAAATTTCCTTAGACCTCATCCAGAGTCACTAGATGAGGGAACATTAAGCCAGCAAATGATATGGTATATGTTAAAACACTCCAGTTTAAGTCAGTGAAATGCCAACTTTCACCACCTTCCACTCTTCCTTCATTGCCATAACTGAGCATTTGTTGTTGTTAATTGCTGTCACATCGACTTAGACTTATGGTCCCTCTTCTTTATGAATGAGAGACCTCCAAGTCACCCTGTTATCAACAGCCCTGCTCAGATTTTGAAAACTCAGGAACGTGACTGCCTTGACTGAGTCTGTCTATGCGGTCTTCCTCTTTTGCTACTTTCTTCTACCTTACCAAGCATTATTGTCTTTTTAAAATGAGCACAGGACAGTGACAAAACATCTCTGCACATTTTCCCTCTTCAACAATTGAACTAGAGATTTTGAAAAAAGTGCTAGTTGTACTCACATTTTGCCATTCCTCTATGGATTCTTTTCTCCTTCACATTCTATCATCCCAGTAAACGTGTGAGAAACGTTACACTGAGAGATAGGGACTACCGCAATGTCCCATTGTGGCTGAATGGGAATTTAGGGCCAGGTTTCCACAGTCTTAATGCAACCAGTCCAACACAATGTCAGTATGTCATGACTTATAATATTAAACAGTTGGTCTTTTTTTTTTTTTTTTAATAATCTTATCTCTGACTTTCTAAGATGTTTCACATTCATATTTTCAGACTTCGGCAACTATGAGAGCTAGGATATTTCTAATTCTTTAAATGAAAACTGGAATTCTGTCTTTTTGTTAGACACAGCAACCTGCAGGACGATTCGACTATTGGCCTTTACAGACTGCCAGAAATAATGCAGCCTGAGTCCACTTTAACTGTCTTGGCTCAGTGCTAGGGACTCATGGGAACTGCATTTTTTTCTGAGACATTGAACCTTCTCTGTCAGAGAGCTCTGGTGCCACAATAAACTACAGTTCCCATGACTCCTTAGCACTGAGCCAGGACAGTTAAATTGAACTCAGGTTGCATTATTTCTGGCAGTCTGTAAAGGCCCTATGACTCTGGAGACCAGGGTTTAAATCCCTGTTCTGCCATGGAAACCCTCTGGGTGATCTTGGACAAGTCACACTCTCTCAGCCTAAGAGGAAGGCAAGGGCAAACACCCTCTGAACAAATTCTGCCAAAGGAAATCCCATGATGGCCCTAAATCGGAAATGAAGACAAAGAGCAACTAGACCAGGATGTGGGCCCTGACCATTTTAATTAGTAGCTAAGCCATAACACAGATATATATTTGGAAATGTCCTGAAGAATCCCAGCTATGAGATTCTTGTTTCTTTGAAACGATCTGAAGAAGTGAATTGATATTCATGAAAGCTCATACTAAAACAATCCAGTTACTCTCCAAGATGCTGCTGGATTTCTCCATCTGCTTCCATGATTTTATTTCGAAACTATAAAGATTCATCAGACTCACCAATTCATTCCAAAAATTGGAAGCTTGCAGGTGTAGAAGAAAAAGTGCATTTCTGAGGGACTTTAGGCAACTGTCTGCAAAGTGTGTGAAAGAGGTAACAGCATAAGCTTTTGTAGACTTGGTCTACTTCTTCATATCCAAGCCTACATAAGTTTATTCTACGTTTCACACAGTTAGTCTCAAAGGTGCAACAAGATCCCTTTGCATACTGATATTCCAGACTTACATGGCTATGTCTGAATTTTAGGAGACTGCGTTTGCCTGAGTTGTTCTACTAGGACCTCATGGAATAATTTGTTCTAAGAAAATCTATGAAGTCCCTCTAAAATGCACTCTCTCTCTTCCCTGCAATGCTTTTTGAGATGCAACTGTTTCCTGTTTACAACCTGAGTAATGTGGCTATTCATTTTGGCTGCTAATGGACCCTTTGAGACTCATCCTCTCATCTGTTTGACAGCAACTTTGTCTGCAGCGATTTTGATTTATGAGATGGGATCATTCTGCAGGACAGGACCTCTGCTGGTTAAGTGTGGTTTGCTGGCTTCCATGTTTACACTGTATTTGAAAGAAAAAAATTAAGTATTTTTGGACAAGGGCAGGCAAGTATGAACCTTAAAAGTTGGGGTCACAAGGCCCATCTAGTTCAGCCCCCTGCCCTGCAGAAAAATCACAACGTTGAAGCCCTGGATTTTAGACTTGGAAGGGAATTCACCCCCTTTAAACATCACACACAGAACATCCACCATTTTGGTTGCTTGATTGGCAAGGGACAGTTGAAAAAAGTGGGGTGGTTTTTGTTTTTGTTTTGAAAAGACACAATGCCAGTGTCCCCTTCATCCCGGCCTTTTTATTCCTCCATTCTTCTCAAGAGGCTTTGTCAATTGGGAAGAGAAACTGCATCTCCTGGCACTGCCAATGGACTGAAGAGGACAACCACCATCAACCATCTTATTCTTCCTAATCTTATTATTTGTTTATTGCCACCATCATCATGATTAGTGTCTGGACAGGAGAGCACCACTTTGCCCTGAATCTGAGGGAGGTAATAGTTGGGTGCGTGTGTGTGTGTGTGTGTGAGAGAGGTGCCAGCAAGAGGAAGAAGAAGAAGAGCAGGAAGAGGAAGAGCAGGAGGAGGAAGAAGAGGAGGCGGAGGAAGAAGGAGGAGAGGTGAAGGAGAGGCAGGAGGAAGAAGAAGAACAGGGGAGGAGGAAGAAGAGAAGGAAGAAGAGCAGTAGGAGGAAGAGGAGGAGGAGGAAGAGGAGGAGGAGGAGGAGGAAGAAAAGGAAGAGGAGGAAGAAGAGCAGGAGGAGGAAGAAGAAGAAGAAGAAGAAGAGCAGAAGAAAGAGAAGGAAGAAGAAAAGCAGGAGCAGGAAGAAGAGGAGAAGTGGAGGAGGAGGAAGAAGAGGAGCAAAAAGAAGAAAAGGAGGAGGAGGAGGAAGAAGAGAAGGAAGAAGAAGAGCAGGAGGAAGAGAAGGAAGAAAAAGCAGGAGGAGGAAGAAGAGAAGGAAGAAGAGCAGGAGGAGGAAGAAGAGGAAGAGAAGGAAGAGGAAGAAAAGAGGAAGAGGGGGAGAAAGAAGGAGGAAGAGAAAGAAGGGGAGGAGGAGCAATAAAAGGAGGAAGAAGAGGAGAAGGAGGAAGAGGCAGAATTGGAAGAAGAGACGGAAGAGGAGGAGGAGGAGGAGAAAGAAGAGGGATAGGAGAAGAGGAGAAGGAAGAAGAGGAAAAGGAAGGAGGAAGAGGAAGAGGAAGGAGAAGAAGAAGGGGAAGAGGAGGAGGAGGAGGAGGAGGGCTTGGGCGACAGGGGCCGGGCAAACAAAGGGTGCGAGGCAGAGAGAGGGAGCGGAAAGAAAGAGGGGTGGCGGGGGTGTCTGACTGAGGGAGCTCCGCAGCCTCAAGGTCACCCTCCCCGCCAGAGAAGAAGAAGGAAGAGAGGCGCCCGGGAGCCCCCCCCCTCCTCCTCTTCCTCCTCCTCTTCCTCGGAGCCTTCCCTCTCTTCCTCCTCCTTCTACCTGAGCGCTCCCTGGCAGCCCCTTTCCCGGCGTTTCCCTCCCTCCTTCCCTCCCTTCTTGAGCAGCAGTAGCTCGGAGCCCCTTCCGCCCCGCGTCCCTGTCCCTCTCTCTCTCTCTCTCTGCGGCATGCGGGGCTCTCCTTGCCCAGGGCTGGCGGGGGTCTCGGCCGCGGGCTGAGCGGAGGGCCAATGATGCTCGGGGAGGCCCCGGGTCTCCCCCTCCTCCCCCGCCATGTCCCCCCCGGCTTCGGCTTCGGCTTCGGCCTCGGCCTCGGCCAGCAGCAACAGCAGCAGCAGCAGGAGGAGCAGGAGCAGCGAGCGAGGCAGCGGCAGCGGCAGCGGCAGCGGCAGTCCCTCGGCGCCTCCGGAGGAAGAGGAGGAGGACGCGGCGGCGGCGGCAGGGGCGGGAGGGAGAGGGCCAGGCGCTGCCCCCGAGGAGCCCCGGGAAGAGGTGAGCAACCCAGCTGCATGGGGCCGGCTTTTTGCATTGGCTTGCACCCCCAGGTACGCCCTCCTCCCCTTGCACACCTGCGCCCCCCAATTGGCAGTGGCTCCCTAGGGATGGGGGAGATCAGTGGGGGAAAAGTCTGCAACGAAGTGAGCAGCACCTTTGTCATATGTTGTTTTGTTGTATTTTAACTATTGTATGTTTTAATTTTTTTTTTCTGGTTTCATTCTATTTTAAGGGGTGGGTGGGTGGGTTAGGACATTGATTAGATTGTCTTCATTTAAGCGGGGTATAAATAAATTTTATTTATTAATTATTATTTATTATTATTATTATTATTATCATTGATGAATATATGTATAGTGGAATTTTTAAACTGTAAGCCGCCCCGATTGCGTTGCAGAGGGGCGGGATAGAAATACATTTTAATAATAATAATAATAATAATAATAATAATAATAATAATAATAATAATAAATTTTTATTTATAGCCCGCTTAAATAATATTTAAAATATTATTTAATAATATTTAATAATATTTAAAACAAAGCAAAGTTAAAAACATTCCCTCATCCCATAATCCCACCCTCCCATCCCCTTAAAACAGAATTAAACAACAAACCAATCAAAATACAATATTAATAAATTAAGAACATCCAAGATAACATATTATTATTATTATTATTATTATTTAGGAAAATCCTCCCCCCCCCATTGATCTCCTCTTCTTCCTACTCTTTCTCTTCCTTCTCCTCCTCCTCCTTCTTTTCCCATTCCACACCTTACAGAAAAATCCTTAGTAATGCACTTTTTTTTTTAATTGCCACTGATTTTACTCCTTATTGGCATTCACACTTAGGACTTTATCACACAGAATGGGTAGGTAGGGGGAAATAGGGACTTTGGATACTAAAATGTATCACATGGGACAGATCCCGTGTAGAAACTGGATTTATATTGGGAAAAACCCACAAAAGTGGGTAGTTTTTTGTCATTTGGAGTTAACCTGAACACAAAGTAGGAAGAACCTGCAAAAGCAGGTTGTTTTTCAGATGATGTTCAGGGTTAACCCGAACAGAAACTAGGATGGACCAGCAAAAGCGGGTAGTTTTTCAGACAACATTCAGAGTTAACCTGAAGAGAAAGTAGGAAAAACCTGCAAAAGCGGGTTGTTTTCAGATGACGTTTGGTGTTAAACCGAATACAAAGTAGGAAAGACCGGCAACAGCGGGTTGTTTTTCAGACGACATTCGGGGTTAACCTGAAGAGAAAGTAGGAAAAATCTGCAAAAGTGGGTAGTTTTTCAGATAATGTTTGGGGTTGACCCAAACAGAAAGTAGGAAATACCTACAAAAATGGGTTGTTTTTCAGATGATGTTCAGGGTTAACCCAAAGAGAAAGTAGGAAGAACCTGCAAAAGTGGGTTGTTTTTCAGACGTTTGACGTTAACCCAAACAGAAAGTAGGAAGAACCTGCAAAAGCGGGTTGTTTTTCAGACGACATTCGGAGTTAACCCGAACAAAAAGTAGGAAAAACCTGCAAAAGCAAGTTGTTTTTTAGATGACGTTCGGGGTTAATGGGAACGCGACATTAACCCGAATAGAAACTAGACAAAACCCGCTCCTTTTTACTTTTGTCTACTTTCTACTCTGTCATGTGTGAAAAACTACCCACTTTTGCGGGTTTTTCCCCCAGTTTTTAAATCCCATTTCTGCACAGGATTTTTGCATTTGCCCCGTGTGATGAACTCCAGTGATTAACCTGAGAAAATCTTGCAGTTGACATTAAAACATGATTAAAATGAGATTAATACAAGAGCCATTATCCTGTGCATAACCAGGGAATAAACAGGAGAATCCCATGAATGTTTTGCTGCTATTTCTTGCCTGGTTATTCACAGGTTAATGGTACTTTAATCACATTTCACCTTGACATCGTGTGAAAACCATTAGCGCAATTGCATGATTATCACAGGTTAATCATGGGATAATATCACTTTGAACATGATGTTGTGTGAAAACCATTAGTGCAAATGCAGGATTATCATGGGTTAATCACTGTTTATACTTCCAATTGTCCCCTGTGTGATAAACTCCTTAGGGCTTTATCACACGGGGGGAAAGCCAGGATTAAAAAGGCATTTTCCCAGCAAAGTCCTAAGATTGCAGCAAAACACATCGCTATTAGAGAGGACTTGTCCTGGGAATAACCATTGAATAACCAGCAACAAATCATTCACAGGATTTCCCCATGAATGATATGTTGCTGGTTATTCCCTGGCTATTCTTAGGATAAGTCCTCTGTAATCACGGCATCGTCTGAAAATCTTTGCCGCGATCTCGGGACTTTGCCAGGAAAATGCCTTGCTTTCCACCTTGTGATAAAGTCCTTACTTTTTTGTACCGAAGAGATGCGGATCTCTGTGGCAAAGTGATATCATATCAATGTTCCCACTACGTATACTGTGTTCGAATCTCTCCAAGGCATTTAAACCCAGTCCAGCATTCGCACATGTGCCGTTTCACATCAGCATGGCAGCACCTCGTGGCTGGGAACGATCCCAGTGATCCAGATTGATTCAGTAGTACGTTCACACTACTGAAGATCTGAATCACCCTGGCCCTAAAAAAAAGACGTGGTGAGGTTCAAAATGCACTAGGTTAAGCAGGTTTTTCACCGCCTGCCCCCCCCCCCCCGCAAACTGCACCGGGTGCATTCGGGGCCAGTGTAAATGTCATAGAAATAACCCGGTTTCACACTGGGTTATTTCCATAGTGTGAATGGGCTCGTAAATCGTAGTTCCCATTTACCACTGAATGTCATGCATTTAATAGTTGTGATATAAATAACTGGAAAAATTAAAATTGTACCTTCAATTTACAATATCATATGCACAACCTACATGTATTTACATATACATAGTGAAGATTTGGGTTAAAATGGGATATTTTGAAAGAAAAATTAAAAACATATTTTTTTAAAAAAAAAATCAATTTTTTTAAAATTTAAAATTTTAAAATTTAAACATTTTGGGGCCTCTCCATTCTCCACCCACTGAGCTTCACCTCCCACCATCTCTTAGCATTTTAAAGGGAAGAAGATGAATGCCACAGCCCATTTCTGCCAAAAGATAGGGGTTTGGGAAGCAGTGGTGTCACCTGGTGCGGTCCACACGCCCTGCAGCCCCCTAGTGATGCCACTGCCCCCAAACCCTCTTGCTATCACCACAGTCATTGGGTATCCCCACAAGCAAGGCATGGGGGAGTCCCCCTTGCCTTCCTTCCCCAGCAGACCCACAATACAGCCCTCTTCGCCTGGCAGCATTATAGTGGTGTGTGTTTGGTTGGTGGTTTTTCCTTACCTTGTTGTCTCCCATGTGAGGCTGGCTGATGTGTGGGAGGACCATGCACTCTCGCACGGTCTAACTCAGGGATAGGCAACCTTTCCCCTTTAAGGGCCGAGGGACTTCAGCTCCCAGAAGCCTCAGCCATGTTGTCCAATAGTCCCATGTTGGCCAATAGCTCCTGGGATTCTGGGAGCTGAAGTCCTTCGACCCTTAAAGGGGAAAGGTTGCCTACCCCTGGTCTAACTAGTCCGACACCACTGGTTTGTGTAGTTGTGGGGTGCCTTTAAGTTGTTTTGACTTATGGCAACCCTGAGGGGAGCCGATCCTTGTTCTGAGGGGATCTTGCCATGGCCAAGGCTGAGAGAGTGTGACTTGCCCAAGGTCACCCAGTGGGTTTCCGTATCTAAGCGGGGATTGGAACCCATGTCTCCATTGTCATAGTCCAACACTCACACCATAGCTGGCTGATAGTTCTTTGTTGTTCTTTTTTGCCTTCAAGTTGTTTCTGACTTATGGTGACCCTAAGGGGAACCTATCCTGGAGTTTTCTTGGCAAGTTTTGTTCTGAGGGAATTTTGCCATGGCTAAGGCTGAGAGAGTGTGACTTGCCTAAGGTCGCCCAATGGGCTTCCATGGCTGAGCTGGGAATAGAACACTGGTCTCCAGAGTTCTAGTCCAGTGCTCACAGCACTACACTGCCCTGGCTGGTAGTTCTTTATTGTAGTGGTGTAATCCAGTGGGTTTTCACGGCTGAGCTGGAATTCGAACCCTGCTCCCCCAGTGTCCTAGTAAAACTCTCACACTGCTACACCATGCTGGCTGGTTTGTATTGTTTTTTTGCTGTCATTTCCAACTTATGGCCACCCTAAGGGGAACCTGTCATGGGGTTATCTTGGTGAGTTTCTTCAGAGGGGATTTGCCATCTCTGAGGCTGAGAGTGTGTGACTTGCCCAAGGTCACTCAGTGGGTTTCTATGGCCAAGCAAGGAATTGAATCCTGCTCTCCAGAGTCGTCATCCAATACTCACACCACTACAGCATGCTGGCTGGTATTTCTTTGTTGTTGTTGTTTGCCTTCAAAACTTTTCTGACTCAGGTGGCTCTATCACAGGGTTTTCTTGGCCAGATTTGTTCTGAGTGGTTTTTTGCCATTGCCTTATCCTAAGGCTGAGAGAGCGTGACTTGCCCATGATCACTCAGTGGGTTTTCATGGCCGAGCTGGGAATTGAACCCTGCTCTCCAGAATCCTAGTCCAACGTTCACACCACTACACCATGCTGGCTGGTTTCTGTTGCTATTGTTGCATGCCTTCAAGTGGTTTCCAAATTATGGCCACCCTAAGGCCAATCTATTACAGGGTTTTCTTGGCAAGATTTGTTCAGAAATGGCCATCCTCTGAGGGTAAGAGAGTGTGGCTTGCCCAAGGTTGCCCAGTGGGTTTTCATGGCTGAGCGAGGATTGGAACTCTGCTCTCCAGAGGAGTCCCATGCTCAGACCGCTACACCACACTGGCTCTTTTGCTGGCTGGTAAGTTCTTAACACATCAGAATAGCCGCTTTGCAGACAACCAAGACTACAAGAATTGCAGCCTTTTGCCTCTTGCACAAATTAAGTTACCTCTGAAGAGACTTTCATAAGGTGTGCTCCTTTTCACCCTTTCTGTGGAAACCTATCTGGAAACGGGGAGTTTCCACGTATGCTTGAGTCTCCAACTAGGGAGTAGTAATGATTATAGATGTATCAATGTGGGGTAAAAGGGGCCGGTTGTTTGCGTGTCTGCATTACGAAAGGGAAACTGAACCCTGTACCAATGTGGTGTAGACATTCTGTTATGAGGCAGCGGTTGTGTTTCTTCTTGCCGACAAAAAGGTGCCCAAGGATCCGGACAGTGAGAGAGGAAAAGAAGCCATGGGCTTATGTGGCATCCGTATTTGGTTACACAGTGTGTGGTATGCTACACTTTCCTTCACAGATGAGAGTCAAGGACATTTTAACATCTCCTCCCTGACTCCCTGTGAATGCCTGTTGCAGGGACCAGTAAATATAGCTCTGCAAGCATGCTGATGTGTTTTCTTTGAAAGGAATCTGCAACAAGTTTATAGGAATGCTAAAGTATGTAACTATGAACAAACCTTGCAGTAAATGCAAGAAGTTGACTCCCATTTTGGGAGAAAGGTTGGATGGAAATTCCATAAATAAACAAATAGTTGCTGCAAAAATGAAGAAGTAAGGGGTGTGGTGGTCCTGAAGGGGGGCCTGTACATGTTTTGTTGTTGTTGTGTGCCTTCAAGTCATTTCTGACTTATGGTGACCCCCAAGGCGAACCTATGATGGGGTTTTCTTGGCAAGTTTCTTCATAGGGGTTTGCCATTGCCATCCTCTGAAGCTGAGAGAGTGTAATTTGCCCAAGTTCACCCAGTGGGTTTCATGGCTGAGCTGGGATTTGAACCCTGGCCTCCAGACTCATAGTCCAACACTCAAACCACTATGCTACACAATTTGCAGGCAAAGAAAACATAAACCCTTTCTCTCTCATATTACAGTGTCTGCTAGCTGATTCTTTTACCTAGAAATGCCAAGAACTGGGTATAGGACCATCTCCATGCAGAGCATGCCCCCTACTTCTAAATTCCTGTTTTTCCTATTCCCGGCAGTGGATTTTTGCCTCAGCGCCAGAGCACTTGTCACGAGGACGTTTGTGGTGCAAGTGCACCACAGATGTAGTGTGTATTTTCCTCCCTCAGTAACCTTTTGCCACAGAGTTTGTATGAATGGCAACAGCTTTCAATGTCAGTTTTTCCTCCTTCCCTGGAATGAGAAACGAAGTTCCTTTTAGCCTCCGCTTCTTTCCTCCTTCCATGCATCCTAAAGAGTTGTGTGGCAGTATTTGCACATGAGGATGTGGTTACTTAGTGCTGTTTTACTCATCTTCATATACAGTGCGATGATCACATTTTATGAATGCGGGAGAGAAAGACATTGTACTGGAACATATTAACTGCCAAGCTATCCAAAGCCTTGAGAAGGCCAAGTGACAGTGCTGTAATTCGGGGATGGGCAACAATACCCCTCAAAATGTTTTTGGACTGCAACTCCCATGTAGTATTGGCTATGTTGCCTAGGACTGATGGGAGCTGTAGGGGGAAGAAATCATCCAGAGAGCCACTTTTGTCCTTACTTGCTCTAGTCAGTTTTCTTATTCTTATTGTCTATTTGTATTTTGCCTTTTGGGCCAAACTGGGACTCAAGGTGGTTTGCAGCAGTTAGAACAAGTACAGAAAGATAAAAATGTACAAAAATCAATTAAAGTGTAACTATGGAATTAAAGAGAGCCAGTGTGATATAGTTGCCAGTGTGGTATTGTGGTTTGAGTGTTGGACTGCAGCTCTGAAGATCAGGGTTCAATTTTCCATCTCGGCCGTGAAACCCACTGGGTGACCTTGGGCAAGTCACACTCTCTCAGCCTCAGGAGAAGGCAATGGGAAACTTCCTCTCAACAAATCTTGCCAAGAAAACCCCATTAATAGGTTCACCTTAGGGTCGTCATAAGTTGGGAACGACTTGAAGGCACACAATAGCAATAGCAGTGGCATAGTGGTTTGAGCACAGGACTAGGACTGGTGATTGGGGCTCAATTTCTGCTAGGCCATGGAAACCCATTGAGTGACTTTGAAGGAGTAACACCTTCTCAGCCCCAGAAAACTCTGTGATAGGTTCACGTTAGGGTCACCATAAGTTGGAAATGACTTGAAGGCACAACAACAACAACCACTACTACTACTACTACTACTACTAATTTATTTGTATCCTGCCTCTCTGTGTAACACAACCGGGGCAGCTTACACGGTAAAACGACAACATTAAATTAAAACCGTTTAAAACAAAAATAATACGAAAAAAAATATCCAGCATTTTATTTCACAGTGCTTGCAATCAGTTTTGAAGGGCAGCAAGGAAAGAGCAAGTCTGACCTCCATAGGAAGAGAGTTGCTGATCCTGGAAGAGTTCCAGAGCATTCCCACCAGACATGCCTATGAACAGGGGTAGGCAACCTTTTTGAGCCGGGGGCCAGGTTGCTGTCCCTCAGACAATTGGGGGGGCCGGGCCGAAGCACCAAAAATAAATAAATAAATAAATAAATAAATAAATAAAAATTAATTAAAAAATAAAAATAAAAAAATATGCATGCACACTCTCTCAGCTCCAGAAAAGCCATGTGGAGATTTTGCCAAGAAAACCCCAAGAACAAGTAATAACAACAAAAATCAATATCATCATGGCGGGCAGCGGCGGCGGTGGCAGGACCGGCCTGGGGCCAGTCCAAAGGCCTCGGGGGGCTGCATCTGGCCCCTGGGCCTTAGGTTGCCTACCCCTGCCTATGAGAATGGAGGGACCAAGAGAAGGGCCTCCCTCTTCCCAGAGCTGTATAGGGCTTTATAGATCACAATAAGCTTTTAAAATTGGACTGGTAACAGATGGAAGTGTTTTAACAAGAGACGTGTGTGCTCCTTTTAATCAGCTCCAGTTCGCAGTCTGGCTGCAGCTCTTTGGACAAGCTGAAGCTTCCAAATATTCTTCAAAAGCAGCCCCCTCCATAGAATTCATTACAGTAATCCAAGGGGGATCTAACTAGGGTATCACTGTCAACAGTTAAATAGTTAATGAAATGGAAGGTTATTCATCCCTTTTTCCAAAGGAAAAAAAAAGATGAAATATTTAAAGCATGAAACCATGGTTCTAATGCAGTTCTGTGAGAATATTCCAGGCTGATTGGTTTAGAATAGAAATGGACACTATGATTATGGTTATTACTGATGAGAAGTATTAATATGATTGTGAGGATGTTTCCTTCACAAAAGGACTTCACAAACCTCTACCAAAAACATGGTATATGGGGGGTGCATTAGAAATAGCGTGGTTAAGTTTGCTTTCTTACTCCAATAGCAAGCATGGAATCAGATCGCAGCACAGATCCTGGTGGTGTTAGGGTAAAAAACAACAAAATCCACAAAAGAGCAATATCTTTATTGACTAACCAAAATGCAGAAAATGCTTCATTCAATCTTTCAAAGCTTCACTGGCTTCTTCATCAGGCATAGATGTTAAAAATCATTACAGGACAAGAAGAGAGCAGACATTAGGGTTGCAGGTCTATATGTTGTCTCAGATGTTGCTCGGTTGTCAGTTAAGATGGTATTGAGGGAGTTTAGTACAGGCAGAGGCAAAGATTGCATAGGATAGGGGTAGCCCAGATTTCAAGAGAAGTTACTTTTCTGTTGCTAATGGTACTGAAATTTTTATTACCTGTCTTGGATTGCCCTTTGTCCCTGGTCCCCACATGGCCAAGAAATGGAGTGGCCTCTGCCTGCCTTGAAATCCTTCAGAACCATCTAACTGACATCATCTCAGACAGAGCGTAGGCCTGTGACTCACTAATCTTCTTATCCTGTATAATTTTTAATATCTTTGCCTGATGAAGAAGCCATTGAAGCTCCAAAAGCTTGCATGACTTATTTTTGACTAAAATTTCTAGACTTCTTCATGAGTATATACAGAAAATATATTGAACTGCATTTGTCTACCTTCAGCCCTTTGCCTCCCTTGTTTCTTCCCTTCCGTCTTGTAGTTTTCCTCAGAGTGAAGTTCTTGAGGGCAAAGACATGTTATTCAGTAAAGATGTACATATTGATAGTGCTGAATGAAGGAGGAAGCAGAGGTCACTTGAGACAGGGTAGTTCTGGCTCAAAAGCTATCAAAATTTCCAAAGAACTCCATAGTAAAAGAGCGCTGAAAGCAAATTGTTGGTCAAGTCTATATCTTTGCTATAAGTATGTGGAATAGATGAGCTAAGTGAGGCAGGTGTAAAATAGTATGCATGAAATGACAAACAGGTGTTGAGAGAGTAGTGAAAGGAGTATAGAACTGCTTATGGGAACAGGAGTAGCAATAAATACACAGAAAAGGCTGAAGGCCAAATGAAGAAAAGACAAGACGAGATTAACACAGGAGATCTGGCTACATTTGGATTAAGTTTATGGTTTCAATTAATGATGCTAATAGATGGAAAACTTTTCCTAGTAGTAAATGTTCATGTGTTCAAAGGCTCCCCAGGATTTCACTACACACAATAAGGATTAGGTCCACTAACAATCAATAAGCTCACACTCTAACACTAGGAAACATATTCATAGGTAGCTTTGTTGGCCATGCAGCAAAATGCAACAAAATGCACAAGAGAGCAATGGGACATTTGTCACCATTTGAGGGTCACTGGAAGGACTGTAATAGAAAATGGGGCAAAACTATAAGGTAGGAAAGAAAGACACAGAGAGCTTTCTAGATGAAAACAAAGGAATCTGTCAGATGGCCAAAGTGGATGGGAAACCATGGTAGGTATTAGAAGGAACATCCCATGGACTGACCATTGAGAGAAGTGAATGGTTTTGGCATATTGAACAGAGATAAGAGATCTGTGAAGGGAAGGGAAAACAGAAAGAAAAGTTGCACTATTTAAGGGGAGAGGACACCAGCTTGAGTTTGAAAACTACTGCTGAGCCTTAATGCATTCCACTTTGAGCAGCATGATTCTTTGTATAGTTGGGCTTTCCTAAAACTCTTGGATAAATTTTACTTTGCAAAGCACTGGTATATAAGTGTTCGACCCTTCAAAAAAGGCAGTGATTTTCACAACTTTTCGGTCAAATTATACATTTTTCTAAATTGTATATAGTAGTTATATCCCACTTTTCCAGACTGTTATCTCCACAAAGCAATTTCCAATATAACAAAATATAAATGTATATGAAAACAATATTATAACTGTAAAAGGCTTATAAAATAAATTCATCTCAAGCAGCATTTTAAATAAATCACAATCCAGATGAGTAAAGATAAGATACAGAGCAATAATAATTGTAAACTTTTCAACTGTGGGTCATTTTGCAATGTAGGCTAATGAATACTGATGCAAGATCTTGACCTTCTTTGTCCTGAACAGTATGTGGCAGCCCCAATCCAACGAGGAAAAAGTCACTCAGAGTGAGTGCCTTTAAAAAAACAACCTACATATTGTGGCTGAATAGTTTTTACTATTCAGGTTCTATTTTCAGATAAATGCAGTGGCTGGTGAAAAGGCCTTGGACTTAAAGCCCTCAGGAGAGACAGCCTGTGGTTATTGTATAGGGACATTACACACTAGTTTCACAATCCTTCCTTAATGTATTTCAGCATCTGTCTTGGGTGAACTGTGAGCAGATAGTCCATGATTTTTCCCCTTTCTGGATAAAGCTGTATGGGCTTGCAGTGTGCACGTGAATTTAGGTCATAATAATATAAAGGAAAGAAATTATTTAATGGGAGGGATGAGGGCATCTTAAATGTGTCAGTGTTAGCTCTCTTAAGGGGAAAACATGCTTAACGTTGTGCTGTTGTTGTTCAGAACAAGGGAGGATGGTTTGGTATTGGCTGGTACACATGTCTCATAATCCTTGAGTCTTGGATTTCAGAGGTACAGAACAGATGGACATAATGTCCTACCTAGAAGGGGTAGGAGGCATTTTGGGTTCCACTATGACTTATGTTATAATTTAAGTTTGTGAGGCATGCTGTACATTTGGACAAACATGGAGCAAAAAAGAAATAATTGTTGGAATTAAATATATGTTTCACCTTTTCAATCTGTTACATGGTTTGTTGTTGTTGACTGCCCTCAAGTTGACTTTGACTTATGGCAACCCTATAAATCAGAGTCCTCTAGGTCCCTGTGTCTTCAACAGTGAGGCTCAGGTCTTGCAGATTTAGAGTCGTGGCATCCTTGATTGAATGTATACATCTGGAATGTGGTATTTCTCTTTACTTCTTATTATTCTTATTCTTATTCTTATTAAAGTTTATTTCTAGAGCGCTGTCGGTGTACACAGCGCTGTACAAAAGACAATCAAGGATAAAACAGAATAAAACCTGCCAAAGGTGTACAATCTAAGTACAAACAATGGGTAAAATAATAAAAGTCAATTAAAACAAAAACAATTACAATAATTAATAACGACATCCACTGTAAACACAAGTGACAGAAAAAGGAATTGTATATCAAGCAATGCCAGGGAATGTCTCCCTGAATAAGGTGGTCTTTAACTTGGATTTAAAAGTGGACAAAGAAGTAATGGCCCATGTTTGAGGGGGAAGAAGGTTCCAGGAGTGAGGGGCGGCAAGCGAGAAGGGGTGAATCCGAGATGGAGCAGTGGAGATCCTAGGTTGGGACAGCAGGCCTTGTGTACTAGAACGAAGGGTATGGGTGGGAAAGTAAGGAGAGAGAAGGTCAGATAAGTAAAGAGGGGCTAGCCCATGCAGGGCTTTGAAAGTTAGCAACAAAAGCTTATATTGGATATGGAAGGGGAAGGGAAGCCAGTGAAGAGAAGACAGCAAAGGGGAAACGTGGTCAAAGCGGCGAGCTGAAGTAATGATACGAGCGGCTGAATGTTGAACAGAAATTAAAGGGCAAAGATGAGAGAGGGGAAGCCCAGCTAGAAGGAGATTACAATAATCTAATCGGGAGACCACCAAAGCGTGGACCAGAGTTTTGGCAGTGGAGGCCGAAAGAAAGGGATGGATTTTGGCAATGTTATAAAGGAAAAATCTGCAGGCTTTGGCTGTGGCCTGAGTATGGGGAATAAAAGACAGTGAGGAATCAAAAATGAAACCGAGACTGCGGGCTTCCTGGACTCGACAAATAGAAGAATACCTATTGCCTTCTACCTTACTTATTGTCTCATCTAGTGAGACGTCTTCTCATAATATGGCCAAAGTACAACAGCCTCAGTTTAGTCATCATGGTTTCTAGGGACAGTTCAGACTTTATTTGCTCTGTGACCATTTATTTGTCTTTTTAGCAGTCTACCATGTCTGCAGAACTTTTCTCTAACGTTACATTGTAAATCAATTGAAAGCTGTCTAGCTTTCACAAGCATACATAGAAATGGGAAATACGATGGCATGTACAAGCCCAAATTTGGTATTTAATTATATATCTTTACACTTCAGTGTCTTGTCTAGTTTCTTCATTACTGTCCTTCTAAGTCCTAGTCTTCTCATTTCTTGACTGCAGACTCTATTCTAGTTACTCATTGAGACAAAGTATGGAAAATCTTCATAGTCTACTTTGAAATTGTGTAGGTCATTTGAAAGAACTAGAAAAGATCCTAAAATTCAAAGACATACAACTAAGCACAAAAGTCAGAATCATACAAGCCATCGTATTCCCTCTTACCATGTATGGATGTGAGAGCTGGACAGTCAAGAAAAAAGACAGGAGGAAAATCAACTAATTTGAGTTGTGGTGCTGGAGAAGAGTGCTGAGGATCCTATGGATAACCAAAAGGACAAACAAATGGGTCCTAGAGCAGATCAAGCCAGAAATATTCCTAGAAGCCAAGATGACAACACTTAAATTGTTGTACTTTGGACCCATCATGAAAAGGCATGAATCGTTGGAAAAGACAATAATGCTAGGAAAGGTGGAGGGAAGAAGAAAGAGAGGAAGGCCACATGCTAGATGGATGGACTTTATTAAAGAGACCACGAATATGAGTTTGCAGGAGCTGGGCAGAGCAGTAGAGGATGGGGGGCCTGGAGACATCTCATCCATAGGGTCGCCATGGGTTGAGATCGACTCAAAGGCAGTTAACAACAACAACAACAACAACAACAAAGGTCACCTGTGTTCATTATTTTTGTTTGCTTACTATTCAACTGCAAGCCTGTACTCTTTTTTTAAAAAATACCTTTTTTGAATTATTGTTTCAAGTTTGCTATTTTCTGCTAGCAGTATGGTGTCATCTGCAAATTGTTTATGTTCCTTTCTCAAAAGTACTTTCAATTTTTACACCCCCTTCCTTTGAGGTGTATGGTATTTTTGGCATACAAATTAAACAGTTAGGGTGATAAGATGCAGCCTTGCCTGACCCCCTTACTGATTGGAAACCATTCTGTTTCTCTGTATTTTGTCCTAACAGTAGTAGCCTCTTGTCCTGAGTACAGGTTACACATCAGGACAATGCTGTGACACACTCAAGCCTTTAAACTGAGTTCTTTAAAGGAGGGAAACAGTATTCTAGAGGACAAGGCAACACCAAGTACTGGGGACAACAGCCTCAGTGATAGTTGGGGAATGATGGCAATAGTGCAAAAATCCACCTGCGGGCAGAAAAACAACATCAAAGAAGCAAGTGAATAGAATTACTTACGTTTAAGATGTTTGTCCACTAATACACAGACCATGGGAAGTAAAAAAATAAAAACAAACATGAACTCTTAAAGCTGAACTTAAACAGGAAGGCAAATGTGACTTAATATGTTGGAATGAGTTTCATATTTGGCATGTAGTAAGAGAGGAGTATAACCTGTTCCAAATAAGAGAGAAGCATTATGTGTCAGGAATGTGTACATCTGTGAGTAAATCCATGACTTAAAGCATGGCAGACAGTTTGAGAACATTTGATTAAGAAGTTAACTTTTATAAATTAAAGTGGAGAGAAAGAACAGTGTTATCAGCGTGATGGTCTACCATAGGCCTCCAAAGCCAGACTGAAGATTGGGATGTTGCCCTCCTAAAACATTCAAAAGGACAGAAATAGTAGCAATGGGAGACTTCAACCACCTTGATCGTTGCTGGAAGTCAAACTCTGATGAGAATGTAAGGTCCAGCAAATTCCTCACTAGCCTTGCAGACAGTTTCATTGTACAGGAGATGAAGGAGGCAACAAGGGGATCAGCTATTCTGGATTTGATCCTTACCAACAGAGTCATGCTAGACTAATCTACCCATTTGTAATAGAGTTAGAAACTTTGGTAGAAAAGGGGAATGTTGTGGAGGTAGTATATCTTGTTTCAGTAAGGCTTTTGACAAGGTCCCCCATGACATTCTTATGGACAAGCTGGTAAAATGTGGACTGGATATGCTGCTGTTGAGAAGATTTTTAAGTGATTGATGGATTGAAGCCAAAGAGTGCTCAGCTGTGTTTCTTCTTCATCCTGAGGAGGAGTGACTACTAGGGTGCCTCAGAGTTGTGTCCTGGGCCCAACATTGTTCATCTTCTTTAAAAAATAACTTATATGATGGAATAGAGTAGTGGAAGGGCTATCTAATACTTGCAAGGACAAGATCAGGATTCAAAATTACTTTCACAGACTGGTGAATGGGTCTCAACAAGGATAAATATACTATGTTTGGGCAGGAATGCACAACTATAGAGTTATCAACATCTGGCAAGACAACAGAACACATGAAAAAGATCTTTGGGTCTTATTAGAATGCAAGCTGAACATGAGTCAGCAATGTGATCTGACAGCCAAAAAAGCAAATGTAATTCTAGGTTACATCAACAGGAATATAGTGAAGAGATCAAAGGAAGCAACAATACCTCTCTATTTGACTTTGGTCAGACCTCACCTAGAATAATTTGTTCAATTCTGGGCATCCCAGTTCAAGAAGGCTATTAATGAGTTGGAACGCGTACAGAAGAATGTGACCAAAATGGTTAAAGGCAAGGAAACTAAGCCCTGTGAGGAGTGGCTTGGAAAGTAGGGTATGTTTAGCATGGAGAAGATTGAGAGGTGACATAATAGTCATCTTAAAATATTTGAAGGGATGTTACATAGAAGATGGAGAAAGTGTGTTTTCTGTAGCTCCAGAAATTAGAACATGAATCCCTGGATTCGAATTACAAAAGAAGTTTCCATCTGAATATTGGGAAGAGCTTCCAGATGAAAGAACTGTTTGACATTGCAATGGATTGGCTTGGAGAGAGGCGGACTCTCTTTCATTGGAGGTCTTTCAGCAGAGGTTGGATAGCCATGTTTTGGGAGTGCTTTAGTTGTGTATGCTTACATGAGAGCAATTGGACTAGAGGCCCTTGGGGTGCTTTTTAGCTCTATGGATGCATGTTTCTGTGACTAGCAGGGGCTCTCCAGGGTTTCAGATAGGAGCCTTTTCCAGCCCTAGCTGAAGATGTCAAAGACTGAACTGGGAACCTTGCATGAACTCTTACCATCGAGCTACACCGTTTCTTCTAAAAATCTCTTCATTTACAGTCCTTTTGCATTGTTAATGTACAGAGAGCTTTGCTCTTCCTCAAAATAACCCTGTGAGATATATTACTATTATTTCCTTTTTATACATGAGAGTGCACCAAATACTAAATAGGAATTCTGGTTAAAATGAAATACTGTGTAACAAATTCATAATTTAAATCTAGTTCTTAGTGCCATGTCCAAATGTCCACACACACCATCACTTAATCCACTGGAAGGCATCACTTCTTTGCAAAGAAGCAGCATTACTTCTGAGGACCAGTGACAGTTTTAGCTTTATGCATAATGTTAGGCCTAAGCAGACTGCCAGAAATAGTGCACATTAAATTGAGGCACTGCCCTGGTTCAGTGCTAGGGAATCATGGGAACTGTATTTTTTTCTGGGACATTGAGCCTTCTCTGTCAGAGAGCTCTGGTGCCACAATAAATTATAGTTCCCATGATTCCCTAGTACTGAGCCAGGGCAGTGCCTCAATTTAATGTGCACTATTTCTGGCAGTCTGCTTAGGCCCGTTGTTTCCTTAGAAAGAGCCTGACACTCAGAACTGATCCAATATTTACAAGCCTGCTGAAAGCATAGCATTTTCTGGGGTGATTTGAAGGAAAGGGGACACCCTTATATCCTGGCTAAGATTTTGTTATTGAAGGAGAAGAACAAATCTATTATGTTTGCATCATTTCCTCGTTAATTTGTAAGGGGAAGAGCAGTAGCTCACTGGTAATGCATATGCTATCCATTTAAAAAAATCTCTGTTTAATCCCTGGAATCTATTACTAGGGTGAGAAAAATGAATTTAAAACCCTGGAAAGCCAGTTTGTTTAGTCCAAGGGTAAGCAATTGTGACTCACCAGATGTTTTTGATTTACAGTTCCTATCAGCCCTTGCCAGTGAAGCCAGTGTTGAGCAATTAAAGGAGCTGCAGTCCAAAAACATCAGGAGGGCATAGTTAACATTTCCTAGAAGTTTATCACACGGGAGTGATCCCATGCAAAATGGGGTTTTAAATCGAAAAAAATCCACAAAAGCAGATTGATTTTCACACGACGTCATTGTTAATGTGTCGTTAACCTGAACAGAAAGTCAACAAAACCCACAAAAGCGGGTTGATTTTCACAGGGTTAATGAGCATTAATGCAACATTAATCCAAATGGAAAATAGACAAAACCTGCTCCTTTTTACTTTCGGAAAATCCCAAAAGTGAAAAGGAGTGGTTATTGTCTACTTTCTGTTCGGGTTAATTTCACATTAATCCCGATGTGTGTGAAAATCAACTAGTTTTTGTGGGTTTTTCCTGCCTTTTAAATCCTCTTTCTGCACAGGATTTTTGCACTTTCCCCCATGGGGTAAATTCTCTAGTGCAGACAGTATTTAGATAGACCAGTGGTTCCCAAGCTTTTATATGCCCTACACCCCTAGAAAATATTTAATTATTGTTCACACAAAAGTAATATCACACTTAAAGATGAAGAAATTTAATTTCTAATTTTTGAACCACATACAATACTGTGGGTGAACAAATTGCACTTTAAAAATAAGCTTTTAACTCAGTGCCTAAAATGCAAATCTAAATTGAGCAATTAGATTCTAATTTATTCTGAAAAAATTGAGCGATGGCTTGTAACTTGTCACTCAAGGATACAAGCCACTCTTTGTCACACACCCTGAAATTTCACCTCACAGTCCCTGAGGATGCAAGCTGGGAACCCCTGAGATATACAATTGATTTGGCTTAATATAAAGCTGCTTCCTCTCTAAATCACAGCTCCGGAAAGCATGATCTCAATATGACTGCCAATGGATTAATTTGTAACTCACTGCCTATTTTTTCCACCTATTTGTAGGGATTCAAAGGAATATCACATCCCAATATCACCTTGCCACTTCTTTCTAGGATTTAGTTTTCAAATTTTCTGGCAACAAACTGCCAGAATGCTTCATGAGATGGGCTGTTTGATGATATATTTTTGGATGGTGAATGTGGAACTTAATATTTACTACTCATGCCTCTAATATGACCTGGGTGATTACAGCAGTGATTTGTTAGAAAGTGTTTGACCGAATTTTTTTTTAAAAAAATACTTTCCACAAATGTACTTGTCTTCCCTAATTTACAGGGGCCTTAAGACTGTTTCTCAGTACATAAGGCATTGTTGTTTCTTTGCAGAAAGAGTACATTTTAAATTGTACTTTCAAGGGCTGTGTGTACAGGCAAAAAAAAAAAAAAAAAAAAATTCTTAACTCAGAATAAATTATGTAAATAATGCATCAGTACAGGCAAGTGCAGTATGCTGGACAGTTTTACAGGATCTGATTAATTATAATTATAATGTCGGTTTATCATTTGTACACTATACATTGAAAATAACACTAGAAATTATAATGATAGCAGGATAAATGTAATTAACTATTTGCAATATTTAGACTTTTAGCAAAAAGAAAATAGACTGTTTTGGCAAAGACTGGACTTTTAGACAGAAAGAAAGAAGCTGGGGGAGGTAAGGGAAGTAATGGGGAGGAGGGCAATAGGAAGATCATGCTAGTACAGGGCAGCATGCAAGGCACAAAACCTTAAGCTCTTGAGCCCAACATTTTGATCAAAGTCTTCTTGGGTTTCCAAGCTTTCAACAAATACTTTGTGCATTGACATTTTCCCTCTCTTTGCAGCTTTTTGGTCTGCATGCACAAACAGGATATCCTTCATCAGATTTCACTTCTGTCTTGGAATTCACAGTGATCTGGCCTTTTAGCTTTGATTCTTCAGCAGAAATGTCCTTCTTCTGTGACTGAGAGAAAGAATCATAGTGAAAATTAGCCAGTTCATTTATGTTATAGAGTAAAGCAATACAGATTGACTCTCCCTTATCTGGAATTCTGAAATCTGAAATACTCCAGATAGGTGGCGGAAATAGTGATACCTTTGCTTTCTTATGGTTCAGTATTCACAAACTTTGTTTTATGCATAAAATTATTACAAATTATCTGAAATACTCCAGATAGGTGACAGAAATAGTGATATCTTTGCTTTCTTATGGTTCAGTATTCACAAACTTTGTTTCATGCATAAAATTATTACAAATATTATGTATAAAATTACCTTCAGTCTATTTGTATATGGTGCATACAAGACATAAATGAATTTCATGTTTAGGCTTGGGTCTCATCTCCAATGTATCTCATTATTTATACACATATATTCCAAAATCTGAAATGCAAAACACTTCTGGCCCCAAGCATTTCGGATAAAGGAGACTGAACCTTTAAGATGCAAGGAAAAGCCTACCATATTGCTGGGTAGGCAGCTCTGAAGCAGACACATAAGGAGATGGGAAACTGTTTTGGGGGATTACAAAGAACTGACCCTATGGAACTCATAGGCAGGTGCATATCTTAGGCACAATGTACAAGCAGATGCATTGACTCTATTGTGCATCTCTAGGAAACCAGAGGGAGTTCCTAGATTGAAGAGCGGATGCTACTCTCAGAAGCACAAGAACTGGAAAAGCTAGGGAGAAACGATTGCACAGATGTATTAGTATCCCATGGTGATGATAATGAGAGAGGAAAAAGAGTGAGCAGGTGGTGATGGGGAGTCTAGCCTAGCTCTTGTATGTATTCTTTCCAACACAGTTAGAGCTGGTACGGAGGGTGGCCTGAGTCAGTCAGCAGTACTCCATAAGTATTTGTTCATCCACTTGTGCAAAGTGCTCTCTCACCTTCTCCATCTGCTTAATCCTCTCTCTTGCTGCACTTTCTGGTGCGAAGCAAATCTTCATCAACCACAGAGACAGCCACTTGCTTTTTGGGAGCAGGATGTTGCCTGGAGATATCATTAACACAGCCCTAGAGGCTGCTCTTATTTTGTGTTGATGGTGAGGATTAATGGTGGCTGTGGCACCTGGCAGTCTGGCTTGTTAAAATGCACTAGACGCTTTAAAAACTGAACAGTGCTAGAAATGCGGATAGGGAAATGGGAAGGAGTATTGTGTTTCCATTGAGCCATTGCTCTTCTCATGCCTTCCATCTTTCTGTTGGATGCTCTAGTTTGTGCCTGGGCCAGAATCCTGCATCTGGTATCAGGATGAAAAGCAACCTATTTTAGAATTTAGAGTATAAATCCCAGATCCTGCTCTGCTCAGTTGAAACTGATACAGTAAAAATAGTGTTTTACTAGTCAAGGAAAGCCTTGTATGGCTCTTAGTATCTTTTGTGTTTATGGAAATACTTTAAAGATTACATTTATAGATATCTAATTAAACAGCCATGTGAGCCAGCGTGGTATAGTGGTTTGAATATTGGACTATGACTCTGGTGAACAGGGTTCAAAACTTAGCCGTGGAAGCCCACTGGGTGACCTTGGGCAAATCACACTCTCTCAGCCTCAGGGAAAGGCAAAAGCAAGCCTGTCTCTGAACAAATCTTGCCAAGAAAACTCAGTGATAGGTTTGCTTTAAAGTTGCCATATGTTGAAAATTACTTGAAGACACACAACAACAAGTTAAAGCCAGTGTGAGGTGTGATGGCAGAGAAATAGCGCAACCTCTCATAAGTTTCTGTTCTGACCACAGTCTAGAGTACCGGGATGTCTATTTCTTAGATTCTACATCCATAAGACTACTGACACTTGTAAAAAAAAAAAAACTTTCTGAGAAGGAGAGAGAAGGAAGCTCCTTAAGGCTGTTGCTGCAGTGTCTGGAGCCAAGTTGACCATCTTCCCAGTATTTTTTCAGAGAGAGGCACAACATTGCTACTTTTTGGGATGAATCCCTCAGTCGGCATGCCCATCACTGTACAGTATATTCTGTGTTTTATTATGCTTCTAGACCAGGGGTAGGCAACCTAAGGCCCGGGGGCCGGATGCGGCCCCCTGAGGCCTTTGGACCGGCCCCAGGCTGGTCCTGCCGCCGCCGCCGCCTGCCATAATGATATTGATTATTGTTGTTATTACTTGTTCTTGGGGTTTTCTTGGCAAAATCTCCACAGGGGTTTTGCCATGGCTTTTCTGGGGCTGAGAGAGAGTGCATGCATATTTTTTAAAAAAAAAATTAAAAATTTATTTATTTATTTATTTATTTATTTATTTATGGTGCTTTGGCCCTCCAATTGTCTGAGGGACAGCAACCCGGCCCCCGGCTCAAAAAGGTTGCCTACCCCTGTTCTAGACAGTTAAAAAGTGTCAGAGGCTACCCTTTTCAACTGTTCTCCCTTCCTGCCCTGGGAAATCATGGATATAAAAATAAACTTATCAATTCTGTTTATTCCCAAGAATTTGGATACAAACAGCTCCTTCTAGGGAAACCTTGTTAATGACCCTAAGGACAAACAGCTACACCAGTGGGAGGCAGCTTCCTTACAGCCTGCTTATGGAGAAAATGTATAAAGCAAAGCCAGCTAGTCTATAACAGAGTCACTCTCAGAAAATGTGAGATGAACAAAAATAGAACTGGCAGCATCCAAGCAGGAGAGGAACTGTGCTTTGTAATGCATTTCCATTTTAGTCACCTGTAGTTCTATCAGCAGCACGTTGGTAGTGCTAAAACAAATAAATTTTATTTTTAAATCTAAACCACATCTTTAGTGTTTTACATTCCTACTTCATCTTGAATCCTAAATGGGTAAGTGCAGGAATGTCACTTGTGCCAAGAAGAGTTATTTATACCACTGGAACATCTTTAGTCTAAAGGACACGTTTTAGATTGTGAATTCAGCTACAATTTAAAGAGCTCCAGATTGCCTATTCAGTTTGCAACATTTGTTGTCTCCCGTACTAGAAATTATATGGGGTTGTAGAAGGACAAGAACAGAAATGTTTTCAGCCTTCTTACCCTTTCTAGAAATGTTTCAAATTGTGTTCCTTCTGTCAGAAGCTCAAAAGGGTGAAGACTCTGGCCTAAATCCAGCTGCTGTCTGCTAATGAAGTAGATCCATAGTTAAGTCTACACACACTTAAGTAGAATTGATTTAGTGGATATACCCTTGTTGAGAGTAGCAATTACATTTAGGCCTCTGAGTGCAAGTTACTTATCTCTCAGGGTTCTGTCTCTTGCCTTTTGCAATCATGGGTAGAAAACATCCCCCAACTTATCAGGGATCTAGGTAAAAGTAAAGGTATTCGCTGTTGACAAGGTTGTCAAGTCGTGTCTGACCATGGGGGTGGGGGGGTTGTGCTCATCTCCATTATTACTAAGCTGAAAAGTCAGTGTTGTCAGAGACTACTCTGTGATCGTGTGGCCAGTAAGGTTGCACAGAACACCGTTTACCGTCCCACTGAGAAATGGGACCTATTTATCTACTTGCATTTGCATGCTTTTGAACTGCTAGACTGGCAGAAGCTGGGTGCTCATCCCATCATGCAACACCCAGGCCTCAAACTACCAACTTGCTGATTTTGCAGTCAACAGAGTCAGCGTCTTAACCACTTGAGCCATAACATCCCAGGGATCTACAGTGTCCTTAGTTCCCAGTGGGAGGCCTCTTTATCTGGATACACTATTATGTACAGGAACACCAGGTGTTAGAGAATAATGGGGAACCACGTCTTACTACCTGCCATCCAGGTTGCTGTTTTAAATTTCAGCTCCCATAAATCCCAAACAGCACCAGCATTGGTCAAATATTACAGGAACTGTAGTCCAAAACATCTGGAAGGCACCATGTTGTCTACCCAGATTCCAGGTCCTTTCTTGTTTTGTATATAACAAGATTCCCTTGCTATTTTTGCAAACAATTTAGTAAAATTTGGAATAGACAATGCTCCTGTTGGGTAGATTTGTAATTGGTTGACTGAAGGAACCCAAAGGGTGCTCACCAATGGCTCCTCTTCATCCTGGAGAGATATGACTAGTGGGGTGCCAAAGAGTTTTTTCCTGGGCCCAGGGCTGTTCAGTATCTTTATAAATGACTTGGATGATGGAATAGATGGCATGCTTATCAAATTTTCAGATGATACCAATAATAATAATAATAATAATAATAATAATAATAATAATAATAGTATTTATACCCCGCCCCTCTGCATAGCAATCGGGGCTGCTATCATGTCACCTCTTAACCTTATTTACTCCAGGATAAACATATCCAGCTTCCTAAAACACTCTTCATAGGGCAAGGTTTCTAGACCATATAGGAACCCCTCCTCTGGACACATTCCAGCTTGTCAGTACCCTTCCTAAATTGTGGTGCCCAGAACTGAATACAGTATTCCAGGTAAGGTCTGACTAGTGCAAAATACAGCGGGACCATTACCTAGAGCCCTTTGTTGTGATGTTGGGCAGCTGTTCACATACGTAAACTGCTGTGCTGCCTGATGTGGCAGCAAGTTGATCACTCCTGAGATCAGAATGAGTTGCCAGCATTGATCATATAGCCAGGCACCTTTTTCTGACCTCAAAGTGAATGAATTGCTGTGGCAGTGGCTGAACAAAGCGGCACAGTGGGACGCATTTCAAACAGCCACTTGACATTACAAGCAAGGGAGTATTTTTAGTCCATTTTAAGAGGGGTATACCCCAGATTTGGAGTTGAATAGGCCAGACGTTGTCCAGACTGTTCATGGTAGACTTAGGATTGGGCTCTGTGTTGTCTGGACTGTCCATCAAAAGGACGGGGGAGGCTGGTTTATTTGGCCCATGCAGACAGGGCCATAATTAATGGAACAGCCACACAACTGCTTCATTCAGATTGACAGAGGATGAGCATATGTTCATAGCTTGCAGACCAGACAAACATGCCCTCAGTCCATATTTCATATGCACTTGGGAAAGGAATGTGACAATCCATAGATAAAAAGGAGCAGGCATAGGTTTTCCTCAGCAGTAACTGGAGTACGTGCAGTATGGGTTGTGGGAAACAAACACACATAACACACATCACCCAGGCCTCCTGGTCCTCTTGCCTGCCAGCTGAGAGGATTTACCCTGAGTGAGATTTCAAGCCACTGGGGATGCCCATCTGTGACTCATGCTCTAGCCAGTGTTAAGTAAGGTGGTGATGTAGCTCTGTGGCTTTCCCTTTTCTTATTGTACATTAATTTTTCTTTTTTCTCTCTTCTCTCCTCGGCTTCCCCTCACCACCTGGAGCAGCAGCGACCAGTAAAGCAGTCTCTGAGCAAATCACTCTGTAGGGAATCTCACTGGAAGTGCCTGGTTCTCTCCCTTCTCATGTATGGCTGTATGGGAGCCATGACCTGGTGCCATGTGACTAAGGTGACCCGGCTGACATTCAATAGCGCCTACAAGGGGAAGTCCATGATGTACCATGACAGTCCATGCTCTAATGGTTATGTCTACATACCCTTGGCCTTCCTTGTGATGCTCTATGTGGTTTATCTGGTAGAGTGCTGGCATTGCTACACCCGTAATGAACTCCAGTACAAAGTGGATGTGGAGAGTGTGCATGAACGTGTCCAGAGGATGCAGCAGGCCACACCATGCATCTGGTGGAAAGCCATCAGCTACCATTATGTCAGGAGAACCCGCCAGGTCACCCGCTACCGCAATGGGGATGCTTATACCACCACCCAAGTGTACCATGAGAGGGTCAACACCCATGTGGCAGAAGCAGAGTTTGACTACTCTAACTGTGGGGTGAAGGACATCTCAAAGGACCTGATTGACCTGGAGAATTTCCCAGCCACTCGGCTTCGCTTCACCAAGTGCTTCAGTTTTGCCAATGTGGAGTCTGAAAATTCTTATTTGACCCAGAGGGCACGCTTCTTCACGGAAAATGAGGGATTGGATGACTACATGGAGGCAAGGGAAGGCATGCACCTCAAGAATGTGGACTTCAAAGAGTATATGGTGGCCTTCTCAGACCCAGACAACCTTCCTTGGTATGTTTCCCACTATGTCTTCTGGGTTGCTTCTCTCTTAACTTTGTCCTGGCCCTTGCGAGTCTTGAATGAGTATCACACTTCTTTTGTCCACTACCATGTAGAGAAACTCTTTGGGTTTGATTATGTGGCAGTAACTCCAGCTGAAGAACGTCCTTTCTGCCGGAGAATGCCAAGGGTCAACACTGTCGATAGTACTGAGCTAGAGTGGCACATCCGATCCAATCAGCAGCTGGTGCCCAGCTACTCAGAGGCTGTCCTCATGGACTTGGTGGGATTGTCTGGCTGTACTACTTACTCCTCCTGCCGCTATGGGAGCTACAGACAAAACTGTGAGCAGTGTCACAGGACTATGAGCAGCTCGTCTATCTTCTCCCGCAGCGCCCTAAGTATTTGCAATGGCAGCCCCAGGATCCCTTTTAGCAGCAGCCGTTTCTCACTGGGGCGCCTCTATGGCTCACGGCGCAGCTGCCTTTGGCAAAGCCGGAGTGGGAGCCTAAATGAACAGAGCTGCCCAACTGAGCAGACCCGCCTATCCAGTCAAGTCACTATGGAAGAGGAAGATCCTCCTCCTTACCAGGATGCTCTCTACTTTCCCATTCTCATTGTACATCGAAATGAGGGTTGCCTCAACCATGATCACCGCCATCTACATCGAAATGGGTCCTGTGTGGAGACCTCACTGTGAGGGTAGGAGAACTACTCACAAGAACTGCCCTATAACCAGATATGGTTGGGGTACAGATAGGGTATAGCACAGAAACATAGGTCCTAACTATTAGCTGTTTGAGTCAGACAAGATTGTTCCTTCTCATGATCCCACAGAGGACTCATCAGTTCCTAAGTCCTGTTCTGGCTCTGGAGACCTGTAGTGACTTTGTCATAAGGTAGGCAGCTGACAGAAACCACAGCACAGAATTGCAGATAACCACATGCAAAAAACTAACCAAATATAAAAAAAGTGGAAAGGAGAGCCAGTAACAGCTAGAGTACTGGGCTTATTTCTTTTCAACTGCCTCCAACTAACCAAACCACTTTAACAATACCTAGTAGGAACTCTCTCTGGGGGCTGTTACTCCAGCTTTGTACTTCAGCATAGGAATCCATTGGCAGTGTGGCATGTTTTCTTCACAAGCAAGTCAAATATTAGTGCTGTTTTCCAGGCACAAGGAGCTGAAAATAGTTGAGAAGCAGCTACAAGTCAGACCTTTTTCATTTTTTCAAGTCCGTGCTCCGACTGTTACACTGTTCTCAGCTGCTGAGGATATAAGATCTTAGGACATTTCCTTGGAAAGCCCTGATGTTTCACATCTGAGAATCAGCATCTCATAGGTAAAGCTTAAAGCATTCAGCCCATATTCTCCCCCCCCCCCTTTTCTTTTTGTGGCAGCAGAAAGCAAGAGTGAACAGGGAACCTACAAAGGAAATCCCAAAGTTTAATACAGCCTGGAATCCAAGCACAGGACAGTGTACAAAGTAAGCCACAGAATCTGCTGTGTGTGTTCAGTGTCTGCTGCTGGCATCGGAATGAATGTCATGGGGAAGTAGGAATGAGTAGGGAACTTGGGATATCTGAAGTGAGTGAAACTTAGCAATAATGAAGTCACCCAGGCAAAAAATCTAGTATCAAGGGAGGTTCTGAGAGGTTCAGTTGCAGTTTATCTATTAATAATACAGGAATAGGTTGGTGTGAAGGTACAGTGTTTGTGTGTGACTAGGGTGAATTTTACTCCAATATCTGAAGCTGTCTGCTTGCTGATGTTCCCTGGAATATGAAAGGAAGCACTTAATTCTAAACATGAAATATAAATTGTGTTAGGATTGGTTAAGGGTGTGTGTGTGAGAGAGAGAAATTGTTGGGGGAGATGTCTCAAGCCTGTTTTTTCTTGTTGAAACAAAATGCAGTCAGTAATGTCTCTTTGGACAGATTGTTTGTGAGGAGAGGAGACAGCCCTTTGTGTCTGCACCTATTAAGGTTCCTCCTCCCTCCCAGCACATGCCACTGGTGCAGAAGCTGGTTGATGATGTATTAAACTTCCCAGGACAAAGGAATCCAAATGTTTTTTACTACAGTTGCCATTGATCCCAACCAACATGGTCAGTGGTAAGGGATAATGAGAGCTGGAGTCAAGAATTCTGGAGGGCATCAGGTTGGAGGAGGGGCTGGTATTGTAAGTGATCAACTGAGCCCTAGGAACAAGCAATACCTGCACTCATTTATGGATAGAATGATTTAAAGACAATAGAACAGGGGTCAGCAAGATTTACTTACCTGGGAATGGTTGCTGGTCCCCAGGTCTTCCGCCGGGCCGGGGGGGGGAATGCGCGCACGCGCTGCCGCCATTTTGTTTGCCAAAATGGTGGCTGTGACTCGTTTGCACATGCGCAGTACTCCTGTGCATGCGCGAACCAGCCACGGGCGCCATTTTGGAAAACAAAATGGTGGCTGCGATGCACGTGGCAGCGGCACGGGGGTCGGCGGGGGCCAGTCGGCAGAGGTCAGTGGGCCGGGTGCGGTCCATGGGCCGTAGGTTGCCGACCCCTGTAATAGAAAGTACAGTGGGCCTGTGCTATCCTCTGGTGTTTGGTTCAAGGATCCCCCATGGATACCAAAAGCCACGGATGCTCAAGTCCCATTAAACACAGTGGCATAGTCAATGGTGTCCCTTACATAAGAAAACAAAATCAAGGTTTGCTTTTGGGATAATGATGATGATGATGATGATGATGACTGGAATATTTTCAAGCTGTGAATAGTTGAATCCATGGATGCAGAAACCATACATGCAGAGTGCCGACTATATCACTAATTAATTCTTTAAGGGCTTATACAGAACTGTGTTTTCCCTGGAGTTATCCAAATTTGTAAGAAGAAAGTCAGAAATTCAGCACCATCTGCTGTTTTGGATAAGGGTAGAATCACACATCATTCCCAAACAAATGTTAATAGAGTAATTAGAGTTTAATTTTAAGGAGCTCATTCCACTATTAGGTCTATGTCTTTGATTTGTGTCATTCCAGAATGGTGCCTCATAACCAGTTAGAATTTCTCCATTCAATCCAATGATGGCAATTTAGCATTTTTACTAATTGTGTGTGTTTATTTTAAACAAAACTAAATGGTATGCCCAAGGGAATGGTGAAAAAACAGGTTTGTAGAGGAGGAGGTTTGCATCTGAGCCTGATAGCTGAAATTTACAAAAGAGGAAAAAATTGGGGAGTATCCAATAAAATCCTGCAACCTGCAATTTGCAATTAGAACACTGTCAACAGTGCAAATTGAGTTTTGGTGATTTGCTTCCAGGATTAGGCCACTACAGGATACCAGAGTTTCATGTCCTTCTAGTTTATTGGTTTCAAAGGGACTTTACTAATTCTCAAGGCAAGATTGGGAAGACCTCTGGTTCCCCTCTGGTAGGCCTTGAAGCTCTAATCTTAGACCAAGGATTAGCAAGTGTGGCTTGTGGGCTACCTACAGTCCCAAGGACATTTTTTCCTCTTTTGGTCCCCCAGTTACAGCAGCAACAGCAAGTACATTTCTATACCACGTATCAGTGCATTTAAGCACTCCCTAAGTGGTTTACACTATGTAAGCGAATTGGCCTCAACAAGCTGGGTACTCATTTTAGAGACCTATGGAAGGATGCCAGGCTGAGTTGACCCTGGAGCTCTGGGTTTGAACACACAACCACTGTGCCACCGGGGCCTTCTGGGGGCTCCAAACCTTCCCCATTCTGTGCATTTCCACTCTTGGGCCCACTGCAGTCTGAAATGGTCCTGGAAGTAGAAAATTGGCTCCCAAGCTCTTTGGAATTTGTCCACTGACTTAGACTTTCGTTGCTGTGTAAAAACTTTTCTCAGGGTTTTGGGAGGATGCAGATGGCTGGCCCTGGGCCGCCCTGGGAAGCGGAGGATCGAGGCCGAGGCTGCCGGACGCCTCAGCCTTGAGCCTCCCTTTTGCCAGCCCAGAAAAGAGCGGCAAAATGCCGCTCCTTTCAAAGCTGGCAAAAAGGGCACCCTAAGAGCAGGTGCACGGCTCTTTAGCACCCCCTCCAGTGCAGTGCATCAAAAGGTTGTGCCAGAAGGATGTCCTGACACCGCGCACCATGCATAATGGCGCGTGGTGTCAGGACATCTTCGGGGAGGGGTTGAGGTGGCCGGCGTGCGGCTGTCCCTCCCCATCCCTGCCTCCAGGACGGCCCAAAGGGCCCATCTGTAGAGGCCCTTTGTTTCCTTGGGAAATCCAGCCATGCTTGTCCAATCCATGAAGATTTTAAGACTGTGTAAGGGGAATGAGAAAAACTATCGCCTTTCCTCTGCAGAAGAAAAGCATGAAGTTGACTAGTTTGCCCCAATTTAGCACTCTCTATCTGATATAGCAGGGGTCCCCACACTTTTTGATCTGGGGGCCGGTTAGCTGGCCCCCAGATTTTCAGGGGTCTGGAGACGCGCACGCGCATGCGCACTACTCCGGCGCCATTTTGTCTTCCAAAATGGTGTCCGGAGTTGTGTGTATGTGTGTGGCGGCACGCACGAGCGGCAGCCGCAGTGGCGGCTGCGGCAGGACTGGCCATGGGCCGGGTCTGGCCCACGGGCCATAGTTTGGGGACCCCTGTGATATAGAATAGTTCATGCTCAGTCTGACTGAAATCTGTGTTAAGAACAAGGTGGATAGGTTAAGGAGAAACAAATGGGAAGAAGTGGGACAATAAACAAAATGAAAAGCATAGATCTTAGGCCAGGGGTAGGCAACCTTTCCCTTTAAGAGCCGAGGGACTTCAGCTCCCAGAAGCCTCAGCCATGTTGGCCAATAGTCCCATGTTGGCCAGTAGCTCCTGGGATTCTGAGAGCTGAAGTCCCTCAGCCCTTAAAGGGGAAAGGTTGCCTACCCCTGTCTTAGGCTAATGGTATTCTAGGAATGTAGTACACTGGGGTGCAAAATTGCTTTCCGGTGTGCTAGCCCTTGAAAAGCTCGGAGGAGTGAGGTGAGGGTCTTCTTGCAGCTTTACGCATTCTTTGTGCTGATCTGAAATGAAAAGATGAACACTGCTTCCAACCCTTTGGTTTATTAATCAGCCTGACATTCATTTTCCCTTCAGCTACTTCCCACTGCTTTAGTTTGTGCATCTAGTTTGTTTCACCTTGTCTCTTTAGATAATCTGTGTTCTGAGATCTAATCAAGTAGTGTTTAATTTGGGCCTTTTACAAGGCACAGTTTAAACCAGGAGTGGGGAACATGTGGCCTGCCAAATGTTGTACATTAATGACCATCAGTGGAAAGGGAAATCCAGTAACATCTAAAGGACTTCTCCCCTTCTCCATCCCTGGACTGTAGACAGTGGCTGTATTTCTCCTCTCCATATGCTGACCTTGCTCAATTGATCTGAATAGAAGGGGTAGAATCTCATAGATTATATTAGGGATTATATCGCATCAGGTTTAGCAGGCATAACCAGTGGTGAGGATCATGGGAGTTGCAACCTAGCAACATCTCAAGGGCCACACATTCCCCATCTCTATTCTAGGATGATCGATCTGGTAGAAGAAAGACAGATTTTAACCAGTTGGTGGAGCAGCTGGAGCTGGATTTGTGTCAATTTAAGGTGTGTAGGGGTGGTATGATAGCAAGAGGATGAATTTGGATACAGCCTTGTGAACACTTCTGGGTATTATATGCACTAATAAGGATTCCCCCCCCATCCTTATAACCACGAGAAGTTATGCTTTCTCAACCTCATGGACATGACTTTTCACATCATCTTCTTCATTATATTATTATTCATTACTATTGTCCATTATTCATTCAAACAGTTGGTTTTTACCATATTTAAAATTTAAAGAAGTTGAGCTGTGTTGGTCTTTATCATCTGTCTTATTTGATTCTATAGTCATACCAATTTCTTTTCTCATTTTAAGGCTCTGATTAGCTCTGGTAAAATAGTTTACTTACAGCCTTTTTTGACAAGAAACCCCTGCCCCCAATACATTTAAAATAGCAGGATACTGATATAAGTGATGAAAGAAGAGTTGCATTTGACTTTCTAATTTTTGGCACTATTTTCCATTGGTCCTGGCAGGCATGAGGAATAAGATACTAACGTCAAAAATAAAATCTAGCTCATTCATGTGCAATGATTACATCATATGAACTTGCATATTTCATGCAGAGTGTGCTATTTGTTACATTATTTGATGGCCGGAGGAACTTGGTTTTCATTTTAAAATAGGATAAGCTTTAGTCCTTATGGTTGCACATGCATCATATTAAAATATACAAGCTACATGCTTAAGCCAGCATTAAAAATCAAATGGCATTTTGTTTTTGGAGTTGTTTTTGCAGAGTGTGCAAAGAGACGTATCTGCCTCCAGAGAGGCAGCTGAAGGCCTGGGAGAGACGCAATTGAAGGCATGGAAGGTTGGGGGAAAGAAGTCCCTCCACGGAAGTCCTGCCCCACAGAGGGCAGAAGTCCTGCCCCCAGCAGTGGTTAACACCCGGTGCTGGATGGCCTTTTATTTGGGCACTTGGCCCCTAAAAGGTTTGCCATCACTTACCTAGGGCCTAGTTCAGGAGGAGAGGCAGGACTGTGAAGCAGACAACAGTCCATAGGGGATAGAGTTAGCAGCAAGAGTGGGCAGGTAGCAGACCTTTCTTTTTCCTGGGATGGAGGAGGTACTGTTCTTTCTTCTCTGGTATGTGGATTCTACAAAAGGGTGATAAAATGCAGCCTTACCTGCCCCCCCCACCAATTGGAAACCATTCTTTTTTTTATCCTCTTGTTATGCATCAGAACAATAAAATGCCGAGGCACACTCATTTAAGAGTGATCCATAGTTTTCATGATCTACATCAGGGGTAGGCAACCTTTCCCCTTTAAGGGCCGAGGGACTTCAGCTCCCAGAAGCCTCAGCCATGTTGGCCAATAGTCCCATGTTGGCCAATAGCTCCTGGGATTCTGGGAGCTGAAGTCCCTCGGCCCTTAAAGGGGAAAGGTTGCCTACCCCTGATCTACATAATCAAAGGCTTCACTATAATCTATAACACATAGGCTGATTTTCTTCTGAAATTCTTTGGTGCGCTCCATTATCCAAAGTATGTTTGCAATATCATCTCTACCACTTCTTTTCTTAACCCAGCTTGGACATTTGACATTTCCCACTCCATGTATAGTAAAAGTCTTAGCTGTAAAATAGTTTCATGGAGGACGAAAAATGGGAGGGTCTCATGAACCCAGGATAGATATCTAAAGACCTTTCAACTGACCTAAGATTTAAAAGGGACAAGTACAAGAAATGGAAAAATGGGGGAAATCATCAAAGAGGAATTCAAGCAAATGACACATTTAGAGAGGAAGTCATAAAAGCACAGACTGGAGGAGAGCAAATGTTGTCCCCAACTTCAAAATGTGGGAAAAAAGAAGACCTCAACAATTACCTGGCAGTCATCCTGACATCAATACCAGGAAATACTCTAGATCATTAAACTGACAGTCGGTAAGCACTGAGGAAGGAATGCTGTGATTACTAATCGTCAACGTGGGTTTCCCAAAGCAAGTCATGCCAGACCTGCCTTATCTCCCTTTGGTTAGAGTTACAAACTTGGTAAATGATGGAAATGCTGTGGATGTAGAATTCCTTGATTTCAGGAAGTTCTCCCATGATATTTTTGCAAACAATCTAGTAAAATATGGTCTTGGCAGTGCTACTGTTAGGTGGATTTGTAATTGGTTGACCGACTGAACCCAAAGGGTGCTCACCATTGGCTTCTTGTCATATCCCACAGGGCAGGATCAGAAATCAAAATGATTTTAACAGATTATAGAGTTGGGCCAAACGTAACAAAATGAATTTCAACAGGGAGAAATATACAGTATTGCATTTAAGCAGAAAAAAATAAAATGTACAGATATAGCATGGGTGACACCTGGCTTGACTACAATACATGTAAAAGGAACCTAGGAGTCTTAGTCAACCACAAGCTGAACATGAGTCAACAGTGTGACACAGAAGCTAAAAAGGTTAATGCAATTCTAGAGTGCATTAATAGGAGTATAGTGTCCAGATCAAGGTAAGTAATAGTTACACTCTATTCTGCTTTGGTCAGGCCTCACCTGGAATACTGTGTCCAGTTCTGGGTACCACAATTCAAAAATGATATTGACAAGCTAGAACATGGCCAGGGAGAACAACCAAAATAGTAAAAAGGTCTGGAAACTTTCCCTTATGCGGAGTGGCTACTGCTACTATAAATGTTATTTAATAGTGTACACTGTTGCCCATAGAATAGGTAGGGGAAACTGGGGGTCTCCGCCAGCTGTCAGCGTTACTTCAAAGGCTGGAGAAATTAGCTTTGTGAAAGGCTTGGGTAACATTTAAACCAGGGAGCACCAATATATAACAGTACTAACTGGGAGGATTCCAGATTCTTGGTAAATTCAGGAATCCTTATTTAGAGGATACGGAGAGTGCAAAAACACACAGCATACAGGGATAACTGAAATGGAAAAGTGAAAGGAGATAGTAGAGTTTTTAGGGGTTTCAATGGGGTTATATTTAACTGTCTGAAGAGAAGACTGTGGAAGGCTGGAGTGACTCAGATTGCGGGGGCAAGTCTGAGGGTGACACAGAACATGGGCATGTATGCAGGTTGGGTGGTATGTGCAGTGGCTAAGTTTTGAGGACATATTTGTACCTTAAAATAAGCAAGAGGTGATGGGCTATCTAGCCAGTAGCAAAGCCTTGAATGGCTTGTCCCAGTAATGGGATTCTAGACTGGTTGATGGTTTTAACAAAACCAACTATTGAGAAGGGTAGTTGGAGAAGTTGGGCTGAGATCACAACAGGGGGTAGGCAGAGAGGTTGGCTTATTGCTTTAGGTGCAAAGAGCTCCTTTGAGGTTTCAAGAGGAAGTGTAAAATATTTGGGGGAAGGATGAAGTACTTTAGATTTAATAGTTCTGTTTACTTGGATGTCCACATGCCTAGGGAAGCAACTCCTTTTTTCCCGGGAACTTGATCTTTTCATTATTCCTGAAAGGTCATCCATCTCTCAAAAACATTCTGTCACCAAATATGTCTTGCTGGGAGACTTTTTATTGGCAGGCAACAAGTTTGCCACTGTGTGAATGGAATACTGAAGTAGAAAGACCCTTGGTCTGACCCAGAAGGTTCTTATTTTACTTGTGATCAACAGGTACCATTCATTTCATTGGTCTAATATAAGTAGAAGCAACATTGGATTTAGCTCAGAGTATAGATTGTCTCTACAGACGACTAGAGGTGTCATGAAGCAGATTTTTAACTGGCTAACATGTATTTTCTAATCTGTTTCCACTCTTGAAGCTCCAGTTTATGCATACTTGTGCAGAAGTAAGTCTAACTATGTTCAGTGCTGCTTACTCATGGAAAAATGTATAGGACTGCAGTGTTAACTGTATTTAATTATGTACTTGGCCTTCAAGCAATAGACTTTGAAGATACAATTATCTAATTTACCAACCTGTTCTGTTCTTTTTTCTTTTATAATGGAGTCTGTGATCTCACTATGAAGAAGAGGCGTCCTGTGCTGTGCCCACAGTTTAATCTTCCCAATGCCATCAGAAGGAAAACAATCATGAGATCTAATTTCTGATGGATTGGTCTTCTTAGTCAAGATGTGACATCTCCATAGTTCAAGGACTAAGACAAATCTAGAAGAAATACTGCTTCTCTCAGCATCCTGTTTTCTCCCTCTGCTTACTTTGTTTGTCTTATGATGGAGCTGTGCCATTATGATGTCCCATGGGGAGTTAGGGAGGGGTATCTTTCTGCAATCTGTAACAGTTTCTTCTGATAAAACAGCATTTACCCAACTATACAACACTTCCAGGAACAGCTGAAGATTTGTGACTCTGGTGGGTGCCATTTTAAAAAGCAAACTTCTGTTATGAGCTTAACCTTTGACATATTTGTTCTGCACATATCCACGCTAAGTACATATGAACATATGCCCCTCCAGAATAACCACACATTCTTGAAAAGTTAAACATTTTGTGGATTGTCTGCAGTGATTTTTTTTTAAAAAAACTGATTTGCAAAAGTGACAAAGTGATGATTGTGGTGATCTACACATATACTTAGAAATCTTTTGCTTTTCAGCAGCATGCATTGGTTCTACTGCATTCATAGCCACACACTTATAGGGGGAGGAATATAGCTAGAATGTGTCCACATAATTTAGTATCCATATCAGTTACACAGCTCAAATAATCCCTAGCAGCACCATCAGCTGATACATAATGATTCTTGATGTTGGACAGCATCCCATTAATCAATCAATCAAGGTGAAAAATGCTTATTTGAAATACAAGACTAAGGGGGGGGTTGCAGACTGCCAGAAATAGTGCAAATTGAGTCCACTTTTAGGGTTAGGGTTAGGGACTCATGGGAACTGTATTTTATTGTGGCACCAGAACTCTCTGACAGAGAAGGCTTAATGTTTCAGAAAAGAAAAGAAAAATTCCCATTATTCCATAGCACTAACCCTAACCCTAAAAGTGGACTCAATTTGCACTATTTCTGGCAGTCTGCAACCCCCCTTAGACACACAAACGAGTCTCCAGAGGCAAGCATATTCATAAGGGTCAGATGATAAAACAGTATGAGATTATTTTGGGTTTTGTTTTTTTCCTCTCACTGTGTAACAGTGCTTCACTAGTGAAGTAAGAAAATGCATAATGAGGTGTGGATGAGTGATAAAAAAGAGCTTTTCCATGTCTGCTTTCTAGAGCTTTGTATAAGCTGAATTCCATGGTTTTTATAACAAAATCTATTTTTTTGTAATCAAACACTTAAATGGGTTGAAAACCCTGGAACACATTTCTTGCAAATTTTACCTTTTCATTTAAGACTAGCTTCATAGAAAACATTTGGAATATTTCATCCAACTCGATTAAATTACAAAATATGGACTAGAAAGGCAACAAAACACAGCAAATTAAATTTGCTGTCTAGGAGGCATTTATTTGAGTGTTGCAGTGGAGAGTAGACATGCATGGCTGACATTTGTTCTGGAAAACTGCAGCGGATAAAATATCCATAGACACATTGGAGAAACAAAATAATCTTGTGTTTTGGTGCAAGATCGTAAAGCATCAAGCTGGCTGTTTTTTAGTCCATTTGCCATTCTTGTGAATGAAAATCTTGTATCTTGTTTTGGTCAGGAATTTGTGATAATTAAGGTTTGCTTAAAGGAAGATCATTCTGCAGTTTTATATTAGTTGTAAACAGGAACAGTGGCCATTAGAGAACATGTTGGAGAATCTTTAGCACTCTCGGGTCTACAAAACAAATTTGAATTGAACTGCTATCAGTAAAAGCACAAAACCTTGTAAAATAGCAAGATCTTATAATGGCACCAAGCCAGCATTAATGTCAGAACAACATTAATGTCAGAACAACATTATAGGCCCTCTCCTATAACTCCACACAATTTGTTCACATTGCAGGATACAGAAGAGGGCCCCTTGACTGTTCTTAGTATTCAGGTAGGTGCAGCAATGAGCCTTTATCAGGATCTAAAAACAAATGTCCAGTAAGGGAACATTTTCACCTTGAAAAATTGAGTTTTGGTTTCATAATCTTAGAACAGTGATATCATAATCTGAAATGTATCTGTGCAAGTGTGCAAAATCATTGTTCAGGTGTGGAATACGCGGACTGCCAGATGTACAATATCAGAAGAGGCAGCCTGCAATCTTTTAAACAAACAAGTTTCTGTCCATGGTTGATGCGAAGAAAGCTTGTATATGCATAGATTGCGTCTGTGAAATCTGGATTCAGTGAGGGGCTTTTGTTTCTATCAGTGGAACTGTATGGGGATTTCAGTGGAACTGTGTGGGGAACAATCCCCACTTACCCCTGAAGCCCCCGTCACCCTTAGGAGTTTGGGGTAGCTTGGAGGGCTGCAAGGGAGAGAGGGCAGCTGGCTAATGGGCGTCTCCTACTTTGATATTGGAGATAAGCCTAAGTAACTAGATGCTTAGATACTTCATTTGTAGTCAGAATAGAATTTGGGATTCTCTGTCCATTTGGTGCAGAGTGCCCAAGCTATAGCAAACTTGCCCAGTTGTAGCATGGCATGTTGGGACTGTAGTCTGCTCAACCAGTAGATCTCTGTTAGTATTGTTTGAAGTGACACCTTTAAGTCTTTCAACCAGAGTTTAGAAAATGACATTAAGTTCCCATGCCACCCACCCCAGCCCAGCAGCAACTCTGAAAAGCAATAAAACTAGCTCTGAAGGACTGATATCTTACAGATTCCTCCCTCTCTCTCTCTCTTTCTCTGTGACTTTTGGCATAATATAGTGAAAGCTCTGTCTCATCTAGTTGTTATTGTGTGCCTTCAAGTTGTTTCCAACTTATGGCAACCTTGTCATGGGGTTTTCTTGACACATTTCTTCAGAAATTTGCCATTGCCATCCTTTGAGGCAGAGAGAGTGTGACTTGTCCCAGGTCACCAGTGGATTTCATGGCCGAGCTGGAAATTTAACTCTGGCCTCTGGAATCATAGTCTAACACTCAAACCACTATGTCACGCTGGCTGTCATCTCACCTAGACTACAGTTATTTATTTACCTTATATCTTACCTTTTCCCTAAAGCTGGGTCTGAAGGCAACTCACAAGATTTAAAATAAGCATGTACAAGCAAGAACACAAAGGTTAGAATATTAAAATACAGGGCCTAAATACCCTAAAGGCACCAGATCCTATCTGATCTTGGAAGCTAAGCAGGGCTTGTACTTGGATGGGAGATCCCCAGTGAATGCCAGGTGCTGTAGGCTATAGTTCAGAGGAAAGATCTAGCAAAACTACCTCTGAGTATTCCTTGCATAAGAAAACTGTTTGAAATTCATAGGGCTGCCTGCCATAAGTTGACAGGCAATCTGAATGTCAGTAAAAAAAAAACCCAAAAACAATAACAGCATCCATGTGTCCCTCCTCAGCCAGCCAGTGGTCAAAAGTCTACCTGCTTAGAAAGAACCAACAGGGATACACTCCCTGTCCAGTTGCCAGCATAGGTCATCCACCATAGTGCAAAAGCTGCCTCCATCCCATAACAAAGACCTGAAACGGATCTAGGTAACCTGTCTTATCCAGAAACCCTTGGAGTTATGAAGCCACCAAGGTTTGCCTGACCTGGTTGTCTCATTTCACACGTTTCTTGTTAGTTTTGGATAAAAAGTTTGCTGAAATGTGTTAATATGGTATTCCCCCCCCCCCAAAAAAAATGATGTAGTACTATCCCTATTTCCATTTTATTTCTGGCACTGGTTCCAAATTTTCTGTTACAGAAGTAATACCTGGGAATATATCTACATTGTTAACAGAGGTATAGTGTACTTGTATAGTCAGTTAAGAGGAGTCAGGGACTGAAGTGGAGAATTCCCACAGCTAGATGCAGACATCTCTCTTGTCTTAGCCCCATTGGTCAATTGTAAGAGCATTTTATTCATTCACTAATTCATTTAAATGCAGAACTAGTTCTCTCCACTTAATACCATTACCATGGAAAGGACTCACAACCCTTTGCTATTTGAAGGTGAGCAAAGAAACATCATCAGATGCTTGTCTTCCCTATGTTCCTATGACTGTCAAGCTGTCACTCTTCTCTAGCACCCTAGAAACACAGAAAGGTGGGTCAATGTATACATATTGCAGCAGCAGAAATATGTATTTCTCATGTTTCCTCAGGAGATTCCAACGTATGTAAGAGAAGTACTGGGATGGGAGCAGATAGGTACCCTCTTTACAAACAGGGTAGTGGGTCTGAGATATGTAATAGTTATGTGGAAACCTTCCTAAGAAAAGCCTTTTCTTTTGTGAATTAATGCCCAGCATTAGATTAAACCTGGCTTAATTAACAGTTGTGCTCATATTACACTTTATGCTTAGGTTCTGTATCTAGCTGTTGTATTTTAGGAGATTATCACAGGAGGCTAAAAAGGTAGGATTTTAACAGGATAAAAGTGGATTTGGCTGGTACTTATTGCACAACGTTGTGTCCATCTTGCTGCTGGCTTGCACTCAGTGCATGACTGTTGTGCATCTTTTCAGTGGCTAGCAGAACCCATCAATAGGCTCTCAATTACACTGCTACTCCACAACTACCTTGGTGTGGTAGCTCCCTTCTGGAGCAGTTCTGCTTCCCAGTCAGGTGGTGTGAGTGGACAGTGATTTAGCTGCTCTCCCCCTCCCCATGGTCCTGGCTGCCAACACTTTCCCCAAGCTAGTTGCTGCTTGCTGTTAGGAAGGTGATGGCAGCTGAGGTGCCTTGTCCCCCATTTCCTCTCTTCTCCCGCCACCTGATCTCACTTCCCCCCACATCCCTACCATCTGATCTGTCTTCCCCTCACTAACCTTGCTTCCCTCGCCCCTGCTTCCACCTACACTAGCCCCTGCTGATGATCTTGTTCCCCCACCGCCGATCTTGCTTCCCCCTTTCCCTGCCCCCAGTCTTGCTTCCACCCCGCTGACAGATCTTGCTTCCCCTACTGCCCATCCCCAACTGCCTGATCTCACTCACTCCATCTGCATGTCCTAAGTAAGCAAAAACAGGGAGGAAACGGAAGCAGGGTAGTGCAGATACCAGTGCACCATGTAGTGCAGCACCAGTATTGAAGTGGAGGTGTAATAAAAGATTGCTTCAATATTGGTATGTTACTGTGTGCTTAAAAACTGCAATTGCTGCACTATAGAAGCTTCATGTGATAATCTCCTTAGATAAGATCTGAAAGATCATCTAATCTAACCCTCTACTGATAAAAGAAATCTACTACTATGGCATCTCTGATGCCTCTGTTAAAAATTGTTCCAAGGCAGTTATGCTTCACTATCAAAGAGCTTATATGACCAGAAAGTTCTTCCTACTATTTAGTTACAATTCCCTTGTAAATTGCCATCTGGATTACCCTTTATTGTTAGATGGATTATACCAAAGGATAGCTGTAGTGTGCTTCCAATTAAGTGTGGGAACAGAGCAATGAATCTAAGAAATAATTTAAGTACATTGGGGAAATGGCAAAAGATTATGTGTGCAGAAGGGCGGTTAACACCACCAATGTTGCAGCTCCTAAATAAGGCTCAAATTGTTTATATGAAAAGTTGAGATATCGTTGCTTAGACAATAGTTTTTTATGATGTGCATTCAGTTCAGAAAAGCAAGAGTTTGCCAAAATGTTTTATGTGGAATCTACTTTTCAGACTACAACAATCAAATTAAGGCTTTGTTTTGTTTTTCAGAGTTCAGATGTCTATAAGCCACTTTGTTAAGCCATTTCTGCCAGGCAAAAGTAAGGCAGATGGACAGCTCATCCTGACTTTGTTGCTTTGCTCTAAAGTTTAGATTGTGAAGAGACAAACCTAAGTATTCTGGGAACAAAACAGAGCAGAAATATCTGTTTTAGTTAGCAGTTGACAGCTGTTTCTTCTTTGATTTGTAATGACTGCCTGGCTAGTCAACCTGTATTTTCAGGAGTTTCTAAGATTCACAGTTTCCTGAAATCACAGAAAGTACTGGGATATGTGATTTGTGTCAGCAGTTTTTGTGATCTCTCTCTAAACAGTTTATTTGTGAGAGAGCAGCCATGTATAGCTACTTCAGAATAATTTGAGAACAGTTAATAAAGCAGCTAATAACAGAATATTACAATATTACAATATTAGTTACAATATTACAAAGTAATAATAATGTAATATTAGTTACAATATTACAAAGTTAATATTAGCCTAAGGCATTTTCATCAACACTCAGCCACCAAATTTAAATTTGAGGGCCTTGTGGGAATGTTATATTTATCTATTTGGTTTGTTGTTCAAGGGTTAGTATTATGAGAGCAAGAGTTAAGACTAAGATGAGGAGTTTCACTGGTATTTATTTAATGGCATATTTAATTTGATTCTGTGTTGTATTTTTAAATTGATGGTCAGACTGATTCTTCAGGATGAAACAGGCTACACACTCAAATAAAGTACACTCAACAGCTCTCTGAAGCAGAGTTTCAACAAAATCATTCCCATCTTGCTGATGGAATAATTCAGAGAGGTAATGATTTCATCTCCACAAATGAATATTTACATGAATATGAATTTGAACTGATGCTCCAAGCCACAATCCAATCATGGAACAAAAACATAAAATAAAAATATTCAAATGCTATAGATAATATGAGAGAGGGTCAGTCATAATTATCTGTAGTCTCCTGTAGTAGGCAGATATTCCTAACAAAATATTGTATCCAACATACTCTCATTATTGCAGAGTTTATGAGTGATTCCTTGTTACATTTCTATAAGCATCCACCTGGAGCACATACTTTGGAAGACTAGTCACACAAGTCACAACAGCCTTACAATTCTATCTAGCTCCAATTATAGCAATAGCAAGTACATTTCTATAGCACTTATCAGTGCACTTAAGCACTCCCTAACCAGTTTACAAAGTGTAAGCTAATTGCCCCCAACAAGCTAGGTACTCATTTTAGCGACCTCAGAAGGATGCAAGCCTGAGTCGAGCCTGAGCCCCTTGGCTGGGATTGAACTTGCAACCTTATGGTTTGCGAGTGAGTGGCTGCAGTATAGGCATTTAACCACTGCGCCACCAGGGCTCTACCAAGTTTACCACGTGAAAACAAACACTGACATTTGTTGCTCATTTTAAAGACTCATCATTGTCTCACACTGCTTTTCTCTGCATTTTCCACTCTGCAGGCAAGGTCCCTTGTGAGCATCACACATATTCATTCTCAAATTAAATTTGACCCCGAAGTTACAGGTCTAATCCATATTGGAAGGAGCTATGTTTATCCTGTTTGAGTGGCATGGGGTCTTGGGCCTTCTGGGTGACTGTAAAGATCTCATAATTCAGATGTGCAACGTAAGTAAAAAACAATTTTGTAATTTCAATAAGCCAGCCTTTCTTGGCTTGAATTAGCTTCTAAACCTTAGAATCTAAAGACCTAACTGGTTGGTGGTCAATAGCTGATGCTCAAGATGCATCTCGGGGATATTTTATAGCTGATGCTATTAATGTATGCTGGTGCAACCCTGTAGTTCAAGCCACTGGAGTGTCCGCACATGGGTTAGAAAGGGAATGATCACACTGGTTTGTAAGAACTGTGTGACACTGCTGTAACCGCTGCCTGAAATAACCTCACACAGCTATCCTTTCTGATCTATTATGGCCACAACATCAAGCAGCTAGAAGCCCCATTGGCCAAGGGGTATGCAGGCAGCAGAGCCATGGATGGACATTTGTAGCCATCAGACAGAACAAAGCAATGGTGGAGAGAATATCCAACTCTTAACAAACCATTTCAGTGAGGACTGAGAACAGTTTTTACTTTTCAATATGTCAATATGATCTAGCTCTGTTTGTCTGTCTCTCTATATGTACAAACAGTATATCACAATGTTGCCTTTTTGTTGGAATTATCAAAGTAAAAAGATTGTAAACCAAATCTATGTAATAAAAGTTCCAGATGATTCACAGTGTCTGATGTGTTATGCCTTACTTTCTACATAGAGTTTGTTCTAGAAGTGCATCACGACATTGTTGCCACACATACATAATCCCCTACAGAATTAATCTTAGTGGAAATTGGTTGTGTTGGTGTGCAGCAGAACTACACGCAGCACACATTAGCTGTTTGCATTTGTGCTTCATTGTCTAAGCAGGGATGCATGGCATTTCACACTCACACTTTGGGAACACCGTTTGGACCACAACTCTCTTCAATGTTTGTGATCACATGAATTCCCATTCTCTTCCTAGAAATGTTTAGAAACCTAAATTGTTGATATAAGGTTAAGATGTAACATTAGTTTGTACAAATGACACTTTGAAGAATCAAAAAGAAGCCAAGCTACCAGATACTTGGACATAAATTAGTGATAAAACTGCTGGAAAATACCTCTACTCAATATGCTGTTCAAGACACAGGAAGCCAGGTTCAAACTGTGGGAGAGAAAAAATGGAGCTCATTCTGTTTGAAGGTACATTTGTATGCCCCTATATTTTCTGGTTAGGTTTGGAATGGGAAAACGGAGTGTTAAATGACTTGGCCATACCAATGTCCAGTTGCAATGGGGTGTATTGTTCGTAAGAGTAGTCATTTGATGCAAATGATGTATGATTATCAAGAAGCATCATTGGTGGCTGCTTCTTAGGTTTGCCATTCTTTATTACATGTTCACCAGAGGTTAAACCTGCATTTTTCTCTGAAGTGATACAAGATGTTTCTATATTGGCAGGTGTTTGGCGGGTGAGGAAAAGCTGCAAGTTAGTCTATCAACACTTTCGTTTAAATGTGTATCTTTTCTCTTTCAAATAATGTAAGCCACTTAGAACCTATGAAGTGCATCAAGATACATGTTTGAATGTATTAATATCGGAGCAGTAGAGGATAGGGGGGACTGGAGATGTCTTATCCATGGGGTCGCCATGGGTCAAGATAGACATGAAGGCAGTTAAAAACAACAACAACCATGACCAGTACTGGGTCATGCATTAAGTAAGCTGGAAAGAGGTGTGTAAAAACCACTGCTTAGCATGGTTCCTCTGGGATGATCCTGAAAAATGAGGAAAATACCATAATATTTTCTCCATTTCATCCCTAGTGGAGACAAAAATGAAATTTTTCTCATGGTGAATAGTATAGATCAGTGATCAGTGGTGACATTGTTCCATAGGTAAACAGCAGATTCATTAAAAACTGTGACAACTAAAAATACTATGAATTATTATGACGACAGGGTGTTTTCAAAGGTAAGTGTTGTAAAGATAATGCTTCAGTCCTAGCATGCCTACTAAGGAATAAACCCCAAGGAACTTAGGACTTTTAAATAAATATGCATAGGATTGTATGGCAAGTCAGTTGAATATTAGTTGCCTAAATACCTTTTTGTTTATAAATAGCAACCGTGCTACGTAAAGCAAATCTAAGAACTAAGCAAAAGAAAAAGTTGTGTAACAGAGGAAAACATGCTATTGCGAACAGAGGATAACCTCCTCATTACAGAAACAAAATAGGATTGGTTTGGGGCAAAGAAGCTTAGCTGTCATGCTAAGAACCTCACATTATGTAAACAATAAAACACTTTATGGAATTTTAAATGTGTGATAACCTACAGCAATAACTAGAGAAAGATTTCTGATTCTCTACCTCAGTTTCCTGTGTAACAGCTGCCTTTTTCAGCACTGCTGAGAGAAGCTTGGAAAGACAGGAAATTTTGGAGGTCAGATGCGGAATGTACCCTTTGGTGCTGAAAGAAAATCTTCACGTAGCACATGATGATTGTCATTTTTAAGGGTGTTGTCTGCAATCCTAAAAATCAACACTTGACCATATTACCAAGATTGTCCTGTGGGAGAAAGAGATAACACTGCAAGAGACATAACTAGGTCTTATAGAATTTGGATGATTAAATTCAAAAGCAAATTGCATCCAGGAAGCCATTTAAGTCAGAGCATATTCTGTCACTGGCCTCAAAATAACCCATTTTTTAGAAACAGAATAAGCTAGCAGAATTGTAGAGGCATTTTTCCAGTCACAAAGTTTAGATGTGTTGCTCATTTGCTTAGAATGATGTGTTAACTTGTCAAAACTCTTCATACTCTTACAGAACTGAATAGAAAGAAAAATATTCTGCTTCTTCCAAACACATATCTGGAACAAACCCCCAGATGAACTTGAGCATGACTGCTATGTGATTCAGCTGCAGCACATCTCTTTCCCCATAACTTTAGAAGTTTAGACATGTAAATAACAGCATAATGCACATAATTCTGCTGTCAAAATTTTATGAGGTGAGGGGGGGGGAATACATTTTATTGGCTGATGCAGCTGTGCATTGAGGTACAAGCCATGTACCTGGCTGTGTAATAGAAGCTTGTAGTATGTAGACCTGAATAAAGTTCAAGGCTATTGCTAGAATTTAGCACTACCACTTACAGGGACAGATGGTCAGCTTCTTGCTCTTTTTGCCAAGGCTGGGCCAGGGAAGAGTGCAATCAGAAAAGAAGGAAACAGGGCTGTATGTGGGGCCTATGATTCCCTGTAAATTGTTAAACATAAAAGGTACAAAAATACAGCAAGAGCAAAGTGATGAACCTTCTCATCTGATAGTTTTCCCTTATTTTGTTTTTGATCTTGATGTGTCCTTAGTTTGATGGTGGTGGTATGTGCTTTCAAGTTGTTTCTAACTTTTGGTGACCCTAAGACAAACCTATCACAGGGTTTACTTGGCAAGATTAGTTGAGGAATTTTGCCTTTGCCCTTCTCTGAGGATGAGAGAGTTTGATGTGCTCAAGGTCACTCAGCAGATTTCCATGGCTGAGCAGGGATTTGAAATGTGGTCTCCAGAGCCATAGTTCAATGCTCAAACCACTACACCACTCTCTCTCTCTCTCTGTCTTTTGAGTACTAAGCAAAGGGACAGGGAGGAGAAGGCAAAGCTAGAGGAGAGATATATTTCACAAAAGTTGCATATATGAAACTCACTAAATTATTAAACTTAAAAATAATTTAATGTATTTAACAACACTGTGTATCTCGTTTACTATGATAGTATAGCACTATTAAGTTCATTTCCCCGAATGGCATACTGAGCTATACAAAATGAAGTTTTAAATTTATTATTTATCTAATGTCATCAGTGTGAACCTTAAGAGTATAAGGAACTTGTTATCTAAAACCTGGCATAACAGAGGAAACAATGAAAGAAGGAGAGATAGGACTAAACAGGACAATAATGTGGTTATTTCAGTTACATGTATTGATTTACCTATAGCAGGAATGGGCAAAAGTTGGGTCTCCAGTGCCTCTCTGGCCCCAACTCACCCTAAAGCTTTTGAGAATTAGATCTGTCATTTTGGGGCACACTTTTGTCCAGAGTTGGTCAGGATAGTGTAGCCAACAAAGGTCCAGGTGAAGGTCAAAAGCATTCCTGGACCCTCATTATCTTCTTACTCCTGACCTACATGCTTGGTTTCAGCAATACATGGAAAACAGGACATTGTGCCAAATGCCGCACACAAAAGGGAGGGGTAAAAAAAAACCTGAGGCTAGCTGAAGTCAAGTCTAGCTGAGGAGAAGGGATAATAAGTTCCAACCAGAGTACTTAGGTTAAAAATAGATATTTAATAAAATGTAGTTTGAAGGTGATGACAAAACGTAAAAATGTTAAACAGGTTCAAGAAGTTTTTCTTCCTGAGAAGGTGGACCATGGGTAGAGCCTGAATGATGAAGGCTTTTGAGACGGGCTTGTTCTCGGTTAGTCTTTATGGCCTGGTTTATGAGGTATTCACTCTCTTGTCCCACCTCTGCCAGCCTCAGATCAAATTCCACCACAGTCTTGTTATCAGACATGCCTTCTAGCAGCTGCTTCCCTCCATCCTGGAATGAGCAAAGAAACTAGGTTGAAGGCCAAACACAAGCACATGCGCATGAGACTACACACCAACACAAAACCCTCCAGGTTTATATGAAAACACTTCCCACAACTTTAATGGGTGGCTTTCAATGAATGTGTAAGGAAGGCTGATGAAAGTAGTAAGGATGCTTACTGCCCTCAAGGGGGAATCAAAATTAAAAGAATATACTATTCATTCTTTTGCAAAAACATAACCAACTAGTTACATGCAAATGTTCAAAAGTGGCCAAAGCCATTTTACTTGAAAGCTACTATCTTGGGGAGAGGTAGTAGAGGGGGCACATAATCCTCTTCCCAACCCACTATTCCACTCCTCCAAATACTCTCCCAACAGGCTGTTTCCCCTTATAGAATTTCAAATGCATTTTTATTTCTCAGTTGCAGTAGCAGACAAGCATCCTAACACTGCTGAATTTCACCCTTTAAAAAATCAAACCATACATTTTATTCAGATAGTAACAAAACTGTTATTGCCATTCTGAAAACACATATACGAAAGTATGAAGAGCCCTACAAGAAAAGACTGAAGGTCTCTCTAGTTCATTCTTATTTCACAATACTCAGCTAGTTGTCTATGGGAACCCCACAAACAGCACCTAAGAGAAGTGGTATTTTTGTGAGTGCTTCATCAACTATCCCTTGATATCCAGTTAAGAAAGTACAGGTCTGACCCTTTCCCTTGCATTCTGTCACCTAAGCCAGGGAAAGAGAATGTAATGTTCTGGATGTTGCAGAGCATTATCACCATTGGTAAGTTGGCTGACCCAGATAGGAGTTGTAGGGTCCAATATCATCTTGAGGGCCATATGTTCCACATATGTTACCCAGATGGACCACACATTTAACTGGCTTAATTCTGCTTCCTCTCTAAAATCTGATTGTACTTTGGAGGCACTCATGAGGACAAGGATGAAGCCTTGGTATGCAAGGGGCTGTCAGCCCTCTGCTGAGGTTTGGAATACCTCTCCAGCCACACTGTAAAAACAGAGGGATACACCAGGGTAAGCATATTTGTATGCCTCTTCACCCATCTGCTGTTGCTTAATAATTGCTCACACAATGGAGGATGTGTCATGCTCTCTGTTATGAAGATGTCACTATGACAGCGACATCTTCCTACTCCCTCATTATAATGTGAAAAGATGAAAAAGTGTTTGCTTAGGAAATACTAGATAGATGTGGTAGACAGTTCTGGAGAATTTTGGTATGCAAGTGGAAAGATACAAGAAACCATTAACTATTTAAACACTTGATACTTCTAGGAGACCCAGCAGGAACAGGATTGGTGTGGCAAAACCTGAGCCTCAAAGGAGCTATCCAGGGTGCTGAACCCATTTTGGATGAAGCCTCTGTGATCAGACACATTTCAAAAGGATATAGCAAGAGCAGGTTGGTGGCTCTTGACCTGTGTCATGGGCTGATACATTTCTTTGCTGACACTCTGTTCTGAGCCTTCTTGCTTCACCCACACAGTCTGTTGATTTTAAATAAAATAATCACTAAGATAACCATATACTGCAGTAAATCTAGACATCCAGAATACCTCTCTTAAGATAAATTTATGCCACTTCCAAAAGGGGAGCTTTCGGGCACATCTTGTATTTCTTTGACATCCACTTCTTTTTTCTCATTTTCACAGAATTCAGTAAATGTGCATCTGAGACAACACACATATGCTTCTCTCTTGTTTTATTACTCAGTTCTGAAGTGGTGGAATGGTTTGTACTAATTCAAGCTACAGGTAGGATCATATTTTTTAATGGCTCCTTGCATTAACCCCTCCTCCACAAAACTACTGCAGATTTGTTAAGAAAAAATCCCATGCCTTACTATTTAAGAATTTCTCTTATGTACTATTACCTTTTACTAACCTTCTTACAGGTAACTGTAGTTAGTACATCAACCCTTGCAAGAAGTATGCTCCTTAGGAAAGGTGAATTCCCTAACTGCAGCCACAGGTGATATTGTCTACTCTTCTACATCCTCATTCTATTCTATGTGTAAACTAGACTGTGTAGCTAACAATTCATCACAAGGTGACAAGCCACTCTCTCAGCTTCAGCCCCACCTAATTTGACCTACCTTTCAAAGTGTAAAGATTGTAAATATATGTAAAGGGCTTTGAACATTCTCTGTGTCCTGTAAATACTACATTACAATATGGCTTAAGCCTACATTTTAAGAAGAAGATTGCATACTAGCCCAATGTGGTTGCAGGAAAGGTTGATGTGTGTCAAAGTTATGTTCTGAGCCAGGACTTGAGAGAAAAGAGTGGCCGTTGGCTCTGACAACTCATTGCCACCCAAGTGAAGAGTTGTCACTGTACTGTTAACCAGGAGGGCATGGCAGATGGCTTGACCTCCCTCATCCTCGATGCAGTTGAGGCGCAGATTTAAGGATGTCAGGATGGCATTCTTGGACAGAGCATGAGCGATAGCCTCGGCTCCTTTGGCCCTGATCCTATTATCACAAAGGTTAAGGGTTACCAGCTTGCTGCGGTTGATTAGCTTGCCAACAGCTCGTGCTCCACGGTCTGCAATCAAGTTGTGAGATAAATCTAGTTCTATCAACGAGGGGTGGTCTAATAGATGTTTGATCAGTAGCCGGGCTTTGTCATCATCCACTTTACTACGGGACAGTTTGAATACCTGCAGCAGAAAAATTAGATCACACACTTTGCTAAGTTTTTTTTAAAAAAACAACAACAGTGCTTTTTCATCTCAAATTCCTAGAGAAACACCCATTTCTCAGTGAAAGCCAGAGGACTGGGCAGTTCATTCCCTTAGGTACTTTTTGAAAAATCTGACATATCATAAGAATTAAATGCCTCTTCTTAAAAGTATCCTAAGGTCCCCAAACAAACTGTGTCCACAAGAAGCCATTTGAAAGCTCTTGATACAAAAACATTTGTTCTGTTAACTGCCTAGGTTTCTCAGAAAAAGACAGTTTTGCAAAAAAAGAGTTCTGCATTGCCTGTAAGCAGGCTCAAGGCTTTTTCTGGTACCATGTAGCAGGTGAAAGGATGATGGGTAATCACAGCAGATCCCCCTTACAACAGTTCTAGCAAACATAGTGAATAGTTTAGTGCCTTTGTGCTTCCCAGCATCATTGGTCAGTGCAGAATCACAGGGTCATTCTGTCTGTAGAACACTTCTATTTGCAACAGAAGTCGAAATCTTTTGTTTAGCTCCTGCCTTCCTGAAAATAGATATCTGAAATAGATATTCTGGGTAAACATTTTGAAAGGAACCTAAAAACTGTAGTTTTAATATATGTCACATTTAGAAATAAATTAGATAAACCATGAGACATCCATGACTGAAGTTTCCACTATTTATTTTTGCTTTTATAAGGACCTGCGTAGAGCCTTAATGTAAGAGACTGGAAGATTTAAGCTTTTCTTCTATTATATATTCCTAACTTGGGTTGCAGCCAGGGCAATATAAAGGAGATCTCTTTCTTTCTTTCTAAGATGTAGAGCAACAGTGCTAAAGCAATGGCTTAAATCAAAGCTTTTCACTCAAACTTTTGGAACTGAGTAATCACAATATGGTTCTGGTTTGTTGGCTTATGAGTTTTGTTTTATTTTAATTATTGCAAATTAAAATGATTTATAATTGTGTTTCTTATCAGATCTCTTTATTATTTCTAGTTTTCCCAGGCATCTGATGTAACATATAAATAACATCCCTTCCAAATAAGAGTACTTCAGATTTACAAATACCGTAAATATGCTCTAAAAGAGGTTCTCTGGCAATCAGGCTGGATAGAGTTCTGCCTTAATTTAACGCAAGAATAGTTAAACTTATCTATGATCTTTAGTGATAGTTATTCCATGTTTAGGATTAGAAAATATTGTAAAACTATTTGGAAAAATTACTTTCAGAGTAGGACACTTCGTCAAAGAATTTGCCAGAGAACAGCAGTCCCGATAAGTGAACTCAAATAGATTCCATTCAAAATTCATGCCACAGTCTTTAACACCATATGAAAGATGGAGTTCCTCTAGGTGACAGAGAGCTGGAATAAGTATGCTCATATCAAAATGGTCCATAGAAGGTTCATCTATTCCAGCGTCACTTTCAGTATCAGAAGCTTCTTCATCTTCCTTCTTCTGATCTAGTTTCACTGGTGGAAGAAACTGATCAATCTCCAACTTCTTTACATATTCCTTGCAGAGTGGAATGATATCCAGAACTTGGTTGGGGCTTGTGGTATCTGGAATGTAGAATTTCAAGATGTTTTCTAGGTGACGTTCAAAATACATCTGTTTCCAGCTGTTTCCATAATGGGACACATCACAAACTGTCCACCTCTCTGTGCAGCACCGTTTCCAATAGTTTTCATCACTAATCAAGTTGGCAGTCACAGTGAGGGGAAGACTTGTAGAGATCTTGTCCAGTACTTTCCTTTGGTGTTCAGGAAGGAGGCTATGCAAAATAGGATTCTCTAATTGAAAAGAAGATAAATTAGTACGAAACAGGGAGCCTAGTAGAATGTGGTGCTCATTTGCTACCAAATATATTCCAAGAAGAATAATACATTCAGTATGTTACATTACACATCTGCATTATGTTTTATGTTAATTTAAGACATTTTCTGCCAAAGAATCTTGGGCACAGTAGCTTAGTGAGGATGACAAGAATTCCCTAGCTGCCATTCCCTCTGCCCCAAACTACACTTCTTGAGAAGCGTGAATAACAGTTCACATTGCATCAAATCAGAAAGGATTCAAATCTATCTATCTATCTATCTATCTATCTATCTATCTATCTATTTTTTTAAAAATGGAATGAACCAGTTTACTAGTAACAGCAGGAATACTTTGGCTTGTAGGTAAAACTGCCTAACATTTTCAAATGAGTCATCCAAATATTCTCACATCTGAAAATCAGTTCTGAAAGGCAGACAGAATTCCAACCTGTGCCTGAATGCTTAGCAAGGTTTGATTTTCAGTAACAAGGAGATTCCACTTACTTTCGAAGTTATTGATTATGTGCTGGATACAGAGCTCTGTGAGCTGTGGAACTATGGCTAGATTCCATTCAGGATCCTCTGCAATAATCCGTCGCATTCGCCGAGGATTTGCTGCAGGGTTCATTATAGTTACACGATTGGGATGAGGAAGGGCTTTTGGATCTGCAGCAACTGGCTCCTGCATCTTGGAATATGATGGTGTTGTTTTTCTCCCTCTTAATTAGAATTAAAAGGAATGTTCTGCCCAAGCTGGATGATCACTTCAGTTCAGCTGCCACTGCTCTTAGAAGCAGAGTTTACAGAAAAACCAGAAGTTAGTATCTCTTCCCATATAAATAAACTGTTTATTGTAAAGCATTGAAGTACTACGGAGATGGGGAAGATGGCTCTGATGACTGCATTTCCTTACACCAGGGATTCTCAACCTTTTTGACTTATGGAGCCCTTATTCTACAGGCTTACCTTATGTCTTACACGTTAATGGTGTTTAGGAGTATATATAAGAATATACTCTTATTCTTTAATTTCATTCTATTTTTATTTATTTCATTTTCCTGGAACGGCCGCAGAACACCTGGGAAGTGCACGAGGAGCCCTAAGGGCTCCTCACAGCACAGGTTAGGAAACCTTGCCTTACACTATTGAAATGGCAATGTCAATAATTAGCTCCACCAGTGCAGATATCTATAAGTAAAATCATTATCTTATATTGCAGTGGTTCTCAAACTTTTTACCCTTGTGACCTCCTTTATCTTGTGACATCGAAGTCTTGCATTCACCTTGATCAACCTTCCCTCCCCCATCGGGATCCCACTGCATTGTTTGAGAACCACTGTTTTTACTGGATCAGTTTCTGGACACATAACAATACTTATAACTGGAAATTATTTACATCATACTTCACATTTTCTTGAACTCTTCAAATGTTTACTAAAAATGAGGAAATTAGGAAGAAATTCATACATAAATCTCATAAAGAAGTGCAATGAAATGATGGTTCTTTTTTTTTAAAAAAAAAAGCAGCAGCATGTCAGTGGAGGTCATTTCATGATTTAACAAATTTAGATTTATTACATTACATGATTTAACTAAGATATAATTTAAAAAAACAAAACACTAAAAGATCTAAAAACAGAACATGGGTGTCTTTAATCCACTTTCCTTCCCAATCTCATTCCCCATAGCTATTAGGGATAATGCTGGCAACATATTACTCCAAGTGTAATTTATCATTTTTACAGTGGCTTCCCAAACACCAATACAAAAGTAAACTATAATAGCACAGTATTGTCCATGCATAGTCTGGCTAGAATAACCAGAATCCATATGCAGTTTAACCCTCTTTTTGAAAGGTAAGGTTGGGTATGCCCTCCAGCACTGGAAAGAGGCACTCACAGTCTTCAAAGAACTAAATAAAACTAATTTTAACTTCCAGTTATTTGTTGGGTCACATTCAGATGTTATGCAGTCATGAAGGGAGAGGCTGCACAATCATATTTCTATGTAACAATCAAAAGCAGAATTCATGTGTTTCCTACATGGCAAGATATTCAAGTTTTATGTGTGCTGAGCTCATGAATCTTAACCCAAGAGAGATAAAATCTCACTCAAGACATTATACAAGAAGCAAGAAGCATAAGTATAAAGACAGTGCAAAATAGTTAACTCCCAGCTTGGCCTATGGCACAGGGATGCTGTGAGGATAACCTGAGGAAGAGTACTATGGATGTCTTGAAGGCAAGTTGTAAGAGATAAATTATAATATGGGTGGGTTATGTTTCTTCTCTCCCTATTTCCATGTAGCACCTTTAGCTGCTCTAAATGTGTTAATGGAAAAACATGGGGTATTTTGTTTAGAACCAGATCTATATTTGACTCACCTCCACTGCCACATACCAACTCAATCTGGTGTACCTAATATTTTACTAAAACTACAGACCTAGAAGTAAGCTGACAATCATCACCCAGCCACTAGGCAGGATCTTCTATAACACTAGTCCACATTATACCCATATATACTCCAAAATTTACAAAAGCAACTGTATAGCAGAAGAACAATGTATTTCAGGTCAAATGGTTCTTCTCATACAGTACAGCCTATGTTGGATGTGCTAAGGATTCATCTCATTTAGTATTTTGCTGCAACAGTAGCAAGCCATAAGTTCATAAGCAAAACAGAGCTTGGATAAGTTAATTTTTGGACTACAACTCCCAGAAGCCTCCAGTGAGCACAACCACTGGCTATACTGATCAACTGATTCTTGGACTTAATAGTCCTCAAAAGTAACCTTCCCAAGCTGTGGGTGAATATGATAGCAGCAGCCTTCCACCCATTGTTTGCCTCACAGTAACTGATATGAAAAAAGCAAACTCCTAAAGATGGCATTTCCAGTCATTCATCATGATGATAAAGATAAGATAGTAGGTGATCTTGGTAGTCTTCTCCCAAAAGGAAAACAGTGCTTTACATGAGAATACTGAACAAAGGATTCAGTAAGAGAAAAGATGCAGTTCTGAGTACCACACTTCAGGAAGGAAATTGACAAGCTGGGATATATCTAGAGAAGGACAACCAAGATGATCAAAGGTCTGGAAATCAAGTCTTATGAGGAACAACTGAGGGAGCTGAGTATATTTAGCTTGGAAAGAAGAAGAGTGACAGGTGAGAGAGCTATCTTTAAATATCTTTATATATCTGGAGATATCATATAGAAGATGGAACTGGTTTATTTTCTGCCGCTCCAAAGACTAGAACCTAAACGAATGGATTCACATTAAAGGAAAAGATATTCTGTCTACACTTCTTGACTGTAAAAGCTGTTTGACATTGGGATTGACTGCCTCAGAGAGTGGTGGACTCCCCTTCTTTGGAGATCTTTGGATGTGGATCTTTCTGGGTATTCCTGCATGATAGGGGTTTGGACCAGATAGTCCTTGCAGTCCCTTCTAAATCTGAGATTCTATGATTCTTTATTTTGTGATTCTTTCCTTTTAATTTGACCATTCTGAGCATAGCCATTTGAACCAATAAGCCCCATTAGATGAACATAGGACAGAGTATGTTTGGCTACAGTCTTACTCTCTAGTAAACTGAATGCTAGGTCATGCCTTTCCTCTTATTGGACAGCCTAATTTGATACAGTATGTAAACTGAGACTGAATGCCATCCTAGACTGTAATAAAATGTTCATCATCACAAGACCTACAAAAAATCTTCAGCAAAAAAGCCTGTGGCCATGTGGGAATCAGTCCCATAATTCTGCAGACTTCCACAGAATAGCACTTTGATTCCACACAGTACTTTCATCTTACAAAGATAGAAGCAGGTGTTGTTACTGAGATCAAGCTCATTATTTCCTTTCTCTTCATAAAGCTGCTCAATTTCGCTTTTCTAGCACATGTACACAGCAGCAGCTCTTGGTGTGCTAAAGGCCTGATGTCTTTGAAATATTTGTAACTGGCTGTAGGCTTTGACAATCCCTCCAGTTTCCAAACTGACTGAGGTAGTGCTGATAAAACAGTCCGCTAAATCACAACAGCGGAAATCTACAAAATGCTAAGAAGAGCCCTAGAAGCAAAGATAAATGATTCATGTTGTATTGCAGATAACGTGGCTGCAAAGGCTTCCTTGACTATATTCACAGTGAACAGCAGGTGCTATAGAAAGCAATGAGCTGATATGATGGCACAGCACTGGAGATGCAAGGAGAGACCAGAGCAAATGGATAATTGGGTATTTGCAGAAATAGTGAGACAAAAGCTGCCTGACGGTCAAATGATACAAGATGTTATCTATCACACTAGCTAATCCTATGGAGGGTGTGCCATCAGCAACTACAGAGCAAATACTGTAAAATAATAGACTGCCAGTTTCCAACCCCAAAAGCCACACAGAAAATCCTTCCAACAGATCACAAGAATTCTCTTAGCTGCAAATTTCCCCCCTTCTACAATTTCGGAATCTCCCTTCCATCATCACACTATTTCATTTTTGCTCCTCAATCAGAAATCCTTAAGGCTTCCACAGATATAGCTGCTGTGATCAATGCAACATTTACCTCTATACTGTCACTCTTATCAATCCAAGAAGATGAATGGCAGAAAGAGGAGATAAGTGCAAGAAAAAGCCCTAGTTATCACTGAAGAGATTTCTGCAGTTCCCAAATGCTGGTTAATACAAACACTGTGGAGTTCCAGTTTCTGAGAGTCAAGAATGCTGATTTTTTTTTTTTTTTGTAAAGCAAAATGAAGAATGTAACAGCATAAATGAATAAGGATAAGCAGAGTTCTGACCATTATTATGACCATTTTTAGTATGAACAGCTAATTATTTCATAATAAAAATGATTAAATCATAGAAAATTAATGATGCATTTTCCCTGAAATAATGATAAAATATTCTATAATGAAAGATGACTTCATTGTTAGATGCTTTTGCACTTAACAAGAAAAGCAGCTTCCCTTGATGATCAACAAAGTGTAGGCATACTGTCAGAAAGGAGACTACAGTCAAGAAATCAGAAAACTAGTAGTTGGAAGGGCAGCTACAAAGGAGTGTGACAAGATCTTGAAGTGTAAAGATATATAATTGAATACCAAAGTTAAGATGTCCATTCAAACAAATTTTTAATTTCTTTGTAAGGTTGTGAAAGCTGAACAATGAAGAAATCTGATGGGAAGAAAATCGCCTCATTTTAAATGTGGTACTAGAGGAGAGTTCTATGGATATGGACTACCAAAAGGACAAATAAATGTGTCCAAGAGCAAATCAAGCCTGAACTCTCCCTACAAACCAAGATTACTAAAATGAGATTGTTGTACTTTGGACATATCAGGAGAAGACATGACTCACTAGAAAAGACAATAATGCTTAAGGTAGAAGGCAGTAGGAATAGAGGAATACCACTTTACAGATGGATCAAGGAAGCTGCAGCTCTTCAAGACTTGAACAGGACTGTTAAAAACAGTGTGATTTGGATGTCTCTCATTCATAAGGTTGCCATAAGTCCAAGTGGAAAGCAATTAACAACACTTTCTTACAGTGCCATGTATAGTAACTAGGTAGGAGGCTCAAACTCTTTAAGAAGGAACAGCAGTTTACACATGAACAAGGATGTCTAATTTTTGTTTCTGCCTATAGCTCTTCTGGGGAATAATCCAGAAGTTCCTCTAAATTTTAGGGTAACTTACAAGCAGCATAACAGACTTGCTTTAAACATACTAGTGTTACCTATTGCAAAAAGTGCTGTTTTCTTGCAAATTTCCAACAGATCTAAGCAGCTTGATGACCAGACATCAAGCTCTAGGATCCAGTCATCACTACCAGCTTCAATGAAGCCCTATGTTTCTGTCCTTGGCAGAGTACACATGCTCACTACTCCAGGGCATCTCCATGGTCCCCATCCAATACTCCCCAGTTCTCCTAATGCAATCAGAATAAATATCTAAGATGATTTACAATTCACAGTTCAATCACAACAGTGTCAATACACATGGTAGTGCACAAACACTTGTCCTAATCCCCAGAGAAACTATAAGCAGCAGTGGCATCATTTGTGACTTGCTGCCAGATCCCAGAAACTGGGTGGGGTGGGGGGGGGTGGCACAGAAGAGCCCACAGGGTAGCACCCTCCAAATGTTTGTTGCAGCAGACTTCTGTAATAGAGAAAGGGAGCCAATTGCAAACTCTTCCACATGCACACCAAGAAGCATCAGTTTAATATCCAAATGTTTTTGTATCCAACTGTTAGAAAGATGATTTGCTTGGCCAGGCTTAGCAATGTACTGCTATGGGACATAAACAGAAAAACCAGTGTCAATGTGGCAGATGGCTTAGAGAGTCAGCTGAAAAGCTAAAAGACCAAATTTGAAACAAATATGCATAAATGTCATATATTATCAATTCATTTGATTGGGTGACTTGGAACATTTCACTTTGCGGCATCTTAGCACACTGTTCCTTCTTAGCTGCTGCTTTCTACTTGTGACATCCTCTTGTCTCTATTATGGAAATTACTCTGTAGTTGGCTCATCTGTGGTACTTTGGTGCAGGCAACTGAACTTTATGATCCATTCCAGCCTTGGGATTATATGGCTCTAAAAATAAATTTCAGTAGTCAAGAGTAGAGGCAGCCATCCATACTGCAGTACAAGGTAACTGTAAGAGAGCACCTGCCTATATTTGGAAGGTCATGATACTGATGGCTACTATAATTTCCTCCTCCAAATCACACACCTAAACTTGTACAAGAGTTTGGAAGATACAACAGGAGACATGAGCAGCTGTTGACTGTATGTGAAGAGTGTCTGCACTGCAACAAAAGGAAAGACTCCAGTTCTTTAAAGACCAGCTTGGTAAAACAGATTTGAGAACTCCTGATGTAAATGGAACAGTGCAAACTCTTCTTCCTAAACAAACATGTGTATTCATCTGATCATCAGTATATTTAGTAATGTTTTTACACACACGGGCTTCTTGTGCCAAGTTAGACAGTTTATACCTTTTAAAAAGAAACAAAAATCATTAATGATTGCCATGTATTGTCAAGTATTTCTGTACTATAAATTCTTTCAGAATATCCATCAGTTAAATAGCCAGCATATGAAGGAACAGCAGTGTTTTAGGAAATCTAGGATGAACCTAGACAGGCTACTAAATTTATTTTTGTTTTTACAAAGCACACATCTCTCACTCTGTCCCGAATGAGCATTCAGCAGTCACAAGTGTAGCAGAACAAGTTTGCTACGGTGTGATAACTATTCCACAATCTGTTTGAATCAAATCCAAGATCAAAACCTTGGGGAGTTTAAGGTGCCAAGTCTTGCAGTGAGTCATTTATCACACTGAATCAATTCACAGAAACTCCTGATGTGGTAACCACACATCACCATTGGAGATATTTTTTTTGGTTTTCTCATTCTATCAGAACAGTCATGAACCCCTTCTATTGTGTTGAGTCCACATTCATCTGAATCCATTGGAGAACAGACGACAGCTTGGCAAGTTATAATTTACCACACTGTGTATACAATCACTTAATGAGCTGAACAATTGTACAGCCCTGCTGAAGTGTGAGGAGCATATCACTCTCCTATTTTTCTAACGTTTGGATTCAGATGTGGAAGTGCAGTAAAATTTTCATTTTGTTCTCAGTACAAGACAATATTAGTAATCAAGTAGTTTCCTGCTCACTACAGCATGTTACTATTTGATAAATGGTCTTCTGTATTCACTTTCTGTCAGTAGTACAGTGGGCCCTTGGTATCTGCTGGGGTTTGGTTCCAGGACCCACCCACCCACCCCGCCATGGGTACCAACATTTGTGGATGCTCAAGTCACATTATATACAATGGCTTAGTAAAATGGTATTCCTTATATACAATGGCAAAATCAAGGGTTGGATTTGGGAATTTATATATATTTTAATATTTTCAAGCTGTAGATAGTTGAATCTGTGGCCGACTGTACTACAATAGGTGAGATTCATTGGAAGTTGCCCTCTGGTTGTATTTCTGTGCAGTCCTCCTTAGTTTCCCCTGCTCTCTATTCATCTGTTGCATACACACAGCTCCCTAACATGTTGATTTTTCCAATGTGCCTCTGGCCAATATGGAGATTCATATAGCTTGTGAGTGTTGGACTAGGACTCTGGGAAGCCAGGGTTCAAATCCCTGCTTAGTCATGGAAGTCCACTGGGTGACCCTGGGCAAACCACATTCTCTCTACCTCAGTGAGAGACAATGGCAACCCACCCCAAACAAATTTTGACAAGAAAACCTATGATAGGTTTACCTTAGGGTTGCCATAATTCAGAAATAACTTGAAAGTACACAGCCACAAAGATGCCTTCTGGAAAACGCTGAAGCATAACTACAGCCTCCTCTACATTGTGTTTAGGTCAGGGGTAGGCAACCTTTCCCCTTTAAGGGCCGAGGGACTTTAGCTCCCAGAAGCCTCAGCCATGTTGGCCAATAGTCCCATGTTGGCCAATAGCTCCTGGGATTCTGGGAGCTGAAGTCCCTCGGCCCTTAAAGGGGAAAGGTTGCCTACCCCTGGTTTAGGCAGTCCTGAATATTTTTGTTTGTTTGTTTGTTTTCTCAAAATGTGACCACAGCATCTGGGGGTTTTCTGGGTTGCAGGGTCTCAGACCTGCTTCTGGTGATCTGGTTCCAGTGGAACTACTCATCATCATAGACCATCCAAATGAAACTGCATGAAAACGTAACTGCTGCCGTCAACTGCAGCAGTTCAGTTTCTTAACATTATGCACTGAAGACCACACTGAGATGATATTAGGATAGTGAGAAAAGAGATAATGTATTCCACCTAGTTCATGCTGCAGTCATCTACACTAAAAGGTTATGGTAAGAAGAAATTCAGTGTCAAAATGTAGCATATTTCCCAATCTAAATCATTTACATTTACAAACAGGTCACATAATTTAATTATAAAACTAGCAAGGGAAAAAAAGCATTACATTTTTTTCCATTTGTGTCAGGACAGACTCCTAACCTTATCTTCTAACAACGGAGGAAGATAGTTCATGGTCCAAAACACACTGTAGAAGTACGGTAATCCAGTTTGAGACCACTGTAACTGCCCTGGTTCAATGCTAGGGAATTCTGGGAACTGTAGTTTTGTGAGTCATTTAGTCAGAGAATTCTGGTGCCACAATAAATTACAATTCTCAGAATTCCCTATCACTGAGCCAGGGCAGTTAAAGCAGTCTTGAACTGGATTATTTCTGCAATGCGTTTTGGACCTAAGAAACACAAAGAAAGTTATTTCACGTCAGTTTTCAAATGTATAATAGCATTAAAGGTAAAAAACAGAAAAACACAAATCTCACTAGCATATTCACAGGCATTTCCATTGGGGCCCTAAGCAGACAGGCCAGGAAAGCACAGGCTGAACCTATGCTTTTCTGGCCCCAATGCTCACCCGGGTTGGTCTCTGGGCCAGTGTGGGGACAGGCAGATGTTCACACACTCATCCATGCGCCTTACTTTGCCACACTGTCACTCCAACTGAGAAGCCCACCAGTCACCATGTCAAACGCAGAAACGGGGCACTTGACTGCACCTACATGGCCAAGTGCCCCAATTCTGTGTCAGACACAGCAACTAGGGAGGCTTCTCAGTCGGAGCGATGGCCAGCAAGGTAAGGAGCACAGGGGGCTGTCTGAACAGCCCAGTTTTGCTGCAGAGTTTCCTAGAAATTATGCATAAATGCCCAGTTACCAGTGACTTCTAGAATATAGTGAGCCCTGCATTTGCTGGGGTTAGGGGTACATGATCCCCATGAAATTGGAAAAACCACACACCAAATATATATATATATATATATATATATATATTACCTGAAAGAACACTTCTCTAGAAATCTCTGCTTCTTCTGCTGCAACTCTATAGTCAACATCTGCCAGACGTTGACCATAGAATCATGCTGGATGACTTAGGACTCTTCCCCAGAGGACCTGAGAGAGACTTCCTGACAGTAAGGGCTGTTCAACAGTGGAATACACTCTGCCAGAGAGTGGTGGAGTCTCCTTCTTTGGAGGTCTTCAAACAGAGGCTGGATGGCCATCTGTCGGGTATGCTTTGATTGAGAGTTCCTGCATGGTAGAATGGGGTTGGGCTGGATGGCCTTTGTGGTCGCTTCCAATTCTATAATTCCTCAAACAACATTACACTGACCTGAAAGATAGGCCATTCTACCCTGATTTAGTTAAATACATGAATAATAATACAGTAGCCCCTCCTAATTTGCAGGGGATCCGTTCTGGACCCTCCTCACAAAAATGGTGACTCACACATATTCGAGTCCCATAGGAAATAATGGAGTGTGCACACATGGTGGGTGTGCATGGCGGCACGCAGGTGTGTGCCACCATTATAACAATAGCCGCTTGTCCCTCCCATGAAGAGCAAGACCACAGATTCCAAGTCTGTGAAAAAGGAGGAACAGCTGTAATAATAATAATAAATGCTGGATGACTTACAAGTGCCTAGATAAGTGTTTTCTCTAGGAATCTCTAGGTCCTAAAGCACCACTCTATGGTCAATTTCCAGAAGAGGTGCATAGAAGGACCTACAGATTAATATTTAATCAGTTCCGCAAATAATCAAATCCCCAAAAGTCAAAGTCGCAAATGTGGAAAGCTGATTCTATCTCCACCTTGACAACAGTATGAAAAGTTGCAAAATTTGGACGCTTGCTGAGAGAGCCTCCCTTAGCTCTTACCTTACGTGTGTGTGTGTGTGTATATATATATGTGATGTTAACTTACAGGAACCCCATGCATTTCATAGGGTTTTCTTAAGCAAGGAATCCTCAGGAGTGGTTTTTGCCAGCCCCTCCCTCTCAAACAGAGCCTCCAGCACCTGGCTGTGTCCCTTGGCGGTCTCCCATCCAAGTACTAACCAGGGCTGACCCTGCTTAGCTTCCAAGAGGCGATACCCAAGATGAATTCGGTTTTTCTCCATGGCAGATTTTTCAGCAGGATCCTATGGAAGCACCTCTCCTTACCCTTCAGGGCCTTAAAAAAAAATAATCTCCATCGCAGCATACTCACAATGAGGGCGGCTAAAGGGTCAACCTTTGGACGCTTGCTGTTTGTTGGTGTTGTTCTCACTATAAATGAGCCGCAAAACTGCTTCATTCAATTACATCCTCCATTGCTTCCCTTTTACCGACACGGCTCCAAAGGCTCCACATTCCCCCGGGTCTAAAACCTCCGAAACTCTCGCTTGCCCGAGTCGCCCCGGGACTATGATATTCCCCCTCAGGCTTCAGCGGGGATGCTAGGCCGCAGACTCTGTTGCTAGGGGAACAAGAGCGTTGCTACGGGCCAGGCTTTGCAGCACCGCCCAGGGTCCTGAAAGGCATGAGTCCTCTCCAATCAGAAGACGGGAGCCGCGGGAGGAACCGCCTAGGGGCGGAGCTTAAGACGAGGTTTGATTGATAACTTGGAAGGCTTCGGGGTGACATGGGTACAAGCCCCGCCCCTGGGGGTTCCCAGGACCTGTCCTACATTTCAGCCTTCTGTCCAGGAGAGATTTCAAAATGCCCCCCCCCCCCCCATTTGGAGCAGGACTAAGAAGCATGGATTTGAATTTATATGCAGGGTGGCTAGGCGTCCTCCTTTTCCCGGACATGCCCTACATTTCAGCTTTCTGTCCAGGAGAGATTTCAAAATGACCTCCATTTGGAGCAGGACTAAGGAGCATGGACCTATATTTAAATGCAGGGTGTCCAGAGGTTCACCTTTTCTAGGACCTGTCCTACATTTCAGCCTTCTGTTCAGGAGGAATTCCAAAATGTCCTCCATTTGGAGCAGGACTACGCAGCATGGATTTTATATTTAAATTCAGGGTGACCAAAGGTCCTCCTTTTCTTCCAGGACCTGCCCTACATTTCAGCTTTCAATTGAGGAGGAATGCCAAAATGTCCTCCTTTTAAAGGACGTGTCCTACATTTCAGCCTTCTCTCCAGGAGAGATTCCAAAATATCCTGCATTTGGAGTAGGACTAAGGAGCATGGGTTTGCATTTAAATGTAGGGTGGCCAGATGTCCTCCTTTTCCAGGGCATGTCCTATATTTCAACCTTCTGTACAGGAATTCCAAAATTTCCTCCATTTGGAGCAGGACTGAGAAGCATGAATTTACATCTGCAGAAGTGTTTCCAGCTTTTATTTTGTCATGTCTTCTGTGTTTTCATGAATGTCCTACATTTCACGGTGCCTTGCCCTCCTTCGTGGCGAGGACATCTGGTCAAAAAAAGCAAAGAAAATAGAAAAATATATGTAAAGTGGTATTGTATATTGGTGGCTAAAATTGCATATTGGTGACTGAATCTGGAAACATGCAACACTTAATTTTGAATGTTATTGTATTCTATGTATTTTATATTGCTGTAACCTGCCCGCATTCCTTGTGATTGGGTGGGCTATAAATAAATAATTTATTATTATTATTATTATTATTCTGCCTGAGGATGTGATTATTCTTCCCAATGTGGTGTTCAGGATCTCATATTTTCCACCTAGTTTTTTGTCTTGCTTTATATCCGACTGGTTTATAAATCTTCTTGTGTGCCTTCTTCTGCACAATCTTGTTCTTCTTGTGTCCCTTTAATTTATTACCAACTTAGGGGACCCTATCATGAGGTTTTCTTGGCAAGTTTCTTCAGAGGAGATTTGCTATTGCCATCCTCTGAGGTTGAGAGAGTGTGACTTGCCCAAAGTCACCCAGTAGGTTTATATGGCTGAGCCTCCCCTCAAATATTCCTAATCAAAATAGCCATTTAAAGCTGCTCTGTGCCCATGGGGAAGGGCATATGGATTTTGCATGTTTTCTCCTGTGGGGCAAATAACAGCTAGAGAGAACAAGCTGGAATTTTAAATGAGAGCCAGTGTTGTGTAGTGACATCAGTGTAGGACCAGGACTCTAAGAGACCAGGGTTCAAATCCCTGATCAGCCATGGAAACCTGGGTGACCTTCGGCAAGTCATACTCTCAACTTTAGAGGAGGGCAGTGTCAAACTTCCTCTAAATAAATCTGGTCAAGGAAACTTTAGGATAGGGCCTTCACACGTCAGACATGACTTGTAGGTACATAACAAGAACAGTAACAAGAACAAGAGCTGTCGGGGATGCTTTGGGAGTTCCTGCATGGCAGGGGGTTGGACTGGATGGCCCTTGTGGTCTCTTCCAACTCTATGATTCTATGACTCTATTAATCTCTCCAAGCATCACAGCCAAAATCCAGTTCTATCTCTGTTCCCTTGCATCCACAGCTTGATGGTAAAGTGTATGAGATCCTGATCACAGGTGTGTTTTTTTTAATATTTTTTATTGATTTTTACAATATCAATGCAACAAAACGCTTATTCCAGATGTCTACTACATTATTGTTTTGTTATCACAATAATACTAACTACAAACGTTATTCATTATAATATTCCTGTCTCTCTGATCACAGGTTTTATGCATCTTGTGAATGCACTGCTATACATGGAGCTATACATGGAGACTCTTCAACACATGAGAGAATATGAGGACTTCCTGGATAGAACAGAGAGAAAATTAATCCTATAGAACCAACAGGAAGAAACCGCTAATGAAAACGAAGAGGGCTGTAACAAAGAAGGAGGATCCTGGAAGACAGTCGCTGTTAGGAGCAGATCATACACAAGGGATCCGGAACTTCTCCAATCAAATAATCACTTCCTACATCTGCCTGAGGATCACAGTGTTGAAGAGGCACAAAGGTGCTCATCCAGGATTTATCCCATGAAAATCTAGGAATGTTCCTGTAACTAAACCATTTGGCCATGAAACCCGCTGTCTGACCTTGGTCAAGTCACACTCTCTCAGCCTCAGAGGAAAACAATGGCAAATCGCTGGATAAATCTTGCCAAGAAAGCCCCATGATAGATTCGCCTTAGGGCCACCATAAGGAGTTTATCACATGGGATGGATCCCATGCAGAAACTGGATTTAAAGTAAAAAGAAGCCAGTTTTGACGACTTTCTGTTCGTTTTTCACATGACGTTCAGGGTTAACCTGAACAGAAAGTAGAAATAACCTGCAAAAGTGGGTTGTTTTTCACATGACGTTGGCGTCAAGGAGAAATAATGTGTCATTAATCTGAACTGAAAGTCGGCAAAACCAGGTCCTTTTTACTTTCACGAACTTCCAAAAGTAAAAAGGAAAAGGTTTTGGCGACTTTCTGTTCAGGTTAATGTTGCATTATTTCTCCTTTATACAAACACATCTGAAAAACAACCCGCTTTTGGGTTGTTGTTGTTTTTATTTTAAAATCCCGTTTCTGCACGGGATTTAAGCAATTTGCCTCCCTGTGATAAACTCCCTAATAAGTCAGAAATGACTTGGAGGCACACAACACACATGCAAATGTGGAGTACCCTAACATGTCTCTAAGGCTGCAAAAGTATATTGAGTAAACAATGGGCCTTTGCAGACTGCTAATAATAGTGCAAATTAAGTCCACTTTAACTGCCCTGGCTCAGTGCTAGGGAATCATGGGAATTGTATTTTTTTCTGAGACATTGAGCCTTCTCTGTCAGAGAACTCTGGTGCCACAATAAACTACATTTCCCATGATTCCCTAACACATCAGGGCAGTTAAAGTGGACTCAATTTGTACTATTTCTGGCAGTCTGCAAAGGCCCTATATTGAGTTTAAAAATATAGCTGTGTTAGTCTGTAGAATCAGTACATACAGAGATCTTGTAGCACCTTTGAGACTAAACTTTTTTCTCTCAGGACGTTATCACACGGGGCCTAAAGCAGAAAGAATCCACACCCAATCCCGTCCTATTGCGGTTTTTTCCCCTGTGTGTTCACACGACGTCGCACAGAACCCCGTCCCAACCCCGTCCCAATGCGGCATCATCCCCGTGCTTTTAAATGCCGGTTTCTTGGGGAATTACAATTGCATGACCAGAATGATACCGCAATAATACCGCTTTCGCCGTATGTCTGATCACGAGATACGTATCGTGGAGCATTTCCCCGACATGACCCATGGTTCCCCGCGCTATTTCCCATGGATCTGTGAGGAAGCATCTTATGACGTGTACTTCCTGTTTGGATCGGGTAGCAAGAACATCCTTGCTGGGTTCTGGAAGGGATCTTCTCACTTGTGTGTGAACGGCAGATACGGTTCCCAGGAGCGCATCTATCACGGTTTTGTTAATTGCGCAATGATGCTAGTTGCGTCTGATAGCCATTTCCGTCTTGTGGGGTCTATACTGGTATAGTTCTGGATTGATTCCATACCGCTTTCTTGCCGCTTTGAGACCCGCGTGTGATAACGTCCTCAGTCTCAAAGGTGCTACAAGATCTCTCTATATATTGAGTTTGTTATTGTTGTGTGCCTTCCAGTTGTTTCATTTTGCTTTGATTGTAGCTACATATTCACAGCTTTGGATCTATTCATCTCTTGAAAATAGGCTGAGTTTGCCTATCCTCATCCATCCCTTGTGTCTTTTCCCTTTCTATTGATCACATGTCACATTCAGTCTCATGCAACATTTCAGAAATTGATTTTCACCATCTTTCTTTGAATTAAAGAGTTATAGTCAAAGTGCTGAAATGTTTTAGCAATAAGATACTAGTTAAGCATTAGGATCATTTTGTTTTAGTGCTAACATTCCTCTTTCCCTTGTTTGATCTCTGTTAAATCTGAGTTCTGAAAACAATAGCTCTGTTTACTTGGTGACCATCTTTACTGGGTCCGAGACAGATGAAACACACAGACAAATAACCTTTACATTTCATTTTGGAAAGTACTGTGTCTTGCATTTTGAATGCATACTTTTAAAAGGTGGTGATATATATAGGTCTTCTATAATGCTATGACATTTAATATTTAGTGTGTGTGCTTTTTTTTAATAATTGCAGTTCCTCTACTATTTGCATTTGCATAGATTTTTAATGCAAATATTTTTAAAGGTTAGGACTCTTGGATGCCTTGTATAATTGTGCTAAACATCAAATACAGTAATCAGTAAAACGTATTTTTGGATTATTCTGTACTGTTGCATGAGATGGTTCAAAACAAAATATGCACTAAATAAAAATATTTTGTGCATATTTAGTAATAAAAATATTGCCTAATAGATACCAGTCTTCCCAGTACCTGCTTCTTCCACTTCTCTCTTCCTAAAGTGTCTATAATCAATTATTACCCATTTTTTCCTAGCTTTTATAGTTTTATCACCACCTTCTGTCTGTCCTTAAATTCTGACAGGATAAGGAATCTTTGGCTTTTAAGATTTTTTTCAGACTACAAATCCCACAACTTTTACCATTGGCCATGCTGGCTGGGCCTGATGGGAATTGTAGTTCAAAACGTTTGGAGGGTCAACGGTACCCCATCTGTGATGCAGAGGCTGGGCTATAGAAAAGGTTGCTGTTTATTTGGCCATATGTGCTTTGTGTTGCTTGGAAGTGGCAGTGAGACTAAAAACATTGAGGTACCAGGTATTTTCAGTAATCTGGGTCTGGATATTTAAAACATTCCTTTCCTTGTTCTAGAAGATCAGATACTGAGATATTACATGTCCTCTTGTATAAAATATAATTGTACTGTATAATGTTTATTTTGCAGAAATAAGCAGCTAGGCATTTCTAATTATTCTTTTATAGTAGAAAAATATTTTAAAGCGATGCAAATGCCATAAGACATTCTCTAGTGAAGCAGAGCAATTGGAAGGTACAGTGGTCATATTTTTAGCCTAATCGCTTTGACAAGCTCTCCTTTAAGCAAAATAGTAGCATAAGTAACAGTCAGAATTGCAACTTGGATAAGAAGATGGAATAAACTGATGCAATGTACCATACCTGCATTAGAGAACATTGATCACCTACTGCTGCTGCTTTTGTGCAAAGGAAAACAGAAGACGGGATCACAAAGCATTAAATATTACATGGAATAAAAGGATACTTTGTCAAACCAGAGTTATCTACATGATTTAAAAAAATCTCACTCACTTTGAATTGGGGGTGATCCAGACCCATGATGTTCTGACCAGTTTGTGGTGTGTGCAAAGCTTTTAGGGTTTAATCTGCAGAAAAAAGAATCTCAATTTTCTCTGGATTTTCCTGGAAAATTTGGATGAGTGGATGTGTAACCAGCAGATTCACACTGTTGGCAGAGGGAGAAATGTGTAGTGGTAGGGGCAGACCAGACAGGGTCCAGTGTGACAGTTCTCAAGAAATGGGAAATTCAAGCGGCTCATTCACCACTTTTTAAAGGGTGCTGCATTTGTGAACATAACTGGGTATCAGTATATCTGCATGGTAAGTATTTATACAGGTTTGAGTCTTCCTTATCTGAAATGCTTGTGACCAGAGTTGTTTTGGATTTCCAAAATGCTTGTGACCAGAGGTCTTTTGGATTTTGGAATACCTATATTTGCATATATGCACATAATGAGATAACTTGGAAATGGTCTAAACCAGGGGTAGGCAACCTTTTTGAGCTCTGGTGCCACAATAAACTACAGTTCCCATGATTCCTTAGCACTAAGCCATGGCAATTAAAGTGGACTCAAAACTACAGTTCCCATGATTCCCTAGAACTGAGCCAGGACAGTTAAAGTGGACTCAAGCTGAATTATTTCCGGCAGTCTGTAAAGACCCTTAGGGGGGAAACAGACGGGCTGCCCTGGGCTGCCCCTGAAAGCGAGGATCAAGGCCAAGGCTGCTGGACACCTTGGCCTCGATCCTCCCTTTTGCCGCTAAAATAGCGCTCCTTCCTCAAGCCGCGAAAGGGGCGCTGCAAGAGGTGTGGCATGCCTCTTTGGCGTCTCTTCCGGCTCAGCATGTCCGGATGCTGAGCCGGAAGGACGTCATCGGAGCACCCATCATGCGGACGGGCCGTCGCTCCGATGATGTCCTCAGGAAGCGGATGGGGCACCCAGCGTCCGGCTGCCCCTCCCTTTCCTGGGATTGAAGACAGCGTTTTTGGGTCTGCATCCCCCCCTTAGTTATTTTGCTATGCACAAAGGTTGGTCTTGTTCCAGTGGTTTGGTATACACATTAACCTAGTTTTAGAAGAGCTCAAAGGAAACTTTTGAAAAGGCACCCTATCTTTTCCATAGGCCCATGCCATAAGCTTGGATTCCCATGTGCCCTGCTGAGGGTTACTTATCATAAGAATTATGGCAGCTTTATTTCTGAATACACATCAAAGGGCTCCTTACTCCCTGTCTTACCTTACAGGATTGGAAGTGCGTGCTTCCATTTGTGTTACATGTCATGAAAGAGTAAAACTGCATCACAGTTTTGTCATGCCTGCAATGGAAGACTTGCCCCAGCTTGGCACCTTTATGTCAATTAAGGCCTTAGTTCAGTAGCAAAGCAAGTAATTTGCTAAGAAAATTCTGAATATTCAGATCCAGGGATCTCCCATTTAAACAAGCAAGCAAGCTCCAGGAGTCCAGAGACCAATTTCCCTTTCTGGAACCCATCATAGGCAACACCTACCAGCTGAAACTGAAAGGAGATAGTTCCAGTTTAATAAAATCTTTTGACGTGGGCAAAACAACGTGTGAGTGTGTCACATGCTGCCCACTCCTGACTTCAAATAATTATAGCAAGGGATGAAATAATGTAAAAGAAACTACAAAATTCATGGTTAATGCAGAGCTGGATTGGATGATGCTTGGGTCTCATATTCCCTGTTTAAAACTGTGCATTTGCAAAGCCATTGTAAAAGGCTTTTAGATTTTGGCTTCACTGGAAAAGACAGCAAGGAATGTTTTTGGGTCAAATTGACCATGAAGACAGGAAGACTGTTTCAGAGCAAAAGAGACAGGAAAAGGAATGTTTGTTGATGTCAATTAGTAAAATTGATGGTTTGGACTGGAAGCAAACTTAGGAAAGAAGATAGGACCCAATTAGTTAGTCCAGGTGTTGATGAGTAATACCAAAATAGTTCACACATGGAGAGTAGAAGTTTAATATGCAATCAATAGAGGTGGAGATTGAAACTATATATTGTAACCAATGCATATGTTAATGTAATTATAAACTAGCTGTGTTGGATGGTATATAAGGGTGTTGATTAGCTGAGGGAGGGGCTCTCAAGTCATGGGGCTAACCTGTCTAAAGGGCTAAGCAGATGGCTAATTGGGCCGTCTTGGGGGCAGGGAAGGGGAGGGGCAGCCGCACGATCGGCGCCCCAACCCCTTCCCCAGGTCGTCCTAGCAGCTCCGAGGAGGACCTCCCGCCACAGCATTTGCACGCGCTGCGGCGGAAGAGTCGCTGAAGGTGCGCTGCAGCCTTTTGCAGTGCACCTTCGGCGACTTGTGAAAGGAGCACCAATTTAGCGCTCCTTTCAGGGGTGGTGAAGGTGCGCCGCGGGACCGAGGTGTGGGGATGCCTCAGTCCCACGTCGTAGCTTCCTGGGGCGGCCCAGGGCCGCCCGTCTGCTTCCCCCCTAGGAGTCCATAGACATAAAAAATAAACTCTACTTTCCTGGATATTCTGAGAGCCTCTATTCCACTACAATAGAACTGGAAGAAATATCAAGTGCAACAAATTCCAAAACCCACAAAAGAGTGATACCTCTATTGCACCAACTAAAAAGCACACACTACTTCATGCAAGCTTTCAAAACTATACTGGCTTCTTCATCAGGCAAAGTTCTTACTCAAACAAGTAAAAAGACGTGATGGTGCAAGTCATAGGCCTACATTTTGTCTCAGATGTCACTTCTGTTGTCAGTTCAGATGGTCCAGAGAGATATCAGTGCAGGCAGAGACCATTCTTCCTTTTGGCCATGCAAGGACTGGGGCAAAAAGCCAAGTAATAACAGTAAAAGCCAAGTAATAACAGTAAAAGCCAAGTAATAACATTTCAGCTCCGTTAGCAGCAGCAGCAGCAGCACCAGCAGCAAAGTAACTCCCCTTGAGATCTTGACTATCTTTGTCCTGTGCAAGCCTACCAGCCCCCTTTTTAGGAAGAGAGCACTTAATTTTTCAGGAAGTCTCTGTACTGTTACATCTGGACAAAATTTTAGGCACTATCCCTGGAACAGCAGAAAATAAGTTCAGTCTGTTTTCCACTTGACAGCCTTTTAGATAATTGTATCTTCTCATCTCCATGTTAAACATGACCAGCTTCCAGGTCAAGGGCTTGGTTTCCAGATCTTCAACCATCCTTTGTCACTGTTCCCTGGACACTTTCTAGCTAATCAATAACAGTCTTAAAACTTAGTATCCAGAACTGGACACAATATTGCAGATGAGGTCTGGCTAAAACAGAAAAAAATAGTAGTATTATATCCCTTGTTCTGGACACTATAGCCTTAGACACTTGTTTTGTTGATGCAACCTAGAATTTCATTGACCTTTTTTTGCCACTGCTTCACACTGTTGATTCACCTTAAGCTTGTAATCCACCAAGAAGACTAGATCCTTTTCAATATGTAGTGCTTTCAAGTAAGGTGTTGCCCATATTATATTTATGCATTTGCTGCCCAAATTCCTGCCCAATTCCTGCCCAAAAGTAGTATCTTAAATTTGTCCCTGTTGAAATTAATTTTGTTAATGTTGGTTCTGCCACAATAACTAAGATCACACTGAATTCTGATTCTGACTGCTTCTTTCAGTTTGGTGTCATCTGCAAATTTTAAGATCATGCCTTCTGAAACAATGTGCAGAAACCAATGGCTACAGAAATCAATGATTTGATTCAGTATAATTTTTGCTAAAATGGCCTCTAAATTAATACTTCTGGAGCCATTCTCCTGAATGCCTATTCATGCATATGTGCACAAACACACAAACTCCCTCACTCAAATGCCATCACTAGATAACATTGTGTATTTAAATACAAAGAATACTGACATAATAAATTGGCATTTTTATGGCCTACAGGTCACCATCAGAAAGATAGGTTTGCATGATTTTATTCCCAATTTTTGAGTAGCATGTAATTAGGAGAATAAAGAAAACTAGACTTAAAATCCTTAAAAAGCTTCTTAATGCACTCAAAGCTGCTTTTCTCCAGTGGCTAGAGTCCCATCATTTGACATATTGGAAACTAAACTAGACATAGTTTTGGGAAACAGACTTCAGGCAGAGTTGCTTGTATAATGAGATAATGCAGCAGCATAAATTGTCACAGAATGGCCTTTCTCTTTGAATTTGCTGCATTGCTGTGCAGCTGTTGATCTTTGCTTTTTAAATAACATGGTCTCTTTGCCGTGTAAAATAACTCCCTGAAGATGATCCTGATGAAGAATGATGCCATCTTATCTCTCTGCCGGAATAAGGCAGGGATGCTGAAGCAGTCTCAGCCTGGAGAAAGAGCTGCCCTGACCTCTTATCAATTGAGCCAGAACTTCATTCTAAAACCCAAATCCTCACATTTAATATTAGAACTGTGAATGTTTCCACCTTTAGACTATTAAATTAGGGAATGAAAAACTTAGCAAGGCCAGGGCTGAAGCTGTCAGCCCTAGTCAACCAGGAGCTCTTCAAGTACAGTTGGAGTCCCACACATATATAGAGCTACAGAGCTTCACCTCTGGTTTAACCTTAATATGCTGCCCTGCCATTACATGAAGTGAAGCAGCTGCCTCGGGTATCTCTTTGAGGGTGTTATGAAAGAACAGCAGTTTGTTATTAAGTTCATTTTTAAGGTTATGTTTTTACTGTCAGGGAAAAATAAAGTTTCTGATGGGATTTCCTTCATTTGGCACCAAAACCAACCTTAGGGATTCTGTACCTTGACTTTGGGGAAGAAGGGTGGGAAGAGAGGTACATTCAGTGCTCTGCTTCTGGCTGTTTACCTGCTCTTGCCTCTGCACCAATTTTGATGTGAGCATGGTGTGTATTTCGTGGCTGGCTCAAGACATTTTGTGTATGTGGCAAACAAGATAGCATTCTTTCCCCATCCTATGCACAGAATGTTCATAGATGTGTAATTGAAAATTATTCCAATGCTTACAATGAGATTGTGTCAGGTAGCAGACTAGTTTAGGGTCCCAAGCAGGTTGTGTGGCATACACAGTTCTCGATCAGAAGAGAATAGCTGGCGGACTGAGAGGGAACAGTCAGAAAGATTGCCACCCTTGATCCCCATCTCCTGCCTGAGACAGGTGCTGCATTCTGCTTAATACCAGGGCTATCCTTGGTCTGTCCCTCTGTCAGCACCTAATTCTGGATGCAGTATGGTTGGTCCCCCAGGAGGGAAGCCTTGTCTAGCATCTTAGCTTCAGTAGCTTCCAGTTTCTTTTCTGACACATAGGACGTTATCACACGCGGGTCTCTAGCAACTAGCATCATTCTGGAATGAACGAAAGCAGCATCATTCCGGTATGCTTCTGGTCACGCAAATGTAATTCCCAATGAAACCGGCATGCAAAAGAATGGGGATGATGCCGCAATGGGAGGGGGATGGGAGGGGGATGGGAGGGGGTTCTCTGTGACGTCGTGTGAACACAGGGGCAAAGGAACCGCAATGGGACGGGGATGCAACGGGGTTCTGTCTGCTTTAGACCCCGTGTGATAACGTCCATAGCCAGGGCTCTTGGCTGACTTGAAGGGGTGACCCTTGGATGACAAAGCTACCACACAGCAGTTATTAAAACATAGAAACATCTTCTTCCAACAACAAAGAGGGAGGCATAGTGATTTAGTTTCAAGGATAGGAGGAGGGTATTGCTTCATCAAATGAGAATTCAGCCCCCTCCCCATGATATTTCTTTTCAGTCCCCAAATTTCTAGCATTGCAGTGGATGAAACACTGAAAATTGTTCATTCCTAGAACTCCTGTATTATGTTCACTTTCCCTTGGCAATTGTGCTGCCCCTTTTCTTTGGATGCCTAAACTCTATTTCTAAATGCTTTCCTGAAGTTGTATGTTACTGCAATGCTAGAATGCTGGGGAGTGAAGGAAAATTTTATAGAGAGGAGGATTCTTATTGAGGTGCAATGCCCTTAATTTGAACCCATCCCCCTATAGCTATATCCCTGAAAGGGTGTAGGAAAGCCTTGCTTCACATTCGCACAGACTGGCACTTTGAGCTGGTATCAGGGAAGAGCGACTGCATGCCCAAATGGTACCCTGATGCCAGCATCACGACGCTCACTTGACCAGATGGTAAGCGGCATCACGCTGCATCTTTGGCGCAGCATTTAAACTAACTGGTGCTGAAGAATTGGGGAAAAGCTGCTGCCGCGGCAGCAAAAGCACCCTTTTGCCACTCTAAAAAGAAGCGGCATTTTTCTGGTTCTTCTTAGAGTGGCAAACTGCCAGATCAGGATAGCGGCGTGCAGTTGCCACAGCCCCATTCCTGCGAAAGGGTCTGCCAGAGACTGCTCTATTGAGGCCACCTGTTGAGCCCCTATGTTACACGTCCATTATTTACCTGTATAAATATGTTTCGGGATTTTGTTAGTTGGTCTTGATACTTTTTAAAGGTTAAGTAATATATGTTTAAAAATGGTTAACCAGTAATCACCTACATTAGGATCAGCTATCTAGTAATACCTAGGGAGGGAGAAATGGACAGGGTGGCTGTCTGAACTCACTCAAGACTGAACTGAGACTGTCCAAATGGGCATATTTGTAGCAAGAAATGTGTCCCAGGGCACTTCTCAGGAGTTTGAGTGGATTTTTCCAGGTGGAAGAATGGCTAGATGTGTATGGAAATGGCAGGGCAATCAATTCAAATCTCTCACACAAAGAGGTGCCATCTCCAGAGGGAAGTCCCTTTGATTCCCAACCTTTTGGCACGTATCAAGTGTATCACCCATCATCAGACTCCTGGGTGAAAGGTTTATGCAGATTTCATCCTCAATTTACCTATCTTCTTTACATGTGCTAGCACTTCCAAGCCGAGCTCACTGGATCTCCTTATTTGGGCAGGCTACTTTCCTCGCATTGGGCGCCCTCAATGGTTATGTGACCAACCATCCCCTTTAATATTAAGTTGATATCAAAGGTCAACTAGGGATGAAGGAGGACTATTCCATGGGCTAACACTATTGTGTTCCTACTAGAATTTATTTATTCTCTCTCTCTCTCGCTCTCTCTTAACAGAAGTCAATAGCTGTCTATATCCAGCAATGTAAAGGGGCCTGAGAATCTTTAAAATAACTATAGGCCTAAGCAGACTGCCAGAAATAGTGCACATTAAATTGAGGCACTGCCCTGGCTCAGTGCTAGGGAATCATGGGAACTGTATTTTTTTCTGGGACATTGAGCCTTCTCTGTCAGAAAGCTTTGGTGCCACAATAAATTACAGTTCCCATGATTCCCTAGCACTGAGCCAGGGCAGTGCCTCAATTTAATGTGCACTATTTCTGGCAGTCTGCTTAGGCCCTATATCTTGTTTGCATCCTAGAAGGGAAAAATAATATCATATGTAAAACTGATAAGGTTTCTGCTGATCCTCTCTAGAGATCATATCAGACGTTGGCCTGTCTTTGGTTTTGTTACATTCCTAATGTTTTCCATTCTGAATCCTAGCAGTGTTTGCTGATTAATAGATAAGAAAGAGTGGATTCTTTTACTAGGATGAATGCTAATAACCCTTAATTAGACTGATTTAATTCCACCTTCCTCCTCCCTTCTCTTTAACAAGGGAGAGAGATGACAGCAAATAAGGAAAACCATCCCATCTGCTGTTCATAATTGTTTTGTTCAGAGTGATGCTTAACAGCCCAAGAAGAGTTTTTTTCACTGGGATCTCCTGCTAGAACTGGCCTGTAGGTTTCTCATCGCACCAAGGGAGGTGGGACTTAACTACCAGGCAAGATGGCCTATAGATGCACAGCACCAACAGGAAAGGCTGTGCAAACAAGCTAACAAAAATATGTTCTGAATGCAGAGGAAATAAATAAGCTTATTGCACAGTGTTCTTGTAACATAATGGTTACGTAATGTCAACGGAATGGAACGTATTTTATCACACAGTATGATCCTCATCAAGTTCCCATTCTGTGCTCTGAGAGTCCCTAGTCCGTTCCAGGAGGAGAACTGTAAAAATGTGTCCTCAGCCAGAAGAACGTTTACAGACCGTTCCAGATGATGTGTGTGCGATAATCCTACCTGGTCTCAATCTGTCCTCATGTTCTGATTGGCTAAGACAACCTCCTCCCCTCCCATCCTAGAACGTCCACAAACTCAACTCAACTCAACTCTTCCGGTGTTGACGCAAGGAAGGTGCCACAGGTAATTTAATTTTTTTTTTTTTTACTTTTGTAGATTGAATTGTATTGTATTTACGAGAAAAAATAATGAATGCTTGCTACCTAAACCTCTTGGTAGCATTCTTTCCAATGCAGACATAGGGGTTTTCACAACAGAGAGCATTCACCAATGAGGGACGCCTGAGGAACTACTTTAGTGCCGGTACCGGCGTAACAGTAAATGCAGTGCGATAATATGTGTTCTCATAATGTTACTATCCCATTATCAATAGTCTAATGCAGTAACACCTGTTCCCATATTGTTACATTCCAGGGACTCGGTGGGAACATTACAGGTACTGGTGCGATAAGCTTAACAGAACCAATTATTCATACATCTATCAGAAAGAGTGGGTTGATCTTGAAAAATTGTCCCAGGTCCCTTGACAATCTGCACTACTATAACCAAATGTACAGAATCTTCAATCTTGAGGAAACACACTAGGAAGTAAATCTATCAAACTGTGGGATTTGCTTATGCATTTGTTGTTGTTAACTGTCCTTGAGCTGAGCACAACTCATGGTAACCCTGTGGGTGAAACGTCTCCAGCTGTTCTGCTTAGGTCCTGCAAATTCTTGCCTGTCACCTCCCTGATTGAGTTTATCCATCTAAGTTGCTGCCTTCTTCTCTTTCTGCTGACTTCTACCTTCCCTAGCATTATTGTTTGTGTGTGTGTGTGTCTGTGAGTCATGCCTTCTCATGATCTGATGAAAGTATGACAGCCTCAGTTTCATCATCTTGGTTTCCAGGGACAGTTCAGGCTTGATCTTTCTTAAGATCCAATTGTTTGTCTTTTTTGCCATCCACACAATCCTCAGTACTCTTCTCCAGCTCCACAACTCAAATTAATTAATTTTCTTCTTATCTGATTTCTTCATTGTCCAGCTCTCACATCCATACATGGTGATGGGGAATGCAATGGCTTGGGTGATTCTAACTTTAGTATTCTGGCTGCCCTTCCCATTCCTAGTCTTCTTATTTCTTAACTGCAGACACCATTCTTATCAATGTTGATGCAAGAGTTGAAGAGTGAAGGAAGCAGACAGAAAGAAAATCAAATCATTTGATATGTGGTGCTGGAGAAGAGTGCTTAGGATACCATGGACAGCCACAAAATTAAACAAATGGATCCTTGGACAGATCAAGCCAGAACTTTCCTTGGAAACCAAGATGATCAAGTTGAGGCTGTCATACTTTGGCCACATGTGAGAAGACATGGATCATTAGAAAAAACAATAATGCTAGGAAAGGTAGAGGGGAGAGGAAGGAGAGGAAGATTGCAAGCAAGATGGATAGACTCAATCAGGGGAGCCACAGGCATGGGTTTACAGGCACTGAGCAGAGCAGTGGAGGATAGGGAGTCTTGGAGGTGTCTCATCGACAGGGTTACCAAGAGTTGGGGCCAAATCAAGGGCAATTAACAACAACAAACATATGATTAAAAGCAACCTTCCCCAAAGTGCCATCCTCCAGCTGTGCTGGACAACAATCTTCATCATCTCATCAGCATAGCTGGTTATGCTGGTTAGAAATAATGCATGCTGTTGTCCCAGACTCCTAGAACTGCCTCTGAATATTTGCAGATCGTAGCTTCCCTGGTTGTTTTTAAATACCAATGGGAAACTTTCTTGTTTTCCAAAACTTTTAGAATTTATGTTTAATAAAGTTTTATTATCTTGCATATTTTGATGAAATGTACTTGTCAACTTGCTTTATTTATATTGTATTGTTTTTGTATTATATCTGGATAATTTGTGTTATGACTGTATTGTACAGCATTATATTTTTATTTCTCTGCCCTTCCCCCATGTGTGTATACTGTATATATTTTAGATTGTACATTTTTTGCAAGGCTGGCAGTTTTTTTTATTGATGTTTTACTTGTAAAGCATCATGTACATTGATGGTGCTATATAAATAAACAACAATAACAATAATGATCATTATCATCATCATCATCTGGAGGGCACCATGCTGGGGAAGGCTGATTGAAAGGAAGCATAGCACTACCTTGCAGAATCTAACAGCTTGGTCCTGTTCTTGTTCACTCCAAGGTAAGTAGCCCCACAAATGGGACTTCCTCTCAAATAACTGTATGCATGACTACGGACATAGAAAAATAAGTATATATCTGCCTTTGGATTTAAGAATCAAATTAGTCATTTGCTGTCATTTGGAACATCCACCCCTTATTACCAGCCTGTCTGAAGGAGAGGGCATGTTCTTTTTTATCAGAACAGCAATTAAAAAATGAAAAGAAGATTTCGACATACACTTCCCCCAGTTTCACATGACTGAAAACCCTGAAGAGATGACAAAGAAGTGGCTTCAAGCTGGTTTGCATATTAATGTGTGGAGCACAGCTTTGAACCTGGGGTATGGAAGGCACATTTAACAGAAATGGAATGTAAATGGTTAGTGATAACTGGCAGAGCTGTATTAGCAGTGTTGCCAGGAACAAGAAAGAACATAGAAAGAGGTTAGAATGTAATTAATCATGTAATTAATCATGTAATTAATCATGTAATTAAACTCACAGATGCAGGAGTTTACCGCATACCATGCAGCTGCAGACAAGTCTACATAGGGACCACAAAACACAGTGTTCAAACACAAATCAAGGAACACGAGAGACACTACAGACTGGGTTAGCCAGAAAGAATCAGTAGTAACAGAACACATTATAAACCAACCTGGACACAAAATGCTATTTGAAAACACTGAAATTCTGCTAACGACTATCAGTTCAGAATGCACAGGGAAGCCATTGAAATCCACAAACACCTGGACAACTTCAACAGGAAAGAAGAAACTCTGAAAATAAACAAAGTTTGGCTACTAGTCCTGAAAAATATAAAAATCAAGTCTCAGCACATGCAAATGAACTTCACCCAAGGGCAGGGGTTTTCCCAGCAGACAATGGACTACTAATTAAATAGACACTAATCCTTTTCACATATCCTCCCACCCTGAGGCCTTGCTAGTCAACAAAAGAACAAGATTAACATGCAAATCACATCCTCTCAACCAAGGGTCACATAGTAGATAGATAGATAGATAGATAGATAGATAGAAATAGAAATAGATAGATATATCTCCCATTCACTTCCATGCCACCATTCTCTGAAGATACCAGCCACAGATGCAGGCAAAACGTCAGGAAGAAATTCTTCTAGAACACAGCCTCACAGCCCGAAAAGCCCACAAAACCCCATAATTAATCATGGCAATAAGCTGCTGCCTCCCGTTTTCTCTCCACTTCATTCCATCTCTTTGCCAAATATGAATTGGATGTTGAACACCACTTCTTAGGACACTGAGTCATTGCGGTGTTCATTTTTCTGGGACTGAGGAGACCCAGGTTCAAGTTCACACTCAGCTTACTTGGTGGTCTTGGACTAATTACTATCTCCCAGTTAAGCCTACCACACAGGGTTGTTGTGTGAGTAAAGAATCATGTATGCTGATGAGCTTAGTGTTGTCAGGTTTTCAAAACAGCAATAAAAATAAGCCAAAATTCATGACATGCAGGGCTGACAATCAGGAAAAAGCCATTAATAAGTTTGTATTCTACCTAAATGTAAGGTACTGCACTTAGGGCGGAAAAACGAAAAGTACAGCTATACGATGGGGGACACCTGGCTGAATGAGACTACGTGTGAAAGGGATCTAGGAATCCAGGTGGACCACAAGTTGAACATGAGTCAACAGTGCGATGCAACAGCTAAAAAGGCCAATGCAATTTTAGGCTGCATCAGTAGAAGTATAGTGTCTAGATCATGAGAAGTAATAGTGCCACTCTATTCTGCTTTGGTCCAGCCTCACCTGGAATACTGTGTCCAGTTCTGGGCACCACAATTCAAAAAGGATGTGGAGAAACTGGAGCGTGTCCAAAGGAGGGCAACTAAAATGGTGAAGGGTCTGGAAACCAAGCCCTATGAGGAACGACTTAGGGAGCTGGGGATGTTTAGCCTGGAGAAGAGAAGGCTGAGAGGTGATATGATAGCCGTGTTTAAATATTTGAAGGGATGTCATATCGAGGAGGGAACAAGCTTGTTTTCTGCTGCTCCAGAGACTAGGACCTGAAACAATGGATGCAAGCTGCAAGAAAAGAGATTCCACCTCAACATTAGGAGGAACTTCCTGACAGTAAGGGCTGTTCGACAGTGGAACGCACTCCCTCGGAGAGTAGTGGAGTCTCCTTCCTTGGAGGTCTTTAAGCAGAGGCTGGATGGCCATCTGTCGGGGATGCTTTGATTGAGAGTTCCTGCATGGCAGGGGGTTGGACTGGATGGCCCTTGTGGTCTCTTCCAACTCTATGATTCTATGATTCTATGATTCTATGATTCTAAAAACAAAATGAAGGTATTGGTTTTAGTTTACCTAGCCATGTATTTCTCTATACAATTAACACATTACTGGCATGCAAACATTATACGATACACACGTTTCTGCCTTTATGGAAGGGCCACATCCCCAATTATAAAAATTTGGGGGGCATTTTTGCCGGTGCATATGAAAGGAAAAAGCCTTCCAATCCTCCTATGGGGACAGTCCTATAATAAGGGACACCTGTCAGACCTGTAAGGGTAACACTTTTTAACCCTCAAATAAGAAACATCCTCCATGTTAAAGAACACCTAAGAACCCTACTTGAGCTCCTTGAAAGGAAGGAAGGCTAGATATTTAATAAATATATTCTGAGCACATTTTCTCAGAAGTAAAACCAAAGCAATTACTTTCAAAACGAGCTTCATTGGGACAGGGATGTTAACTACCTCTTCTGCCTTTATTACAAAATTAAATGGTTCATGATGAGCTTCATCTTGGAGAAGTCTCCCTCAATCCACATCTCAGAAGTCTTCTTAGTGATGAGAAAAAGACATAAGCAATATAAACTAATTATCCCAAGAACACATTCCCTTTCATCTAAAGCCATTACAAAAAGAAAAAAGGAGCAGTTAATTTCATCATATTATCTGTCAACAGAGGCAATTGCGTTGTTAGCAAACAGAAATGGTTAAGACACCTTTGAAGCTTGTTGATATCCTTTTATTGTATTTTTGGTATAAGGATACATCTCTCTAAAGACCTCCTGAGCATTTAATTAAATTTTGAACCAATCCATTTAGAGGTCAAAACACTCATCATGATCTGCAAACTTGTCTGTTGCCTGATGTTATATTTAATATTCATACTTAGTATTCATACTTGGAATTCTTATGTGCTCTTCTGGAAATAGGAACAAGAAAATTCTAAATTATTCTTCAGTATAATTCTGCATTGTACTGATTATGTGCTTTTCGATTTCTTATGCTTTTGTTGGATGAATTATCATCTTCAATAAGTTTGCAACACATTATTACATTAATAACATTTTAAAAACACAGAGGCAGTCACTTCAATTCAACACAATAGCATCATTCTAAGATGTCAGAAGCAGATATCTACAGATATACTTCCCAACATAACACACTAATGAATATGTTACAGTGAATTGTGTTACAATAGCGATTTACCATTTTACATTTTAAATAGGTGATTGCCTGATGGGTAGCTAACATTCAAAATTAAAATGGTTTGAAAATGCTGCTTCTCAGTGCCAGCTCCATGAATGATAAAACAACTGCCAACCAGGATTTCATCCTGATGATGGATAAACATGCCAATATGGCTTGTATCACAGAGCTGGGATGAAGCTGGGGACATTAATCTCTCTCAATTTTGCCCACCAAAATTTCTCTGTGCATCAGGATGTGTGCCCTGGAGATTGGGGAGGGGGTTCCATCCCTTGATTTTTTGCCCTGTCTCATTGACTGCAGAATTCAAGTGTGTGCATTTGAAGGTGGATGGTTGACACAGATTAGGGATTATGTGGCTGTATCCCCACTGCTCAATAGAATCATAGAATCATAGAGTTGGAAGAGACCACAAGGGCCATCCAGTCCAACCCCCCTGCCATGCAGGAACTCCCAATCAAAGCATCCCCAACAGATGGCCATCTAGCCTCTGCTTAAAGACCTCCAAGGAAGGAGACTCCACTACTCTCTGAGGGAGTGTGTTCCACTGTCGAACCGCCCTTACTGTCAGGAAGTTTCCCCTAATGTTGAGGTGGAATCTCTTTTCCTGGAGCTTACATCCATTGTTTCGGGTCCTAGTCTCTGGAGCAGCAGCAAACAAGCTTGTTCCCTCCTCGATATGACATCCCTTCAAATATTTAAACACGGCTATCATATCACCTCTCAACCTTCTCTTCTCCAGGCTAAACATCCCCAGCTCCCTAAGTCGTTCCTCATAGGGCTTGGTTTCAGACCCTTTACCATTTTAGTTGCCCTCTTTTGGACACGCTCCAGTTTCTCCACATCCTTTTTGAATTGTGGTGCCCAGAACTGGACACAGTATTCCAGGTGAGGCCTCACCAAAGCAGAATAGAGTGGCACTATTACTTCTCTTGATCTAGACACTATACTTCTACTGATGCAGCCTAAAATTGCATTGGCCTTTTTAGCTGCTGCATCGCACTGTTGACTCATGTTCAACTTGTGGTCCACCTGGATTCCTAGATCCCTTTCACACGTAGTCTCATTCAGCCAGGTGTCCCCCATCGTATAGCTGTGCTTTTCGTTTTTCCGCCCTAAGTGCAGTACCTTACATTTCTCCGTGTTGAATTTCATTTTGTTAGCTCTCCCTTCTTGAAGTAGCTGGGGTGGTCTCATAGGTAGTTGGCGTTCCTTTGGCTATTGATGCTGGGCCACTTGAATATCTGTGCTGAACCCACCCAGTTGGGAGTGGCTCAAAGCTTCATGTCTAATAGAACAACCATGGGTTTATTAAACCAGTACCCTGGTTCTCTAAAGAGCAGGTAACACTGAATCAAGTGAGATGGTGACTAGAGCGTCGTTGGTGGAAATCTCAGAGGGCATCTGGCCAAACGTTGGCTAGATGAAGCCCTATGCTAGGGCAGTACCAAAATTATGTCTGCAAATAGCTGTCTAGTGGAGCTGTTTTGTGTGATTAGAGGCCCACAGGAGAACTCAAGACAATTTGACAGCCTGCTATGAAGAATTTGTATCACACTTTGCAGATAACATCACTTGAATTCATTCCAACTTGGATGCTATAGTATATAACAGATCCAGTGGATGTAACTCTGGATTCTGCTTGTCCATGGATAATGGATATTTAATTTGTGAGCTTGAGGATGCAGGCAAGATCCTTAGAGAGGTGAGAGCCATCACGTATGTTCTAGCCCCTTGCCCCTCTTGGCTCATTAAACAGACCAGTGGGGATGCTGGCTGAGTGGGTGAAGTGAGAAGCAAAAGCCTTTTTAACATAGGATTGTCATATGCTTGGTTTGTCTGGGTTTTACCCAAATTCTAAGCATGCCACCTGGTGCCCATGCTTTATCATCTGGGCTGGATTCCATGCTTTAATTTTAATGTCACTAGCCCTGGTAGGAGCTGAAATATGAGGCAGAATGTGGAAGCCTTCTGTAGATTTGTTCTGCAAGAGACAGGTGTGCCCCTACCATTCAGGCATGAAGGAAGAGTAAACTCTGCAGCTGGTGGAGGGATGCAAGAGGTATGGGAGGTAAGGTAGTAGGACGGAAGGCAGAGTGAGCAGTGGAGTACAAGAACAAGAGAGGGGTACTCTGCAAGGGTGCAAGGTGAGGCAAGAAGGCGTCTAGGAGGGGAAGACCTGTGTATAGTCTGGTGTGCAAGAATCAAGAGAGGTGGGCATAATGCAGAGATGCGAGGTGACACAAGGGAGGGAGTAAGAGATAAGAAAGAATGAGCAGCGTGAGCAGTAGAGTACTAGTAGCAAGGGAGGTACACTGTAAGGGCACAAGGTGAGGCAAGAAAGAAAGCGGGAGGGAAGTGAGAGTGAGTGGTATGCAAGGAACAAGGAAGGCATGCTCTGCGAGAGCATGGAGTGAGGCAAGGGGGAGAGTAAAAGGAATGGAGAGGAGCAGTATGAAGAGCTTAGTGCAACAATGGAGGGGGCACTGTGAGAAGGTGAGATGATGGAAGGAGTAGGAGGTAAGGGGTGTGAGGTGTGCAAGCAGTGATGAGGGAGAGACCACAGCAAGGGTGTGAGGAGAGGCAATGGAGTAAGTAGGGGGAATTGTGAAGGTTCTAGCCCATTTATATTCTCACCTACTTCTAACAGGTTCTTGTTTCCCCCATTGTATAAAATTTCATTTGACCACTTCTCAAGCTTCAGTGAGGCCCCAAGCATACATTGAAAAGATTTTATCCTGCTTTTGGATTTCTGCGATGCAGAAGAGAAAGGACACAACTCCAAGCTAGGACTAGCACTTTTGTATGAGCTTGGTGAAAGGAAACAAAATTCATGCAGCCCCAAATAGGAGGCATTTCTCTTAGCTTTCAAGAGGGTGTAAAACTTGCATCAGGACAGGGAGGTGCCTTATTATTAGCAATGGTAGGAAATGTTTTCTTCTTCCTCCTTCTTTTCCCTACTGTCACCACAAAGGGCGTTATCACACGCAGCGGCAAGAAAGCGGCATGGAACCAATCCAGAACCATACCGGAATAGACCCCGTAGCTTCAGACAAGAAAGCAGCATCATTCCGGTATGGTTCTGGTCGCGGCAGATGTAATTCCTCAAATGAAAGAGGAATTGCAAAGAACGGAGATGATGCTGCAATGTGCCGGGGATGGCACTGGATGGGGCGGGGTTTGCTGCGACGTCGTTTGAACACAGGGGCAAAGGATCCGGAATGGGACGGGGATGCGCTGGGGATGGCACTGGATGGGGCAGGGTTTGCTGCGACGTCGTTTGAACACAGGGGCAAAGGATCCGGAATGGTACGGGGATGGTACGGGGATGGGACTGCTTTAGACCCCATGTGATAACGTCCAAACAGCAGCAATAGCACAATTCTTCTTTTCATGACTCAACCCCATTTTCTTTCCCTCATAATGCCTGGGATTTTACATAGCTTTGGGGGAGTGTGAATGACCATCTTAAAAATGATGGCTGTTACGACTGCAATCACCATTCCACACACAATCATGTCTAAGGTATTATAGATAAAACAAAAGTCTAGCTGAGCTATCAAAAGAAAGAGAAAAGGTGGGAAAAGAAGGCACCTTGCTCTGCCACTAAGAGTAGCCCATTCCTCCAGTCCTGAGGTCAAATGTGCATCCCAAACTAGGAGAGATGTCCTCTTAAATTCAATACTTACAGATTGAGTAGGGGTACAAAATCTGAGGAGCATTGGGATCATGCCCTACCCAAACCAGCCCCAGTAAAAAAGTGTATCTCCTTATTTGGGTAAAATTTGCCTGCTTGGTGTAGATTTGATGTGTTTTTTCCAGCAATGATCAGAGGTAGAAATAATTAGCCAGCTTGTGTTTTCAGCATCCAAAGAATCCAACGCCTTCTGGGTATAGAACAGCACAGTTTCTCTCCACATTTCGTGTGCACTTCACATCTGTTCCAGTCATTCTTGGTATGACAAGTTAATTCAGATGTTGATGCAGAGAAACTATCATGTGTCTGGGCAGCATGACATATTACTGACATTAGTGTAAAGCTGGAGTAGCATCTTGCATGCCACCGAAGTAGTGGGTCTATATGTAATTGTTGATTATGTATTTATGATAGCCCCTATCAAGCTTTGCTAAGATGTGCCAAGGCTCAAACCTGCCTAGAGGTCACTCTGGAATGAAAGGTTCTGTTTGATTCTCAAATATAATTTGGCCATCACATAAAAACCATGAAATCTCATGTTCTCATAGATGTCCATGTGAATAATAATTTATAGCTGGCTCTCCACATTTGCAGCTTTGACTTTTATGGATTTGATTATTCATGGATTTGATTAATATGTTCTCTCTAGGTCCTCCAGCATGACTTTATAGTCAACTTCCACCGTAAATTGTGCTGAAAAACCTAGAGATTTCTATAAAGAACACTTCTCTAGACATCTGTAGGTCTTCTGCTGCAATTTTATGGCAGATGGCCATAGAGTTGTGCCAGAGGACCTAGAAATTCCTAGAGAGGTGTTTTCTCGGGTAAAACAAACATAATATTAATAAAATTAATAATAAAATTTATTTGTATCCTGCCCCTCTGCAGATGCAAACAAACAGTGGTCTTTTTAATTTACAATTTTTCCACTTTCATAGGGGTCCTCCACCCCTAACCCCAGTGAATGTGGAGGGTCCATTACATTTGTGTTTGGAAAAGGAAGTAGTTTGAAGGTAACTACTGGCTGGCACAGTAAGGAAATCAGTGGCTTTCTCTCAGCATGACCTCTACTGCATGTGCTCCAAAACAAGGTGATGAGCTTCTCCACCACCAATTTCACTTATGAACAAGATCTCAAGTCGAGTCTTTCCTGATTCTTTGCTGTTATTGTTACTGTGTTTCCAACTTATGGTGATCCTAAGGCAACCCTATCATGGGTTTTTCTTGGCAAGATTTGTTCAATGGGGGGTTGCCATTGTCTTCCTCTGGGGCTGAGATAGTGTAACCTGCCCAATGTCATTTGGTGGATTTCCATGACTGAGTGAGGATTTGAACCCTGGTCTCCAAAGTCATAAGGGCTTATCACATTGCAAAATAACGTTACTTACCCCTGCCGAATTACAGTTGATTTAGGGATGTGCTTGGGAATTAGCACATTAAAAATGTTGCCGATGCTGCTGAGTGACTGCATCCCAGCTAAATTCTGGCTCTCAGCCATGCTCAGCGCGCCGATTTTCAAAAACGAGATTGGCCAGCTAAGTGCAGCAGGGAGCCAGGATTTAGCTGGGATGCAGTTGCCTGATGGCATCGGCAGCATTTTTAATATTATAATTCCCAAGTGCATCCCAAAATTGACTGTAATTCAGCAGGGGTAAGTAGCTTTATTTTGCAATGCGATAAGCCCCATAGTCTAACACTCAAACTACTGTACCACACCAGTCAGCTGTCTTCTGGCTTCTTTTATTTAGGGGGTTGGCATCATGAAAGATGCCATGGCTGTATCTGCTTCAGCTGATGAATACACACTCAGCACGAAGGCGTACCAGCCTGAAGTGCTCAAATAGGCAGCTCTGTCCACGTAGCCAGGCAAGATACTGCCAGTTAGGCTGCGGTGATGAGGGCCGGATACTGATGGAATACGACAGCCCGGGAGTTTGTGCTAAGAGGGCTGCTGAGTTGTCACTGTCCTTTGGTGCCCCTTTTCCAGTATCCTCACCCCTTCCAATGGTTGTTGAGAACGATGACAAACTCTTGGAGCCTCCAAGCTACACATCACTGTCCTGACAAAGTGACTTCGTGTGACAGATCCACCTCATGCTGTTGCTTTAACCAGCTCTCTTCTCCTCCTGGCCTCCCACAGAGCTAATAGGAAGCATTCACAATTTCTGCAAGGGATTAAGAGTTCTGGGAAGAAGCCCTGTTTCTTTCTAAGTTTGGACAGTATGAAGGAAGAAAAGGCCCAGAGCTGTAAATAATAGTGTGGAACCTGACAAGAACAGAACAGAAAACTCAGTTGCCTCTAAGGCCTAATTTGAGCATTTCTGGTGCGTAAGGAACCATGCCTGGATCTGTCCTATTTACGATTTACAATCTGGCCTCTGTACACTGTAGAGTAGACCTTCTTTTAACTTAAGTTACCATCAAAAACAAAATTACTTCCATAAAGAGAGGTAGACTGGGTTTTGTGCCCTGTGCACTTAAGAATTCCAAACCCACAAATTTGTATTCTGCAATATTCTGCATTTTAAGGAATTTCTGTAAATCATAGAATCAGTGAGTTGGAAGGGACCCTGAAGATAATCTAGTCCAACTCTTGGGAATAGAGGCATCCACAGTTAAAGCATCCCTGAAGGATGTTCCAGTTTTCTTCTGTGTGAAATTTTGGGTAGTATGTATGCAAGTCTGTCTTTTCCATATGAACCTACTCAAAATCTAAAGACTTTATCACACAAGGCTGGTAAATTGCAATTTCAAGAGAATAGTAGTGTCTTCAGACGTTACACATCACATAACATTGTGTCTCTCCTGTTCCCGCTTTGCATTTAAATCACTGCTGAAGCCCTTCCCCTATTCCCTGCCATACCAGCTATTGGCTGTCTGCTCTGCCTTTACGATCCTTGTTAATTGTTCAATTGTTTGTTATTTGTATGGATTCTTCATCCACTGATTCAACCATCTGTCCTGGGCCCAGTGCTATTCAATATCTTTATTAATTACTTGGATGACGGTATTGGGGGCATAGTTATCAAATTTGAGGACGACACCAAATTAGGAGGAGTAGCTAATACCCCAGAGGACAGGATCAAAATTCAAAATGACTTGAACAGACTAGAAAGTTGGGCCAAAGCTAACAAAATGAAATTCAACACGGAGAAATGTAAGGTACTGCACTTAGGGCGGAAAAACGAAAAGCACAGATATACGATGGGGGACACCTGGCTGAATGAGACTACGTGTGAAAGGGATCTAGGAATCCAGGTGGACCACAAGTTGAACATGAGTCAACAGTGTGATGCAGCAGCTAAAAAGGCCAATGCAATTTTAGGCTGCATCAGTAGATGCATAGTGTCTAGATCAAGAGAAGTAATAGTGCCACTATTCTGCTTTGGTCAGGCCTCACCTGGAATACTGTGTCCAGTTCTGGGCACCACAATTCAAAAAGGATGTGGAGAAACTGGAGTGTGTCCAAAGGAGGGCAACTAAAATGGTGAAGGGTCTGGAAACCAAGCCCTATGAGGAACGACTTAGGGAGCTGGGGATGTTTAGCCTGGAGAAGAGAAGGCTGAGGTGTGATATGATAGCCGTGTTTCAATATTTGAAGGGATGTCATACTGAGGAGGGAACAAGCTTGTTTTCTGCTGCTCCAGAGACTAGGACCCGGAACAATGGATGCAAGCTGCAAGAAAAGAGATTCCACCTCAACATTAGGAGGAACTTCCTGACAGTAAGGGCGGTTCGACAGTGGAACACACTCCCTCAGAGAGTAGTGGAGTCTCCTTCCTTGGAGGTCTTTAAGCAGAGGCTGGATGGCCATCTGTCAGGGATGCTTTGATTGGGAGTTCCTGCATGGCAGGGGGTTGGACTGGATGGCCCTTGTGGTCTCTTCCAACTCTATGATTCTATGATCCATGGGTTGAAAATATGTTTATAAAAATCCAAAAGACAAACCTTAATTTTGCCATTTTATATAAGGGACACCATTTTATGATGCCATTATATTTAATGGGACTGGAGCATCCATGGATTTTGGTATTCATGAGGGGTCCTGGAACCAAACCCAGCAGATACAAAGGGACCACTATAATATGAAAGGCTTTAATAATTTAAAAACATGTGTGTTATTTATTATAATGCTATAGACCTAGATCCAATTGATATACAGTTATTCTGTTTATTAAGCCATGAATGTGATCAATAGACTTGCTTCCTGGGTTCATGAGTGTTAAACCAAAGTCAGTGGAGATGCCTGGTCTATCCAGTCCCTGTCCACTCTCTCAGATACGCTGAACTTCTTACCCATTCATTCCTAATTCAGTGGAAGGTAGGTCAGTGAGCCAAGGAGAGTGCCATTGCTTTCTAATACAGTGGAAAGTGATTCCTTGGTTTGTTCCAGGCTGATGATTTTGACATTCCTAACAAGACAGAGGGAGAAAATTAAAAGCATAACTAACCAGAACAGGCAGCTCAAAACCGAGAAATGTCAGGGGCTAAGATAAGAGGTGCACATGCAGGCAGCTCCTCAATTATTGATAGGGCTTATAAATAAATGCAGGGGCAGAAAAGAGAAGGTTAAAGCATAGAGAGAATGGGAGGGAATGCATTTTCCAGCCAAGGAAGGGAACCCGAGCATTGGGTTGTTCTAAAAGGTCAGGCAGTTCTGCATCTCCTTCTCGCTCATCTCTGTAATACTCAGTGATATTTGAGTTGATGGATTAGCTTCCTTGTGTACCTTCCAGGAGAATCCTAAGGGAATGGATCGGGGGGGGGGGGGGGGAAGAGGAGAGAATGCCTTTGGAAATGTAGGACAATGGGCAATTGAGGAGACAACAAAATTAGTGGAGCAGTAAATTCCAAACCAAGTGGAAATAATTTCCCAACTTATGAAAATAAGATCCATGTAGTTTTGATTTTGTCCCATCCTTTGACATCATGTTTTGGGCACAGTCTAATGTGTGAAAGGAACAACATAGAGGCTAATAGAGTCCAAATACTCTATTGGCATTTTTAGTGGGTTACTTGCAGTGCTTATATACAAGGGGATATTGTAAAGTAATAATTATCACCTGGATGTTATTATGATATATTGATGAAATTTTGTCAGTGTCATCATTGGTCCCTAAGCGCATGATATTGAGAAAATCAGCTCATTGTGTCCTTTATTTTTGTGACAGGTTGTGTCAGAAGTGACTAGTGTAAGGTGGAGAAATACGAGTATTGTAAAGTAATGATCATCACCCAAAAGTTATTATGGTATATTGATTAAATTTTGTCAGTGTCATCATCACCAAGTGACTTTTTCTTTTCCCAAAAATGAAAAATCCGTTGCAGAGTCACTGATTTGATAACACAGATGGCATCATTCATGAAGTGGAAGAACAGTTTAAGGTGTGATCTGTAGACTTCTACAATAATGGTATTCAGAGGGTCAGGAAACGGGGGGGAATGTGTAAATCTGGATGGTGACTATGTAGAGATAAGTTAACAACTACAAATCAAAACAAACTTTCTGTCAATTTTTTTGAAGGTGATAATTAAAGCTTTATGATACCCCCTCATATTCAGTAGGACAATGAACCTTCTTACAAGATCCAAACCCCTGGGGGGAAAAATCCTAGGAGCAATACCTTCCTGTGTGGTGTAGTGGTTTGAGCATAGAACTAAGACTCTGGAGATAGGGGTTCAATTCCCAGCTCTGCCATGGAAACCCTCAGGGTGACCTTGGGTGAGTCACAGCCTCTCACTCCAGAAAACCTTGTGATAGGTTTGCCATAGGGTTGCCATAAGTAGGCATCCACTTGGAGGCACACAACAACAAATATACCTTCCTCACTTTACCCCTCTGGTTTGTTGTCGTTAACTGCCATCAAGTGAACTTCTACTTATGGTGAACCTATGGATGAAAGATCTCCAAGACTCCACTTCATCAATGATCCTGCTCAGGTTTTGTAGACTCAGGGCTGTGGCTTCCTTGACTCAGTGAGTTCACTAGGGTTGGTGTCCTCCGGGGTGGTAACTCATTGATAACTCAGTGTGGTAACCCCCCATTGACCTCCTCCCATAACACACCATACAGAATCCTTAGTAATGTTTTTTTGCGCTAATGCTACTCATAAATAGTAGTTCGCATATATCACTCAATATAATGTTAATAGTTGTGACATAAACAACTAGCAACATTAAAATTACATTTTTAAATGCAATATCATATGCACAGCCAAAATGTATTTAACTGTACAGTGTTTCATGTGGTTAAAATGAAATTTTGATAATATGCAATATTTTAAAAGAAAATTTTAAAAGAATTTAAAAAATGTAAACTTTGAAACTTTCTCAAATTGGTAGTGATGCAGACTCAAGTCAGATGATTTGGATTCAAGTCACTTTAGTGACTCAACGTGGATTCGACTCAGCAATAAATGACACATTGACTTGACTCAAGATCTGTATAGTTTTAGTGACTGACTTGCTGGCATCATTCACTTCTAGTAGCAGGCAAGACCCACCTGCAGAGCATTGGACATGTTTCTAAGAGGGGAACAGCAGCTGTGTTGGGTGATGGGCTTGAGGTGGAAGGATCATTTGAAAGCTTAACACATTTGCTGTTCCCCTCCAAGAAATGTGCCCTGCCTCATTTTTTCTGTTAAAAGTTGGCTCTCAGACTTGAGATTCAACTTGAGACCCAACTTGAAAGTATCTTGCACTGACTTGTGACTTGAAGGTAGAGAGCTGAGACTTGACTTGAAACTTGGAATAAAAGACTTGAATACATTACTGAAAATTGGATTCATATTCTTCCTCAAATGAATCTGTCATCCTTTCATCTCTTTTGTATAGTTCTTCCATATATTGCTTCCATCATCTTTCTATTTCTACTCGGTCATGTATTGTGTTTCCCTACTGATTGTAGAACATCCCCACTGTTGGTTTAAACTTCCCTTTGATTTCTCAGATTTTGTGAGAAAGGTTTCCTGTTCCTTTTTTTGTTGTCACCTTCTATTTCTATTGTATGAAATTTTTATTAATTTTATTAATTAATTATTAATTTATAATTACGATAAATTTTTTACTTAGTTTTACATTGATCTTGATTTAATGGATTTTTAAGGGGGGGAGGGGGAATGTTGTTGTTTTACATTGTATTATTGTATATTTTATTTATCATGTTCACCACCCGGATTGGTCCGCCATAGGGCGGTATATAAATAAAAATTATTATTATTATTATTATTATTATTATTATTATTATTATTATTTCTCCATTGATTATTATAGTAGTTCTCCTTTTCCCTGTTTCTATTTATGTCATCTTTTACTTTTGCCTCTGTTTTATCTTTGACTGCTTGAAGAATTTCATCTGTCATACATTAAGGTATCTCTTTCTTTTTAGAATACAGATAGTATATTTTTGTGTTCCTTCTTGACAATATCCTTGGATTCAGTCTAGAGTTCTTCTGGCTCCCAGTCCCTCAGACTTAACAGCGTAATTCTATTGTTCTCATCATCTTTAAATTCTACAGGAATGTTCTTCAGGCTATATTTTGACATGATGGCTGGTTTAGTATTCTCCTTTAGATTTACTCTAATTTTTTATATCAGTAGTTCATGGTCTATGCTACAATCTGCTCCTGGTGTTGTTTTTGCAGGGAAGATGGGGCTTCTCCATCTTTTTTTCCCAATTATGCAGTTTATTTGATTTTTATATTCTTCATCAGATGATGTCCATGTATACGGTCATTTCTTGGGTTGCTTGAATAATATGTTTGCAATGGACAAACTGTTGCCCTCACAAAATTCAGTGAATCAACCAGTGGACTTCATGGCCAAGCGTGAATTAAATCCTGGTCTCCAGTCACAGTCCAAGATTCAAACCCCTAAAGGCTACTAAATACCACATAGTCACCAGATCCTGTCAGATCTGGGAAGCTAAGCAGGATCAGCCCTAGTTATTACTTGAATGGGAGACTGCCAATGAATACCAGGCGCTGTGGATTATATTTCAGAGAAAAGAACTAAAATCTGAGGATTCTTTGCCTAAGAAAATCATATAAAATGCATGGAGTCACCATAAGTTGACAGGTGACTTGAAGGCACACACATACAAAGGCTACTGAGCCTGTAAATTTAATCTAACTGTGACAAAGAGAACAAAAATTATAGCCTTATTGTATTTTCCATTATCGTCAATGTGAGGTAGAAACCTCTTGCATTTCCAAATCTTACTCAGGTCCAGGAGAGAAGTCAGCTCAAACAAAAACCAGTCCCTTTCAGAAGTACCACACTGGTGTTTGACATACATCAGGAAATCCATAAACATCCTATTTTACAATGCATTTTAGATTAAATTAGGTCTAAATTAAGCTATAACCCTGAGGATATTTTACTATCATCAGATTGCTAATTTTAAACCAAATGGAAAAGACTACAATCTGAAGTTGCAACAAATGTTTGAAAACTGTCAGTATCTCAGAGTTTAGATTTTGTAATTACAGGCAAAATAATGTGAAAGAACAAGTAAATAAGGACAAAGTTATATAAGGAAAAAAATTGTTATGTGCCTCCAAGTTTATTTTGATTTATGGGAACACTATCTTAGGATTTTCCTGGAAAAATTTATTCAGAGAAGGTTTACCATTGCCTTCCTTTCATGCTGAGAGTATATGACTTGTCCAAAGTCAGACCTAGTGGGTTTCTATGACTGAGTGGTAATTTGAACCTGAGGATTTGAACCCTGATCTTCCAGACTCCTAATCTAAAAATCAAACCACTACACTACACAGTCTTACATATATTAACATAGATGATTGACATTTTGCCAGTGAAAATAACGTACAAAAGTTATTTTTACAGAGTCAAGTGGAATTCATCAGTTCCAGGCACAAGTGAAGCAAAGCAAAAAGCAAAGCAAAAAGCCTGAGTTCCAAATCTGATTGCTGAGGCTTCTTCCAAGCCATATTAAAGATAAAAGATAAGATAAACAGTATTTTTTTCTTAAATACAACAAGTCAGTTGGAGAGACTGGTGGCATAATTTCCAGCCCAACCTATATGTCATCTTTCTTGACATTCTCAGAGTGAAATAAATATTCACATTTTAAATTCCTAGGATGTAACCTCGGGGGGTTGCAGACTGCCAGAAATAGTGTGAATTCAGTCCACTTTTAGGGTTAGGGTTAGAGTTAGGGAACCATGGGAACTGTATTTTATTGTGGGATCAGAGTTGTCTGACAGAGAAGGCTCAATGTCTCAGAAAAATAACAGTTCCCATGATTCCCTAGCACTAACCCTAACCCTAAAAGTGGACTGAATTCACACTATTTCTGTCAGTCTGCAACCCCCCCTCATTTCCTACAGAATCTCACACAAGCAAAAGGTGTTAAATGATTGATAGAAGCAGGATACATGTTTTCCTCTTCACTTTAGAAAGTATGGGTTCACTTTGGTCACAGAAATGTAATAAAATTAACATGCAAAACAATTTCAGTTCCCTATTCTCTTTAAGACTCTTCAGTTTCCTATTCTCTGTAAGAGAATGGCTGTTTACACTTGAAACTTGACATTACCTTCATGCCGGATTGTTATGCCTAACAGTACAGATGCAACTTGGAGACATTTCAAAACTGCCATGGTGCCTACCATTTCATGTGTCCTCCTTCATATAGATAGATTGGACTCCACAGCAAATCTTCTTCTCTCCATGGTCAATGGAAGAAGAAAGGTGAGTTGAAGACAATCTGTAGAAAATGCAAGTATGCCCAAAACAATTTGCCATATGGAGAAACCACATGGTGGTGTATATAGTTTCAAGAAGCTTCAGTTCAGTGGGAAGTAACTTTCTCTCAAATAACAGAGTCCTAACAAAGATCACTGTCTGATCAGGATGGGCAATTAGAGACCTGTTACCATTAATTAAAAGATAGCATGGTCTGGAGAAGTATATGTTAGCTCCTTATATTCTAATGATCTGAATACTTCCACATGTCTAAAGTTATATTATTACTAAAAGGGGCTAGAACAAAGCAGTTTCTTAAAACAGGTTCTATAACTAATTGCATGACATCCCCCCCCCAAAGTGTTGCACTCCAGATTAGCTGGATTCTAATTTCCATAAACTCTAACCAGTATGGCCAGTAGTCAGGCATTAAGGAAGTGGTAGGCCAAAACATCTGGATCACACCAGGGAATGAGGAATGCTGAATTACATGCATACCTCCTGTGAGACAAATGTTTAGAAACTGGGCATCTGTTTTCCCCCCAGTCACCCCATGTATCTATTCTGATAAATTCACTAGCAACAAGAAACATGTTAGTATTGCTTCCTCCCTACTGCTGCTTGAGGTACTTACTTAACTTGCCTAATGGCCCTGTTTGGCATAACTGGAGGGAGATGGCATGTGTATGTACAATGTAGGCTCTACCTAAGCAATTGGAAAGAGTGTTAAAGGCAATGTTCTGAATTATATATGTTGTTATCTGCCTACAAGTCTACTCCAATTTATGGTGATCCCAAGGCGATCATGGGTTTTTTCTTGGCAAGATTTATTCAGATAAGGTTTGTCATTGCCATCCTCTTAGGCAGAGAGAATATAACATGCCTAAAGTCACCTATTGGTTTCCATGGCTGGCCTCCCAGGGTCCTAATCCAATACTTTGTTACGATGGCTGATTTAATATAAGACCTCTTTTTGGGTCCCTGCCATGGCCCTGGACTGGGATGAGCCCCTATTGCCATGGACTCAAGGTGAGCACATCACGTAGGCACCTGAAAGGTCACATCTGCATTTACAACAATTTGCAGATCAAAAGGGCCAAGCCTAGGAGCTGCTAAACAGGACATTCACACCTAGAGGATTTATGAGTGCTAGCCAGGATATGTCTGGCTGAAGATGGGATAACATTAACATCCTATCTCCTCTCCTTGGAAATTGTTTACTTCAAAGAGTAGGAATCGGAATCCTTAGATATACAATAGCAACTCTTTGCCTCAGGCTAGGTTTAAGGGTGTAAATGATCCCCAAAATCTGTTTTCTGAGAGCTGATTTTAGAAGGGAAGGGGGGGATCTCACTCCCTCTCTGAAATTTCTTGCCAGTCTCCCTTGGCTGTCCATAAGCAAGCAACTGGGTCCATTTTTCTACAAGGAATGCAGAGTCCCTAGGTAACTATTTTTGTGTGTGAAACCTTTTTTACAGATTTCATGTATCCTCTGTGTATGTGTGTGCTTGCTTGTTGATTTATTTTCTCTCTTAGTAAAATAATAATAATAATAATAATAATAACAACAACAACAACAACGACAACATGTATTTATATCCCGCTCCTCTGCAGAGCAATCGGGGTGGCTTACAACATTAAAATTTCCATACAGATATATTAAAAGTACTATACTTTTGGAAAAACACTGTCTCTGCAGGGACTCTTACCTCCCTCCCCTGCATACACTGGGTCCAGATCCTACTCATGATTTTTGAGCTAATTATAAATTTCCCAAGGTCAAGTTCTTATTACAACTTGTACCACTACACAACACTGACTCTCAACAGAACTGTGTATGCAGACCCTATATGAGTACACTCATGTCCTCAAACAGCAAATCATAACATCTTCCTTGGGATGTTTTGAAGGGGTGCAGATACATTATCAAGGACAGAGTAGGACTATCTATGCACAAGTGCTGGACAGAAAGATATCAGAGAAGGGGCTGTGCATCTCTTAGTAACTACCCTTATCTCTTGCGAAGGAAGACTCTGTATGAATTTGAGAATTATGACTTTTGAATAGTGATAACACTTAGCCATTTGAATACCTGAGTGCAGAAAGCTCCACCTCCACAGCTTCTGTTTGAACCTGAGCCAGGTGTGGAAATGTTTTTCTCTCCTGTCATTTTGACTAGAAAATGATGATGTCTAAAGCATTACCCTCCTCTGTGTGGGAGAGCCTCACAATCTTCTGTCCCATCCCCAGGAGGCAGGTCTCTCTCAGTGCATGAGTTCCTCTGGGCTGCTTCTGATCGTGTTGCCACATGAAACAGATGGGATTCTCTCTCACTTACCTTTGCACCCTAAAGTCCTGGCTCAGGATTTGACAAGCTGTTGAGGGCTGGCTGGCACTAATGGATACATAGCAACAGCTGAGCAAAGGAGGCTGGGAATGATGGGGAAATATGTCTTTTGAATGTTGAGCTCTTAAGCATAAGATGTGGGAACCTTTTAGATGCCCTTGTGGTTCCCATGTTAGACTTCATTAATCTTACCTCCCTACTGGACACCACCCCCCTGTATTAACTGCTGCCCCCATAGACACTGTATCTGAACTCTAGCCTCCCAATATGTAGTTTTCTCAGAGGCTCAAGTGTATAATACAAAAATAATTATTCATTAAACAGAAATTGAACATAACACTACAGATTACATATTTCTTTTAAATCCAGACTAACGCTAACTTTAACACACATCTCTCACTGTCTCTCTCACTCATATTCTAACTTTAACCCTGACTCTCTCTCCTCTGACCCTGAGTCTCCTAATCACTCAAATTCCTAAACCACATTAGCCTCTAATCTTGACAGATTCCCTCTCATCCCTAACCCATACACCAGCTTTTTCAAATCCCCTCAGACATTCCACCAATTACCATTCACTCCCAACATGTCATTTTCTCACCCTCTCTGCAGATGCTTACCTTCTAACATCTACTGCACAGTATATGCAAAATTATATTTTATTTTACTTTATCTAATAAATACAACATTTTCTACATAAATTCAGAACATTACAGTTTCCATCTCTATTGGCTGTGAAAGCCAATATTCAAGGCATTTAAGGACATTCTCAAATTCACCTAAGTTCATGTAGCTGTGATGCTGGTAAGCCATGCCAAAAGGATGCATTTTCGAGCTTTTAATAGTTTGTGAAATGATACATCAGTAGGAGCAGCTTCTCCTATCATTCTAGTGTTGGTGGGAAGATACAGTCAAACAAAACTAAAATTGAACTTCTCTTAACTAAGCAGCTATTAATACATGTACAAATTGTGGTTCCAAGCACTTGCATTTATAAGGGTTGTAAATATTATAAATTGTATAACCCTTATAAAAGATTTTAGAATGGCATACAGTAGATGAAGACAACCATATAGCAAAAAGTACAATACGAACAAATACATTCATAGAACAGTGGGTGGAATATTAGTCATATTTCTGTTTATCCATCAAGTGCCTTTCCTTACATTTTATTCTATTCGTTATTGTGGTACAACCAACAATGAGAATTCTGTTTGATACAGTTGTGTTTCTGTCCATTTGAATACGAGGCCATCCCTTCCTGACTTTGTGAGAACAACATCACATTTTTAAAATGTGCACCTAAGAGGCTGTGTAAAGGGCCTTTGCAGACTGCCAGAAATAGTGCAAATTGAGTCCACTTTAAGGGTTAGGGTTAGTGCTAGGGAAACATGGGAACTGTTTTTGGTTTTTTTTCTGAGACATTGAGCCTTCTCTGTCAGAGAGCTCTGGTGCCACAATAAAATACAGTTCCCATGATTCCCTAACCCTAATCCTTAAAGTGGACTCAATTTGCACTATTTCTAGCAGTCTGCAAAGGCCCAGAACATATGACTCTGGAGACCAGGGTTCCAATACCCGTTAAGCCATGAAACCCACTGGGTGAACTTGGGCAAGTCACACGCTCTCAGCCTCTGCGGACTGGAATGGCAAACCACCACTGAAGAAACTTGCCAAGAAAACTCTGATAGGTTCGCCTTAGGGTTGCCATAAGTCAGAAACAACTTGAAGTCACAGATTATAACAAATTATAACAGTTTGCAAATTGCCATATCACCTATGAGTGCAACTATCATTAAACAGCCAGGAGTGACTGCAGCTCCTTGTCTAGCTAGGCTTGCTTCTCTATAATTGGCAAAATCACCATCAAGTTTGTTATCTGAACTCATGTGCTTTCATTAATGTAAGTACATGAATGTTTCTTCCAATATTTTCACCCACTGTATGGTCTTAGAAGACTGACATAAAAATGAATATAAATGTTTCAAATCATCTATTGAACTATTCAGTAACTCTAAAAATAACACACTTCAGGTAAATACAAAACCAATATTGGTTCATTCATACTTCCATATTTTATTGCCTATCAAAGAACAGACTAATGGTTTAGAAGTAGTAAACAGCTAATGCAACTTTGTATTCTCCTAATATTAGTAATATATTCCATAAACTAATGCAGCTAGAGAAAATTAAAGAGAAAACTAAAGGCTGAAAATGGAAAGCTGTCACCTACTGGTGAACTAGAACAGGTGGATCTGTTTTTCTTTCTTTTTGAGTAATGTATCTTTGCCATGAACAGTACAGTAGAGCTGTATATTATTATATCATGTTCTAACAGAACTTTTGACACAGCCCCCCAATAGATGTTGCTTGCCACAAAAACATGGAAATCAGTTGGTTATTTCATTAAAAATAGCACAGATTCCAGAGGAGCAAGCCTTCTTTCTCTTTGTCAACTCATGTGCCTGGCTGAAGGTATGTAATAAGGTACATGTAAAATCCAGCTCTTACTAGGTGAAAATCAATCCTTTAGCTTAGCAACTATTGTTTGAAAAAGGAAGTGTCTAAAATAGGCTGAGGGCTACTGAGCACTTCACCTATAAACCACCTGCAAGGATACCTGGTAAGATTGAGAAACTTACCTTGCACCACCTAGAGACACAGTTGCCACCAACTCAGTAGTTACTTCCCCAGTAAATAAAGCTTTTGTTCTGGATAAGCACACAGGAGAGAAAGAAAGAGTAGGGGTGGAGAAGGAGAGGGAAGAAAGAAAGAAAAGGAAGGAAGGAAGGAAGGAAGGAAGGAGGGAGAAGAGAAGAAAGAACGAAAGAAAGTACAAAATAAGTATCTACCTCGAAATGCGTGTAACACAAGAAAAGCCCAAAACTCATTCTCCAGGGACAGGTTAGTGCAATTTTTTTCCTGGATAATGAAATGATTCAGGGGTAGATGGATGGGTCTGAGATTTATTTCCCAATGGAAGACAGAGCTAGACGAGAACTATAGTTATAGAACAGTTCAAGGTATCAGCAAGTTTCCTTTTTCAGAATTCTCTCATGTGTACTTCTGTTTTGGAATTGTTCTTCTGAGAAAGGATGTTCCACTGGGGAAAGAAAAAGAACAAAAACAGCCACCAGTAAAAATAGTGAGTGGCTTCTAAGCAACTGCTTTTTCCCCTTTCCCAGAACCCCAAACCCAAATAGTCTGGCTACTATGAAGAGAGAAGGAGAGGGATTGAAATACCATGTGTATGTGTGTGTGCGTGTGTATGTGTTTGTGTACGCCTGCAAGTTCCCTGCCAACCTATGGTGACCACATTGATTTCATAGGGTTTTCTTAGGCAAGCAATACTCAGTTTTTCCAGTTCCTTCCTCTGAAATATAGCCTACATCTGATATTCATCCCATCCAAGTACTAACTAGAGCTGATCCTACTTAGCTTTCAAGATCAGATGGCATCTGGTGCCTTTAGAGGAATTAAGGCCTGTATTTTTTAATATTTTAACTTTTGTATTCTTGCTTGTACTTTAATTTTCATGTGAGCTGTCTTAATCTCCCAGTAAGGATCATCTTGTTCTTCTGCCAGTTTCTTGTCAAGGATTTCTGAGCTTGGTAAGGCTAAGGACCTTATCAAACGCTGGCCACGAAGCAAAGAAAAAGCGAAGAAAAACAGAAGTAGGAATAAATTCGGTTCCATAGCGAAACGGAGGGAATATCGCCCTTTTGGCCATTTCGCAATTAATACCAAGGCTCCCTTCTCTCCCGTCACAAAAAGCCGGGAGGAAAGGCAGCCATGGGAACCGGGGAGGAGGAGGAGGGCTGGAGGACTGGAGAAGGGAAGGCAGCCCATGGAGAGAGAGAGATCGCCTCCCTCTTCCCTCTTCCTCTCCTCCTCTTCTTTCCAATCCGGTTTGCCTTTTGCCAAGGCAATCCCTTCCCCTCGCTGGGATTTTCGCCCTGCCCACCAATTCGCAATGAATGCGAAGGCTCCCTAGGTACATCCTCTACAAACCGAATGTCAAAATCTCCCTGCTCCTGACGGATTAGCTCCGTATTCTGCCGAGTTCTGGGGCAGCGTCGTGTGTAGACACGGGGAACAATACGGATTAGCTCCGTGTTCTGGGGCAGCGTCGTGTGTAGACACGGGGGAACAATACGGATTAGCTCCGTGTTCTGGGGCAGCGTCATGTGTAAACACGGGGGAATAATATGTATTAGCTGTGGATGCCCTTTGGATTAGCTCTGCTTCAGACCCCATGTGATAAGGGCCTAAGTTATGATGGCTCTCCAGTGAATTATTATATTCATGAACTATTAGACTGAAGAAAGATCTTTTGCAATAGAAGTCATTTCTTTATAGGAAAACAGGTACGGTAAATGCCAAATGGAGGAACTGCAGACTAAAGGGAAATTCCTTCCCCTGAGGTTCATACACTAAGGCTTTCAACTGGATTGGAACACAAAACTGCCTCTTCTTTTGCCATTCTTACAAGACACGTCAGCTACATATTCTACTTCCCACGGTCCACTACACATATGCCAAGAGTACGGGGAGAACATGGGGGGGCACTTGATGAAATCCACAAGACACACTTCTTGCCTGGCCTCCATTCATTGTAGCTCCTAATGGTACTTAAATGGAAGAAGTAAATCTATGTTCCCATGAGTAGCAACAACCTGTTTCCCTTTGTTCTCACTATGCTCTTAAGAGATGAGAAATGACCCATCCCAAACACTGGGTTTACCCAAAAACAGAATGCCCCAAGGAAGGAGCATCCACTGAGATGCAGAGAGAATAGTAAAGGATGGCAGTAATGCTGTGTGGATTATTCCTCTAACACAGGAATTGGCAATTTGTGGCTCTCCAGATGTTGCTTGGATTCCTACTCCCTCTAGCTCTAACCAAAACAGCTAACTGCAATTAATGTTGGGAGCTGCAGTCCACCTATATCTGTTGTTGTTATTGTGTGCCTTCAAATTGTTTCTGACTTATGGCGACCCTGAGGCAAACCTAACATTTTTTTTTTGGCACATCTCTTAAGAGAAGGTTTGCCATTGCTATCCTCTGAGGCTGAGAGAGAGTGACTTGCTCAAGGTCACCCAGGGGGTTTCCATGGCTGAGTGAGGATTCAAACCCAGCTCTGCCAGGTCATAGTCCAATGCTCAAATCACTACACCACACTGGCTCTCAATACCTACATCTAGAGAAGCTCGTTTTCCACTCTGGTTCAAATTACTCACACCGCCATTGGCCATTAAATCTCTGCACTAGCCTATTTCCATGCTGAATTTGTTTAATGGCTGCAGGTTTTTTTTATTCTGGGCTGCGTAGCTCTTAATAACAGGAATTAACTCACTGCATTCATGGCTCCACTGTAGTCTATTCTATAGCCAAAAAAAAAAAGGACATTTGGATCCAAACATTTCCTTTTTTGCAGCAGTTTTGCCCTAGCAAGACCTCCAAATCTGCTCTTTGGAAGGCATCTGATGGTCACTGGTATTCAATTCTCCAATGGAGACCCTATCAGTAGGTAAAGTGAGGCAGCCACCTCTGGCACTAGTGTCATAAAACAGTAGGCTTGGTGTCATGAAACATCCATGTATTATTTAATGTGTTCTTACTATAAAAAAGTATTTGCAAGATCTTCTGCCTTAGGTACCAAAAATAACTTGGCTGGATTTGGATACTGGGTACTCTTACCCTAGATAACATGGCAAGGACACCCTTTCTTGCTCTGCTTCAGGCAACAAAATGTCTTGGTCTAACTCTGACCTGCAATGAAACACAAGAACCAAGTGGCATCTTCACCACCTTGCCTAATGTTTTAAACCAGTACCGGAGGAGATTATCCCAAAAGATGCCGGTGCAAATTCCCTCCCCTCCAATAATTCAAGCCCCTCAGGATACAAATGTAAATTAGTCAGATGCTAAAATATCAGGAGTGAAAGAATATGGCTTAACAGCCTGAGAGGTAATCCCGATGTCGGTAATAAGGGCTGCATCCACACTGCAGGAATAATCCAATTTGACACCACTTTAAAAGCCATGGGTCAATGCTATGGATTTCTGGGATTTGTAGTTTGTTGTGGGACCTCTGGAGGTGGAGTCGAATCTAGGAAGGAAAGCAGCACAGGGTCTCACTCCAAAGTAACTCTCTAACCTTATGCCTTGGAGGCCATGCCAACCAACAGTGAATATAGACCACAGGCTGAATCCAGTGTTAGATTCCCAAGGAGAGTGGAACCATTAAAAATGGGAATTGTAGGCCCCACTGACATAAAACTGGTAGCTTTCAATGGGTCTGCTCTAGGGTGCTGTAGTGATTTCAGTAAAGTGGTCTTGAGTGTTGGACTGGGACCTCTGGTGCCACCACAAACTACAAATTCTATATATTTGAGCCATGACAGTTAATGTGGTGTCAAACCAAATTGTTTCCACCATGTGGATGAAGTGAAGGTGTGCCTTCAGCTTTGTCATTGACCAGCCAGACCCCATCCCTCCCCACCACCAGAAGTCTCCTCTCTTCTCACCTCCACTACCTATTGAAGGTGTGCTGCTCTACCTGGGGTCCATCCACCTGCTCCTGACTTACCTGCCAGGCATTTTTCTATCTTAAGCTTGCAATTACGGTTTGATTTCAGCAGATCCTACTCTGACAAGGATCAGTTTCTTACCTCTAAAGAGGACAGAACTGAAAACTGCCTCCCTAGGCTTCCTAGGACGTTATCACACGGGGAGTTGCGGGGAGAAAGTGGAAATAAATGGGACAAGCGGAAGACTTTAATTTACGGGATTTGTCCCGTTCCGCCTCGTCTGATAATTAAATTCGAATTTAAAAGGGGGTTAATTCGAACAAAAACCTGATCTTTTCAAATCCTCAAAAATCCCAAAAATGAAAAGATCAGGAATTCCCAGAATTCCATAGCATTGAACCATGGCAGTTAAAAATGGTGTCAAACCAGATTTTTTTTTCTGCAAATGACTTGTGATCCATTAGCTTCCATAGAGAGCACTAAATGCAAGAGTCAAAGCATGCGGAAAGCAGCACAAAGAGTTGATCTATTTCTCTTTTTCCCCCCCGCTGGGTGCCAATACTAAGCTATGGACTTTATCACATGGAGGCAAATTGGTTAAAATCACAAGCAGAAACAGGATTTAAAAATCTGAAAAAAACCCGTAAAAGCGGAATGTTTTTGTGTAAAGGAGAAATAACGTGAATGTGGCCACTAAGCAATTGCGGATTGTTTTTCAGACATTTGTGTGAAAGAGAACACAAAAATAACCCTAATGGAAAGTCGCCCAAACCCGCTCCTTTTTACTTTTGGAAGTTCCCGAAAGTAAAAAGGAGGAGGTTTTTTTTGGCTTTCTGTTCGGGTTATTTTCGCATTATTTCTCTTTCACGAAAATGAGGCAGAGAGATTTCTTGGGCCAGCTTAGCTCAGTGGTTCCTTCACATTTATAACAAACCAGTTGTTCACTGTTCAAATCCCATGGGCGCTGTCTGGCTTTTTGCTCCCCTTATTTTTCCTCCAATTTTTTGGATTTATATATATATATACATTACATGTTTGCGTATCCACACATGTATAGTGCTTGCCTTTCTGTGAAAACCCAAGCTGCAAAGAGCTGGTCAGTGTGCAGCAGTTTCCCATTTTCTTGACCAAAGCCAATGATTTTTCTCCCCAAAAGATTGGGCTGAGCGAAGTAACCGTGGACCTTATCCCACAAATATTTTGCCCAAAGTTGGCAAAAGTTGGCAAAAGTGAAGGCAGAAACCTCTATTATCTGCCAGTCAGTCTAGCCAAAGCACAGATAATATTGGAAACCTTCAGATTTCAATGCAGAAAGTTCTGAATTATGGTGTTTATATTGTTTGCTGCCCATCATATCTATAGGTTTTTCAATATATCATGTATTCCATTATAAACTGTTACAATGGGTATATATAATCTGTTATAATGGATATATATGAAGCTTGTAACACAGTTAATTAAATTACCTTACCTGATCCGACTTAAATTTTAAATTGAGCTGCATCCAGAGCCTATCACAAGGATTTGGCCACCAAAATTGCCACCCAGGTCCATCCCGGGTCCATTCCCGCTTCCAGGGCCACTCAGCATGGCTTTTTTCAAAGCCAGGAGTTTTCCGGCTTGAGAAAATTGCTGCCAGAGCAGGCCTGGGAGCAGGGATGGGCCTGAGATGGATTAGGCGGTGATTTTTGGGGCTAAATCCTTGCAATAGGCTCCGGATGCTGCCCGATTTAAAATTTAAACCGGATCAGGTAAGGCGATTTCATTAACTGTGCGATAAGCTCCATATATTAGAAACTGTTATAATGGATATGTAGAGAGATCTTGTAGCACCTTAGAGTCCCCTTTAAGGGCCGAGGGACTTCAGATCCCAGAAGCCTCAGCCATGTTGGCCAATAGTCCCATGTTGGCCAATAGCTCCTGGGATTCTGGGAGCTGAAGTCCCTCGGCCCTTAAAGGGGAAAGGTTGCCTACCCCTGGTCTAAATGAAAGAAAGAGGTTGGCACCATGAGCTTTCATAGACTAAAGTCTACTTCCTCAGATACATTTGGTGGTGTTATAATGGATATAATGGATGTAACAGTATACAACAATTACATACTGTTTATATTGTTTGCTGCACAGTCATATATATAGGTTTTTAAATATATCATGTATTTCATTATACATTTATTTACTTAAATTATAATGGACCTTTTTTAGTTTTACATATTTGATTGGTATAGCAGACAAATCCATTAAAAGCCACCCAACTGTCTCCACTCCTTTGGAAAGATATCATTAAAAAGAGCCAGTTCAACACAGGTTGATTCTCTTGCACCCCTCCTCACCCTCAGTAACACATAAAGAAATTTTCCCTGTACTTTCATTTTAGGTTAGTGTTGGCAGGTTTTCAAAACAACAATAACGGACATGAAATAAATAAATAAATAAATAAATTCTTTCCCTCCTCTCCTCAAGGTGGGGTACAGCATATCAAAATGCAAAACACAATTTAAAAACATAAAACCAATGATTAAAATGCAATACTACAAAGCCGTTAAAATACACTCTAGAAGAGCACATTCTTTAGAATACACAAATTAAAAAGTCATAATTTCAAATTTACTGGGTAGACCTGCTGGAAGAGATATGTCTTTAATACTGTTTAAAATTTAGTCAGCATTTATGTTTGGGGGAATGTATATTGATCACTTTCAATCTGTGGGCCACTACTTTGTTTTCTTTATTTGTTGGAAGATTTTAGTTAGAACTGAACTTGATACTGTCTCTGTGGATTGTAGCAGTTCTATTGGTATGTTATCTGTTCCTGGTGATTTATTCTTCCCAATTGCTTTGAGCGAGGCTTTCTCTTCACTTTCCAAATTCTCGAGTTCATCCTTGTAAGTTTCTTCTTCTCATGTGTCAGTTCCTCCCTAGACTTCATCACAGAAATTTTCAATTTCTTCCTCCTTTGCTTCTATTGTTGGAGCATATACTTGGATTATGATGATGTTTTTTGATTTCCTGAAGCCTTATTGACATGATTCAGTCAGACTTTGTTATAACATTTGACTGATTTTGCTGCCTCTTTCCTCCTTAATGCACGATTCTACTCTCACTAAAGATCTTCCTCAGACTAATAGCTGTTATTTCAAAGGATGAGTATGATGTTTTAGGTTTGATGTTTTACCATAAAGGCACCAGATCCCAACTGATCTTATACACTAAGCAGCATGAGCCCTGGTTAGTACTTGGATGGGATGCTGCCAATTAATACCAGGTGATGTAGAGCTAGGCTATAATTTCAGAGGAAGGAACTGGCAAAACCACCTCTGAGTATTTCTTGCCTAAGAAAACCCAATGAAATTAATGGGGTTACCACAAGTGGATAGGCAACTTGAAGGCACACATGCATGTGTGTTTGTGTGTACAGACACATACAAACACGTGTGTGTGCATGCTCTCTCTCTCTCTCTCTCTCACACACACACACACATTCTCCTTAAAAAGAATGTTTTGCTTTTGTGATCCATATGGTGTGCTGAACTTTAATTGTTCCATAAAATAGTATTAATATTACACCTTGAAATCAACATTAAACATATCACATACACACCACAGTGCTCTCATTATAAATGCACAATTACAGAGATTCAAAGACTGTGATTTCTCACTCACACACAAAGCACAATTTCCTCAAAAATCACATAGATATTTTAAAAAATACTTTCAATTGACTGTAAATCTTTCAGAATACATAAACTGTTGGAATAGAAATTTTAACATCTGAAATCCATGAATAACAATAACAATAATAATGTAATCCCACCTTTCTCCCAATAAGGGCACTCAAAGCTAACAACATATTTAAAAACAATATAGATTAAAAACTATACAAAAGCATCATTAAAAATATAAATATAAGAATTGTTTAAAAGCAATGAAATAATTTATAAAGTTAAAACATTAAACATTAAAATGCATTAAAAGGCTACATACAAATCTTATCATGCAGCATTAAAAGCCCAGAAGGCAAAGTGACCATTGAAAGATAACACTTTCTAGGTCAGAGATGGGAATTGTGTGGCCCTCCAGTAGTTGTTACACTGCTAGCATTCCTGACATGTGGCAGACTGTACAATTCCTACACTTGCTCTGTCTAGCTCCTCCTGGTTGCTGAAATAACTGAATGCTTTAAAATATAACGGTCCTATTTATATTGCTGTTTTCATTTTCATTTTGATTTATGTTTACAGAACATGAACTTCTGGAGGAGCTGCTGACTTATGATGATCTCTTCTTGGAATCTTTCAATGCTTTTCTGTCTCTGCCTGTAAGTAGAGCTTACATCTTTATCTGTTATCTGGATTTAAGCTATTGGCAGAGTCTTAAGAATAGTTTGAAAGTTGTAGGTTGCTGGATTTTTTGAGATAGAAAATTGGTCATCTGGGAAAAGCAAAGCAGGGGCACTTTGATCCATAAGGAAAATGCCAAAATCCAGTCAGACACTACCAAACAAATGGTCACAAAATAGTGTGCAGTAATCTTCATTACTGATGCCACACAATGTCACACAATACCAGTGGAGAGCAAAAAGACCGACTGGATATTATAGCTATAAAGTCTGTAAAGTAATGAGAATATCAATCCAACATATTTTCTTTCCAGGCTGTACTCATTTTTGCATGACATCCTTGATGAAGAATTCTGGATAACTCAAAATTTTGTACTCCTGTGATAATTTAGTTGGCGGCCCTGACAAAGGTTTTGCCCAAGTGTGGATTTTGGAATTGATTGTTCATATATGTGATGTTGGGGCAAGCATTGTGTGAAGTGCACCATAAAAAAAATGCTGATAGTGGGGAGCAGGATGAAGACAGGATAGGGACAGTTAATCTCTCCCTATGATTTCCCCAAGCTATGAATGGGGGGTTCCTGAAAAGGCAGTTAGTTTCATTGGGATCCTATTGTGATATGAAACATTAATTGTATGCACAAATGTAGAATCACATCTTGTGATTCTAATCCTAACTTTAAATGAATGCACATTCTACCTTGCCTGTTAGATAATACTAAGGTTAAGAAGATAGGTAGCCAGCAGATAATAAAAGAACTGATTTGCCCATTTGTGCAGTCCCTCTCCCAGATAATCTAAAATCTCCACTTTTTAAAGGATTCAGCTTCAATGAAAATATACATTAAAAGACCACAAATCTACTTACTGAATATGTTAAACAAGTTAGATCCTGTTATAGAAAGGAAATACTGGTCCTGCCGCCTCCGCCGCCCCCCCCGCCCCCTCCTGCTGCCTGCCATGATGATATTGATTATTGTTGTTATTACTTGTTCTTGGGGTTTTCTTGGCAAAATCTCCACAGGGGTTTTGCCATGGCTTTTCTGGGGCTGAGAGACTGTGCATGCATATTTTTTTAATTTTTATAAAAAAAAATATATTATTTATTTATTTATTTATTTATTTTTGGTGCTTTGGCCCCCCAATTGTCTGAGGGACAGCAACCCGGCCCCCGGCTCAAAAAGGTTGCCTACCCCTGTACTGGAAGATCCTTGTATTATATGATTACATCGGCAAGGTTGCTCATAGGTCAAAAATGGAAAAATCAAGATGTACCAACCGTAGATGAGTAGTTGATGAAATTAATAGAGATGAAGGATATGGGCAAATTAACTGCCTCATTAAACCAAAAAGAAATAGAGAAAGTTGATATGAATTGGTCTCCAGTCGAAAATTATTTGAAATTAAGATGGTGTTAGATAGCAAATTATACATGATATAAGTGTATGGATTCATATTATAGAGATTATTGAATAAGAATGATGACTAGATTTTTACTCTGAGAACAAGAGAGACGACTATTTTATGATTTATAGAAAGACTTGGAATTACGAATACAAAGAATAAGTATTTATTGTCAAAGAACTTATGGAAGTATGAAATTATAGGTTGTGAAATGAGATGACAATCAATAATTGTCCAACATGTTTGTTTATTTTATGTTTTATTCTAAGTAGTTTAATTGTAAATAAAATTATTTTTTAAAAAAAAGAAAATATACATTAAAAAGAGAGAAAGAATGAGTCCACTAGATGTAAAAGGTTTTCATTACACCATGCCTGCTGTCTTTTTGGTTGTTCTTGGAAGCCAGGCCTTTTAACTAAGTTGGCCTCTCTATTTTAACTGTGTTTAATTTAGAGCCAGGGTGGTGTAGTGGTTTGAGTGCTGGACTACAGCTTTGGAGACTGGGCTTTGAATCTCTGCTTGACCATGGAAACCCACTAGGTGACCTTGGTCAAGTCATATTCTCTCAGCCTCAGAAGAAGGCAAAGGCAAACCCCCTCTGAACAGATCTTGCTGAGAAAACCTCATGGCAAAGTCACCTTACAGTTGCCATAGGCTGGGAATGACTTTGAAAGCACCACTACCACCACCACCACCACCATATTTAATTTTAGGGTGCTGAAGCATTTTGCTGTGGCATTTTATGTTGCTTTACTTTATGGTTTATATATTATTTTTATGCTTGCTTACTGCGGGCTGCTCAGAAATCTTAGTTAATAGGTGGTACATGAATGTTGCATATGTAGGCAAGGAAAAGAACAAGACTAAAAGCCTTCTCACTTGCTAACCAGCATTCCACTTTCTGGTGTGTAAATTAGTGTATTTGTTTTTGATATCCTTTAGGACAGGATATGGAGTTGAGACTGCCATGGTCGCCTTAGCTGATGACCTTTGTCTGGGCATAGACAAGTGTAGTGTGACCCTGTTGGTGCTATTGGACCTCTCAGCGGCTTTTGGTACAATAGATCATGACATCCTCTTGGATCGCCTGAAAAGGTTAGGAATTGGAGGCATTGCACTGCAATGGTTCCGTTCCTTCCTCTCGGGCACCTTCCAGAGGGTGATGCTTGAGGACAGTTGCTCTGCTAGGAAAGAGCTTACTTGTGGTGTCCCACAAGGCACCATCCTGTCCTTGATGCTATTCAATATATATATGAAGCTGTTGGGAGAGATCATCCGGAGACATGGAGATGCTGATGACACCCAGATATATTTCTCCATGTCTCGGTCTTCAGCGTTGACTTCAGATGGTGTCTCTCCTCTCAATGATTGTCTTAAAGCAGTAATGGAGACTGAATCCAGATAAAACGGAGATACTTACAGTAGTGGCCCCAAAACCAGGTATTGGGATGCAATCTCGTCCTGGATGGGGTCACACTCTCCTCAAAGGACTGTGTTCTCAGTCTGGGGGTGCTCCTGGATCTGTCACTTCAGATGATAAATCAGGTGAATGCAATGGTCAGGAGTGCCTGTTATCAGCTTCGGCTAATATGCCAGCTGCGCCCTTTCCTGGAAGTTAGGGACCTTGAAACTGTGGTGCATGTGCTGGTAACCTCTGTAGTTATTGTTTATTTGTTTACTTGCATTAGCATTTTAAGTGTGTTTTAAATCGTTATTGTTTAATAGTATTTTAAGGGGTGGGTGGGATTGTGGGATGTATGGTATATTTTAATGTTGTAAGCTGCCCCAGTTGCGTTACGCAGAGGGGCGGGATAATAATAATAATAATAATAATAATAATAATAATAATAATAATAAGTAGTAGTAGTAGTAGTAGTAGTAGTATATGCCAGCTGTAAAGCCACTGGAAGAGTTGTTATCACCATTCAGAATAATACTACTATCATTCTTGTTAACTGATATTATGGCTCATTTAGCACAGTGGATTGGTCTCTCATGCATTTTCTCCTTTTCCTGTCTAAAGGGAAGCTTATTATCTTCCAAACAGGCTTTCCCTCTTCGACTGCGTTATGACCGACTCACTGGACGGCTGCAAGAACTGGATGGCGTCCTCTTGGAGACTCCCATCCAGATGGAAGTTGGGACAAGTTCTCCTCACTATGGAGCAACTGATGAAGAGAGAGAAAGGGCTCTGAGCTGGTTAGCACAAGAACGCTTCCCTCCATTTCAAAGGTTGAGTACCAGATTTCTTTGCATTGACCTGCCTTCTATACAGTGCTCAGTGCTATTTCTTGTTCTTTCCAAATGGAAGGAAACATGCAGATATCTTTTAGTGTTAAAAGTAGAATGAAACACTTCTTAACTCCATGTGAGACAGCAGAACCATTTATTTATTTATTTATTTATTGGTTTCTATCACAGATGTTAGTGTGCAGATAGCCTTTCCAAAGTGGGGAGGGAAATAAGTGAATTGTATTTTAAAAAATACTCTGCAGTTTCAATATGGATCTCGTGTGTGCATAGTATAATTAAATTATTTTGTAAGCCTAACCAAGGGCTTAGAATAATGCTTCCTGGCTCTCACAGTTTCTGGGGCTTTTATTTGCTATATCTCTCTATTTAGGACTGTCCTTTATTTGGAGTACAAGTTAGCAAAGCTACTGATATGTCCACTAGATGAGAACTATCCAGTGAGTCGCTATGCAATCCGTGGCTACAGTCGACAATCGGACGGCACTACAGTTTCCAGCATCCCTAGCTGTTTATCAACACGGAGGCAATCTACTGGGGTTTCAGGCCATATGCTGTTAAGACTTCCTAGCCAAACAAGGAGCACCCCAGCTTGCTTAGGTAAATCTTCCACAACTGCTGCCTGCTACCCCTACATGCAAGACTGGGAAAAGTGTGGTCTTCCAGATGTTGTTGTACTGCAGCTCCCATTAGCTCTAGCCAGCATAGCCAATAATGAGGCATGATGGTGTCTGTAGTTCAACAACATCTGGAGGGCCACACATTCTCAGTATTAGGGTTGTTCTTTGGCTGATGATAAAGAAGCCTGGCATAAACATCTATCTCTTTGACTCCAACAGGGTTAAGACATTCTTAGCCCTGATTTCATCATGACCTTCACATCAGAGAGAGGGTTGCCAGACTGGAACTGGGACAGGGCTACAGTACCTTTAATGCAGTAACAGATCTTCCAGCTGGAAGGGGTACCATAAAGCTTTGTCATGCCTGATGGTGGTACCTGTCCTTCCACACCTTCCAAGCCACAGCTTTCAGCTGCAACTGTCCCTTTCCAACACAACTATTACCTTGTTGGAGGAGAGCAGAGCAGAAGTATGTCCTTCAAGAATAGCTGGGGGTTCCTCTATGTGTCTCTCCTCCCCACTCTTCCCTGGCATGGCAATAACTGTGTAAAGAGAGTATTTGGGAGGTAAGGGGAGACATGTATCTTTGTCCAGTTTGAACACATGCAGTTCAAAGGAATTTATCACACGGAGGAAATCCTGTGCAGAAACGGGATTTAAAAGGTGGGGAAACCCGCAAAAGTGGGCAGATTTTCACACACATTGCTGTTAAAATGGGGTTAACCTGAATGGAAAGTAGTCAAAAATTTTCTGAAAGTAAAAAGAAGCAGTTTCTGACTACTTTCTGTTCGGGTTAACCCCATTTTAACAGCAACATCGTCTGAAAATCTGCCCACTTTTGCGGGTTTTTTTCAATTTAAAACCCCGTTTCTGCATAGGATTTCCCCCGTGTGATAAACTCCTATGTCCAGCAGCATCTCAGAAAAATGATATAGCAGTGCATTATGTCTGAAGGTGGTTGCCACTTGTCTATCATTCTCTCTGCATGCTTCCTCTGTTCCTAGCTAAGGAAAGAGATACAATTTCTTCACTGCATCAAGACGTACAGTGGAGGAAGATTATAGGGGCTCATCTGCTAGGAGATTATCTAAGTGCTAATAAAACTGGTTTACCTAAGTCATCTTAAAATTTAAATTGTGTGGCATCCTGATCTTATCACAAGGATTTAGCTACTGAAATCGGAACCCTGGCCCATTCCCCAGGGCTGCCATTTTCCCAAGCTGGAAAACTCTCAGCTTTAAAAAGAGGTGAGCTGAGCACCCCTGGGAGCGGGGCTGGACCTGGGCTGGACCCAGGTGGCGATTTCGGTAGCTAAATCCTTGTGATAATATCAGGATGCCGCCTGATTTAAATTTAAGCTGGCTCAGATAAACCAGTTTTATTAGCACTGCAATAATCTTCTGCTAGGTTGCCAGCATATTTTCTGACTCTACTGAGTAAATTATGTGATAATGAAGCTTTGAAGTTGGATGATTGTTTGTGACAGATTAGCTGGAATCTGAAGATATAGTACTAGAAGTTGTTGGAAAATTAGGAAAACAGTCAAACAGTGGTGAGAGGCCTTCCCCCCTTCCTTTAATGAAGCTCCTATGCTTCATTTTAAGTGATTTAAATGGTGATACCCTTTAAACCAAAGCTTTACATTCTGCCAGGTTCTTCCATTAAAACTCCTCGGGACGTTATCACACTGGGGTCTCAAAGCGGCAAGAAAGCGGCAAGAAAGTGGAATGGAATCAATCCAGAACCATACCGGAATGAACCCAGCAAGACGGAAATTGTTATCAGACGCAACTGGAATCATTGCGGAATTGACGATGCCGCGATGGTTCCGCTCCGGGGACCCATATCTCCTGTTCACACACAAGTGGAAAGATCCCTTCCACAACCCTCGGTCTTCTATGGGCTTGGGCTCCGAAGCGCGTCCCTTTAGCCCTGGCCTCGGTCTTCTATGGGTTTGGGCTCCCTTTAACCCCGGCCTCGCTCTTCTATGGGCCTGGTCGCCAAAGCGGTGACTGAGCCCATAGAGCAAAGAGGCCAGGGCTAAAGGGACGCGCTGTCCCTTTAACCCCAGCCTCGCTCTTCTATGGGCTTGGTCGCCGAAGCGACCGCTTCGGCGACCAGGCCCATAGAGCAGCGAGGCCGGCCCCAGCCTCGCTCCACGATACGGATCGCATGTTCAGACATACGGCGAAAGCAGCATCATTCCAGCATCATTCCGGTTGCAAGAGTGTAATTCCTCAAGATACCCGGAATTCAAAAGAACTGGAATGATGCAGGGATGATGCAGGGATGATGCAGGGATGGGTGGGGTTATGTGCGACGTCGTGTGAACACACGGAAAAAAGAACCGGAATGGTGCAGGAATGATGCAGGATTCTTTCTGCTTTAGGGCCAGTGTGATAACGTCCTCAGTCAGCTCCTCTGGACAATGCAAATGGTTTTCAGGAGGTTATGATATTTCTTGCCATAGCTCTCAGAGTTGTTTGCTTTTTTAAACTTTACAAACAAAGGGCTTTTGCAGACTGCCAGAAATAGTGCAAATTGAGTCCACTTTAAAGGGTTAGAGTTAGTGCTAGGGAATCATGGGAATTGTTTTTTCCCCCTGAGACATTGAGCCTTCTCTGTCAGAGAACTCTGGTGCCACAATAAAATACAGTTCCCATGATTCCCTAACCCTAACCCTTAAAGTAGACTCAATTTACACTATTTCTGGCAGTCTGCAAAGGCCCAAAATTTCTGTTGTCCTGGTCTATTTCCTGGCAATTTCCAGCTTCTTCTGCAGCATTTTATTCTCACCTTCAAGTGGGTTTCTTTTTAATTCCAAGCCATGTTGAAACAAAAAAGGTCTCCTTCTCTTCTCCATTTAAATTTCCCCCCTTTAGTATTATAATATAATCCATTGTACATCAAATGTCACTTTTTCATTATAATTCTATAAGAATTTTTTTAAAGAAAAGAAAGGAGAAAATTTTCATTTTAAATCATAGAATCATCTCAGTAAACCTTGTCCTTGGCTTAAAGAACACATTTGGGAGATCCTTGTACAAGAAACTGCTATAAACAGCCCTCAAGCAGAATGAAAGGAATGGACCCAGAGAGACAACAACTATAAAAACCTGCAATTGTTTTTTAAGGTTGAACCTATGCAAACCCCACTGTGTTCAATGGAGATTATTCCCAGTTAACTATGCATAGGATTGCAGTCATGTAGATCCTAATAAATAGTACATTATGTCATTATTTGCCTCCAAGTCATTTCCAGCCCATGGTGACCCGCAGGTGAATGTATCATGGGAATTTCTTGGCAAGATTTGTTCAGAGGGGGTTTGCCATTCATTTTTCTCTGAGGCAGAATGAGTATAATGTGCCTAATGTTGCCCAGTGGGTTTCCATGGCCAGGCGGAGATTCAAATCCTGCTCCCCCAGAGTCCAAGTCCAGCCTTCAAACCGCTACCCCGTGCTGGCTCTAGTATGTTATATTCAGTTGCTCTCTGTGGGAGAGACCTGTACACACACTGTAATGATGAGCTCCCATATGTCAAAATACCACAGCCTGCAGTTCATTGGGTTAAGAGTTGTTTGCCCATTTATAGGCCACAACAGCCTTCCCCAGACTGTTGCTCTCCAGAGGTCTTGGGTTACACTCCCTTCATACTTTATCACTGGACAGGCAGATTGGGACTAATGGCAGTCCAAAATATAAGGTGGGACCCATGTTGGGAAAGAGGGTGGGCCAACTTCTAGGTTCAGGCTTTAGGGAACTGGGAAGAGATGGCTGGAAGTGGTTATCTTCCACTCCCCCAGTTCTGGGAACCTTGCTAGTTCTGCTTCACTTAACAGTGTACACAATAACCATACAAAGTTGGAGAGATAGGTGCATTCTCTAGCTGGGGGATTCTGGAAGACCAAAATGTAACTTTTCCAAACTCTGAGAAGAATATAAGGAGAACCTTGGTGAGAACAGACCAACAATTTAGCTAGTTCATCATTATCTCCCTATCAGCATCTGGTCAAATGTCTCCAGAAAGTCTACAACTAGCTGGACATGAAAATTGCAGCTTATCCCAGCACTTGGTATATAGAGGTATACTGATTCTGAACAGAATCATGTATCCATTGATGGAATTGTTCTCCATAAATTTGTCTAATTCTTCTAGAAATCATTTAAACTACCAATCAAAATAAAGACTTTACTTTATGGGACTGGCATAATAAATACAGTTGTGTCTTAACCACGTGAAAAGAAAAAGAAAAGACAGGAATTGTATAGATGTGGCCTTTGGGGGCATAATTGGCTCCAAAATGTTCTACTGTGAGAAGTTGAAGGCTTTCATGGCTGCCACCCGTAGGTGTATTTTGTGTGTGTGTGTTTGTGTTTTTGGGCTATGTGGGCATGTTCTGGAAGAGTTATTCCTGATGTTTCACCAGCATCTGTGGCTGGCAGGAATAAACTCTTCCAGAACATGGCCACATAGCCTGAAAAACCCACCAAAAACTATTTTCTACTGTCTTCTGAACTGACTGTACTCTGTCTCAATCTACACTAACGTGGGGAAGCAGACCACATCAATCAATTTATCCTCAAGATTTTCTTTCCAGACTTCAGAACCTTCCGTCTGTGTGCTTTCTTGCAGGCCGTTTTACAAGTATGTCTGGACCTCTTTCCATTGATACCTCTTTGGCATTCTCAAGTGTCCAATCGCCAATTGCAGAACACACGAGCAGACTCCTACTCCAACGACTCCTGTCTGACTCCAGCATAGAAAGTACAAGAGGTCAGAGAAGCCTGCAGATATGTTGAAGAGACTAGAGAACCTAATTCTAGCAGAAATATTATGATCCAGTTCATATTGCTATGTACTTCTATGTTCCACAAGCAGCAAGAAGTTCCAAGGGTGGCTGTTACCTTTGGTTGCTTTCCTTTGTAAGAAGAAGCCTTTGGAAGCACAAGGGGGTTCTGTAATATTTGGGCTGTTTTAGAAATATACAAGCAGTGTCTGGCATGCTTGACCTGTGACCATTAAGCAGTTCTGAGCTTATTTCTCTTGCCATGTTCAAACTCACAATCTTGCAACACAATGATGCCTTTGTAGCAGTAGTGCTGTCATCAGGGTAAGACTTAGGACAGAAGCTCAGGAGTTAGCAAAATGAACAGAATGGCTCTTAAATACATCAGTACTGGACTTCCACATTTGGAAGTAAGTAAAATAATATACATTGCCACCTAAAAAATAGATAGGTCTGCTGATGATCATTAAGCCCAAAGTCTAGAATTACATAACAATGCAAAACTAAAGTGGCACAAATAATTTATAAATTGCACCCTAAGGTAGGGTAGGCAACTTGCGGTCCTGCTGCTGTGGGTAGACTACAGTTCCCAAAATTCCTACCCAACATAGCCAAAGGTGATGGGAGTTGCAGTTCAACTTTTGGAGGTATACCACTTATCTACCCCATTCTTATACCATAACCACTAAAAAACAAACCCAAATTAATCTAGCCTAGTGTTGGGAGTATTTCTGATTTATGGTGCCCCAAAGGTGTATCTGTCATTTTTTTTGGGGGGGGGGCAAGATTTATTCAGAGGAGGTTTACCATTACCTTCTTCTGAGACTGAGAGAGTGTGACTTGCCCAAGATCACACAGTGGGTTTTATGACCAAGCTGGGAACTGAATCCTGGTCTCCAAGGTCCAAGTCCAATACTCAAACCATAATGTTGCACTGGCTTGTGTTTTACTTAGGAAATGAAAATCTAAGAATGGGCTGATATTAATAGTGAAGAGAGATGTAGCAAAAGCAGTCAAAGGATATAATGCAAAGTTTGACCAAATCATATCAATAAGACTGCAGGGAAAATCCATCATAATCCATAATCCAAGTTTATGCTCCAGCCACAGAGGCAGAAGAAGAAATTGAAAAATTCTATCTGGAGTCCAGGAGGAAAATGATTACACACCAAAATAGGACTTCTTGTAAATTATAGACAATTAGAATGCAAAAGTAGGGCACAGAGCAGAATCAAGGACTGTATGAAACTTTGGTTTAGGATCAAGAAATGAAGCAGGAGACTGACTCATATGCATCTGAGGAAGTAGACTTTAGTCTAAGAAGCGCATGCTGCCAACTTCCTTCTTTCAGTCAGTCTCAAAGTTGCTACAATCTCTCTCTCTCTCTATATATATATATACTGATTCTACAGACTAACACAGCTATCACTGAATTTTGAGAGGCCAACAGTTTGTTCATCTCAAACACATTCTTCAGGCAACCAAGGAGGCAACTGTATATATGGACATCACCTGATGGCTAATATAGAAATCCAATAGACTATATAATTGAATGCAAAAGATACAGAAGCTCCAGTTTGTCTGCAGAAACAAGACCGAAAGCAAATTCTGGCACAGATCATAAACTTCTAATACCAAAATTTACAGTGAAGCTAAAGAAGAAAACTAAACCAACCATTATGCCAAAGTACAACCTGAAGAACATCTCTGTAGAATCTAAATATAATGTAAAAATAGATTTGCACTATTAAGCCTAATTGATCAGGAGAAAGAAGAATTTTGGATTAAAGTCAGAGACATGGTCAGGGAGGAATACAAAAAGGCACTATCTGAGCCAGTTACATTTTAAAAAGAAGAAAAGAAATAGAAAAATAAATAAAGGAAAACAGACTTCTTGGGAATAATGAGGGGAACACTGACCCCACATAACTGCCAATCTCGCAACTGCCCTGGTGTGACGTTTCACACCTGGGGACTTGTGTGATTTCAAGGCCATTGACAAGTTTCCTCCATCACTGAAAAGGGATGCAGAAACTACTGGTCCAGGACAGAGCAGTTGCAGGTCAGAGGTGTCATCATATCATAAGTATTGCCAAAGCTACTATTTTCCTGGTCTAATTGCTGTTTAAAAGCCACGTAATAATCTCTTGAGACTCTTGTATTTTAAACATATCATGAGAAGACACCAGTACTTAGAAAAGATAATAATGCTTGGTTGGTAGAAGGCAATAGGAAAAGAGGAAGGCCACATTCCAGATGGAGAGAATCAATCAACAATCAAGCCACAGCCCTAAGTCTGCAAGAACTGAACAGGTCTGTAGATGACAGGGTGACTTGGAGGTCTCTCATTCATAGGGTTGTCATAAATCGGTCAACTTGAAGCCAGTTAACAACAACAAGAAAAGGGAACTGTTGCCTTGACCCCTGGAAAGAAGAATTGTTGAGGCCCAAATATGTGATGCTATACTGGATATGTTATTTCCCTTTCCCCCACTATAGGAAGGCTCAAGAGTGTCTGGTCCAGTCCAGAGGAGCCTGTAGTATCTCCATTTCATCAGAGCAGAGCTGTTCCTCCTCCCTCCCCACCTGATCAAGACTTCATTGAGCTTCACATCAGTGGGTAAGTCTGGCTGCTAGAAATGCCACACTGAAAATATCAAATCATTTCTAGGTTTGTGGCAGCTGCTCATAATATTTAACGTGGAAATGTGGCTGCCCAAAGAGGAAGGTTAATGTGGGAATCTAGGTTTAGGTCCCAAGTGAGCCATTAATCTCTCTGAATGACTTGGAGGGATGGACTTTTTCTTTGCTTGACCTCAATCTCAGGGTTGTAGAGAGGGTAAGTTGGGAAGAGAGAGAGTCATGTTTGTCACCTTGAACTCCATGGATAAACAGTGTGCCATAAATGTAACTAGTATGTAAATAAAATAATTGATTACATTTTCATCTTGCTTAGATTGCCAACCGGTTGTAGATGCATGGCAATGCTCAGCTTGCTGTGCTATGAAAAGTTTTACAGATTGCTGCCTCTCTTTAATATGGCTAGAAGTCATCTTACCTCACTTTGTGTTTTCTTACACCATCTATAAATAATTCTAATTGCTTTGAGCATTGTCTCAGAATGAATAAAATAGATTCAGTCTTAGCAATAGTCTGAAAATTATTGAGTAATAGTCTCATGATACAACGAACTCAAAAAACCTATCATCTACTATTCATTGTCTATGGTATGGTTAACTTTTACTAGTAAATGTAAACACCAGTTTTCAACGTTTTGAAATTATCTTATGCTGTGAAGGGAATTACACAAAGATATTGCCATGTGTTACTTATTTTGATGTCTTGTACTATCCCTTTTTTAGGAATTGTGGAAAACCATTATCTGGACCCAAGAAGGTTTTGCAGTTTGATCTGGATGAGACATTTAACTCCAAGGAAGAGCACCAGCATTTGGGTTTTTCCCATGGTTTTGGAATTGCTGCTCTGCAGCAGCTGAAAGAAGACATCTTAGGGACTGTGAGTAGCGTGGTATCCTGGTGGGAAACCTGGCTTTGAGATGCTCACTCTGCCCAGCTTCAGATCTATCTTTGTGACACTTCTTCCCTATCAATATGGATCACATTGTGTGGTGAATACCAAAGATACTGGGGGAAAAGTGACACCCCCCCCATCTGTCCAATGGCTATCTAAAGAACCACTTTCCTTGTGGTATGTAGCGGAAGTGAACTATAATGCTGGCAACAATGATTGCACATACATACTGGAAAATAGTTGATTCCTGTTCTGAGCTTTTATAATTGTATGGAGACCTGCAGTATTTCCAGACAAATATTTGTCATACAATTGCCTGGCCCCATTCACAAAACTTTACACCAGTCCAGGCCTCATTGTCTTCCACTGTGTTCCATTTATAAATAGCATTTCCCCCACCTAGAACCAGTGTGGTTTAATGATCTGGATGTTCGACTAGGACACTGGGAGACCAGGGTTTATTCCCCACTTGGCCATAGAAACCCACTGGTGACATTGGGCAAGCCACACACTCTCAGCCTCAGAGGAGGGCAAGGGCAAACCCCCTTTGAACAAATTCTGCCAAGAAAACCCTGTGATAGATTTGCCTTAGGGTTTCCATAAGTCAGAAATGACTTGAAAGTACACAACAATGTTTTCCAAGCACCTCTTCTATCTTTTTTTAACAAAAAAATGCTAAGGGGAAAAATGGAATAGACACTGACTATTCTTTTAGTCTGTAGTCCTTATTGTGGAAGCCATCTTGGGCTGAATGTCTGTGAAAAGTGCTGTTCTCCTGCTAGGCTATTTCCATGGTTCCTGATGATGCTTGACATGACAAAGGAGAACCTGCATGTGTCTTCAACCTCCTAGGGAGTGACAACAAATTTGGCAAACCCAGTGTGAAATAAACAGGCCTTCCTACTCGTAAGATCGGTCTTTTTCAACCTATTGCACTAGGGAAACACTAAATTTCTTTGGCTAATAATTCTAAATACTCTGATATAAACTGCAAATTCCACATAGTGGTATACAGGCACACCTCAGGTAGCAAAGCCTCTGACAAAGAAGCTCCTTTATATAAAGTCTGTTTATGTGCACTTAAACCCCTTTTCTCCTTGCCCTCTGTCTAGCTGAAAGATGTTTTAGCAGTATTTGCACTGGAGAAACACAGACTCTTGGAGCTGGGTTGCAGCAGCATGTCTGTAGTAGATACAATATAGAGTTGGGGGAAAACTGAATTCTACACTGTCTGATTTTGCAGTAACTGTATGCCTGTGTACAACAGGCAAGGTACACAGTAACTGCCTTCAAAAACCCTTACTGAGCACGTGTGAACAGCAAAATAGAGAAAAGGGGGAAGCAGATAAGCATGCCTCCACAGCTACCCTCATCATGTTTAAAGGACATAGATATATAGACCAAAATGGAAATAAAAATAGCAGATACTGTTGATTTAAAAAAAAAATCATCTCTGGATAAATTTTGGAAGAAACGATAAAGTGGTCTCTAAAACATACAAAATGTTTTTGTTTACTTAGGCAAGGCTTACCTGATTTGGTTGTTTCATTTCACATATGCATAACGTTTGCTGAAACATGTTGAATTGTTTCTCTTTTTTGTGGTGTAGTAACCTATCCCTATTATTTCCATCTTTTTTCTGCCTCTAGTCCCCATTTCCAGTTAAAGAAGTAGCATTCTTTAGGAACAAATCTACTTTGGACTTTACCACATGGGGGAAATCCTGTGCAGAAATGGGGTTTTAAATAGGGGAAAAATTGCAAAAGTGGGTAGATTTTCAGACAATGTCCCAAAAGTAAAAAGAAGCAGCTTTTGACTACTTTCCATTCGGGTTAAGCACAGTTTAACAGTGATGTGTGTAAAAATCTACCCGCTTTTGCGGGTTTCCCCCATCTTTTAAATCCTGTTTCTACACGGGATTTCCCCTGTATGATAAGGTCCTTAGTTAACTGAAGTATAGCTGCAGTTCAGTAGTGTGAAAGGGTGCCTGATGACCAAATTACTCTCCCCATTCTTGGGTTGTTGTTGTTGTGTGCCTTCAAGGTGACCCTTTCATGGCGTGTTCTTGGCAAGATTTGTTCAGAGGAGGTTTGCCATTACCATCCCCTTAGGCTGAGAGCATGTGACTTGTCCCAGGTCACCCAATGGGTTTCATAGCTGAGCTGGGAATCAAAGCCTAGTTTCCAGAGTTGTAGACCAAAACTGAAACCACTATGCCACGCTACCTGTCCTTTGTTTTCATTATGGATACTTCCCACATTGTGGCTGAAAGGGTTCTTTCAAAGTATACACACCCTCTTTTTTTCTCCCTTCTTTTACAAGATGACCACGCAGTTGGCCATTAACTGTGTAGCTGTGTGAGTAGATAATGTTTCCTTCTCCCTTCAGGTTGCCTACATCTCTCCATCTCTCTTCCTTGTCTTGCAGAGAATTGGTATGGATAGTTTCAGAGAGTTCCTCCACAGCACTCTGGGCATCCACCTCTTAGACTTCTGGATTGACTGTGAGGATGTCATGGAGCAAACCAGGCATTTGGAAGCCACAGCGACACAAAAGGAGACACAGATGTTCTTTTTTAGTGCTTTCCGGTACGGATGTAAATGAATTTCACAAAGTAGGGGTTGAGAGGAATGTTATTCATAGCAAAACAGACATGACATGGTAGATCTGCGAGATGGTAGATCATTCAAGAAAATGAAGTTCCAGCAGGGAGAGCTCCTAATCTATTGGGGAGCAGAGGAGGCCAGTGGAGAGGGATGAGGAGAAGGAGTATTATTTTCCTGTACTATTTTTCAGATCTGAATTTCCTCTGAAGCTGTGCCTACCTCTGCAGTGAGGAAAATTAGGTGCCATGTATGGTGATTGTGTCTTTTCCCTCTTTAAAGGGGTATTAGAAATATTTTGTCTCTATGAAATGGTATTGTTGTTACTGTTGTGTGCCTTCAAGTCATTTCCAACTTATGGAGACCCTATCATGAGGTTTTCTCTGCAAGATTTGTTCAGAGGAGGTTTGCCTTTGCCTTTCTCTGGGTCAGAGAGAGTGTGACATGCCCAAGGTCACCCAATCAGCTTCCATGGCCGAGCAGGGATTCAAACCGTGGTCTCCAGGGTCATAGTCCAACACTCAAACCACTATACCACACTGGTTCACTGTCAAATGGTACTGGGGCAGGATAAAAGCTCTCTTGGTTGTGGTTCTCCAGTCAAAATCTGACTCTTTCATCGCAATTTTATCACTATGGACCTAGTCTGTGTATACCCTGTTTCTCAGAGACAAGGGGTTGGGGAGAACTTGCTAAATAGGGCCAGACCTACCATTAGGCAAAGTGAGGCAGTTGCATTAGGCAGAAGATACAGAAAGGCCACTGTGACAGTCTCCTGAGTATTCCTCAGCTATGAAGAAGTCTGTCTCTCTGATAGAAAATGGTATCATATTAACAGTAATTAAAAAATCTTGCAAATATTGAAATGCAGGGAGTACCATCTGGGTTGTTGTTGTTTTACCTCAAGTGGCCAATGTCTTGGCCCAGGCTGTCTTTTAAATTACCACAGGCTATGGTTTTGTAGACTTTTAGCTTTTTAAAACCAAACCCCACTAAAAAAAAAAAAATTCTACAATCTGTGTAAATTAAGTGTGTACAATTTTATTTGCTTGTAGAAATGAGAAGGGAGAAAGGGTCATATAGAGCATTGAAATCCCAGCCCTGTGACCTCTGAGAGCTGTCCTTGCATCTTCTTTCTGAGACTTCACCAGGCATTTCCTTGCATATTTTTATGCCTATCTTCATTTTCTCATGCATTAGAAAGTGAATTGCTAATAAATGCTTGGATTCATGGGATTTCCCAGGGCCAGTTCCAAGCATTGGTATTGTTGGGTACATCCTAAAGCCCACATCCTAGCAGATAGTCTGCTGCTAGCTACCTGGTGTTACTCTTGCTGCCTTGCTATTACTGTCTGTTCATCTGCCTTTGACAAGTGTGCAAGATGTGACAAGTGCAAGGAGAAACAACAGCAACTTCCACTATGGGCAGTTGTGTGGACTGCGCACCAGGAGGTCTCAGCATGGAAAGTGATGAGGAAGTGGGCCTCTCAAGGAGTGGCCTTTGGTGAAAACCTTTTGCCCAAGTCTGTCCCTAGATACAGAGTTGATCCCCTGTTATTTCAAGATGATGCACAGTCCTACATTATGCTGCACAATGTAATTCAGCTCCTAAAGCCTTTGATCCCTTGAGGTCTATGAAATAGACAAAGTAGAGGGTCAGTCTGAGGAAAGGGAGTAGAGGAGATACATTTTCTCATTTTGTTTAATGTCCATAAGTTACAGATCTAGCTTGACTTGAGTGCTTGTGTTGATCTTCCATCTCCCTGTGAAGCAGAATGCAGAAGGGCTTGTGCTACCTTAACAATCCAAGGTGTCATGTTCTATTTTACCATTTTATTCCACATTCTTAAAAATGTTATTTAAAAAAATCTGACACAAAATTTGGAAAAGTGGCCATGTTGACTGTCGATTAGATATAGTATACCCAACTTGGAAAATGCAGACTAACCATGTCATGGCATATTAGAAACAAACTGGATAGGTGATTTATCAAATCTACCAAATTATCAAATCTAGACTTTCTCAGCTTCAGTTCAAGCCATCTGGCTATGCCAGGTCATCCTGGGTTTGGTGATGATGTTTTTGTTCTTTCATTGGCAGGAGCATTCAAGCTAAGTACATGCTGACGTTCCCTCCTTTCTCTCAAGTGAGTAATGCTACTGGGGTGCAGGTGTTCCCTCCTTCCTCTTTGCTCTCTCTGGGGAGAAACTGGCATATCTGCCAAATACATGGCCCAGCTGCACTAAGTGAGAAAACAGAGGCCAGGGACTAGGCTTTGCCTTCTACTGCCCTTCTATCCATAAATGCTGTAGATTTAGTCCATCAGTGGATTGCTTTTTGCATCAGAACATCCAGTGGATCCTTTTATTGCTTCTTCCTGAGCTTTGAATTATGCATGCTTGCCACGATTGTGCCACAGCTTAACACTGGAGCTCTTTCCTTTCTCATCTTTTTTCTTCCTGCCTAGCCTATTGCCAGGAAAAGGAAAGAGGTCTGAACAGAGTACATGCAAAACACATTTGAAATTTGGTTGGAAAGACCACATAAATTTTGGGTTGAGAGCCACCTGTGGTTTCACTTTGATTATATGAAGATCTCCGCTTATATCCCACTGCTGATTACACCACATGTGGGGCTTTCCACCCTTTATCCCACCACTATATACAACAAATATGGGGCTTTCAATTCATGCAGTCACACTAGTGCTGCCAACTGTGAGGATTTCGCTCAGGCAATTGTACCACTGTGACCAAATGTGGGGGTCTTTACACAACTCACCAATTGGGAAGACTTCATGGTGTTCATTGCAAACACTCAATGTGAGGACTTTCCTTGATCCCCATTTCTGCTACACATAGGGCCTTCCTCCTGTCCTCCTTGTGTGACAACAACTATGGAGTCAGTCGAAATACTCTCATGGTTCCAATGAGGATTTATTCCACTTTGATCCTCAATAGGAAACCACTCTTCCACCTTCAATATTACTACCACAAGCACCTTTTCTGAAACCCAGCTCTTAGAAAGATAGTGATTCCAGAGGCCAAACATGTATAAGAACAAAAACAAAAGTTTATTTATTGAAGTTAAACATAAACCAGCAGATTGTCAAAGCAGGTTTTTTAATTGTCTCCCTTTTGGTATGTTGGATTACAACTGCCATAATCACCAGACATATCTGGAGGGTACTAGGTTGGGAGGGACTGGACTAAAGGAACTCCCATGCAGAATTCCAACTGAAGATGGTTCCTTCTCCCCTGATTATATGGAGCCACTGCATGTTATCAGTCTTATGTAATCCAGATTCATATGGTGTGTCATAAATATGAAACAAAAAATGAGAAATCAGTCACCCAAACTCAGGGATCTTGGCTACAAATTATACACCAAGTTGCAAACACACAACATGTATATAGCATACTGTCAAGAAATCATCCATTTGTAAACCACACATTTTTAAAGTTTGTTTGGCCCATTTTAAAGATAACATGCATGAGTTAAATGTAAATTTCTAAATATTTGTATAGATTTCTGTTAAGCTAGTGCCAATCTGTAGTTGAATATGTAAACCACAAGATAGTAATATAACCAGGTAGGTAAGTGCCATTCAATATAGTGGGTAGGCCAGTCCCACCTTGGATTCCACCCCTGAAAGAACTAGAGGCACAGAAGACATTATCAGAAATTAAACACCAAGGTATTCACACTGCAGAAATAATCCAGATTGACACCACTTAAATTGCCATGGCTCAATGCTGTGGGATTCTGGGAATTGTAGATTTTGAGTCATTTAGCTTTCTCTGTCAGCTCTGGTGCCACAATAAATGACTATTCCCAGAATTCCATAGTATTGAACCATGGCAGTTAAAGCAATGTCAACCTGTATTATTTCTGGAGTAAGGATGCAGCCCATGAGAGCAATCACAAAGAAGGTGGCAGCATCTGCAAGACAAGTTACATATAAACAGTGGGTCTTGGTTTTGATTTTATGACAATTGCATAGTAATGTCAGTAACATTGTCATCTTGCTGTTCCACTGCTGACAGGAGCAGCTTCGTGAAACCGTGGACAGTGAGGAAACGGCATTTGCTACCTTGATCAGGAAGCAATATGATGCTTTGAGACGCCTGCGCTCCTACTGGGTCCCCCGATTTCTCATTCACCACCAGAGGACCAGGCAATTCAGGTTTGTGTTATAAGAAGGAACCACCATATGCTATAGTCAATCTTTGTTTTTGCTGTAGTTATGGTGAATAGTTCTTAGTTTTTACAGTGAGCTGCTACCTTAGTTATCATATAAAATATTTTAAAATGACCTTTCTATGGGGACCTTTCTGTTCTGGTGCCCATGTTACATATCTTGATCAATCTGAAGTTCTGCCTTTTCTTTCTTCCTCTCATTTTGCCTCCTGTTCCTTGATACCCTGCTTGTTTTTGTTAAGTAATGCCAGCTATGTATTTTAATATTTCTATAGGCTTGGAAACTGTTTAGGGCTCCAGAGAGAGGAGGAACTGTTCTTGAACACTGACTTCCTGTTTTCTTGTAATATGGCGGGACTGCTTCCTATCATGGGTGACCAACGGGATACTACAAGCCATATAAAACGAAATGACTGGAGAATGGTGTGCGTACCAGTTCTAACAGGCACTAAATGCTTAGTTTATTTTATTTCTGTCATATCCTGTTATCCTTCTGTAATTATCAATAATTATGATTTAAGAGAGATTGGTGGCTTTCTCTCTCCTAGGGGGGCTTCAGTTATCGATGATAGATCAACCGAGTATCTAGGTTTGTTTGCTTATTTATTAGAAGGATATATACATATCTTTCTAAAATGTATTATTCAAGCACCTCACAAAAATGAGGTTCAAGCTTCAAGTTGTTTCTGACCTATGGTGACCCTAAGGTGAACCTATCATGGGATTTTCCAGGGCTGAGAGTGTGTGAGTCACCTAAGGTCACTCAGTAGATTTCCATGGCCGAGCGGGGAATCCAACCCTGATCTCCAGAGTCATGGGACGTTATCACACGTGGGCCAGAAAGCGGAAATAAAAGTGGAAATGAGGCATCCCGAAAATAAACGGGAAATAACCCTTGTTTCCGCATATGTCATTACCTTCATTGCGCATTTACAGTAAGTGTATCGAACGTCCACACACAAGAGAAAAAAACCCATAAATGTAGCTGAAATGAGCCTCCTGCACATGCGCAGAGAGAGGAATGCTCGCTGGAACCATGGCAACAGCGGGGAAATGCGCCACAATACGTATTTGGTTATCAGACCTACGGTAAATGCGAAATGATTCCCGTTGCGCAATTGCAATTCCTGAAGAAACCGACATTCAAAAGATCTCGGATCATTCCGCTTTCTGTCAGGGTTCTGTCAGGGTTCTGTGTGACGTCGTGTGAAAATACGGGCCAATAATACGTATTAGGTCAGGATTTCGTGTGGATTTTGTTTGGATTGGGCCCCGTGTGATAACGTCCATAGTCCAATGCTCAAACCACTACACCATGCTGCTTTTAGCAATAGCAACAATACAGCAACAATAAAAACTTAAATAAGCATGGTAAGAAAAAAATCACTTCATTGCAGTAGATGAAAAGGTGGCTCAAATACTTTTGTAAGAAGTTTTTATAGGCTGGCAGGTGATCAAAGGAGAAACTGTATGAATTTGATATATAAAGCTGTTTAACAATACTGATTCAGTTGCTGAGACAGCTCTACCTAATGTTCCATCTGAACATATTCCCCTCTTGAACTTAATAAACTAGCAGGCTAGTATGTGGAGGTGGTCTTTCATATTATGAACTTGTGGGAAACTTAGTATTATCATTCTCAGAATAGAAAGGGTAGTAGGTAGTTGGTTGTCCTTGACTCCCACTGTCATAATGCCTCACTGTTCATCACGCTTGTGATCTCTGTCTGTTTTAGCCTCAGCAATTTAGGAAGAATGGAAGACATGTAATTGACCCACCTGAACAACTGGACCTTCCAGAGGATTCCTTTGAAAAACTGACAACCACACGTTTTCTCCAGGCATTGATGTGTGACCTGGGAGATGGTGACGGTTTTCTTCACTACTTGACTCGGTGAGTTGTCTTTTTCTCAGCTGCTTCCAAGTTTGGTCACAGTCATAGTCATAGAATCATGGAATGGGAAGGGGCCTCATGGGCCATTGAGTCCAACCTCTTTGCAGTACAGGATCTCCAGCTAAAGCGTCCCCATCAGGTAGGTGTCCAGCCTCTTTTTGAAGACATCTAGAGAAGGAGGCCCTCTACTTCTCTAGGCAATTGGCTCAATTGCCAAACCTTTCTACCTGTCAAGTACTTCCTTCTAATGTCCTACTTTCTGCTCCCTCATCTCTGGGACAGCTCTTGGAGTATTTAAAGAGTGCAGTCATGTCACCCTTCAGTCCTCTCTTCACCAAGCTGAACATGCCCAGCTTCCTTCAACTTTTCTTCATATGTTTCGTTCTCCATACCTCTTATCATCCTTGTTACACTTCTCTGAACCTGCCCTAACTTGTCTACATACTTCCAAAAATGAGGTGCTCAAAAATGAATGCAGTACTCCAGATGAATTGTGCCATTTTGGGGGTGGTTGTGCTTTGATTTTTACTCATGACCCAGAGATTAATATTCTTTGGTGGAGATATTTTTAAAAACTGTAATACTGGCAAATCTCTGAAGAAATCTAGCCAAGAAAACCCCATGATAGATTCGCCTTAGGGTCAGCATAAGTCAGAAATGACTTGAAGGCAAAACAACACACACACAATACACCACTGCAGCCTTCTATAGACTAGCTGAAGATTTTTCAATATCTTCATTATACTGAAAAAGGCTCCTTTTCTGGTTACCCTTTAGGTTTGAGGATCCGGAGAAGATCCATAATCTCCTGCTGTGGAGGAAGCTAAAGCTGTATGAAAGTGCATGGGAGCAGCAGTCAGCTCAGTCTGAAGTCCATCAAATTGCCTTGCAGATTTTTGATACATTCCTGGCATCTTATACAGGGACCAATACAGGTGAGTGATCTTGGAAAACTTAGCATGGGGGAAACTAGCAAAAAGTTCCCCATGCTGGAATGAATTCACTACACAGGGAATCCACATACTGTTGGTTAAGTTAGGAGACAAAACTTTATGTTCCTGGTAGTCATCCAAAGTCTCATGGTCCTTCAGAGCTAGAGCAGGAAAGGGGGAGTTAGATGGACTGTTCAAAATTGAGCCTCCAATTTTCAAGTTGGATTAGAGTTTTGGAACTGAGCATCCCACTGCTTAAGTAACAAATGATCAGGGGGGTGGGGGCATGTCGATATTTTGATGTTTAGGGAAAGCAAAAAGAAGTAGCTCATCCTATCCATAGTGCTTACATGTTTTGGATTACAGAATACATTTGGCCATGAGGGTGGGATGCAGATGTTTACTCTGGTGATTGTAAGACTGGCAGGTTGGCAGTTCAAGGCCCAGGTGCTGCATGATGGGGTGAGCTCCCATCACTAGTCCCAGCTTCTGCCAACCTAGCAGTTCGAAAGCATGCAAATGCAAGTAGATAAATAGGTACCACTTCGGTGGGAAGGTAAACAGCATTCTGTGCAATCATGCTGACCACGATCACAGAGTAGTCTCTGACAACACTGGCTCTTCGGCTTAGTAACAGAGATGAGCACCGTCCCCTATGGTTGGACATGAGATAACCTTGTCAATGGGGGAATACCTTTACCTTTTTTGTTGACCATGAGGCAGATATTATTACTTAAGAGAGCTGAAAGTAGTATGATATATTTTTTAAAAAATAAATAAATGAATAGGAAAGACCAGTCTTTGTGCAAGGTTTGTACACTTATTTTTTCCCTGTCTTACCACTGCACCAGACTGACCAGCCTATGTAAATTTGGAAAACACTACATAAGGCTATTTGACTAGAGACAATAGTGGAAGGAGCAGGATAGAATACACCACAGGCATTGATAGATCTGTTGTTAGACTTTTAACTTTGGCAGACATAAACCACAACTGCCTTGAGGTTACTGTGGTGTATCAAATAGGTAGGGAGTGAAGAATATCACTGACATAGTTTCACCTCACTGACATAGTGAGGTGAATTTGTTAGTCACTTTCTCTATGCATTGGCATCATTAGCAGAGTGCAAGGGGTGCACACTGCATCAGGTGACATCCCAGAAGTGAGGTAACACCAGGAGTGGTGGTGCCACTGAGACACCGGACCTTATCACACAGGGGAAATCCTGTACAGAAATGGGATTTAAAAGCTGGGGGAAACCCGCAAAAGAGGGGTGATTTTCACACACATCACTGTTAAAGTGTTGTTAACCCGAACGGAAAGTAGTCAAAAGCCACTCCTTTTTACTTTCAGGATTTAACATCGACCCACTTTTGTGGGGTTTTTTTTCTATTTAAAATCCCACTTCTGCATGGGATTTCCCCTGTGTGATAAAGTCCTATGAACAATGGCATATTATGGATTAATTTGCCGGTTTCCTGGATCTTGGATGATAGGTCCAGAAACTGGATGCCTAGATGTACATATGGCCCTCCACATTTGTGGCTTTGACTTTTGTGGATTTGGTTATTTGCAGATTTGATTAATCTCTTGGTCCTCCAGAATCACTCTGTGACCAACACTTGCCAGAAGTTGCACTGGAGACTTAGGACCTTATCTCCCGTGGCCCACAAAGCGATAATAATCCTGAAATGACAAAACCCGAAAAGAAACCGCAAAGAAACCTTCATTACGCAAATGGTTATCACACGCAATTAGCATCATCGTGCATTTAAGGAAATACGTATCTGCTGTGCACACACTAGTGAGAAAATCCCGTACATGAACAAGCAATGATGTTCTTGCACATGCGCACTATGCTCGCCACGGCTGTCACTCACTCGCTGCGGCTGTCACCCTTTCCCAGGTCGTCCTCAGTGCAGCCGGCCCTCCGCATGGCTGGTGCTCCGAGGAGGACCTCCCGCCACAGCATTCACCGAGGAGGTCCTCCTTGGAGCGCCGGCCATGCGGAGGGCCGGCTGCACCGAGGATGACCTGGGAAAGGGTGACAGCCGCGGCGAGTGACAGCTCCGACGCAGGGCTGGTGCTCCAAGGGGGACCCCCTCGGAGCGTTGAACCGACACAGGGCCGGCGCTCCAAGGAGGATCTCCTTGGAGCGCCAATCCGACGCAGGGCCGGCTCTCCAAGGGGGTCCTCCTTGGAGCGCCGGCCCTGCGTCGGATCGGTGCTCCAAGGAGATCCTCCTTGGAGCGCCGGCCCTGCCTCGGCGTGGCACTCCGAGGAGGTCCCCTTGGAGAGGCGGCGCTACGGGGAAATGCTCCCCAATACGTATTTGCCGATACGTATTGGGTGACCATACTTACGGTAAAAGCGAAATGATTCCCATCGCGCAATTGTACTTCCTGAAGAAACCGAAATTCAAAAGAACTCGGATCATGCTGCATTGTGTCAGGGTTCTGTCGGGGTTCTGTGCGACGTCGTGTGTAAACACGGAAAAATAATACGTATTAGGTCGGGATTCCTTTTGGATTCTGTCAGGATTTGGCCCCGTGTGATAAGGTCCTTAGAGAGAATACTTCTCTAGGCATTTATAGGTCCTCCAGCACAATTCTAAGGGTCCGATTCTGGTGTGTATTGACCATAGAGTTGTGCTGGAGGACCTAGAGATTCCCTAGAAAGGTATTCTTACAGGTTCTTTTTTTTAAAAGTGGGTTTTTATTTGTATTTTTTTCACTTTTATGGAGATCCTGCATCCCTAATCCTAGTAAATCTAAAGGACTCATTGTAGTTTGAATGGAGGGTTCAAATTATTTTATTAGTCACGTGTATACCCTGCCTTTTGTCCAGTGAGTTCCAATTGGCTTATATGGCTTTCATTCTCCCTCTTTATCTCATAACAACTTTGTGCCAAAGGTCAGGCTGAGAGAGAGTGATTGGCTCAGAGTCACCAAGTAACTTTCATGGCTTACTTGGACACAAAATCTTTGTATGACACTCACCCTCTATTACACTGTCCTAAAACAAACTCTATTCCTCTAAGTCCTAAACTAGCCTTGAACTCACTTTCTCTTTTCTTTTAGGGCTTAGCTTCAGTATGCTAGAGTACATCCAGCATTTCAAGACAATCCTGTCTATGGGCAGCAGAGATTTGAAGCCTTCCACTTTTGAGCCTCTCATTCACTACATGCTGGCTGTTCTTGGTGACACCTGGCTCCATTATCTTCGCCATGATATCACATCTTTCCTTGAGTGAGTCTTCTGGTGTCCTACTCTGAGTTGTCAGGAAAGGAATCTTTCCTATTTTTAAGCTGCCAGGGCCTCTGAAGTGCGTACCATCCAGCATAGTACACTGAGCCAGGAATTGGTGGGAAACAATCTGAGATGATAGATCCAGTTGTTACAAATTGAGGTTGAGGTATAAATAAAGGAATTTATTGAGACATTAATTATACCTCTCCTGATATTTTTGTAGTTCCCTAATTACAAGATATTCTTACCTAATTGTTTTTCTTACAGATATTGTGCACCAACATCTCACTTTGATGCTGAAAGTACTGGATCCAAAAACCACAGACCAAAGCAGGAGAGAGATGAGAGGTAATCAAAATTCTTGTAGAAATTAAGGATTGACCTAAACTGTGGTGAAAGATGTGGAGTACTCTAGAGTCTAGATGTTGGTGGATTGCAACATTAATCAATCTAGCCATCATAGCCAGTGGATAAGGAATGGTGGGAGGTCCAGTATGCTTGCATCTGGAAGGCTGCACATTCCCCATCCTTGACCTTGATGCTGATTTACCTTACTGGAAGCTGGGATTGACAAAAGTATTGCTCTTCCAGCCATTGTGCTATTCCAATGATCTGGGGCCATAATCCAGTGCACTGGGATAGGAAACTTGTCAGTAGTTGTTGTCAACTTAGACTATTCTGTTGTTAGGTGCCTAGAATTCTATGTCAGGAAAGGCAGTGTAGAAATGTTGCAGCATTAACAATCAATCAATAGCTAGACAGAACCTCCATGTTCAGCTGCAATATGTCACAAAATCCCTCTTGCTGGGAAATTACAGCTGGTCTAGACTCCAAGCCCTGATAGTGGGCTTACTGGAAGTATATGATTATCCATGATGAGGTGCAGTCTGTTGGAGAAGAGAGGTCCTCAAGGTGATCTTGCAAACTTATGCTTCTCCTACTGTGTGGCTTAAATCAAAGTAGCAGCAGGGGCCATCAAGAGAGATAGCTGCCTACCTTTCTTCAGCAATAGCAATGGCTTATCCACTTGACTCCTCAATAATCACAATGGCTGGAATCCTACATCATCTGTGTAGAATAAATATCTGCCAGCTGAGTCACACTATGCTATATATACAATGCCCATACTGAAAGCCACTGTAACATGGCATATGAGAAATAGTGGATGCACATAGTGTTTACCTTATTGCACAGTGAATAATGAACAGAATCCATACACAATGTGCAATGTTCATTGACACACTAGTCTAACTGCATTACTATGCATCTAAAACTATTCCATATGTTGAACTCAACTCCCATCACTATTAGCTGGATATATCCTTTACATATTGTCCATGTGTAGTAGGCCCTTAAAATGGCATATATGATCTTTATCCCCATTTGTATCCTCCCAGTGATTGTGTGAGTTAGCTTTCCCTGAAATCTATTGTCTAAACCAAGGCCACCCATAGGTCATCAATCAATATATACAATATCACGTAAAGTCAAGGTATATATGCATATGTGTGAGCATATAAATTAAGCTTTAATCCTATACCTACCCAAGGTGATCAGCTCAATAGGATTTACTTCTGAATAGATAAGTATAGGATTTCACTGCTAATTCAGAAATAGAATTCAAAGACATAGCCAGGTAAGTCTGTAGAATCAGTATGTAGAGAGATTTTGTAGCACCTTTGAGACTAACTGAAAGAAAGAAATTGGCAGCATGAGCTTTCATAGACTTCAGTCTACTTCTTGCATCTGAGGAAGTAGACTGAAGTCTATGAAAGCTCATGCTGCCAATTTCTTTCTTTCAGATAGGGGGGTTGCAGACTGCCAGAAATAGTGCAAATTGAGTCCACTTTTAGGGTTAGGGTTAGTGCTAGGGAATCATGGGAATTTTTTTTTTTCTGAGACATTAAGTCTTCTCTGTCAGAGAACTCTGGTGCCACAATAAAATACAGTTCCCATGATTCCCTAACCCTAACCCTAACCCTAAAAGTGGACTCAATTTGCACTATTTCTGGCAGTCTGCAACCCCCCTTAGTCTCAAAGGTGCTACAAAAATTCAAAAATAGATTGAATTCGTAATTGTAGATAAGCTGTGTTATGAATAGGAAATAAGGCTGCTGGGATGACAGCACAGTTGCAAGACAAACTGAGGAGGTTTTTGCTCCCCTTAAAATAAATGTGCATTTATCTTTATCAAGGAGAACTTCAAGTACAATAGAAATCACTAGCAAAAGGATTTACAGCACAGTCTAGGATTTGGCATCCTGAAAATTTAATTTTCTTGCTTGCGTTAAAAAGGGAGTTTCTGGGCCTGGTGGTTAGGGGAAAAGGTCAAAAATATGACTACAGTATCTACTTGCCTTTAGCAATGGTTGTTTTTCCTGCACAGCTCTTGTCTCTTGGTCACCACCAGAGTGCTTTCTAACCCCATGTTCCCCCTCTTACTTTGCTTAAAACCACACCTCTCCTTGTAAATGCTTTCTGTAAAACTCAAAGCAATAAAGTCAGTACATTTTTTTGCAAATTAATGCATTGTTCTGATTTGCCTGATTTGTTCTTGAAACAGAATGAGCAGTTCATTTGTACATCATTAGGATATAGTTTTAGGTTTCTACATAATTCTTGTACAATTGTCCATTAGAGAGGAGGCTTCTTATTATGTAAAACTTAGGCTCTTGGGTTATGTTTCACTGTTGTTATTGCTCTCTATTGTATGACCTTCTTCTTTCAGGACAAAGAAGGAGAGACAGAATTTCTGGTTTTATGACTCAAAAGGCAGAGGGTGGCATGGAAAAAAGGGCAGAAAAAAGGCAACTCTTAAGTCTTACCACATTGGCACTGCTTACCAGGGAAATGGAGAAAGATCCCCAACTCCTCAGGATCCTGCTACTCCTCAAAATGAACCAGACTTACTTAGCAACACAGTTGTTTTGAATGCATTTAGAAAAGCAGCTCATAAAATGCAAGATGTGGAACTGGAAAGAATTCTGGAACTGCTTCAGGAAGTGGAGGACTGCCAAGAAGATGCACAGAGTGAAAAGCGTCTTGGTTGTGCAACGAAATTGTTAGATATATGTCAAAAGCCAGGGGCTGGGGGATCAAGTGTCTGTCTCCCCAAAGAGCTGATGATGAGGTTAAAAAAAGAACTGGACCAGGGAGTAATAAGTGATGTCAGTTGGAATGAAATTCAACTCTTCTTGCATTCTTTTGTTGCCCCTTCTTTTGAGCAGTTTTGGGATGAGGTAAGTAAATGGCTGAAGAAGTATGGGCTGCAAGAGCCCTCCCAAATCCCAGAGGAGCACTGGCAGAAGCTGGAACCATTACTGCGGTCGATAGCTGCCAGAGTGGCACTCAGACGTTTAAGGAGCCAGAAAGCTCAGGTTGGCTCTGCAGCATCCACAGCTCAGCCTACCAAGGAAGACAAGACCTCTTTTTGGCAGGCTGTAAAGAAGGCTGCTGAGGGTTGGCCCACCATTGAGATGCTCCATTTTCTTAAACACCTCCAGCTGCATGGACCTCCTGTGCTGGAGAGTGGCCTACATTTTCTACTGGAGGTACAGAAATTCAAGAATGCCCACCACGCCTGGCCTGACTTGGCTCTTCTGAAGAAAAAGGTCCTAGTGATACGTGACTGTTTCCTCACCTCTCAGATTGAGCCCCAGCTGCAGGTAGGATCCTACCCCTCTCCTTGATGAGAGACAGGCACCAATGTGAGCCTGGCAGGGATCACAGTGTAGAAATGTTCCTTTTTGGACGATAATTCCCAGAACCCCTCTTCGCCAGTATAACCATGGGCAGATAGGCAATTTGAGGTCTTCTGTGAGGTGCTGCCGGGGAGGACAAATAAACAAATTAGTAAGAAACCATCCACACCTAACCAAATCAGTTGTGGTAAAAGGTTAAGCACCAATTATCTTGTCCCTTTCTTCCTCCTGTGTGCACTTTTCAAATGAGTAAATTGGCTTCAGGGGTGATGAATGGGTTTTAACTCCATCTGCTACTCAATAGGATGATTTTTCATGGCTGCTTGTGGGCTTCTTGAGGGCATGTGGCTGGATATTGCCACTAGAAACAGGATGTTGGATTAACAGATCTTTGGTTTAATACACAATGGATATCACCATTAATGAATAGATTCCTTAGTAAGGGTGGTCAATTTGTTGGCATCCAAATGTTGCTGGACTCCCATTGTTCTTGTTATGATCATGATCATGATCATCATCAGTCATCAATCATTTTTATTTATACCTTACCTTTTCCTCAAAACTGACTCAAAAAGTGCCTACAAATTAAAATGAGTGCAATATGGCTAAAAACATACAATAGATAAATATTAAAATAGAATTAAGTGAATTGTTGTTGTGTGCCTTCAAGTCATTTCAGGCTTATGGCAGCCCTAAAGCTGCCCTATCATGGAGTTTTCTGGAGCAGACAAGGTGTGACCTACCCATGTCATCTAGTGGGTTTCCATGGCTAATCGTGAGAATCAAATCCTGATCTCCAGAGTTGTAGTCCAATGCTCTACCACTACACTATGCTGGCTTTCTGAAATACAGTCATCCCTCCCAGTTCGTGGAGGATCCGTTCTGCCCCCCCCCCCCCCGGCGAATCAGAAAAACCACAAATATCCAAGCCCCATTGGATATAATGGCTGTGTGTGTGCCATGGGCGCACATGCCATTTTCTCCCTCCTGGAATTTCAAGGCCGCGAACGGGAAGTCTGCAAACTAGGAAGGACGACTGTATTAGTAATACTAAAAGAAGTTTAAATCCATAATTAAACATGTTAAAAGGCAATTTAAAACCAGTACAGTTCAAACAGTACAGTTTAAATCCTTCCTTTAAAAGCCTCCAATTCTGTCAAGAAAAAAAAGTCTTTGGCTGCTTAAGGAAAGACAGCAAGAAAGGGGCTGCTTTGGTCTTCCTGAGAAAGAAGTTCTGGTGCCCAGAGAATGCCACTAAGAGGGCCCTATCTCATGTCCTCACCAGCCATGCCTGTGGAGGGACTGGGAGAAGGTTCTCCCCTGAGGATCTCAGGGTTATATGGGAGATACAGTCTATCCAATAACCTGAATCTACGGACCTTATCACAAAGGGGAAATCCCATGCAGAAATGGGATTTAAAAGGTGGGGAAAACCCGCAAAGGTGGGTAGATTTTGACACACATTGCTATTAAAGTGTGCTTGACCTGAATGGAAAGTAGTCAAAAGCTGCTCCTTTTTACTTTTGGGATTTTCCAAAAGTAAAAAGAAGCAGCTTTTAACTACTTTCTGTTCGGATTAAGCATACTTTAACAGTGACGTTGTCTGAAAATCTACGTGCTTTTGCAAGTTTTTTTCTATTTAAAAACCCATTTCTGCACGGGATTTCCCCCGTGTGATATAGTCCTAAGTCAGGCTTAGGTGTTGGTTCAGGTTGATAGGTGTTGCAGTCAGACAACATCTGTGGGGCCACAGGTTGTGCACCCCTGTTTCAAAGACTTAGTAGTCCATGGGCTGAATGGTCACTTCAGGAGTCTCAATTCTTTTCATTGCGGAATAACAATATAACTTCCTCCTACGGTGGAGTGTACTGTTTCTTGGTGTCAGTGTGTCTCCCCCCATTCTCTCCTTGCCCAACAAAGGACCTGGTAGAATGAGTATCAGTGGTATGGCCAAGAGTGGGCACACTTAGGCTTTTGGAGAAATCCACATTCTTTGTGAAGGAATTCAAGTTATGCATTAAAAAAGCTGAATCCTATGATTGGAATCAATAGCAATAGCAATAGCAGCTTCATTTATATATCGCTTCATACTGTGCTATGCAGTCTCTAAGCAGTTTACAACTGTAAACTAATTGTCCCCAACAAGCTGGGTACTCATTTTAGTGACCTCAGAAGGATGGCAGACTGAGTCAACCCTGAGCCCCTGGCTAGGATTGAACTCACAACCTTGTGGTTTGTGAGTGAGTGGCTGCAGTACAGGCATTTAACCACTGTGCCACTATGGCTAAATTACACATAGAATAATTTTCACAGATTTTCACAACCTGTTCTTGGGCTTGTTGTTGCTGTTGTTGTTGTGTAACTTCAATCTATTTCCAACTTATAGTAACTCTAAGACCCATGATGGGGTTTTTTGGCAATATTTTTTCAGAGGACATTGCCACTGTCATCTCTGAGGCTGAGAGAGTATGACTTGTCCAAGGTCACCCAGTGGGTTTCCATGGCTGAGCGGGGATTCTAACCCTGATCTTTTACAGTTCAGTGCTCCAACCACTACACCATGCTGGCTGTCCTTGGGCACTGTAAATTTTATTGGGCTTTGTCAATATAAGCTAATCTTTAAAAATCAAGTTTCTAGCTCTTGTGCATGTAAAGAGAGAAGACTGACACTCAGGTGTTGAATTTAGTGAACACTACCCTGCTTTGTCATCACAGACATATGGAATAACATGTGCAAACCTATGCTACTCTGCATGATATGTCCTGTCACCACTGGTAGTGTTCTTCTGTATCCTGTGAGGAGTAACCAAGAGTGCGTAGCCATGTCTATTCTTGTGAAAAAATTAAACACTACTGATTTTATAACTGCTGCTCCCAATGTTAGATTATGTCTTTAACTTTTGTATATTTTATGTGATTTTATATTGGATATGTTTTAAATTTTATTGCCATTTTAAATGTTTCATCTATGACCTGCCTTGGGTCCCTCCGGGGAGAAAGGTAGCATATAAATGAAACAAACAAACAAATAAATAATGTTATACAGCCCAATAGACATCTTTCCATATGCCCCCTCCCAAGAGCTGTGTGAGAGCATCATTATCATTTTTTTGTGGACAGTTTTATAAAATGCATTGAGGATCTGTGAATACTCCTTGCAGCCATTCCAGCAGCCATTCCAAAATAATGAAATGCCCTCATCAACCTCTTGCTGGCAGAATTCCTTTCAGCTTCTCAGAGTCCCTGACTCATCTAGGGAATGCCCTGCCTGAGCACAGCTGCTATCTCTCAACATTTGGATGGAGCAACCAGAATATACCCAAACAAAGGCCAACATAGCATGAAAAGGATGCAACTGAAAGCATATGCTTATAGAGGAGGGGTGAATATGTTTCTCATGGGTTATTATGACAGCTAGGATGCTAAATGTTTATGGCTTGCCCTCCAGGTGGCAGTGGACACTCGGAGGCTGGGCAGAGCAATCCGGGCAGCTGAGCAGGCCCTCCAGAAGGAGATCCCACTGCCCTCTCCAAGCCTGTTTGATGAGCTGAAGGATTCGGTCTTCAGCATCCTACTGCCATACTGGGCTGCCTTTCAAAAACACTGGCTCAAGCGATCACCTGAGAGTGCACAGAAAGCCCCAGGTGGGTTTATTGTCACTTAGGTAACCAAGGAAAAGAACAGCAAATGTCCATATAGATAGATTTTTGTGGCTTAGTCACATAGCCATTTGCATGCTAGCAAATTTCACTGTGTCACATAGGCTACTGCATGTAGGAAAAAATGTCTGCACATAGGTGGATTGCTTTAGGGGTGTCACTAGGGATGTAAAGTGTACCAGGTGACATCCTTGGGGAGTGACACCTCTACTCCCCAAACATCTGCCTTTTGGCAGAAACGGATTTTGGCATTCACCTGCATCTCTTTAAAACACTGAAGAGATGATATGATTGGGGTGATGCTCAGTTGGAGGAGAAATGAGAGGCTCCAGGTGTATTTTTTAAATAAATTTAATTTTTACATTTAAAAATTATTTCTTTCAAAATTTTCTTTAAAAACATCACATCTTACCACATTTTCACTTTAATCACATGAAACTATCTACATGTAAACACATTTAGGCTGTGCATATGATATTGTAATTTAAAGGTATAGTTTTAATTTTGCTAGTTGTTTATGTCACAACTATTACCATAACATTAGGAGATATACAGGAATTATGATTTATGAGTAACATTAGTACAAAAAACATTACTAAGGATTTCGTATGGTGTAGTATGGGAGGAGGTCAAGGGCAGATGGTGGTGACACCAACCCTAGTGATGCCACTGGATTGCTTGTTGGTTTTCTGATCTATTTCTGATCTAAAGGCCATACAGTTTTGTTTGCCACTTCTTATTGCATTCCTCCTCCCTATACATTCATCAAGGTATCCAGAATTCATGGTGAGGCCAAGAAATACTCAAGCCATATTTCTTGACTTTTAGTATTATACCATACTGCCTACCCACTGAATGTTGTAAAAGAGGCCCAGATTTCTCTTCCTCAAGATGTTTAAGCTTACAATGCCTTGGATGTTCAGAATTAAATCATTGCTGAAGAAGTAGAAGCTGGCAATACCTGTAGATCAGTGATTAGAAAAATTACCTTTTTGGACTGCAGCTCCCAGAATTCTAAAGCCAAGATGGAAGAAAAGTAATTTTTTCAGGCTCTGCTCAGAATGAAGGCTACGATAGGGCTTGCCTTTATAAGGGCCCCCAAACAGTAATATACTCTTGGTGGGGAAAATGAGTGTGTGCAAATTAATGGTTCTTTAGCCAAGATGTTGAATAAGCTGCCAGTTATTGAGTAAGCTTGTTTTCCATCTAGCCCAGAACTGTTAGAGGATCTCTACTTTTCTAGGCTAAGTCTACATGCCTCTCTTTCTCCCTACTACAGTTCTGTTAGATAGGTTAAACTGAGAGAGAATGACTGGCGCAATAGGTTTTATGGCTGAATGGGGACTTGAACCTGGATCTCTCAAACCCCAGTCTAACTTCTAACCATTACATTACTCTGGCACTGAATGAAAATCTCTCTGTGTAGTGTTGAGATGTCATCTGCTTCTGCAGAAGAGACGAGCCATCTTTGAAGCACCTCAAGAATCACAACAGCCTCTCAAGTTTCCACCTCTCCGACAGCCCAAGAGAGGCCAGGGACGCAAGTATCAGGATGGACTTACTTATACTTTCTCCATCAGTGAAGGTCTCACGTTGCAGGTCAGTATGTGGCTTTGTGCTCTTTACCTGTACATTGAATTTGGTACATAGAATTTGGTAGATTACAGGTTCAGGAAAAGTCAAGTTGTAAAACAAGCCTGGAAAGCCTGCAGCCCTCCAGATGCTATTGGACTCTCATCAGCTCAAGCCAGCATAGTCAATAGCCAGGTATTACAGGTATTGTAATCCAAGAACTTCTAGAGGGCTACAGGTTTCCCAGTCTTGATATGAAATCATCCTGGGGAAAACAATTGCGTTTTCCCTTTTATGTGACAGCGCCTGATATTCTTGTGTTCCTTCACAAGCTTTGATAAACTGTAGCATAACTATAGTCTCTAGATAGAAAATGATACTAATGCAGAAACCTTTTTCTTCTTAGTACCCAAGCAGAGAAGGCACAGCCTACAGCAAAACTAGCTCCTCTGTGTTTGGAAACAAGAAGAGGCCAACTGGATTTCAGTTTCCTTCATTTCGCAATGCACCAGCGCTGATTTGAGATAGAGAGAAGGAAGGTGCTATTCTGCAGAACTCAAGATTTGAAGTAACATTGGGTCATTTGGTTGAACAAAGGAACAAGCAAGAATAAACTCAGTCATGAGATGATTCAGCTAAGAATGTGTGTATGTACATGCATCTACAAAAGCACACCATTACTGCTTTGGGCCAGGTAGTAAACCAAATAATATTGGATAAAAATGAAGAAAACTCTTTGTTTGCCAAAATATCATCAGGAACAACTTTGGCATAGTACTCTGCTGTGGTTCCTTCCATGCGTAGCAGAACTAGGGCACATTGCTGTTGGCATGAGGTTAACATTAGGAAGCAGAGTTTCAAAGAACAGCTTGTTTCTCCAGGGAAGGGTCCTGGCCCCTGCTGATATTTTCCTGCTCCTGCCCTAAACTATTAAAGTCATTTGATGGTGGCCAACCCCTAAGTCCTTGCAAAAGTAATCTGTTAAATAGCTGGAAGCTGCCATCAAATAGCAAGTGTTTAGTTCTGCAAATGAGGTTCATAAGGCACAGAGCAGATGCAGCCACATAGCAATTTACAGAAGGGTAGACAAACATTGTTTGTAATTTCCCTTTCTCCCACAGAAATCTATAGTCATTCTGGACAGCTTCTTCTTTTTGGGATCTAGCAGCGAGACAAATCTCTCCTATCCAAACTAACATTGGATGGGGATGGTCAATGGTGTTCTGGGGGGCAGCCATTCCCTCAACCACCCACCACCCACCTGTCCAGACCACTGCAGTCCCCCAAACAGCTTCAGAGTCCACCATGGTCTCAGCCACACCAGACCCTGAAGGCACAGCACCTTAAGCAGTCACTGCTACCAAGCTGGGCAGCGTTGCAGCCTCCAGAGGTCTAGGGTCCTGTGCAGCTGCTGGGTGACCTTTATCTCTTGCCCAAGAAAATGCCCTTTCTCTCTTGCCCAATAGTCATGCCAGTCCTTCCAGGTGTACTGCCCCATCGGGTGACATCCCCCTTCTGCTATTGCCACTGGGGATAGTAAGAGGGCACATAGGTGTCACCTTAAAAATGCTATTGATGGAAAAGCATTCCTGGCTGGGGACAATACAAGCAGGAACTTGTTACGATACATGTTGAAGTGAACTAATGAAAGAGGTACTCAGTTTAAAACCCCACTAGCCATACCAGCAAGATTTTGTTACATAAATATGCAGGCAGATGGTGAATCCTGATTAACATCTTTATTTAATTTATACTTTAAAAGCCTATGTTTTAGCTGTCTCTTACGCCTCCTAAAAGATAATAAATCTATTTTATAGTTGCAGCATCCACTACACTGAGTTAATAGCTACATAGACTGTAAGTCCTTCACAATACACACACTTCTGTGTGATGTTTAATGTCTTATATACTGTGTGTGTGTGTGTGTGTGTGCCTTCAAGTCATTTCTGATCTATGGCAACTCTAACGCGAACCTATCATGGTGTTTTCTTGGCAAGATTTGTTCAGAGGGGGTTTGCCATTGCCATTTCCTGAGGCTGAGAAGGTGTGACTTGCCCAAGATCACTCAGTGGGTTTCCATGGCCGAGCTGGGATTCGGACCCTGGTCTCCCAGTGTCCTAGTCCAACACTCAAACCACTACTACGCCATGCTGGCTCTCTTATATACTCTACTGGGCGGCAACAACAACAACAACAACATCAACATCATCATCATCCCAACTATTTAGTGCAGGGGTAGGCAACCTTTCCCCTTTAAGGGCCGAGGGACTTCAGCTCCCAGAAGCCTCAGCCATGTTGGCCAATAGTCCCATGTTGGCCAATAGCTCCTGGGATTCTGGGAGCTGAAGTCCTTCGGCCCTTAAAGGGGAAAGGTTGCCTACCCCTGATTTAGTGGAAAGAACACACCAACATTTTTAATTATACAATGTTGTGCTTCTGCTGATATTTCTTTGACAATTATGATATACCTTCATAAACTGTTGGAGCAAGATATGTCAGTATTGTTAAACCACTAGCATTTTAAGAGATAGCAGATCATAGAATCATAGAACCATAGAATTGGAAGAGCCACAAGGGCCATCCGGTCCAATCCCCTGCCATGCAGGAACTCAAAATCAAAGCATCCTCAACAGATGGCCATCCAGCCTCTGTTTAATGACCTCCAAAGAAGGAGACTCCACCACACTCCGAGGGAGTGTGTTCCACTGTCAAACAGCTCTCACTATAAGGACGTTCCTCCTAATGTTGAGGTGAAATTTCTTTTCCTGTAGCTTGTATCCGTTGTTCCGAGTCCTTTTTTCTCTGGAGCTGCAGAAAACAAGCTAGCTCCCTCCTCAATATGACATCTCTTCAAATATAATATGTCTCTTTCTGTGCCACACCAAATACGTAAGTAGGACCATGTTGGCTGATGCCATCTGAATACATCAGAAGGAAACATGCAGAGAAACTATTCAAAAGTAAGGGCAGACCCATACTGTTATTAGTACGTGTTGTAAGCTTTCAAGTCATATCTGACTTATGGCGACCCTAAGGCAAAACTATCATGGGGTTTTCTTGACAAGATTTATTCAGAGGTTTGCCATTGCCTTCCGCTGTATTATAGCACTATTGTTGTTAAATGTCCTCAAGTTCACGCTGACTCATAGCGACCCTATGGATTAGACATCACCAAGCCCCTTGTCCTCAACTGCTCAGGCCCATGACCTCCTGATTGAGTCTAACCATCTAGTAAGTAGTCTTCCCCTCTTTCTACTGCCCTCTCTTCCTGGCATCATTGTCTTTTCTAGTGAATCATGTCTTATTATGATGTGGCCAAGGTATGACAACCTCTATTTAGTTGTCCTGGCTTCCAAGGAGAGTTTGGGTTTGACCTGTTCTAGAACCCATTTGTTGGTTTTCTTGGCCATCCACAGTTTCCCCAGCGCTCTTCTCCAGTTCCACATCTCAAAACAGTTGATCTTCTTTGTGTCAGCTTTCTTCATTGTCCAGCTCTCACATCTGTACATGGTGATAGGGAATACAATGGCTTGGACTATCCTCAGAGTTATCTTTGCACTGTAGGATCTTGTCCAGTTCTTTCATAGCTGCCCTTCCCAGTCCTAGGCTTCTTGTGACTTCTTGACTGCCGTCTCTGTTCTGGATAATATTTGATACAAGGTATGGGAACTCTTTGACTCTTTCAATTTTCTTGTTGTCTTCCATCGTCATTATTTTTGTTTTCTTAATGTTCAGCATCAAGCCTACTCTGGCACTTTCCTTTTTCAGTAATTGCTTGATTCTTGTTGGTTTCTGCTAGTAGTATTGTGTTATCTGAATATCTTAGGTTGTTGATGTTCCTCTGATCTTCACTCCTCCTGCCTCTGAATCGAAGCCTGCTATGCATAAGATATTTTCTGAATACAAGTTGAATAGATAGGGTGACAGCGTTCAGCTTTGCCTGACCTTTTTTGACAATTGGTGTACCATTCTGTTTCTCTGTATTCTAACAGTAGCCTCTTGTCCTGAGTATAGGTTTCTTGGACAGTCAAATGTACTGGCATTCCCATTTCTTTAAGAGTATTCCATAGCTTTTCATGATATATTATTTCGCACTATTATTCTACTTTAACTGACAAAGTTCCACCCTATGGAATCCTGGGCCTTGTAGTTTGGTGAAACACTGGTGTTCTGGCTGAGAACTGCAAATGCTCTTCCCTAGTTAAAGTGAAATAATGGTGCTAAAATTGTGTAGTGTGAATGGGTCCTTGGTGTTTTAGGTGGGAATGGGTCATTCCCCTTCTATGGATCAAGACTGCTATCTGCAATCTGTGCTTAGGTCAGAACAACCAACAGCAGGGTTTGGGAGCTACCACTAAAGAGTCTGGGGACTGTCCATTTTCACACATCTGCAATCCTCAAAAGGCCATAGCTGCCTGCTTTTAAAAAACAACAACAACCCAGAAGTGTTCTTCTGAATTATTATAACCTGGTTATCTGTTAACCTGTTACTGAAATACCCTTTATGTGTCAAATCACATCCCCTTGAGTTTCTGGGGGAATGAGTGGGCATTTTGGTGATGGGGGGCAAGAGAGTTGTACTAGGGGACTGTAGAGCAAAGAGTACTTACAGATTTTAACTTGCACTTTTGACTTAAATTAGTATTAAATATTAATATTTAATAAATATGAAATCCATAATTTAGGCCTATGGAATAGAAAAATATTTCTGTGAAGCAAGCTTCAATATCCACAACTCAATAGAGACATTTCTGACAGCATAATCTGTGCAGTCAAACTGTGAATATGAATTGCTGTGTGTTTATTAGGCTGAGCAAATAAACCCCCTTTTTTTCTTACATAATTATTCTCAAATGCAGAAATCAATTTTTTGAGAGACCGATACCCCTTCTGTCTGCACACATGGGCCAGGAAAACCACTGTCCTGCCATCTTGATATTCTGTGAGAAACTGCAGTCTAAGGTAGATGGGCAGTATGAACCACAGCCGTAACCAGCAGCAAATGAAATTCAGGCATTGCCTGTGGAACTCAGGAAGGATCTTAAGTCAGCCAAATGATTGTCCAGCCTCAGTCTTCTTGCACAGGCACAGTGACACACTAGCCTCACAATTGGGATGGGTGGGTCAGAGTTTATTCTTTGCATATTCCAGAGCTGTGGTGAGGACCCTTTGCAAGTCATTGGTGCTTCCCATGCCCTTGGCTACAACTCCAGACCCACCCGATTTGCCTCCCATTTGAGTACAGACAGCCAGAGCCCAGTCAGCAGCAGAAAATGTTGGCAAGGAATTCTGCAGAGGGAGACAAGGAAATAGAATAGTTAAATTGCCTGGAATTGACCTGTGAAGTAAAAAGTAAGCAGCTCAGTTTCACTCATTCACTTAGTTCTTTAATGCAGAATGACTGGCAATATCAAAGATGCAAAACCCAATACTATGTATAATAAAATCTAGAGCAGGGTGGGAATGATGTCTCACACACACACAATGCTGCTGAACACAACTCTCAGCATTCTTCACCAAGGCTCTGCTACTTAGGGCTGCTAAAAGGTGCACTCCAACAACATCTGGAGGGTTGTACAATTCCCATCTCCCGCCTAGAACCACTGTATATTTGTTATAAAAATATAAGACCTGTATTAAATAAAGAAATTTGCATCCAAACCCATGATTTTTTCTAAAAACAAACATATCAAGCCTGTTTCTAGTTTTTATGACTGAGCTGATACATAATTAGAAGCATAAAGGTGTCCCAAGAACAATAGGAGAGCTAAGCAGGGCATATAAGAATAGGAACATGAGGTTCACATTGTTCTGCGTGGTTTCTGTTCTCTACCATACCTTGTTCCTTTGTTTTGTCTAATTCAAAGCTTTATGATCTTCTTCAACATTTTTACCACTCAGGCAAACAAATAAGAGGTAGGGCCCAGTTTACCTTGGATACTTGGCAAGCACAAAACACCTGGCCAGAAGCTTGTGGACTTAACAACATCACTGAAGCTCCAGGTATTTTTTCACAGAGTTGGTTGACCACTTTCATCAGGATCTAGAAAATACATGATAGATTAAAATAAAATTATTTTCTCTGTTGAACTGACTTCTCCACCAACTCAAAAATCTTCCATAACATCACTCATAGTTTTAAGAAAGATAAGTATTGAAAAAATTTCTGAGGTTTTTGGGGTACTCAATGAGCCAATGAAAGCAAAATGAATGGTAATATGTTTAGAAGCAGTAAAAAAGCTGTATCATGTATAGGGCAAGCAGTGGAAGAGAAAAGTAAAATATTAATCAATAAAGGATTCAGAGAAAGGCAACCTGCTTGCGATGTTATACATTTTGGAATATAGTTTTTCTTTCTGTAAAGCAATATAACAGGGTTTGATTCCCCACTCGGTCATGAATCCCACTGGGTAATCTTGGGCAAGTCACACACATTCAGCTTCAGTGGAAAGCAATGGCAATCCTCCTCTGAATAAATCTTGCCAAGAAAATGCCATGATAGGGTCACCATAAGTCGGAAACAACTTGAAGGCACACAGCAACGGCAGCAGTAATATAATAAATAAGCTGCTAGGGTGTATATGAAGGATGACTGGCAGGTGTGAAATGTTTAGTGGAGAGTGTATTTGCAAATGGATGGATAGTAGATGAAAAGACAAGGTGCTGTGGTGTGATTTGACTGAACTTGAGAGAATCAGGAAAAGAATGAGTTTTGAAGAAGGCAGCTGGAGAAATAAATAGCTTATATTAGATGGGCCTTGTGAGACAAGAAAGAGACTGTGAAGGCGGGAGCAAAGATTGCATCTTATCTTGCTATGTTGAATACTGTTGATATTACATAACAGCAGCAAAGAATTAATGTGCTAGAGGGTAGTAAGAAATATAATTTTGTATATAACTCTGTCTGCTGTTACCAACAGTTGTATAGACTAAATATAGACTAAAAGTTACAGACCATTTACAGTGACCTAGTCAAGAGCTTGGTGGCAATATTATCCTTGAAGGAGCTTACTAGAGTGTGAAACAAAGGAGCTAAAGTGGTGACTCAAGGTGGGATTGCTACACCATTCCTAAAAGATGCTCAAGAATGTTGAGCAGTTCAAATTTATCCCCTTCCCCGTTTCCTCCTTCCAAAATGCTTGCATTCTCAGCAACTGACAAAGCTCAGCTCAGTCTGCTGTCTGTTACAACAGGACAGCTGGACCTGCTCACAGGAAATGAATCAGTTTCCGCTGTCTTGGCTATTACTTTCCAACAGAAACACAAAACTGATGGAGACTTACTGCAGGTGACTCAAGAGGGATGGTATCGATAATGATTGCCTCATTGGAATACTTTGCCAGCAGTTTGTGTGCCATCTCAGCAGCCTAGAGGAAGACAGTACACAGTGCATTGGCAACAGCCATGAAACAGACACAAAACATATGCCATTGGAGAGGAATGGTACCAACAGACAATTACAGCTAATTCTCTGTCAAAAGCCACACACAAGCCTTGGGAATGAAAATCCTCTTCTGCTCAAGGATTAATACCTGGCAAGAATTTAGCCAGTGGTGCAGTGGTTAAATGCCTGTACTGCAGCCACTCACTCTCAAACCATAAGGTGGTGAGCTCAATACCAGCCAGGGGCTCAGGCTCTACTCAGGCTTGCATCCTTCTGAGGTTGGTAAAATGAGTACCCAGTTTGTTGGGGGCAATTAGCTTACACATTGTAAACTGCTTAGGGAGTGCTTAAGTGCACTGAGAAGTGGTATAGAAATGTACTTGCTATTGCTATCTTAAGATGCTGAAGAGGGGAATGGAGGAAGAGTAAGAAGAATTCACAGCTAAATTCTGCAAGAAAGTATAGTGCTTGCCTCCAATTTGGATGGCTTTAAAAGGGAATTAGACAAATTGAGTGAGGATAAGACAATGAACTTACTAGCTTACTAGACTATATATCTCTACATACAAGTTGCTGGGGAGCACAAGTGCATTCACAAGTGCATTGTGGGCTTTTCATGGGGATCTAGTTGGCCACTGTGAAAGCATAATGCTTAATTAAATACAGTTTTATGTTCTTATAAGAATAAGTGACCAACTCAAGGATTCAGAAATATGTAGTACACCATCAGATCCAACAATAGTGCAGCCAACGACAGACTATGAAGCAACACAAAACTGGCTTGAAACCCTGCCATCCAATTTGTAGCTGGCGATGGGCTCTGTCCTCTGTGTCATTCCTCATATTTCAAGCTTTTGCATAATCACAGTAATATAAAAACCTGTTCATCTTATAGAAGCCACAAGATTTTTTTTTCCAAACACAAGAACAGACTAATGTGGCTACCTCTTTGAAAATTAACAGACTAGTAAGTACCTTAATTTATATGAAATACCCCTTGACTGCTTTTGTTCCATATTACCATATAGTTAAAAATATTCTAATTAAAATAATTTACTACTCTAGAATCAACATCTCCAGTTCAAGGCTCATCACACATAATATTTAAAAACAAGCATTCCTAATTAGGTTATGTAGTTGGTTACTGCATTTATTTATACAGAGGAGCTCAATACTAATTTCACATTTTCTGTACATGATTTAGTCATGCTTCTGTCTCACAGACCAGAGGACTAGTCTGCTGCTGGATCCTTACCAGTTTGGTTTCCAGTTTTCTAATTGCAGTATTGGCTGTTCGCTGCAAAGCTTTGAGAGTGGTCTGCAGTTCCCTTTTCTGCCACTGAGGCATTGCTGTATTGTCCACTGTCTGTAAAAAAAAAAAAAAAAAAAAAAAAAAGACTCCATCAGGGCACTTCCTCTTCTGTAGTTCCTAGCTTATTTAAAGCCTGCAAGAGATCCCTGGATCCTTGTGCATTTGGGAGAAGGAAATCAGAAAGAAAAAAAAAAAAAGATGTCCCAATTGTTAGGATGGAGTCCCAGGGGTAAAATGTACAATGTGGGGAATAGCAGCAGCCATGATGACACAGCATTTGATCACTGCTGAGTCATGCTGAGTCATGCTGAGTCATAGGATGTGACATCATGCAGATGGTCACCTGGTGCTGAAAAGCACACAAAACTGCTGCAAAACTGCAGAGTCACTCAGGTGAGTGACAGGTGTCCAGGAGGAAGAGGCAGGGCCAGAAGGCCATGTGGAGCCTGTTGCAGCAGTTTGGACCCGTAGCCATTGCTGAAGTAATTTGAGTGCGCAGACAACTCAGAAGTTCACTTCTCTACGCTGAGGAGAGAAAAACACCAGGCAGCCTTGAGCTGTCTCACTGCTGGAATGTCTCCTTCCAGCCTTCCATGAAACAGACCGTAGACAGGATTTAACTCCAAAGAAGTTCATTTATTCTTCAGTTGCAGTATATACAAAGAAACTATGTACATGCATATCCAACACCAGCAGGAATAAAACAACAACAAAAAATAAGAGAGTAGTAGAAGAAGAAAAAGAGAGAGCGAGTCCAGCCCACTACATACTGTGTTTTATAGGCACTTGCTATGCGGCCACAGAATCCAGCCTCTTCTTGTGATGTGTAATCACGTGAGTTGTAATTCTCAAAACATGATGACCTAACCTGTTTACAACTTGTCTACGGGTTCTCAGACACATCCTGACCTTGGACTCTGTTATGTTGTTTTGTATCCCAGCTGTAGAAAACTTTCCCAGCTAACAAGCTGTAAGTGACCTGTAGTTCCCTTATTGTCATTTTCCCACAGCTGGACATTTACACACAAATTACATTTCCCAACAGAGCCATGGCTATATAAGGCAGAGACCTCTGGACACACATGTGGTTGATGGTGGTTGGTGTTGTCGTAGTGGGTTGTCGTGAGTTGGTGTATAGTGGATTGCTGTGGATCGTGTTGGATGATTGCTGTAAATAGCCTTGTACATAGAGGAACTAAGATTAAAGCCTCATCTGAGAGATGTCTGTCTGCGGAGTCTCTTTACTCTGTTTGGAAGGGGAGAGGTGCTTCTCCAGCTGACAAGCTACCTGCTGCATCTGAGAAGATCGTGATCCTGGTGCTGCACGTCTATGTGGATCTTCATGTGCTCCGTAACCACACTAACAAGGGTTATGGGCCCAGTCTGCGCCAGCGGTTCCGACTAGATGAAAATGTGAGTAGCTGTGTGTGTCAGTCATCCAGAAGAGTTGCTTTTTGCTGTCTGAGTGCCGGAAGGCAAAGAGTTAAGAAGCTGAGCTGTTTAGCTGTGCTTCTTATCTTCAGAAAATAGTGAAAGCTGGGAAGGCTGCCAACACTGTGCATTTGTCTTGTTTGTTTGCCAGCATGGAATTTGCAAAGTTCCCAAGGCTGAATGACCAGAACTACTCCCAGTGAGCAGTGTATGCCAAGGCAATCCTAGTGAGGGAGGGTCTCTGGGATCCGATTGAACAAGGACCCTCACCCAAGAATGCTGAGCTTGATAGAAAAGCATGCATGATTATCTGTCTTAGTTTGGACCCAGGCCAGCTGCATCATGTGCAAGATAAAAGATCTGCTCAGGAGGTCTGGTTTGCTTTGAAAAATGTACACCAGTCTGACTCTGTACTGTCAAAAATGCTTTGGAGCAAAAGGCTGTATGCCTGCAAAATGCAGAAAGGACAGTCCCCAGAGGAGCATCTGGCCACTATGAAGCATTTGTTCCTGGAGGTGGAATCCAGAGGAATAGCCCTCCCAAGAGAACAAAAGGCTTACATCCTGTTGGGCAGTTTGTCTAGTGACTTTGATCACATATTGTACAGCCTGCAGGGGGTGCCAGAGAATCAGCTCACAATGGACTTGGTGTCAACATGTGTCTTGGAAGAATGCCAGAGATGGCATTTTGAGACTGGTATTAAGAGACAGCAATGAGCCGAGCCAACAACAAACACATCACCAGAGGCAGTTCAAAGGACTGAGAGTGCAGCTGTCTGCAAGGTGAAAAGATGTTTTAATTGCGGTCAGCTGGGGCATTTTCAGAAGGACTGCATGAAGCCACCTGCTGCCAGAAGGAAACAACAACACCGGTCTCCTGGGAACAGGAAAGGAGTTGTTTTGGCAGTGAAGGACAGTGACTCCCAAGCTCATCTTGCTATTGCTGCCAGACATCAGTGGATGATTGACAGCGGTGCAACTCACCACCCTGTGAACCAGAGGTCCTTGCTGAAGGACAGGAAGCTCTCCTATGTTGACTCAGTGGGCTTGGCTGATGGGGGTTCAAGCCAAATAAGGGACATGGGAACTGTGCATTTCCCAGGGTTTGAAAAGGACCTTGAGAATGTACTGTGTGCTCCCCAGTTACAAAGCTGTTTGGTCAGTGTGTCATCACTGACTACAGATGGGTATGCCCTGCATTTTGAGGGGGATGAGTGTTTGATCACCAGAGGGGGGCAGATTTGTGCAAAAGCACATAAACACAACAGGCTTTGTTACCTGGATGCCCAGGCAGAGTGTGCCACATTTGGTAATGTGCCACTGCATTCAAACCGTGCACACTATCTTCACAGGGTGTTGGGACACACTGGGTTCACAGGTCTGGAAAAACTGAAATGTGTGTGCCCAGGGCTGAAGTGGGATGAGTGCAGGAACCACTTGGAATGCTCTGTGTGTAGCAGGATTAAGCTGAGGGCTTATCCTGTTGCAAAGAGGAGCAAGTGCACCACACAGAAGCCATTCCAAGTAGTGGATGTGGATCGATCAGGCCCTTATTCCAAATCTGTAGGGGGAGTAGGTATTTAATGGTGGTTGTAGATTGCCATACGAGATTCACCTATGCCTTCACCCTAAAGGAGAAAAATCAGGCTGCTGCCACATTTAAAACTTGGGTAGAGATGGTGGAGAGGGAGTTTGATTACAAGGTAGGAGCCTTGGTGACAGACCATGGGGGTGAATTTTTATCAGCAAGTCTGAGGAACTGGTTGAAGCAGAAAGGCATCCGCCATAATACCACCAACTCAGCCACCTCGCAGGAAGACGGCCTGGAGGAGAGGAAGATCGGGGTGCTGACACAGATAAAAGACTACATGCTGCTGGATGCAGGGGCCCCAGAGGGTCTTTGGAGGAAGGCAATCCTGACTGCCTGCCACATCAGCAACAGTGTGTAGAACTCAGCAGTCAAACAGACCCCTTACTACATGCTGTAAAGGAGACCACCCAACCTTAGCTACCTGAGGGTGTTTGGGCAGCACACCAATGTTCTGGTTCCCCAAAATTTCAGGAAAAAGGGTGATCCCAAGTGGTGCAGGCTGATGTTTGTGCGATATAAGGGGAACAGCTATAGGTTTTACCTTGGCAATGGATGTTTTAACTTGCACTCCTGGACCTATTGTCCAGGAGCGCAAATTTTGAAAAACACTCTGGGTGGGACAGCATTCACTCAAACCACGAAGTGTTTGTAAGACTGGGACAACAGGGAGGTAGTACTGGGACTGGAGGGGTGGAAACACCTGAGGCCACACCAGAAAGCCAGCCCAGCACCTCCAGTGGACCAGCAGATACACAAACCTCACCCATCACTACACGAAAGTTTGAGACGCCATCATTCACAGAGATGGGGGTACAGACGAGTAGTGATAGTGAGGATGAGAGGGGCCAGACCAAGGTAATCATACTTAGGACGAGTCAGAGTTAGGAGGCCACCTGAGTGCTTTGTGGTGCAAAAGGCTAGGGTGTGTGCCACAGCAGCAGAAGAGCCAAAGAGCTACCAGGAGCTTCTCACTTTTCCCAGGGAAGAACAGGAGAAGTGGTTTGAGGCTATGGAGAGTAAGTTTTCTTCACTGGTGAAAAGGGAGGTATTAGAGGTGATGAGCAGGCCAGGCGACTGGAAGGTCGTAGGCTATAAGTGGGTCTTCAAGAAAAAGGAGATGCCTGATGGGACCCACAAGTACAAGGCGAGACTGGTAGCAAGGGGCTTCTCTCAACAGCGCTTTGAGAGCTTTGATAAAACCTTCTCACCTACAGTAAAGCCAGAGAGCCTAAGGTTGGTGCTAGCATTGGCTGCCAAGAAGGGTCAGGTAGTGAGGCATTTTGATTTTGAAACGGCCTACCCGAATGTCAAGCTAGAGGAGGTCTTTATAGAACAGGCACCAGGCTTTGACTATGCCAAGGAGGGCAAAATTTACAGGCTCAAGAAAGCTCTTTATGGGCTTAAGTAAAGTGTGCGCTGTTGGAACTTATGTATCCACAAGGAGCTGGTGCGGCTGGGATACAAATGCAGCATTGCAGATGCCTGTGTGTACAGGAAAGGAGGGGTCACTTTAGTGATCTATGTAGATGATCTTTGTGTGGCTGCTCAGACTGAACAGGAGGTGAAGGCGGTGCAGGCAGAGTTGGCCAAGAAATTTGTCCTAAAAGACCTAGGGAACCTCAAAGCATACTTAGGTATTGAGGCTGAGAGGACTGTGAATGGCAAAGTGATGCTGAGTCAGACGAAGAAAATAGAGAGGTTGCTGGAGAAGTGTGGCTTGGAGAATACCAAAGTGGTAAAGAGCTCCATAACGCCAGGATTTACCAGCAGTTCTGAGTCTGACAAGGTGTTCAAGCATCCAGATCTGTATAGGTCAGTCATTGGCAGTCTGATGTTCATTGCCAACACCAGGCCAGACATGGCATTTGCTGTGGGCGCACTGAGCAGAAGGGTCAGCAGTCCTAAGGCTGAGGACTGGACAGCTGTCAAGAGGCTTTTGAGGTACTTGAAGGGCAGCAAGGAGCGGAAGCTGGTGTTACAGGGATCTGAAGCCCAGCTAGATTGCTTTGTTGACAGCTCCTGTGCTTCAGAGCTGCACAACAGGAAGTTGGTCACAGGTTTGCTCATCAGGTATGCTGACAGTCCTGTGGTGTGGAGGAGCAGGAAGCTGAGTTGCATAGCCCTTAGCACTTCGGAAGCGGAGTTTTCTGCTTTGTCGGAAATGACAGGGGAATTGCAGAGGGTGAGGCACTGCTGCATCTGAGAAGATCGTAATCCTGGTGGTGCATGTCTGCGTGGATCTTCACGTGCTGCATAACCACGCTAAGAGGCCCGATCTTTACTTCTATGGTCAAAATGATGGAGCTAGTCTCCTAGTGAATGAAACCTCAATTACACCATTGAAGAGATGGATACTCATGGAACAATTCAACACTGTTAAGGAGTTTGCAAGAGTGACAGCTAGCCCTGCCAGAGTTCACCAAGTTTTATTGCTGGCCATCCATTTTGATGAACTTAAAGGAGGGGAGACTGTCAATCAGAGTAAGAGGGGAGAAAATACAGCTCACTAAGGGTTGAAACAGACTGTCAATCAGAGTAAGATGGGAGAAAATACAGCTCACTAAGGGTTGAAACAAAGCTGGATCGGGGCCATGGCAACCTGCAAGCCACAGCCCCAATCCGGCCAGCTTCCACCCAAACAGGAGTAGAAAAAAGCCGCCCCTTTGCTTCTCGAGCCAGCTTTTCTAAACGCCATGCCCCCAAGCTGCCCAGAAGCCGCCCGGTGTGTTAACTGCCAGTGTGACTTTTTTGGCAACTTGGGGCATGGTGTGTGTAAACACCATGCCTTCAAGCCGGCTTGAAGCTGGTTGAAACTGCTGGTCTGTTTCACTCCTAAATTTCAAAATTTGAAAAAGTTATATTTGGGCCGGACTGACTGGGAGTATTCTGGGAGTTGTAGTCCAAGAAAGTAACTTTTCCAAACTCTGTTAAGGAAACATATGATCTGATTAGCCAGAGAAGAAACAGAGTTCCATTCATATTAAGCAAGCCAAAGCTGATGTGGGGCTGGCAGAGAGTGAGGGGAGAGATGGATCTCAGCATCATTACAGTGTAAATCAAATGTGGAAATCTGTGTCTCTCTACTTGTTATTGGACTCCAACTCCCATCTGGCCCAGCTAGCATGGCAAATGGTCAGACATGATGGCATCTGGAATTCAACACCTGTAGGGCTAAAAATTCCCATTTCTGGGTTATATGATCAAAGAACTATAGTATCAAACTAGACACACACACACCCCTTTGTGCTATGTAAGAGCAAATGTTCAGACTGATACTCTCCACTGGATGGAGGGGAAAAATGTCCCTTGGGGGAAATATGTTATTCATTCAGGAAATACCAGAGTAAGTACAAAGCAGAAGAAGCTGGCAGAGAACAAGGTCATGTAGTAGCATTTCTTTAACTCTTTAAGTGAGAAAGCAGACAGTACTCACAACAGTCAAGTAGCCAACCTCCTTGGAGAGTCTCCGTGCTTCATCAATTGTGGGTCCTCCCAGTTTCACCCGAATGGCAAGGGAATCCACCTCCTTAGCAAAGGACCGGCCAGCTTCCCGAGCCTAGGAAAATAAGAAAGAACCAACATCTTTCAGGAGAATTCATCTACAAAAGGAGTGGATCCCATTATATTCTCATAATGCAGAGAATTTAATTACTAAGTGGTCATTCACAAGGGACTTGGAAAGAGTTTGTTCCAAGGACCAAATACAGGCTCAGTATGACTCTTATATTAGGTATGAGATATTAAAAATGAAAGAGCTGCTGACAAAATAGAAAGAAAGAAATATTTGAGTTCTCAAAGGCAAATGATTCCTGTTATTTTTCACCTTTTAAGCACGACAGTTAAAAAGGGAGAGGGAGATACAGACTACTTTGTCACACTGAAACTAGAACAAAATGTTACAGAGGACTAAATGTACCTTCCAATGAATGAATGAAAGATTGAAATAATGAATGAAAAGATTGAAACTAGAAAATTTCAATGAAACCTTAAGAATTCCTGCCCATGACCACCTTCCCTCAATGGATTCTCTGCTTTGCTATGATGTAACAATTTATCCAGAGGGGAAATCAGTTTGTGAAATGAGATTTGCTTCCTTCCACCTCCTGTTTACTAGCCCATCCATCTACACCAGTTTACCAGGCAGTCCCGGAACATTCTCTGTAAAGGATTAATAGATTATCTAAAAGAAAATGACTCTTTTGCTGCAAAGAATTCCTGTTTATTTTTACATATCTCCCACCTTTTCCCCAATGCTGAAACCTAATACAATTTTAAAAATACAAATGAAAACAATAAATTTCAGCATGAAAACACAATTAAACAGATTTTCAGATTAGAACATATAAATTTTAAACAAATTTAAAACCACCTCAAGAGAAAAACCAAAAACAGTACACTCCTCCCAAAAGTACTATCCTCAGCAGCCAGTTGCAAAAACTCTGCCTGAACAGAAAGACCTTTCTGTTCTTTTGGCCACTGAGAAGGCCCTCTCCCATGTCCTCACCATATGTGCCTATGAAAAGTAGAGCTTCCAGGGTGCATCTACACTGTAGAAATAATGCAGTTTGACAGTATTAAAAACTGCTGTTGCTCCTGGGGCTTGCAGTCTTACAAAGTCTTAGGCTTCTCTGCCAAAAAGTGCAGGTACCTCACAAAACTACCAATCTCAGGATTCTGTAGGATGGAGCCATGGCAGATAAAAGTGGTGTCAAATTGCATTATTACTAAGTGTAGATGCACCCTCAGATCATCCAGAGAGGCCTTTTTCATTGTTCCACTATTCTTTCAGGATTGTTTGGTGGGAACAAGAGAGAGACCCTTATTAGTGGCTGCTCCCAGACTTTGGAACTCCCTCCTTAGAGAGGCCAGGATGGCCCCATCCCTGCTCTCCTTTCAGTGGCAGGGAAAAACTTTTTTGTGCCATCAGGCTTTTCCATACAAGCAAAGGCTGGGATTTTAAATGCTGTGCAATTAAGATTTTAAGGTTTGTATAAATACATTTAACTATTTTAATGTTTAATATTTTAACCCCATAAATTGTTTAATGGTTTATTAAATGTTATATTTATACTTTTAATGTTTTTCAATTGTTTTTGGATTACTATGGTTTTAAATTTGCTCTGAGCCACCTTGAGTCCCTATAAGCATCAGGAGGAAGACATGATAAAAATAAATAAATAAGAATGGCATAATTGAGAAATCAGAAGGGAAAATTTAAGGCATTTAAGGCACTGTATGGTATAGTGGTTTGAGAGTTGGACTATGACTCTGGAGACAATGGTTCAAATCCCAGCTTGGCCATGTAAATTCACTGGGCGTCCTTGGGCAAGCTGCATTCTTTCAGTTAGGCCAATCCCAGTAGCATCAGGTTGGGGTTATAAGAGGAGGATGCTTACAGTAGACAACTAATTGTTCACCTGCAGGCAGTCATTGGGGAACCCATAAAACTCAATGAAGACCTACTTTAAGTTCATCAGATAATCATATAGATTAGCCTGCTTTTAACCTTAGTTCCCAAATATTGGATGTGAAGGGTGTGGATGAAGGGCATGATGAAAGTTTATTCCAATACTCCAATATTTAGATAGCAAAAATCTGGCTATGGCGACACATGCCTTGAATATATCCTGTTTGGACTACTGTAACACACTTTGTCTTTGGAAACTGTTCGGAAACTTTAGTAGATTCAAAATGTGGTGGTCAGAATGTTGACCACAGCCAGTTATAGGGAGCCTATAACTGTTGAAACAGATATAACTGTTTACTGGCTATCAATTTGTTTCCAGGCAAAATTCAAAGTGCTGGTCATGACCTATAAAGTCCTATACTGCTTGGGTCCAGGCTATCTGAAAGACTGTCTCCCCCCATACAAACCTGCAAGAATTCTAAGATGATCCGGAGAAGGCTTTCTCTCAGTCCCACCACCATCACGGACTTTCTTGGTGAGGACATGGGAGAGGGCCTTCCCGGTGGCTGCTCCCACCCTCTGGAACTCCTTCCTCAGGCTGGGCCTTTCCCTGCTTTCCCTTTGTTGGCAGGCAAACATGTTTTTGTTCAAGCAGGCATTTACAGTGGGCCTTTGGTATCCACTGGATTTTGGTTCCAGGACCCCAATCCCTGTGTGGTCAACAAACTCCGTGAATGCTCAAGTCCCATTAAATACGGCATAGTAAAATGGGGTCCCTTATATAAAATTGCAAAATCAATATTTGCTTTTTGGAATGTATATATATTTAAAATATTTTCAAGCCGTAGATGGTTGAACCCATGGATGGTTGAATCCGTGAATATGGAGGGATGACTGTAATATGTAATCATTGTCAGGGAGGCATAGGGTGTGCGTGTTCTATTTATGTTTTTTAACTTTTGTATTTTAATGTAATTTTATACTATTTTAGTGGAATGATTTTAATTGTTTTAAATTTTTTATTGTTAAGTTTTTACCCAATTTTAACTATGGGACACCTTGGGTCCCTCTGGGAGAAAGGTGACATAAAAATAAAAAAAATAAAAAATAAAAATGTGTGTTAACTTTATTATTGGACCCAAGAGGACAACAGGAAGCTGTATACAACCATCTGGCTGCAGAAAAGTGGGATAGCCTTTCTATATGCATCATTGCATATAATATTCATGGCCGTCCAGGATATGTTCCTTCATATGTCATTTTAAAAAAATATTGGAGGCACAAGTTGCCTTTTACTACTACAATTTCTGCTACTGTGGCTCTGACTTAAGTATCCATACTCTGGTAACCTTCAAACTTTTATTTTGACTACTTTTGACCATGTGTTGTAATCAGAGTACATTTTGTTTTATATAGGGCTGTCTGTAAAAATGATCTGGAGACTTCTGTTTGCTCAAAGCCCAGCTGCAAACTTGCTAAGTGGGACTGGGCAGTGTGACCATTTTGTGCTGGTGGTTTGCCAACCTCATTTGCTCCTTGTCTGTATCTAGGCCCAATTCCAAGAATTGCTTTGAAGCAGAACATGATTATAGGGTGGCATATAGATATTTCAAATAAATACAGTCTTGATTCTTTTACTGGATGGCACTGTTTTCACAAACAGTAAGTCTGCGCAGGATGAAAGTGAAGTGATGGTTGAATTCCTTTCAGGTTTCTTGTCGAAGACAGCAAAATACATGGATAATGGAATTAATAAATTAAAGGATAATATGAGGCCAGAATAACTGGTTATGCAGAAAGGTCTAGAGATAGACATGATCATGATGCTGATGATAGTGACAAAATTTTATTTATATCCTGCTTTCCCCCCAAGATTAGGACTTAAGGTGGCTTACAAATTAAAATGATTACAATATAATTAAAAAGCATAAAAAGAGTAAACATTAAAACAGGATCAAGCTAATATGAATATGAAAATAATTAAAATGTACACTTTAAAAAAGATAAATGCAGCTGAAACTGTATTGTTTAAAACAATACAGCACCCTCTTACAGCCATTTCCGTAAAAGCCTTAAGTTCTAAAAGGCTGTATGGATAATAAAAAAGTTGTCTCCTGCCAATGGAAGAACAGCAGGAAGGGAGCCTAGGGAAGGCATTCAAAAGACTAGGGGCAGCCATTGAGAACGACCTATTTTGTGTTCCCGCCAACCATATCTGTGAATGGGTTGGAATTGAAAGAAAGCTCTCTCCTGAAGATTGCAGGGTCCAGGCAGAGTCATAGGGAAAGACAAGGTCTGTCATACAGGCTGGATATAAGCCATGTAGGACTTTATAGGCCATAACCAGCACTTTGAATCGTGTCCAGAAACACACCAAGAAAATTTTCTATTGAAGCAACTACATAGGCACACATCCAGCACTTCTGTTTGTATCATTTACACTGAAGTCTACAAAAGCTCATGCTGCCAATTTCTTTCTTTCAGATAGTCTAAAAGGTTTTACAAGATCTCTCTACATACTGATTCTACAGACTATGATGGCTATATCTTTGAATTCTATCTTTTTGTAATCCTACAAATTGTATGCCACAAATAAGAAAAGGATTCAGATCCCATTAGGAGAGCAACAGCTGTAAGAGTAGCGTTAGCATACAGAATATCATTGCTTTCTTTCGTTTCTTGTTGCGAGACCTGTTTAGAGACATAGAATCATAGAGTTGGAGAAACCATAAGGGCCATCCAGTCCAACCCCCTGCCATGCAGGAACTCAAAATCAAAACATCCCCATTATCATGGCTACTCTCATCCATTTAGCAAACAACGGTATTGAATGTAAGCAGTTCCCCTTCAGAGCTAAACATAAAAGGAAACTGCTGGTGAACACGAACCACTGACACAAGACTACCTTGGGTCAGTGCCTTTAGTAATCTGGCAAGCCTGCTCTGAAACCTTGCTCCTTCATGACAGGCAGAGTCTTGTCAGAAATGTAATAGCAAAGAATGAGATGACAAAGCAAGAAACACATGCAGTAGAGCAAAAACAGATTTCTAGGAATAATTTTATTGCCTGCAAACTAAGAGAAGGCAAGCTTGGTTCCACATCCAACAAGTGCCAAAGTTTGTGTGGCTTTGCTCTCATCAACAGAGTAGACCCATGAAGCAGATGGGTGAAATTATTACCCAGCAAAACACAAAGAAAAGGAATTATTGTAGAAGGCTAGGAGCAGGGAAGGAGAAAAGAAGAGAGACAGATGAGAGTAACAGAAGCACAAAGGGCAATTTTTCAAAAGCTGGTGGTGCAGGGTTAGCATTATCTGCTCTGACTTTGTTTCAAAAGAGAGGTGGAATAGTATGAAATACATCAACACAACAACAACGACAAAAACAGAACTACCACAGGGCCTTTCACACTACAGAGTTATAGCACTATGATTCCACTTCAGCTGCCATGGTTCCATCCCATGGAATCCTGGGATTGGTATTTAGGGAGGAGCATTTGGAATTCTCAACCAGAGAGCTCTAGTATCTCACCAAACTACAAATTTCAGGATTCCAGCTCGCAGTTAAAATGAAATCAAAATGCTATAGCTGTGTAGTGTGAAAGGGCCCATGTTGTAAGAATAACATTTGTGACCAACTACATCGTTGCCACAGACAGCAAAGGAAAACAGAAGCTGATTTTGGAAGATGTTGAGATTATGGCTGCTCAGTTATCTGAACCAGTTTGTTCATATGTTCCTGTGATGTATTTGTTTTAAAAAGGTGTCAGTGGGAAAGATTAGAGTCAGAAGAAACTTTTTTGGAACTTCCAATGATCAGATGAGTGAAGCATCTTTTTTGCTGCACAGGATCTTGCTGTTTTTCACACCCTCTCTTCTAACTCCACTGCATGTAAGCCTGACATCTATATAGAATGAGTTCCCTTCACAATCTCAGCCCTTAACAGAATGAATGACTATGCAAGCAAGATAGCCTTGCTGGCATGTGCCAGATTAGGAGTGAATGGCAACCAGGGTATTGACATACGTGCAGGAGAATGGAGGCAACAGGCAAGAAAGTGCTATGAGTGTGGAGGTGGGGGATAAAGCCCAGATGAATCATTATCCAACCAACATAAGGTTAACACCCAGAAGGTGGAGTATGGGAAGGGCCTTTTGCAGACCATGTAACCATGTATAGCAGCAGAAGGGTGGAAGAAAGGCACCTATGGGCATGCTTACTGAACATCAGCTATTTCATGAAGGCCTTACCTGCTTGGCTTTCTCTCCAGTTAGTGCAATGATATGGCTTATCCCTTTAACCAGCTGTCGCTCAGAGGTTATTGTGAAGTCTTGTACAGCTCCTGTTCTCAATAGGTGTCTGGGCAGAAGGAGAAAGATACAAATGCTCTTTTTGTTCTGGCATGTGGTCAAAACAATGTGGGTTCCCAGCTATTACTGGACTGCGGTCCCCAGGGTCTTTTATCTTTGGCTATATTGACTGGTACTCTGGGAGCTTAAGTATAAACAACAACTAGGGACCCAAAGTTGGGAACTTCTGTTCAAGAGCACATATTATGAACAACATTTCAGCGTCAAGCCTTGTAGAAAAGATACCTAACAGCACTTCCAGGGAAATTATCCAAGTCAAGGTCTTCAGGAACCATTGCTGGTCAAGGAAGTCAGAAAGTTGGCATAAATGAAGGCACTTCTTGATATTTAAAACCATCTGGTTTTGACATCCATTACTTATAAATGTCCCAGTTGTGCTAACTGGGTTCCCTCAAATGCTTTCAAGATATGTTATTTATTGTCTTTGAAATCTGTCATTTCTCAAGTAATTCATTTGCAAGGAAAAAGATATACAGTATATCTTGAGTGAACCCCCCCCAATCCATGGTTCAGCTGCACTTTTAAAAGCAACTTTCTTCCCCTCCCCCAACTTTGCTATTTGTTGTAATGTTTCTGTTTCATATTAATTTATTAATGTTTTGTAAAATGCTTTCCCCACAAATGCAAACTATTTTGATGAGTTATGTTCATTGTAAACCACTCTGGGCGTAATCTGCTTTGGAACAGTAGAATACTAACTAACTAACCTTGCCAATGCAACAATAATAAGTCACTTTGTGTTGTCAAAGAGGCTATGAAGAAATGAGAAAAAACTAAGAGAATGATTCTCAATCTTTAAATTTCCAAGTGTTTTGGACTTCAACTCCCAGAAGGCTCAGGTAGCATAGTCAGTGGTCAGGGATATTGGGAAATGAAAACATCTGGAAGATGAAATGTTGAGAACCAGTACACTAATACAAACGCACATAATAGGCAAGACTCTCTAAATCAACAGGCAATTCTGAAACTGCACACCTATCCACTAGTCCAAGGGCAAGGCCAGGTACCACATCACTTCTGTACAGTCTATCAACCCAGCAAGATCAACTTCCACCATTTCCAGTCAGTATGGCCCCAAGGTACAAAAGGTTGATAGACTGTACAGAAGTGATGTGGTACCTGGCCTTGCCCTTGGACTAGTGGACAGGTGTGCTTTTTTTAAAAAAAGAAAGCTTGTTCAGAAATATCTCTTAAGGCCCATGAAAAATGTCTGACTTGGGAAGACCAAAGAGCTGAACTGACACCTACGTTCCGCAGCACAGCTCCACAGAGGTGTGCATGGCATCTTTTGACTCCTGAGCCAAAGCCCTCTTCACTGGAACCCCCACAGACACCACACGCACCACATCTGGATACACCTGATGTAAAAAAACAAGCAAACCAACAAAAAGAAACCTGGGTTAGCTGAAAGAGTCTGCTCTATGCATAACTCAGCCTCTGGACCAATGAAAAATTGAACAGAAGGAAAGGAGTACAGCACACTCCCTCCAAACTTTTTGTTTCTACAGTCTACTGCCAGTCAGTTTCACTGGATAACACTGAACCCTATGATCATCCCACCACATGGTATGGTAGTTTCTGATTGCTAATGGATATTCATGTATCATACAAATGGCTATACATTCAGAAGTCTAGTAAAGATCAATGTATGAACACAATGTCATTGCTTACATGACACTTCCCCTCATGCTGGTGACCAGTGGGCCAGAAGATAACTGTGTAAACAGGTTGTAGCATTTTGAGGACAAATGAATAATTTTTCTTTTCATGTTCATCACATTGTTTATAATTTAGGCACTTCTACTTTACAGATCAGGCCTCCTAGCTGTCCTTAGTGTAAGTGAAGAAGAAGAGCCAAGTTGTTTTGATGTCATGGAACATTCAGAACATTCAAATACGAGAGGGAGCCTGTTATGTCAGAAAATGCTGAAGACCTGCACAAGAAAGTGAAAGGTTGGTTTAACCAGGGAAAAACTTTCACAGACAGCCAGAGGCAGGTAGGGTTGTGTAATGCTGCAGCTCACAGAAGTGAGAAGAGGTGAGAAAAACCTTTCTGCAGGGCCAATGGATCAGAAGGGTTTATCTGCTGCTCCTGAGGGAGAGAAGGTGGCTGCACATGTCATATTTAGAGTTTGTAAAAGTTACTACTTTGGACTACAGTTCCCACAATGCCCATAGTGGCCATGCTGGTTGGGAGATTCTAATTGTAGTTCAGAATACTAAAGTCTGCAAACTCATGTACTCATGTACTTCTACAGTCTCCATATACATCTTGGCTCAATTGCAGACTCTTTCTGAGTCTTTAGTTCACCCCACAAAAGTTGGGAGAGGGCCAGAACTGGCACACAGCCCAACCCCTTCTGTACTTATAATTATAATGCCTGATCACAGCTACAAAAGCTAGCTGTTCTTTCAACTGCTATGGGTATACTGTCTTTTGTCACACTAATAATAATAATAATAATAATAATTTCTATCCCACCCCTCTGCAATGCAATCGGGGCGTCTTACAGTACAATACATATATCCATCAATATCCTAACCCACCCACCCCTTAAAATAGAATTAAACCAGAAAAAAATTAAATCATACAATAGTTAAAATACAACAAACAACATATTACAACAATCACAGCAGCAGGATTCCCTTTAGTTCAAAACAGTGGTGGGATCAGGGAGGGAAAAATAACCGAGATCATAGGGCTGGGATGACTAGTTAGGAAAGGCCTGCCGGAAAAGATCTGTCTTGATTGCCTTTTTAAAGCTGTCAAGGTTGGTAATGAGATGGATCTCATCCGGCAGGCCGTTCCATAATCTGGGAGCGGCAGCAGAGAAGGTCCTCTGGGAGGTCGCCGACAACCTTGTTTTCATGGGTTGTAACAGGTTCCTCCCAGAGGACCGGAGTATACGCGGGGGATTGTATGGGGAGAGGCGGTCCTGGAGGTAAGTTGGACCCAAGCCATGTAGGGCTTTAAAGGTCAAAACTAACACCTGGTACTGTGCCCGGAAACTAATAGGCAGCCAGTGGAGAGATTTCAGCACAGGTGCACTGCATTTTTCCACTGGAATTCTCTTTTGAATTCCCCAACATAATATCAGAGAGACCAAAACACAATGTCAGCCCTTTGATATATCCAGCCTGGGACAAATGGATATAACAGGTCTGCTTAGTTTGCAGTTTTAATTTCAAGCAATCATGCTGAATTGATTCCACATGTTTTTTAAATTTAGAAAAGACTGCCCATATATGCAACTCCTATCCCACGCTACCATCCTTTGAAAATCAACAAATATATTGTTTTAGGAATGATATGCACCAAAATATACAGTGAATTATGAGTTCTTGTTTTGACTCCATATTTCCTATATTCCAGTTGTTTGGGTCATCACATTTCAAACAAATTATTTCTCCTGTTATGAGAATTATGAAATTTAAATTAAAAAGCGTTTTAGGAATATAGATTTGTCTGCAAACCACATAGCTATGTAACAGGAATGGCCATTCACTACTGAGACCTTTTTGGATCTCAATGAAGTAAGACGCTTCCTTTGGTTCCTTCCCTGTCCTGACTTACTTCATCCAGTTTCCTGAGTCCTTGAACATCACTTGTTAGCTTGAGGGGGACTTCTTCTGTATAAACAATCTCATTCTTTTTTATCACCTCCTGGATCACATTTTCTACTTCTTGCAGATGTTGTGTCTTTACAGGGACCTAGTAAAGGACATTTTATTTCATCAGAAAAAATGCAGCATTAGGCAACATGAACTACTGAAGATGATTGCAGCCTGGAAGAATTCGTGTTTCTTGTCCAGAATTCTATTTGGAATTTTAACACTGATCATATTTTTATGCCTCAAATCTCCTTGCTCAAACAAACAAACAAACAAACATTGCAGCTGTTACTGCTGAAATGTTGAATCGAGCTATTTCAAGATTTTATTAGGTTCTTGACTTTTGAGTAATTCCTCAACAGTCAAGAACCTAATAAAATTTTATCATGATGATTTATCAGCTTTAATAAAAACATGGGCTTGCCACAAGACCAGTTATGGTTAGGCAAGTATTGAAAGGGTATCTCTCTCTAGATTACCAGATGTTGGATGATTGCCCATCCTGAAGACTAAGAAACTACTTTGCAGTTCTGTGTCCAAAACTGCATCCCCTGCTTCATTCCATCTCCCTTTCTCCAGTCACTCCAGCTCATAAGACAGAGAGGCAGTCAAGCAAACAAACACAGAAGCCATTCCCTTTCCTCATACTGTTAGTCTACTACAAGGAAGCATGGTTAGATTCATCAGCAACTGTACATTCTACAGTAACAACAAAAAACCCATGCCCTAGACCCCAATCTAGCACCTTTCCTGTATGTTAGACCCCCTTGCCTCCAGCCAACACACCCACCAGATATGCTGATTGGAGAGTATGGGAATTATAGTCCAAGACTAAGCATCATCTTGGAAAAGATATTTTAGACTTGATCCAGCTCAATTCACAGGAGGTACTCTTGGATAATTTCACAACTGCAAAAGCCCCATGTTTGGCTGCAGTTTCCTAACAACTAGCTGTGTCCAAAAGGATAAGTGGCCAGAACTCACAATTGCTACAAGATGAGAAGATGCAACTCCTACAGCCTAGCTTCAGGGATGCTTCGTGACACCATTCCCTCATGCTCCAAAATGGGAAAGTTTGGGGAACATGCTTACCTGGGTACTGACGTCAAACCGCAGATAATCAGCTGTCACATGGGACCCACGTTGCTCTGTCCTTTCTCCCAAGACCTGGCGGAGTGCAAAGTTTAGCAAGTGGGTGGCTGTGTGGTTCACCATGCAGGCCATCCTGTGAGCCTGAAAACAAAAGCAATGTTTTTGGTAAGAGAGTGCTGGAGGATGCCACTATGTATTTATTAAAGGAGGAGAGGAACATGAGAGTACTTTTTACTCAGTTGAAAGGGGCACGTGTGAAAAAACCAACAAAAATAAAATCTCAGCCCAATCTCAGTCCCCTAAATTTTTCATGGATGTGATGCCATAGTCCTCCCCAAGATGATTTGGTGACACGCTGTATTTACAAGTTGCAAAGCAGAAGAGACCTAGGTGTTCCTAGCATCATTCAATAAAGAATATTACCTGATCAACAAAGAGCTGCACTTGGTCCCCGGCCTTCAGGCTCTCAGAAACAATCACTTCATGAACCACATAACCAGCAGATACTTGCACTGACAACACAGGGAAAAGTGTGTCCTCAAAAGCAGAAAGATATAAACACATGGGTTAGCACAGATTCATGGTCCTCTGGCTGAAGTGGATGTCCAGAGGAAAATGGAGACTTTAAAATTTCAAACTAAATTGAAAACTTGAGCAGGGATTAAAAGGTCTAATTCCAAAAGTCTTAGAATCCTCTAGATCAGTGGTTCTCCAATTTGGGTCCTGTAACATTGATGGATGTCAGATCTCAGAAACCCCAGCCAGTGTGGTCAAAGGTTAGGAAATTTCAGGGATCTGACCCTAAGGGGTCAAATATTGGTTCCAGATCTAATAAGTGAAGAAACTTACCTGCTGCCCTCCATACACCATGTAGCCTTGATCAGATGTCTGGCCACCCTGCTCAGCATAGAAACTGGTCTTGTCCAGGAGGACCCCACAGCGTTGCCCTCCTCCACTGACTTCCTTTTGAAGAGAGCCATCTTGGTACAACATCAAGACAGTAGATTTGCATGGCCTGAACACTGCAAAGAGAAATAGGAATATCATGCGCCATTCTTCAATCAGGTGGCTAAATCAGTTGGTCACCTCATGCCCGAGACAGTTGACAAGTCATGTTGTACTGTATTTAGAATGATAAGAAATTCACTTGTAATCACACAAGAAGTGTTGCCGTTATTTTAGACTGAGCCAGGCTCTTCACACTGTGGGAGTGACTGAGCTCAGGATTTTCCTCTGAAATCATTTCTCTACAGTAGAGAAGAGTCACCTTTATTTATCAGATATATCTCACTCTTCCTTTAGTGAGCTCAAGGTGGGGTATATGGCTTTCTTCCACACTTTATCATCACACTGTCCTGTACAGTAGAACAAGCTGAGATAGATCCTAGTCCACCCAGTGATTTTGATGGCTCAGTGAGGACTAGAATATGCAATTTCCAAGTCCTAGTCCAAGAACCTATTCCACTACACTACACTGGCTCTTCCTAAAATCTCCAGCTCACTAAAGTATAGATATAGGCTACTACAAGGTTCTCTCTTGTTTCCCACACAAATATACTCCCATCCCTTCATAGGGTATGGAAACCACTATCAAGAATCCGCTATTAAGGATCATTCCCTCTTAAGTCAGCCAGTTACTTAACAATGGACAGGAGGGCAAAGTGGAAGGGGATAAACTAAACTTAAATGGATTATGTGCACTCATTCAAGCTTTACTCCTCTTATCTGACAAATACTTCTAAATCTCCTTTGTGTTATGAATGAAACAGTGACACCTTGAGGGTTGCTGCAGTAATGATAAATACTCAGCTGGGATAAGTCAAATATTTTCTTTCCTACCAGCAAAACTTGATAAACATTTATTATGTTTCAGTGTCTAGCCATCAATGGGAACACTCTTCCTTATTTTGTCTGGTAGCTCTGTACCGAACTGAAGCTTGCATGAGATTAATACTTGGATAGAAAAATCTCTTATCAAATAGGGCAGACTATTTTGTGACGCTTCCCAAGAAAAATAGAAGATTTGTGTAAGGAAAGCATGATAATGCTTGCCTGAATGTGTTAATTTAACCCTAACAGTCAGGGCTGACGCCACAGATTTTGCTGTTGGAGGCAAAGATGCAACTGATGCCTCCTCTTGCCCCACTGAGAGCACAGTAGAAAGTAAAACTAATCAAGACTTTTTTTGGCATCAGAAAAAGAAAAACCCTAAAAGTACCTCTTCCACTTCCTGTTAGTAAAAAAATACCATAATAATAACTCAAAAGAGCTGACAAATTTCTCCCCTTCATGACAGCTGACATCAGTTGCCTGAAATGGCTGCCTCTTTCTACCTAATGGTATGGCTGGCCTTGCTAATGATTATGGGCTTTTGGGGCTCCCCTTAAACTTACAATATAGCAGAACACACACTAACATGGACATTGTCTCATTGTAGTATTCACTCTTTTTATAACATGACCACTTCCACACTGGAAAATGTAATCTGGACCTTAATTAACATCTAGCTGCCACTTTCTTCTGCTGCCTCTAGAGGCTTATGAATTATGGACTGCTAATAGTTAAGTGAGAAGGAACTGGCAAAAACACCTCTGAGTATTCCTTGTCTGAGAAAACCCTATGAAATTCATGTAATTGCCATAAGTTGACAGTCGACTTAAAGGCACGCACGTGCACATATATACACACATACAATTGTTAAGCAATAATTAAGGTTTAGCACTTTGTATTCATGTTCTTCCAATACTTGTAAGATCCAGCTTCTTTAAAATAAAATATGTTTCTTCCTCAATTCTGATCTCTGTTAACTCAAAAACTTTTATACGCCCTCTTAATGACAGACAGATCGACTAGTGATTTATTTATTTTTTACTGGCAGAGAGAAAGAGGCACAGAATAGATTTGTGTACATCACAATATGACACACATCTGAAAGTATTACAGCATTGAATATGGATGTTGGTTTAATGATTTAGGATAACATAAGCTACTTCTTTTTACATATAAACTAAAGTAAAATCACCAGTTAACATTTTTATAAACAGCATCACAAGCATATAAACATGAGTAAAGTCTCCCAAAGGTTTCCTATGTAAAAATCTGAATTATTTGCTTCAGATGACCTTTCAGGGTACATTTTCAGGTATGGCTCAGTCCTTACCATATCTTCCATCTGTCTCAATTTCATAAGCGAACTTGAAAGAATCATCAGTTGAAGGCACACCATCTTGTCGTAGCTGAGATAATGAATGAATATCTAGTAGCATTCTAGCACTCTGTTCCTGCTGTGATTCAGCTTTGCGCTGCAAAAGTAAGGGGGGGGGGGGAGAAGAAAATATACCCAAGAAAATACAGTACTCTGAAGCCTTTGCTGTTTTCAGAGGCAATCAGGCATTAGGTCTTAAATTAGGATTCTGGAGAATCTCAGCTTCTGCTGCCCCTTTAAATCATGTGGAGATTCTATTCCTTCTCCATAATTTTCACAACATCTCGCTAGACCTCCCTGCTAAACCTCCCCAGGGAGGTCTAGCGAGATGTTGTGAAAATTATGGAGAAGGAATAAAATAAGGAAAAAATTATAATGGCTGCTGCATTTGAGAGCAGGACCAGAATAAAGAAAGTGAATTTAATATTTTGCATTGTTGACTGAACATATTCTAAATGCTGACTTTATTTTGCCTGGGGGACAGAATTTAGTGGTTAAGTGGTTAAGACGCCAATTCTGATGTAAGATCGGAAAGTTGGCAATTCAAGGCCCAAGCGCCGCATGACAGATTCAGCTCCCATCACTAGACCCAGGTCTGCCAACCTAGCAGTTCAAAAGCATGTATAAGTGTAAGGAGATAAATAGGTATCACTTAGGTGGGAAGATAACAGTGTTCCATGCAGTCATGCTGGCCACATGATCACAGAGTCATCTTTAACAATGCTGACTTTTCGGCTTAGCAACTGAGATGAGCACCACCCCCTACAGTTGGTTATTACTAGACATTCATGTCAAGGGGAAACCTTTACCTTTTACCTTTAATCCCCATTTATGGAATTTAAACTACTAAGGTAGACAGATGCAACACTAAGAAAAGCAATGGACTACAGTTTTCAGCCAGCATGATCAGAGAATCTTCTTCAGTGAAAGTCTTACAGTAAAGTTCCATAACATAAATGCTCCAAAAATGACGTTTCAGGTATATTAACATGACCAACAAAAAGGGCAAGTTTTGCATCTTACTTTAGCATCTTCCTGAGCCAGACGGTCCAAAGCAGTTTTGTCCAGCTGGGCCCCCTTTTCTTCCAGCATCAAGGCAATGAGATCCAGGGGGAATCCCAAATTGCTATAGAGAGACCAAGCAATCTCCACTGAAACAGAAGAGTGAGAAGTGGGGGTGGGGGGAATAGCATAATTACTAGAGACTGTACAATAGCTGATGGGAGTCTCAACTTATCTTTACCCGTAAGACCTACTCGCACCAGTGGAATAAAGTAAGCTTTTGCCAGCAGATTAATAAAAAACAGAGTGAATTTACTCTTGTGGGAAGGCACCTCATAGGCAGCAGAATATCCACTGTACTGGAGGTTGTGGCCAACGTTTCAGGCAAATGTGTCAGAAGTTCAAGTAGTGCCATCCTAGTATATACTGTTGTGTGGTTTTGTCTTCTAATCTACTGAGTAGGGAGCAGCACAGCACTGCAGAAACAGGAAGAAAGGAAGGCCACAGCCAGACCTAAAAGCTTGCTAGCTGTGTCTAGGAACATCACAAAACCACAGTATCACAGTCATTTGCTGGATCTGTGACACAGATTGGTTGTTCACACTTTATTTCAAGGGGATGGGAACCTGTAATCCTCCAAAAGTTCCATCACTCTGACCACGGGCTACGGTGGTTACAGCCAACAGGAGCTGGCCTCCAACAGCATCCTGAGGGCTACAAGCCCCTTGGCCCTGCTTTATAGCATTCATGTGGATTCTCTGCCATTACTTGCAACCCTATCTTCCACTCCAATATATTTTTCATATTTCACAACAGACCTTTCCAACCCATTACAGAGTGATTTCCCCTGTAAATGGCAACTACAGCTTTCTGTGGCTGTAATTCATAATTACAGGGTGATTAATGATTCCTAGACAGCATTTCAAAGCCACAATATTCTCAGAGCTTTGTGCATTAAATGCCTATGCAGTTACCAGTGTGGACCAAAGATAATAGAGATATATCTGTGGCTGGGGCTATATAGAAGAATGACTTGCCAGCCAGTAAAGAAGTGTCTCTAGTGGATTTTTTAAATAAAAAGGTCACAAATAGTACATGAAGGGGAGGGCATAGGCAGCCCTCTAGAAGTTGTTGGACCACAGTTCCCATCATTCTGAATCAGTGGCCATGTTTGCTGGTGGTTATGAGGGAATGGAGATGTAATCCAGCAGCATCTGGAGGACCACAGATTCCCCAATATTGTCCTATTGTTTGCTCCTTAGCTTGTATTATTCAGACATATTGTATCTCTCCATTAGAGATGAAAGAATATTATTTTGGGTTGATTATGCTGGTTGGGGAATTTAGAGAGCTATAATTCAAAACAAGTAACTTGTGCAAACTCTGCCCTGAAAAATGAATTTCAGTTGAATTAACACAAATAATGAATTAATACAAATAATTTTGTCCTCCAAAATCCTCTAAATTTGGTGGCATAACAAGACCACCCTGAAATAAAACAAACTAGAAACCTTCTGAGTGTTTAATTGTGGGAATGAAAAGATTATGAGAAATCAGTGCTGCTATTCTACTGTTGTATGTATCAGCCAGGAAAATATCTTCAAGTTCTACTGCAGGGGTAGGCAACCTTTCCCCTTTAAGGGCTGAGGGACTTCAGCTCCCAGAATCCCAGGAGCTATTGGCCAACATGGGACTATTGGCCAACATGGCTGAGGCTTCTGGGAGCTGAAGTCCCTCGGCCCTTAAAGGGGAAAGGTTGCCTACCCCTGCTCTACTGTATGTAGAACTCTACTTACTTCCAAGGGTGCCTTCTTTGCATTTTCCAAAGACAAAAAGACAGGGCAACACAAAACTGGAAACAGGTCATAGGCTGCATGTGACTGGGTTCTTTACCTGTCATGGAAAGAGGGGAAAAACTTACCTGGAAAGATTTTGGATTGATCCATCTGCTGCAGTGCTCTGTTTATAACACGGCGTCCCCGCAAGAGGGAAGAGAGAAATGCAGCCTCATTTTCATTGATAATGTTCATAACCTGTAGAAAGATCAGAACTGATTCAGGAGGAAAGATGAGTAATTAAACCAATTCTTCAAGAGGTAGTACGGAAAGTATTAAAGCAAGCCAGATGCATTAATGAAGACAAGCCAAGAAGTTATAAAATGACTGTATAGATTTGATTGCATAGTTTAAAGCGTGCAGTAAGGGTAATTCGTAAACATGGAAAATATTTTAAACCCTGGTTCATTTGCTAGATCACACTGTCCTCTGTGCTAATCTATGAATCAAGCGGATAAGACAGATAATGTAGTGGCTAGAGTGTTGGATTGGGATTTGAAACATTTAGATTCAAGTCCTCACCAGCCTCTCATTTCACATGGTTATTGCGAGGATAAAGAAGGAAGGACAAGAACAATATATGCCACCTTAAGCTCAAAGGAGGAAAATCAGGCTATAAATGTAACAAATATATTAATAAATAAAAAGGCAATTGCTATTTTTTCTGTCTCCTTTTGGACTGATTTAACTATAAGAGAACAAATAATAGGGAACTAAGTCAAAGCAAATCAGGAAACTCACTGGATTTTTTTCTGTGTGGGGGGGAAATCCAGCATATGAACAAAAGATCAGAAAGTAGATGCATTATGGGGGGATGCAGACGGGCAGTCCTGGGCTGCCCTGGGAAGTGAAGGATTGGGGCCGAAGCTGCCCCATGCCTCAGCCCCAATCCTCCCTTTTGCTGGTCTGGAAAAGAGTGGCAAAATGCCACTCCTTTCACAGCCAGTAAAAAGGATGCCCCAAGAGCCACCACATGGCTCTTCTGCGCCCCTTCTGGTGCAGCAAGTCAAGATGCTGCATCGGGAGGATGTTCTGACACCATGTGCTGTGCGTAATAGGATGTCTTCGGGAAAAGGTTGCGGCATCTGGCGTGTGGCTGACCCTCCCCATCCCTGCCTCGAGGATGCCGCAAAGGGCCTGTCTGCAGAGGTCCTATGTCTGCGCATGCCTTAGAACAGAATAAAGGTCAAAGGATGGAGTAGTTTTAGCACAACTGAACAGTATAGAAGAGATCTGAAACACACCTTTTTTAATTGTTTCTATATGTTGATTTGTGTTTTTTAAAAATTAGAATTCCCAGGACTAGATTGGACAATGTGGAAGAGAAAACCTGGATTGTACAAATCTGTATTCATATTCTCTACCACTCATGTTCTCTTCCAGAGTTTAAGGTGCATTTAATCAGCAGCAAAAGTGATCAGTTTCATTACATAAAGCCAGTTGTTAATTTTAATTTTGTTAATTTTATTGTTAATGTTAATGTTAATTTTATTGTCTTATTGTATTTGTAATTTTAATGTTTGTTCTAAGAATTTTTATTGTAATTTTGTCATGTTTTTATTGCCATGTTTTAAACCTTGTTGTTTTATCTCTATTGCTGTACTCCTGCCTCGATCCATTGGGAGAGGTGGGACATACAAATAAATATTATTATTATTATTAGTTGTGGCATAGAAGAAAACTATATCTCCCACATTTCAATCACATGTAAGATGCACTTGAATCATTAATATGCACCTGCCTAGTACATGGCACTTTCATGCAAATTCTTAGCTGGTCTCTTCCAATAGTCTATTCCCAGTGAGAAAGAGAACATAAACCTACTGCCGGCTGAAATACAGTATGCTGAACAAGACTGAATGGGCAAGAAAGATTAGAGAAAGTTCTGGCAATTGGTGGTGGTGGGGAGAAGCCATGTTATTGTATAACAGCAAAAATAACAAAAAAACAAAACAAAACAAAAAACGTTGCTTGAAAAGATATAAAGGGATCACTTTTGAGACTGAGCAAAATTAATTCCTAGCATATACATTCATAAAGCCCAGACCACATATCAGATGCAAGGACTGGTTAATAATAAGTTGAGGATGCATCACTTTAGGTGCACCAAAACACAGGGGTGTGGCCCCCCACTCCCTGCACACTAACTTGTCCCAGTATAATATAATATATATCAGCTACAGCTCTCTTTGGGTGTGTATCTTTTAACAATAGTGTTTGTTCAGGTGTAGTCATTTTTATTGACTATAAGGAAAGTATAAGCTATTCTCTTTACATAATCACAAATATTACAATAAAATAATTTCCACATAAAACTTTCAATGTGTTTGAATATAACATTCAAATCAAATTATCAGATGATTCCCCCCCCCCCCAATTGACGTTTTTTGGGGGAAATCCACATCTATGCTAGATACAAGTTTTAGACTTCTATTTCAGTTGCTCACCTTGTCTGTATCTCTCCTTAGTTCTGGGTAAGCATCTCCCTGCAAAGGAAGAATCACAGACTGTTATCATCACTGTACAGAATTCCAAGGTCCTACTCCATGCCTTCCTATTATTTTCCCTACATAAAATACAATATCTTTTCCCCCTTTTTAAACTAGTGTCATGTCAGGAACTTCAGTACTCTTGAGAAGGTGAAAATGACAAGCAAGCTTTGATGTGCATAGCTATTCTCAGTGCTGTTCATGGCATATACTATATGCTTCCCACCACTCATTTTATAAATGGAAAAACTATTTCATGACAGGAGAGTGCCACTCAGTCAAGAAACAAGAGTACAGATGCAGCCCAGTTGTATTCCAAGTCCCCTAACCTTTCAGTTACACTTGTTAGGATATGAATGGGATATATAGTAAAAGGTGAAATGTAAAGATGTGTGTGTGTCTGTAATTTTCCACTTGAGAACAGTTTTTAGACAAGGCACAAACAATATTTAGAGAAACAGGGTGAATCAACGCCAGGTGGTAACAGAGACATCAACAATGTACTTTCCCAGAGGTAAAACTAATGGAACCAGACTTTATTATGGATAACAAAGAGATATCAAATATTAAACATCGTTAGGCTTGGGAAAGTTACTCACGTGGTGGATGATGGACAACAAGAGGCTGGGTTAACATACATCATACTGTCATTATCCAATTAACATAAAGTTAACACCTAGAAGGTGGAGTATGGGATGGGCTTAGAAAATCCTTTGTCTAAGAATTGTTTTATTGTTCAAGATGTGAGCGCGTGTGGTTGGATACAGTGATTTTAACTGCAACAAGTTGGATCTAATGCTTTTGGGATTGTTAAAGATATAATCTTTCATGGCTGAACTGGACAAGTTCATCACAATGGATTTTACTTAGTTATCTTATTTTTACTTTTTATATGCATTAATAAAGCTATGCTTTTGGACTTTACAATGTGTCTTCTTGACTGAGGAAGACAGGATGCTGGAGAAGGGAAGCTGAGCCAGTTGATGGCAAATCTACACAGTGGCTGTGGATCACAGCAGCCAGCTTGTCCTGCAGACTCTGCTGGGTGCCAAACGGCATCACTACAACACTCATCATCCACACACCAACAAGGGTTATGGGCCCAGTTATGGCTTTTCTGCCAGGTATGGCCTGTTTGCCAGTTTGTGGCTTGCTTTTGCCAGTTATGGCTTTTCTGCCAGTTATGGCCTATTTGCCAGTCTGTGGCTGTTCTGCCAGTTATGGCTGTTTTGCCAATTTAAGACTGTTTTTGCCAGTTTGTGGCTAGTCTGGCTGAAGGGGCTTGTTTTGCCAGAAATGGCTAGTCTGCCAGTTAAGCCTGTTTTTGCCAGAAGAGTGGCTTGTCTGCCAGAGGTGGCTGGTCTGCCAGAGGACAAAGAGGACAAATGTCCAGGAGGACAAATGGGCCAGGAGTCCAGATGACATGTTTGCAATGTGGCCAAGAGGCAAGTATTGCCTATCCACGACTTCAGCTGTGCCAGGACAAGTGAAACCATGCTTCAGCGGTTGCTGGGAAAAGCAGAGGTGGCTTCAAATCTTCAGATGTAAGTAAAAGTTTACTGCTAATCTGTTTCTGCCGGATGGCAGAGTGCAGACCTCTTTAAAGACAGGTTGTCTAAGGACTCCACTCTTTAAACAGTAAGATGCAGGGAAAATCAAAGCCTAAAAATGCTGAGAATACTGCGGGTTCAATGCAGTGAAATTTTTTGTTTTTGTTCAAGCTACAAAAGACTTTGTTAAAGGCCATTTTGTTTGATATGGAAGCAGCTGGGGCTTGAGTCACAGAATACATGTTGCAATGTATACAGTTTAAAATGCAGCATGATTGCTGGACACAGGCGGTTGCCTAAGCCAAGAAGACTCATTCTGTTACCCCTCTCTGAGTTAAAGTTAAAAGTTTTGGGAGAGGATGTTTTTTCAGCCAAAGGTTTTGGGAACTGAAGAAAAGAATGAATGATTTCTACACAGCTTTGTCACAAATGCTGTGGTCAAAAGGACTTTACAGTTTTTAGAGAAAATACAAAAATCCCTGGTGGGGGTGAAGTTTTACACAGTGGTCAATGCTGTGTAGAGCTATAGCAGGTTTGCAAATGCCTGAAGTTCAAAGGCTGCAACGGTGTTGCTAAATGCCAAAAGTTTTGCTGGAGGCCTGAGGTTCCAAAAGATGGGAATCTGTTAAGCCAAGCGGTTTGCTTGAAGAGGCCAGAGAATGCCAAAAAAAGCAGTTTGCTTGAAAAAGCCAAAAATATAGGCTTGGGAGAAAGCCTGGGACAGCATCTTGAGGTCAAGATATGCGTCCTGAAAAAAAAAAAAGACAGCTGATACACAGAGTGCGAATCGATGCTTTTACTACAACAGAACAAGAGTTTTGAAAATGGCAATGCAAGGATGTTTGCTACAATCAACAATCTATCTACAACCCAGAGACATTGGGAAAAACAGAAAAGTTACAAGCTGTTTTACAGAGCTGTGACTGTGACTCAAACAGGTAAAACCTGAAGACAAGAGTCTATATATTCTGGGACATATGTTGCAGTTTTGCTAAAAAATAAAAAAAATCCTCCAATCTTAAAGATGTTTATCTAGCTGATGGAGGGGTAAGAGATGTCAAAAGAAATTGAGAAATGTCTATATGCCAAGTTTTGGTGAGAAAACTTTAAAAATGTTTTATGTATACCTGTTTTACAAAAGGTGTTTAGTTGGTGTGCCACTGAGTTTTGTGGGAAAAAAATATAAAAATTACCCCGGCTGGGGAGAGGTGTATACAAAAGCTATAAGAGGGAAAATATGTATTTTATACAAAGTGAGACAAATGTTAAATGTGCAGGTGTGAAAAATAAATCATTACATTCTGGTTATGCACATCAATAATATAAAATCCTAGAGAACATAGGATTTGAGAGTTTGGTTAAGCTGGTAAAATATAGGTTTTAAATTTTTTTAAATGTTTTATTATACAAATGATTTGGGAGATGTTTGGTTTGCCACAGAGTAAAGTCAAGGTTTTTCCTGTGACAACACCGGAACAAGTAAATTACAAAAATGACCTGTTGAGGTTGGTTTAAGCCAGGGGTAGGCAACCCAAGGCCCAGGGGCCGGATGCGGCCCACCGAGGCCTTTGGACCGGCCCCAGGCCGGTCCTGCCGCCGCCGCCGCCGCCCACCATGATGATATTGATTATTGTTGTTATTACTTGTTCTTGGGGTTTTCTTGGCAAAATTGTTTGTTTGTTTTTAGTGCTTCGGCCCCCCAATTGTCTGAGGGACAGCAACCCGGCCCCCAGCTCAAAAAGGTTGCCTACCCCTGGTTTAAGCTGTTAAACAAAAGGGACAAATGTGTGTTACTGAGTGACAACAATTATTTTCTTAGTGATTATGGATAGATTTTCCAGAGTTTTTATATGTCAGAGTTTTAAGACAGAGATGTGATATAATTGAAAGTTTTTAACAATGAAAAAAAAATTAATTACAAAGGGTCTTTGCTCACAGACCGGGGAAAAAGAGAATTCTTGTCTCACAGTTTGAGAAACTGGCTAAAAAAGAAAAAAAAATCTAACATCATTACACATGTTATGTGGGGATCCACTGAATTTAAAATATTTAACAGGTTTTAGATAATATACAAAGATATATGTGCTAACATGTTTTAAAAGAAAAATTAAACCAAAGTGTCAAGATGGTGTTATAAAATATTCAAAAATAACAGTTAGAGATTTCACCTTGGTGGTGGGAAAAAGTTTAATGTCTAAAAAAATAACAATTGTAAAAAAACATTCAAGTTTTGACTGAGAGTTCCTGCATGACAGGGGGGTTAGACTAGATGGTCCTTGTGGTCTTTTCCAACTTTATGATTCTAAGTTAAAAAAAGATACATTCAAACAAGAGGTTTTACTAAAGATGAGACAGTTTAAAAATCCATGTGCCAAAAAAATAAAAATAAAAAATGGAGGGGCACAAAACACACAAACACACAAAAGACAGATTTTTTTTTTTTAAGTGAGAGAAACACTTTAGGTCAGACAATACAGACAAGATCATTAAAAGGTAAAATGACAAAAATCAAAGGACACACAAGTCCAGAAAATGATACATGTTATGTAAAAAAAAAATTAATAGAGAGTGAAAACAACACACAAGTTTATTATACAAAGGACAAGAGTTTATACATAAGTGGCTGGTGAGCCAGAGAGTTTCAAAGAGAGTTTTAAGGAGTTTCAGACAGTGTTAAGGAGTTTCAGGGAGTTTCAGAGGTTTTAAAAGTTTTAAAAGGTTTTTTCTTCTGTTGAAAAAAGTAAAAATGATACACTACAGTACAGCAAAAAGTTTAAGTGTTTAAAATTGACAAAGAGATGTTTAAAATGTGGTTGATAGACCTAAAGACAAAAATCACAAGGTGAATGGATATACAAAATAAAAGATGCCTGATGGTAAATAAAAATACAAAGCTAGGTAAATAACAAAAAGATTTGTTCAACAAAGGTTTAAAAACATTGATAAAACAGTCTGAGGCTGAGAGCTTGTGACTAAAATAAGCTTTTAACAATAAAGAGGGGCTAATAAGTACAACATTTTGGTTTTGAGATTGCTTGTTTAGATGCTGATATGTGTGTTAACACAAAGAGATGACAGCTTTGGTTGTTTAGATTTGAGAGATTTAAAAAAAATAAGTTGTCTAGAGAGATTTGGTATCAAAAGTTTTGATTTTTTGAGATTTTATTTTTAAAGTTACTAGACTGCTGATAAAATGTGTTTAGTGAGTCAACATAAAAAGAGTTTAAAAAGTGTGATTTGCAAAGTGCAGAGGTGGTGACAAGTTTAAAGTCAATAGGTTTTGTTTAAAATAAAGTTACAGAGAGTTTTAAATATCCAAATATAGAGAGGCTTTGTGAAAGGTTTGATGTTTATAGTTGACAATAATAGATTATAATTGTGTTGTTATAGGTGTTTTAAAAAAATTGTTTTGTTTTAAATAATAGATTAGACAACAATAAAACATTTGATAAGTTTTTTTTAAGAGATAGAGGCTTGTGATTTAAAATAACCACATTAAAATAAGAGTGTTTTATAGATAGTTCATTTGTTTTAAAGTTATATGATAGTCAGTTTAAAGATTGTTGTTTAAATATAGACAAGCTTAAGTGTTGATAGATTAAAAATAAGGATATATAGTTATAAGTGTTGATAGAGTTTTAAGTGTTGATAAAACAAAATATATAACATTAAATGAGATAAAATAGATTAAACAGTTATAAGATTTAAATTGTGAGTTGTCAGTTGTGATATATAGAGATTCACAGACATACATTTTTATGACAAAAACAAAGGTGTTAAAAATGTTAAAAATATAGGTCAAGATACGTTAGAGTTTTATAACAAAATGCTAGGGAGAGCTGGTTTAAAAATAAAATTGTGTGTCTAGAGTTTAAAGCCAAGACACAACACTATAGATATATTAACAAAGGGTTTTAGAGATAAAACAACATTTAACAATTATTATAACAGGTTGAGGTGTTACTTTAGATATATAGGGTCAAACATTGTGCTTAGATGGTTTTAATAACAACAACAAAATAATTCTCACACATCTATACATTTCAGGAGGAGATTGTTAGGATATGAATGGGATATATAGTAAAAGGTGAAATGTAAAGATGTGTGTGTGTCTGTAATTTTCCACTTGAGAACAGTTTTTAGACAAGGCACAAACAATATTTAGAGAAACAGGGTGAATCAACGCCAGGTGGTAACAGAGACATCAACAATGTACTTTCCCAGAGGTAAAACTAATGGAACCAGACTTTATTATGGATAACAAAGAGATATCAAATATTAAACATCGTTAGGCTTGGGAAAGTTACTCACGTGGTGGATGATGGACAACAAGAGGCTGGGTTAACATACATCATACTGTCATTATCCAATTAACATAAAGTTAACACCTAGAAGGTGGAATATGGGATGGGCTTAAAAAATCCTTTGTCTAAGAATTGTTTTATTGTTCAAGATGTGAGCGTGTGTGGTTGGATACAGTGATTTTAACTGCAACAAGTTGGATCTAATGCTTTTGGGATTGTTAAAGATATAATCTTTCATGGCTGAACTGGACAAGTTCATCACAATGGATTTTACTTAGTTATCTTATTTTTACTTTTTATATGCATTAATAAAGCTATGCTTTTGGACTTTACAATGTGTCTTCTTGACTGAGGAAGACAGGATGCTGGAAAAGAGAAGCTGAGCCAGTTGATGGCAAATCTACACAGTGGCTGTGGATCACAGCAGCCAGCTTGTCGTGCAGACTCTGCTGGGTGCCAAACGGCATCACTACAACACTCATGGCATGTAATACTTTTGTGGATTCAGTAACAACTCTCAACAGACTCCAGCCAGAAAAATAAGGTCTCATTTACCAAGATTTCTACAACAACAGGAACTAAGCTGGCGAGGAATCCAGGTGGTGCATGGAGAACTTCGGAGCAAAATCGCACAGCCCTACGCAAGATATGACGCAGTACAAGTCTGCAGGAAAGAGAAGTTGTCCGCCCAGAGTTAGCATTCTTTGCTAGCAAGCTATTTCACTTTTTCCATCCAATGTTCACAAAACCCCTCAAGCCACATCCACTCTGCATTTAACCTGTTAGCTTCCCACACATATATTCTTCAGGGATCACCACTGGCACATTCACAGTCAACTCCTCACCCTTTTTCCCACAGGTAGTGTGGTGTAGCAGCTTTGAACTAGGCCTGATGATACTCAGGTTTAAATCTTCACTCATCCATGAAGTTTCACTGGGTAGCTTTGGAAAAGTAACTATCCCTCAGCCTAACCAATCTCATAGGCTAGGACTATGAGTATAAAAATGAAAAAAAGAGGATGATGTACATCACCTTGAATCCTTTGTGAGAAAGGCAGGATACATACACACACACACCCTACATATTTCCTAATTCTATTCAAGACTGTAGTCTCTCTGCCCAAGAGCCAACATTTTTTTTTATCCAGATAGCTATCTTCCTCAAACTTTCTCTACATCTACATCTCCTCCATCCTGCTCAAGCTCCCTCTAAGAACTCAGTCAACTTTTTATCCCCACCAAACTTTGTTAATGCATTTCTTCCTTACTCGGCACCAGACATGCCTGGGTAAACACCATCGGCAATGCATATGGACAGGGTGCGCACATGATCTGCCACTACTCTGTAGGCCATGTTCACACCATCAACGTCAGCTTCCCCAACCAAGCCCTGGTAGCTGGGCCCACCACAGCCCTGAAAGAGAAATACAAAAATATTTTAGGAATCCTGAATAGGTAAGACATCCTCTACAGTTCTCTGTAATGAATGCTGCAGATGTTTCCTTCAAATGATCCAAAGAGTCTAATTTCTGTGTGAAGTTGAAGGCTTTCACGTCTGGCATTCATAGTTTTTTTGTGGGGTTTTCAGCCATGTTCTAAAAGAATTTATTCCTGATTTTTCGCCTGGATCTGTGACTGGCATGTTCAGAGAATGGTGGCATGGATGTGTGTGGGGAATATATAATGTGTGACCCTGGTTGGAGTGATTTACATGTTAATCTGTGTTTTGATGTTGTTGAATGGCAAGGCCTCAGGGTGAAAGTTTATGTGAGTAAGACAACCAAAACACCAAAATCAAGACTCAACACATGCAAATGAACTTCACCCAGGGTCAAAGGGTTTCCCAGCAGACAATGGATCACTAATTAAATAGAAACTAATCCTCCTTGCATATCCTTCCACCCTGAGGCCTTGCTATAAAAACTATAGACTATAAACTATAAACAACTATAGTCTAATTTCTCTCCAAAGTGCAGTATTAAAGCCCCAGAACAAAAACTGTAGGAAAGAGGATTTCAGCTAAATATCATAAGAGATTCCTAATGGCAAGACCTGGTTAACAGTGGAACCAATTCCTTTGGGAGGTGGTGGGCCCTCCTTTGCTGGGAATATTTAAGCAAAGGCAGTGATCTTCTATCACTGATGCTGCAGCTGCAAGATTCTTGAACTGAATGGTAAATGGGAATAGATGACCACCAAGGAACTGACTGAGTCTAATTCTGGTTTTGATTTCTTTGGGTTTGGGCCAATTTATTTGGGGTTTGGGGGTGAGGGTACTTAGAGGTAAATTGTTGCTCCAAGACTGGCACTTTATAATTGGGAGCATTTTTTAGTCTTAATTTCCCCCCCCCCACTTACTTATAGCTCATTGACCACCCGTTCTCCACTCTTACTCCACAATATCAGCCTTGCAAATATACGAGGGGGTACTGTAAAGTTTTAATTATCACCTTTAAAAAAATTTGACAGAAAATGTGTTTTGATTTGTAGTTGTTAACTTATTTCTACATAGTCACCATCCAGATTTACATATTTTTCCCAGCATTTCTTGACCCTCCGAATATCATTATTGTAAAAGTCTGCAGACCGCAGCTTAAACTACTCTTCCACTTCATGAATGACATCATTTTGTTGTCAAATCAGTGACCCTGCAATGAATTTTTCATTTTTGGGAAAAGAAAAAGTCACTTGGTGATGATGACACTTATAAAATTTCATCAATATACCATAATAACTTCTGGGTGATAATTACAGCCGGCCCTCTGTTTTCATGGGGGATCCATTCTGGACCCATCCACCCCCGCGAAAACAGAGATTTGGCAATATTCAAGCCCCATAGGCTTGAATGGGGCACACCCCATTGATTTTCATGGAGGTCGCCCCTCCGTGAATATGCAAATCCACTGACTTTAAGTCCACGAGAAAGGAGGGGCGACTGTATTACTTTGCCATACCCCCTCATACTTCTCCATCTTACACTTTAGTCACTTCTGGCACAACCTGTACCAAAAATAAAGTACACAATGAGCTGATTTTCTCCACATCATGTGCTTAGGGATCAATGATGACACTGACAAAATTTCATCAATATACCATAATAACATCCAGGTGATGATTATTACTGTATGATACCCCCTTGTATTTGAAAAATCCAGCCACCTGCCCCTTTCTCCTTCCATGATTGTTATATACAGCTGCTGTTACCTCATTGAAAAGAAATCAAGGGGTGTTGTGGCTATCTCTTTTAAGGCTAGTTTCTGATGCTCTTAGAATCACAGAGTAGGAAAGGAGCCCCATAGGCCATTGAATCCAATGCAGGAAATCCACCTAGAGCATCCCAGCAGGTAGCTGGATAGAGAAAGAGACCATACCACCCCTCTAGGAAATTGGTTCTATTGCTGATCCCATGCATCAAGCAGTAACTCAGCAAGGCTTACTTCTGAGTAGACATCTACAGGATTGCACTGCAAACCCTGATGGGATACTCTAAAGTACTGAGGAATTTATTTCAGGGCATAGCAGGCTGTTGAGTGTCTCATAAATCTCTAAAGCAGGAATACACAACTGTGATCCTCTAGGTATTTTTGGACTATTATAATCACTAACCACTGCTTATCTGGGTTGGGGCTGATGGGAATTGTAGTCCAAATAGAAGTGGAGGATTACACTTGCCCATTCCAGACCTAAAGAAACAAAGATATGTTATTGTGATCCTGCCACATTGTTGTTTGCTCAGGGCGGGTGTCCTTCCCAGCTCAATGAAAAACCAAAAAGATAGCTAGTAGCTGTTAATTTTACACTCATCCAGAAGCAGCAGCTATGTCTCCTGAGTCAGCTGCTAATATTGCTTCTCATCTTCTTCTAATAAATGTCATAATTTAATTGTCAGCAACACAGGTCAATGAAAGAGATTCATAAAAGTTGTGCAGGCTGCAGCCTACTAAATGGGGATACAGATTTTACACATAATCCCTGCCCACCGACATCTCAGCTATGGTTTTCTCTGACACCTGATTATTACCTTATGAATAGCATCAAGGATTGGGGTGAAGAGGTCAGTGTCATAATTCGAGTGCTTATTCTGCATAACTGTCATCAACCTTTCCAGGCCCATTCCTGTGTCGACATGATGCTGAGGCAGATGACGCAACTGTCCATCAGCCTCCCTGGCAACACACCAATGAAGAAAGGGGGAGGGAAGACAGATGTGAGCTGGAGGCCAACAGTTTATTCATGAAACTTTTAGTGTGAAGGGGAATGTAACAGAAGAGGAAGGAGAGGAAAAGTCAGAGGAAGACAAATTAAAAAGTATAAGAAGAAAGATGCAATAGAGGATTGAAAGAAGATCTACATGTGAATCTCCTTACAAGAAGTGAAGCTTTGGCATGAACCCAGAACCCAAGCAATCCCATCATCTCTTACCTGCTGTATTGCATAAAAACCAGGTTCCAGATCTCCACCACATTGGGATTGCCCTGGTTCACCAGTGCTGCTGCATTCCTGCCATCACCTATATGATCATAATGGATCTCTGTGCAGGGCCCACAGGGGCCAGTATCACCCATCTCCCAAAAGTTATCTTTCATTTCAAAGGGAAGGACATGACTAGGGGATAGGCTGAAAAGCAAGATGAGAACAATTAATAAAAACAGAACAGTCATCCAACAATCATCCTTCACCCAAGTGCCTGGCTCTTCAAATCTCAGGGGGCTAGAAGGTTGAAATTGTTGTTGTGTGTCTTCATGTCATTTCTGACTTATGGCAACCCTAAGGTGAGCTTATCATGGTGTTTTCTTGGCAAGAGCCATTTAGAGGGGGTTTGCCCTTGTTTTCCTCTGAGGCTGAGAGAGCATGACGTGCCCAAGGTCACCCAGTGGGTTTCCATGGGCTGAGCGGGGATTCAAACGCTGATCTCCCAAAGTTCTACTTAAACACTCAAACCACAACACCAAACTGGCTCAAAGGGGAAATATCTCTCTTGCTTCCTGCTTGTACTTGAGGAATCTGAGTTTGGTGTCCTGATGCGTCTTCTCCACAACTGCTATTGGCAGGAAAAAGAAAAGCGCAGAACATGGCATATGTTCTCATTGCTACAACCTGGCCAATACTTGGATTTGGGCATAACTCACTGGAGCTGGATAGCATTCAACCTTTATGTATTTTAGTCTTTTTTTAAATTCAGTCTTCTGTCTTATGTCAATATGTAGACCTAAGATGAACTGCTAGTGTCAACAAGAGCAAGCCCACTGAATCAAAACATGAATAACAAACCCACACATGTGTAAATCCCACTAATTCAACGAGTCTACTTTAGGCTGGGACTAGTAATTATATTCAGGCCATACATTGTTAGTCTTTCACTGTTTTATTATTTGTCTTGTTCATTTTACTTGATGTTTTGTACATATAAAACCAGCCCTCTCACCCACCATTGGATAAGATCTAACTGTGTCAAATAATCCAAGTTCTGCATTTAGAAAAGATACCAAAGAATAACAGAATCATAGAATCCGAAGCAACCACAAGGGCCATCCAAATTTATCCCTCTGCCATTTAGGAAGACACAATCAAAGCACTCCATCTAGCCTCTGTTTAAAAACCTCCAAAGAAGGAGACTCCACCACACTATGTAGAAGTATGTTCACTTGTATTAATAATATTAGTGGTGCAATTTAGTTCCTTATACATGTCAAGATATTTGGGCAAGGAGAGGGGAAAGAAAGGGTGACATTACTACAGTTAGTGGAAACTGCAACTAACACCCTTTTTGACTTCCCACCATTTTCAGACACTGTCCACATATTTTAAGATCTTTCCCACAAAAAACAACTCTAAAAGGAGAAGAAAAGGAAGATGGTATTTGGTCTGTGAGCTTTATAGCAGAACACATGCCATATTGAACATGAAGCATTGCTATAAATAGCTCTGGAGAAAGACTGAATCAGACTTTTGTAGAGTGCTTTCTCATCTTCTTTTCTCATATACCGTACATACCCCAAGCTAAGCCAGATTTCTTTCGTCTCTTCATCTGCACATAAACCAAGTGTGGCATCTCCTCCAAAATAGGTCACATAAAGGCGGTCCTTTGGGATTTCATATATCTCTGTTAGGAGCTCCCATGCCATTTTACAGGCTTCCTCCTGGAAATCAAGACAGTAATTAAATGATGGTAACATTCCTGATTGTACTTGTGAATCTTTCAATCAGCTCTAGAAACAGGTGGTTTAGATAGAAAACATTACCTAAAGAATTTTGTATAGAGTATAAAACACAATCAAACTAGCATCAAGAAGATCTAATGTTTTCTTTAAAGAGAGTATGGCTCAATCTCTTACTTTGAAGTAATCTCCAAAAGACCAGTTGCCCAGCATTTCAAAGAACGTATGATGATAAACGTCTCGGCCCACATCCTCCAAATCATTGTGCTTCCCGCCTGCCCGCACACACTTCTGGCTGTTCACCACTCGCCGGTAACGTGCAAGTTCACTCCGGGGATCTGCTGTGCCCAGGAAAATGGGTTTGAACTAGAAATGTAAGAAGAAACACAAAGTAAATTCCACCTACATCAGAGCTGTGGATAAGGGATGGTCAGGCTAGAAACCTGTTATATAAATCTAAACTGATGCTAGTGAAAAGTAAAAGTGTCCCATCCCCCCATCCCCGATCTGGATGGGAAATGAGAAAAGTGGGCTATTTACAAGGCAACATACAGAAACATAGCTTTGATCTGTTTAACCACACAGATTGGTTGGGCTCAGTGGTTCTCTATACAAATATCCATTCCAATCTAACTATTGCTTATATCACTTCAGCATTAGTATCTACAACAAACTCAAAACAAATCTTGCTATCCACCAACATTTGAGTTTTCCACATAGATATCAAATTTTATCCATACATGGTGGTATTTTGACATTTCACAATCCAAAGAAACTCCATTCTTAAAGCATGTTTTTTTTTGGGGGGGGGGGGAGTAATAAGCTGTAGGCACTAATTTTAAATAATGCAGATGGCAGTATGACTGAAAACCCACTGGGTGACCTTGGGCAAGTCACACACTCTCAGCTTCAGAGGATGGCCATGGCAAACCCCCTCTGAACAAGATGACCAGGTGTCATAAATTAAAAAAAGGATCAGGCACCGCAAAATGTAGGACATGCAAGAAAACATGTAGGGCATTATAAATTAAGAGCTAAAACACCCCTATTAATGTAAATTCATGCTTCTTAGTCCTGGTCAAAATGGAGGACATTTTGAAATTCCTCCGAGACAGAAGGTTGAGAGGTAGGTCTGGAAAAGGAGGTCCTCTGGTCACTCTGCCTCTGAAGAAAATTTCCAAGAAAATCCTGTGACAGGTTCTCATTAAGGTTGCCATAAATCAGAAATGAGTCAGAAATGGAGGGCATGACCTGGAAAAAAAAGGATCAAGTCTGGTCACCCTGCATATAAATATAAATTCGTGCTTTACTTCTGCTCAAATGGGAAAATATTTTGGAATTCTTCCTGGACAGAAGGTTGAAATGTAGGGCATGTCCTGGAAAAGAAGGACCAAGCCTGGTCACCCTGCCCCTCCCCTCAAGTGAAGAAGGCACTGGTAGGAACCATTCTGCGGAGCCTGTTTTCCCGTCGCACCGCTTTCGGGAACGTACCTGGTTCATACCAGCGTTGACGAAGAGCAGCCCGGGATCACCTCGCGGGCGCACGAGGGACGACGCCACGACCTGGTGCCCATACTTCTCCTGGAAGAACTGAACAAAAGTCTGACGCACTTGTGTGGATGACAGGGAAGCAGGAGCCCGGCACTTCTGGCAAGAACTGCAATACCAAGCGGGAGAGGACCGGAGAAAGCGTCCTATGGCACCCTTAGCTCCTGTCGCCGCCATCTTAACTGTGGGCGGAATTGTGGGAGTTTTTGCTTCAGGGCTAGAATTGAGGAAAGAGCTGTAGAGCGAAAAAGACAGAGGTCTCGTTGCTGCAGAAGGCAGTACGGTTATGAGTGCACCTACACTGGAATACAAAATGCACTTTGACACCGCTAGGGCGGCGTCCGCAGTGTAGAAATAACCCAGTTTGACACCATTTTAACTGCCACGGCTCAATGCCGTGGAAATTCTGGGAATTGTAGTTTGTTGTGACACTAGAGATCTCTGATAGAGGAGGCTAAATGTCTCACAAAACTACACTTCCCAGATTCCCTAGCATTGAGCCGCCGCTGTTAAAGTGGTGTTAAGTAGGGTTATTTCTTTAGTGCAGACACATCCTTTAACTGCCATGGCTCCATGTTACAGAATCCTGGGATGTGTAGTTTGTGGCGTAGTGGTTTGAGTGTTGGACAAGGCCTCTGAAGACCAGGTTCAAATCCCAGCTCAGCCATGAAACCCCTTGGTGACCTTGGGCAAGTCACACACTCTCAGCCTCAGGGGAAAACAAGGGCAAACCCCCTCTGATCTAATCTTGCCAGGAAAACCCCATCATAGGTTCTCCTCAGAGTCGCCATAAGTCGGAAATGACTTGAAGACACACAACAACAACAGCATTCTTTGGCAGAGAGGGCTAAAGACCTTGTAAAACTACAAATCTCAGGATTCCATTGGATGGAACTACAGTGTTTAAAGAGGTATCGAACTGCCATTATTCCTATAGTGTAGATGCACCATATGATGGACTATTTTGCAGTGGTGTGGAATGGATGCATCCTATGTTATATTTGCTATAGTCCAAGCAGCACGATTTCTTAATTTTCTGTTTTATATGTATGTGTAGATATAGCTATTACCTTGTGGTCAGAAATCCAATTTATAAATATTTTTTGTCAATGTCAGTATTAAAAATTTGAGAGATCAATTGTATTCATGCAGTTTATTATGTATTCATGCAATTTATTACGGAACATAAAATACTTATTCCAGTGTACAGATACTATTGTGTAGGTCCAAAACACACTGTAGAAATAATCCAGTTTGAGACAGCTTTAACTGCCCTGGCTCAGTGCTAGGGGATTCAGGGATTTGTAGTTTTGTGAGACTCTGGGGCCACAATAATCTCCTGTTTTGTTTGTAACATCTTGCCTGATGATGAAGCCCATGTATATTGTGCATTTTGGTTGGCCAGTGAAGGTATCAGTGATGGATTTTGGTTTGAATTTGCTAAATGGACGACACAGCTATCCCTAAATGTTTTCTACAATCCCCAGGATTCCCTAGCACTGAGCTAGGGCAGTTAAAACGGTCTCAAACTGGATTATTTCTACAGTGTGGTTTGGACCTTAGTTAGCACTATAAACAACTCAGATGTTTCCGAGCTGCAAACTCACTTTCAAAGGCTGTCTGTACTTTGGTTTGGTGGATGTGACAATTAATATAGGAGTTTGAACTGGTCACCAGTTTCCCTTTTGGCAATTAATGCACAAAATGTAGGTGATGTATATTTTTTTTGCTCAGCTCAGAATTTTGTAAAATCAGCTTGATCAAAAAGAAGGAAGATTAAAACCCGACTGAGGGCCTTTGCAAACTGCTAGAAATAGTGCAAATTGAGTCCACTTTAACTGCCTTGGCTCAGTGCTAGGGAATCATGGGAACTGTATTTTTTTCTGAGACATTGAGCCTTCTCTGTCAGAGAGGTCCAGTGCCACAATAAACTACAGTTCCCATGATTCCCTAGCACTGAGGGGGGCTGCCAGAAATAGTGCAAATTGAGTCCACTTTTAGGGTTAGGGTTAGTGCTAGGGAATCATGGGAACTGTATTTTATTGTGGCGCCAGAGCTCTCTGACAGAGAAGGCTCAATGTCTCAGAAAAAAAAATTCCCATGATTCCCTAGCACTAATCCTAACCCTAAAAGTGGACTCAATTTGCACTATTTCTGCCAGTCTGCAACCCCCCTGAGTCAGGGCAGTTAAAGTGGATTCAATTTGCACTATTTCTGGCAATTTGCAAAGGCCTATTCTTGCCGTTTCATCATATCTTGAGCATTTACAGAATAACAAAAGCTGTAATTGTTTAGATATGGAAGCAGGTCAGTGTAAACCTAAAAACCAAACCATTCAGGCCAATTTATTTCAACCCAAATTAGGGAGAGCAAAAGGCCAGGCAGCGCCCGCGGGACTTGAACTTCTGAAAGAGTTGGTGGTTTGAATGCGAAGGAACCGCTAGGCTAAGCTGGCCCAGAGATTGCTTCTGGATTGGAAGCTACAAGATCCTACTGCGTAGGAAACGTCATTCTGAAGGCTCCTCCTCACCTGTCAATTCCCCAATCACTTCCCTTTCCTCTCTTCCTGCAATGTTGCTCTTAATCCTCATAAGCAGAAAAACACTGCAGGGTGACACAGGGCCCTGCTTTCATCACAGTCTGAGAGCCTTTGCAGACTGCAGAAATAGTGCAAATTGAGTCCACTTTAAGGGTTAGGGTTAGGGAATATGGGAACTGTATTTTATTGTGGCACCAGAGCTCTGTGACAGAGAAGGCTCAATGTCTCAGGAAAAAAACCAATTCCCATGATTCCCTAGCACTAACCCTAACCCTAAAAGTGGACTCAATTTGCACTATTTCTGGCAGTCTGCAAAGGCCCTGAATCTCCTATTTGAGGGGTAGGTAACCTTTCCCCTTTAAGGGCCGAGGGACTTCAGCTCCCAGAATCCCAGGAGCTATTGGCCAACATGGGACTATTGGTCAACATGGCTGAGGCTTCTGGGAGCTGAAGTCCCTCGGCCCTTAAAGGGGAAAGGTTGCCTACCCCTGTCCTATTTGATGCTTCCCCATGGAGCTGCACAAACCTTTTCATTAATGCATTTGGAGAAGTGTCAAGGGCAAAGACCTTTGGAGGAATCAGTTTATTAGGCTCACAGTTACAAACTGAAGGACAGGGAGGATTTTTATGCTGGATAGAATCCTCATCGAACTATTTAGGAGATTATCATACCAGCCCTTTTCCTGCTGCAGTCATGCAATTGAATTAAAATGGGAATATAAGTAGGGGGGAGAACTGAGATATTACCCCCACTACAGCGCAACCTGCTTGAATATGGACTGCAAGCTTCCGCCCTGAATCAGTGTGGAAAGATTGTTATCCTTGATCAAAGAGGTTCTCTCCCCTCCAGAACAGAATGGCCCAGCAGTCTGTACCAGGAGCAAAGAAGAACAACTTTACGGATATGATTCCAAAATGTATAAGCTTGCAGGTGACGTTGCAGATGACTACAAATTCACATGTACATTACTGAGGGCCTTTGCAGACTGCCAGAAACAGTGCACATTAAATTGAGGCACTGCCCTGGCTCAGCGCTAGGGAGTCATGGGAATTGTATTTTTTTTCTGGGACATTGAGCCTTCTCTGTCAGAGAGCTCTGGTGCCACAATAAAATACAGTTCCCATGATTCCCTAGCACTGAGCCAGGGCAGTGCCTCAATTTAATGTGCACTGTTTCTGGCAGTCTGCAAAGGCCCTGAGATTCCCATTACAGTCGGCTCTCCGTTTTCATGAGGGATCCGTTCCAGACACATACACCCCACGCGAAAATGGAGATTCGCAAATATTCAAGCCCCATAGCCTTGAATGGGGCATGCCTCCCAGGGGGCACACTCCATGGATTTAAACGGAGGTCGCCCCTCCGCGAATACATAAAACTACAGACCTCAAGTCTGCGAGAAGGGAGGGGTAACTGTACTTCATTTGGTGCATGTGACTACTTGGTGTTAGTTTTTAACAAACAACAAATGAGTATTCAACTTAGGGCCTTTGCAGACTGCCAGAAATAGTGCAAATTGAGTCCACTTTAACTGCCCTGGCTCAGTGCTAGGGAATCATGGGGATTGTATTTTTTTCTGAGACATTGAGCCTTCTCTGTCAGAAAGAGCTCTGGTGCCACAATAAGCTACAATTCCCAGGATTCCCTAGCACTGAGCCAGGGCAGTTAAAGCAGTCTCAAACTGGATGATTTCTTCAGTGTGTTTTGGACCTTAAGTCTAGGAAAGCTCATGCTGCCAACTTCTTTCTTTCAGTTAGGGCCTGAACAGACTGCCAGAAATAATCCATTTTGAGACCACTTTAATTGCCCTGGCCCAATACTAGGGAATCACGGGGATTGTATTTTTTTCTGAGACATTGAGCCTTCTCTGTCAGAGAGCTCTGGTGCCACAATCAACTATAGTTCCCATGATTCCCTAGCACTGAGTCAGGGCAGTTAAAGTGGACTCAATTTGCACTATTTCTGGCAGTCTGCAAAGGCCCTAAGGCTGCATCACACACTGCAGAAATAAACTGGTTTGACACCACTTTAGCTGCCATGGCTCAATGCTATGGGATTCTGGGAATTGTAGTTTGTTGTAGGCACCAAAGCAGACCTCCAGAAAGCTCTGGTGCCACAACAAACTACAGTTCCCAGAATTCCATAGCACTGTGCCATGGCAGTTAATGTGGTGTCAAACCAGATTATTTCTGCAGTGTGGATGCATTCCAGGAGTATTAGAATATTGCCAGTTCAACAGGGCTTAGTCAAGCTTTTGCTTAAACAACCAATGGCCGTGGATAGAGGACTTTGGGAGTCATTGTCCAAGAAACTGACTTTTCATAACTAATAGCAAATCCCACTGAACTGCAAATTCATTGTCTAAAAAATCAGGAATAGAAAAAAAATTAGGAAACTGGATTGTCTTTATGGAACATATACACTCACCCCTCCAAGTTTGCTGGGGTTAGGGACACAGACCCCAGTGAATGTGGAAAAACCGCAAATAACAAAAACACTATGTTTTTACCTGAGAGAACACCTCTCTAGGAATCTCTAAGTCGGCCAGTGCAACTCTGTGGTCAACATCTGCCAGACATTGACCATAGAATTGCGCTGGAGGAGCTACAAATGCCTAATGGAGGGTTCTCTAGGAATCTCTAGGACTAGGTCCTCCAGTGTGATTTTTGGTTAAAGTTAACCATAGAGTTGTGCTGGAGGACCTAGATATTCCTAGAGAGAACATACTAACACAATCCGTGAATAATCAAATCCACAAAAGTCAAAGCTGCAAATTTGGAGGAATGAGTATAATCCTTTTTCATGTTTACTGATATTTTTATGCAGTTAATGATGTAAGCAACAAACAAGACCTTGGACCTTATCCCACGCTGCTCTCAAAAGTGGCAAGAAAGCAATATGAGCATCATTGCAGTACTATAGCGCTAGTATAAATATGGCGCTAGCGCTATAATAGCGCTATGGATAAGCTCGCGCTATTGCAATGCCCGCTGAAACCGACATTCAAAAGAATGCGAATGATGTTGCATTCTGAGCGGTTTCTTGCTGGATTCTGAGCGACGTCGTGTAATCACACGGAAAACTATAGCGCTATAGCGCCTGATTCTTAGCGGATTCTGAGCGACGTTGTGTAATCACTCGGGAAGATATAGCGCTATAGCGCCTGATTCTTAGTGGATTCTTGCTGCTTTTGGCCCCGTGGGATAAGGTCCCTTTTTATTCAAGCAGGCCTTGGGCTGAAAATGTACGTAACAGAATAGTTACCTATGATAGGGCTGTGTTGTTGTTGTTTTTTAAAAAAATAATGATCAGTCTTTTTTTATAATGTTTAAATCTTGTTTTTAATTGTACTGTTGGTTCTTTCAAAATGTTGTATAAACAATGTTTGAATGGTATTTTGTTTTTGTTTTTTGTTTTTTTTCTAAACCAAATACACAAATAAAAAACTCCAAAGTTTCTCAAGCCTTTGCAGACTGCCAAAAATAGTGCAAATTGCCCTGGCTCAGTGCTAGAGAATCATGGGATTTTTTTTTTTTTGAGACATTGAGCCTTCTCTGCCAGAGAGCTCTGGTGCCACAATAAACTACAGTTCCCATGATTCCCTAGCACTGAGCCAGGGCAGTTAAAGTGGACTCAATTTACACTATTTCTGGCAGTCTGCAAAGGCCCTTAAATATGTTCCTTCGAAAGGCTGCAATTTTGTCCAGTGCATACAACAGAGATATTTGAACTGGTTTCCAGTTTCAATCTTGGCAACAGAATTAATACACAAAATGCATGTGGGATATAGATCATGGTTTTTGTTTTGCTCAGCTCAGCCTTTTATAAAAATGGCATAGTTTTGCCAAGAAAAAGGAAAGTTGAAGCACACTGGCTTGCTGCTGGCTTGTGTCTGGGGGCTTTTATGGATTGGCAAACACTGTAATTGTTTGGATAAGGAAACATGTAAATGTACATTGTTGGCATTCATGTCATTTCTGACTAACGGTGACCCTAAGGCAAATGGATTCCAGGTTTGAAGTTGAAGGCTTTCACGGCCAGCATCCATAGCTTTTTGTGGGTTTTTCGGGCTGTGAGGCCGTTTCCTAGAAGAATGTATTCCTGACATTTTGCCTCTGAAGATGCAAGCCACAGATGCAGGCAAAACGTCAGGAATACATTCTTCTAGAACATGGCCTCACAGCCCGAAAAACTCACAAAAAGCTAACATATTCCAGTTGGGGTTGTTTTTTTGGCAAGCTTTGTTTGGGGTGTGTGTGTGTGTTTTCCTTTGCTTTCCTCTAAGGCTGAGAGAGTGTGACTTGCCCAAGGACACCCAGTGGGCTTCCCACGGCTGAGCAGGGACTCAAACCCTGACCTCCAGGATTGTAGTCCATTGCTGAAACCACAACACCGTGCTGGCTCTCCAAGGGCCTTTGCAGACTGCCAGATATAGTGCAAATTCAGTCCACTTTAACTGCTCTGACTCAGTGCTAGTGAATCATGGGAACTGCAGTTTATTGTAGCACCAGAGCTCTCTGAAAGAGAAGGCTCAATGTCCTCAGAAAAAAATAAAATTCCCATGATTCCCTAGTATTAAATCAGGACAGTTAAAGTGGACTCAGTTTGCACTATTTCTAGCAGTCTGCAAAGGCCCCAAGTGTCGGCAGAATTATAAAACTGTTTGTCCAAATATTTCAAGAATGTTAAAGGAGAGAAAGCAAAAAGGCCAGATAGCGCCCGCGGGACTTGAACTATTCCAAGAGAATAGGAGGCTGATTCTTGTCATCATGGAAGGAACCACTGGGCTAAGCTGACCCAAGGAACCTGGCTTGGTTCTAAAGTACAAGAGGCAGCCGAGCAGCAAACGTCGCTGAGCAAAACCATGAAAGGCTCCTCCTTTCCCATCCGTTCCCCAGTCAGCTGAATTTCCTCTCTCAAAAGGCTGACCTGAATCCTTGCACAAATATTTTATTTCTCCCTGTAAAAAGACTGACACATTGCCCTGCTTTCAGCATGATCTGAATGTTCATTTAACAAGCAGGGGTAGGCAACCTTTCCCCTTTAAGGGCCGAGGGACTTCAGCTCCCAGAAGCCTCAGCCATGTTGGCCAATAGTCCCATGTTGGCCAATAGCTCCTGGGATTCTGGGAACTGAAGTCCCTCGGCCCTTAAAGGGAAAAGGTTGCCTACCCCTGCGGCATAGAGCTCTGGGTTCTTGTATGTTATGCACTGGCCTGGAGCAAGGATGAAAATTACATTCGCTAGCAAGCGGAGGGATGTTTTGTAAGGAGGGAGTATTTTCTGGTGAAATTCCCAAACATTTACACAAAAGTTACAAAGCAAGGTAACAGAGGCATTTTCAAGCATGTTTAAATAAGATGGCGGCTCAAATGACAGCTGGATTTAAAAGAAAATTAACTGGGTGGAAGAAGTGGGACGGTAATCATTTTAAGTAGCAGTGTTTTGTAACATATTAGCCCACCCCACTTTTGTAAGCCTGCATCCGCACTGCAGAAATGATCCAGTTTGATACCGCTTTAATTGCCATGGTTCAGAGCTATGGAGTTCTGGGTTCTGTAGTTTTGGAAGACAGTTAGACAGAGAAGTCTGAGAGTTCTGGTGCCACAACAAACTACAATTCCCAGAATTCTGCAGCCTGGAGCCATAGCAGTTAAAGTGGTGTCAAACTGGATTATTTCTCTAGTGTGGACGCAGCCAGAGTCCTTTGTGCTCAAACTCTTTCGAAGTCTGCAGCCCCACATTTAATAACTACTGTAGTATGACAGCATCTCTCCGCAACGACACTGTTTCCAATTAATGTAGCTATAATCTTTCCAGCAACCATATACGATTGTTGCAAACCAGTTGTAAATCCAAAGTATTTTGGTGTGGTCCAGTGGCCTCCCTAGGGTTGGTGTCACCCGGTGCGAGAACTCATAGTGTCACCCCCCCTCCTTTGACCTCCTCCCATTTCACACCATACAGAATCCTTAGCAATGCTTTTTCGCACTCGTTACTCGTAAGTGGTAATTCCCATATACCACTGAATGTAATGCAGATAGTTGTGACATAAACAGCGAGGAAACAAAAATTAAAATTATACCTTCAAATTGCAATATCATATGCACAGCCTAAATGTAGGGAATTCACTGTTAGGGAATCATGGGAACTGTAGTTTATTGTGGCACCAGAGCTCTTTGACAGAGAAGGCTCAATGTCCCAGAAAAAAAATACAGTTCCCATGATTTCCTAGCACTGAGCCAAAATTAAAATTATACCTTCAAATTACAATATCATATGCACAGCCTAAATGTATTTACACATACATAGGGCCTGAACAGACTGCCAGAAATAATCCAGTTTAAGACCACTTTAACTGCCTTGGCTCAGTGCTAGGGAATCATGGGAACTGTGGTTTATTGTGGCACCAGAGCTCTTTGACAGAGAAGGCTCAATGTCCCAGAAAAAAATACAATTCCCATGATTCCCTAGCACTGAACCAGGATAGTTAAAGTGGTCTTAAACTGGATTATTTCTGGCAATCTGTTCAGGCCCATAGTGAAGATTTGGTTAAAATGTGATGTTTTTAAAGACATTAAAAAAAAATTAAATTTCAATTTTTTTTAAAATAAAGCTTTGAAATGTGAAATTTTAATATTAAAAAAAATCTGGGGCCTCTCCTTTTCTTCTCCCACTGAGCTTCAGCCCACTCCCACCGTCTCTTAGACTTAGAGCATTTTAAAGGGAAGCAGATGAATGCCACCACGGCCTGTTTCTGCCAAAAGGTAGATGGTTGGGGAGCAGTGGTGTCACCCCCTTTTTAGGGTGTCATCTGGTGTCATCCGCATCCCATGGATCCCCTACACAACTTTCAGACTGGGACGTCGGCAAAAGCTTTGGGGGTTCCCAGCAAGGGAAGGCCGTCTCCCATCCAAACACGAAAAGGCTTAGACCTGCTTAGCATCCCAGGTGAGGTCTCTTAGGGTGCATCTGCATGGCAGAAGAATGATACTATCGTTCTACACCAGGGGTAGGCAACCTTTCCCCTTTAAGGGCCGAGGGACTTCAGCTCCCAGAAGCCTCAGCCACGTTGGCCTATAGTTCCATGTTGTCCAATAGCTCCTGGGATTCTGGGAGCTGAAGTCCCTCGGCCCTTAAAGGGGAAAGATTGCCTACCCCTGCTCTACACACTCTTAAAACGGGTCTAGGTCATTTTAACTGCTCTGGCTGCCTCCTGTTGCATTCTGGAACTTGTAGTTTAAGAAGAGGCATTTAGAACATTCAGCCAGAGAGCCTTTAAGCCTCACAGAACTACAAACCCCAAAGTGCAACAGGAGGCAGTCAGATCAGTTAAAGCAGGGGTAGGCAACCTTTCCCCTTTAAGGGCCGAGGGACTTCAGCTCCCAGAATCCCAGGAGCTATTGGCCAACATGGGACTATTGGCCAACATGGCTGAAGCTTCTGGGAGCTGAAGTCCCTCGGCCCTTAAAGGGGAAAGGTTGCCTACCCCTGAGTTAAAGTGACCTAGCCCTGTTTTAAGAGTGTGGTGCAATAAGCTCAGAAGTCATGCTGCCTGACCCTACTTTAAGTGCATTAGCTCCTTTCTAGGGCATCCTGGGATCTGCGGCTTCACAAGGTCTTCCGCCTCCTCTGCCAAAGCTTGCTGCTGCCTGAGAAAACTAGAAACCCCAGGGTTTTCTGTAGGATGGTCACATGGCAAACAAAGTGGTACAAAACCTTATTATTTCCGCAGTGGAGATGCACCCTTGGTTTCAGGGTCCTGCCAGGTGACAAGGGAGGATGGCCACCAATTGGATTTTTTTTCTGTTTTGCTTGAAGGAAAACCTTCAGCTGCTTCGGCGGCTTGATAGAGAAGAGAGAGGTAAAGAAAAGCAAGGGGCAAAAAAAGCCTACAGCACCTGGTATTCCCAGGCGGTCTCCCATCCAAGTACTAACCAGGCCTGGCCCTGCTTAGCTTCCAAGCACAGATGAAATCAGGCATATTCATGCTCAGGGTGGTATGGCCATAGGCAGCCACTGTACTCTCTTTCCCCCTCTTCAATTCAAAACTGCTCCTTCAGAAAAAACACTGGGGCCACAGCCTCCTCCTCCTCTTCTCATAATCCAGATTCACATCACTTTAACCCTGGAAGCTGTAGTTTTACACTGTGCCCTATAGAAATAATGCCATTTGGCATCACTTTATGTACAGTAGCTCCAGCCTACAGAATCCTGGGATCTGTAGTTTTACACCGCACACTCTGTAGAAATCATGCAGTTTGACATCACTTTAAGTGCTGTAGCTCCATCCTATAGAAACCTAGGATTTGTAGTTTTACATATAGAGGGCTAGTGCCTCACAAGACTACAAACCCCAGGATTCTTTAAGGTGGAGCCCAGGCAGTTAAATTGGTATCAAACTGCATTATTTATACAATGTAGACGTATCCTGGGACTCCTAGTGCAACACCATCTGCAGGATGCTACAATTCCCACTCTCTTCACTAAAGGGACTCCCAAGATTAAGGCTGGCATTTAAAAATGTACTCCTGTGCTATTTATTGTGTATGTTGCGTACCTTCAAGTTGTTTCTGGTTTAGGGCAACCCTAAGGCCGTGAACTTATAATGTTTTTTGGGGGGATATGTGTGTCAATATTTGTTCAGAGGAGGTTTGCCATGGCCTTCCCCTGAGGCTGAGAGAGTGTGAACTGCCTATGTTGTGTGTGTTGTGCATCTTCAAGTCTTTTCTGACTTATGGCGACCTTAAGGAGAACCTATCGTGGGGTTTTCTTGGCACATTTCTTCCATTTCATCCTTCTGTCCAGGAGGAATTCCAAAATGTCCTCCATTTTGAGCAGGACTGTGAAGCATGAATTTGTATGAGTGTTTTTAGCTTTTATGTTGTCATGTCCTACATGTTTTCTTGAATGCCCTACATTTTGCAGTGCCATGTCATCCTCTGTGGTGAAGACATCTGGTCACCCTTTGAGGCTGAGAGTGTGTGACTTGCCCAAGGTCACCCAGTGGGTTTACATGAGGGAGCGGGGATTTGAACCCTGATCTCCAGAGTCCTAGTCCAACTACCCCACGCTGGCTCCCTAACTATTTCTAAATTTCCTCAACAATGTTGCTAGTGAAGAGCAAAGACTCCAAAACAAACACACAGGCTTTAATGACAGTAAAAACACATGCACAACAAGAACAACAATGAAACTAAGTAAATTTACAGGGAAGGAAGAGATTCAGGCTGCAGCCACACTGTAGAAATAATCCTGTTTGATGCCATTTCAACTTCCATGGCTCAATGCTATGGAATTCTGGGAAGGCTGGTTTGTTGTGTCACCAGAGCTAAACTGGTTTTGACACCACTTTACAGTTCAATGTTGTGGAATTCTGGGAATGGTAGTTTGTTGTAGCACCAGAGCTAATCCTGTTTGACGCCACTTTAACTTCCATGGGTCAGTGCTATGGAATTCTGGGAATTGTTGTTGTGACACCAGAGCTAATCTGGTTTGACACCACTTTACAGTTCACTGCTATGAAATTCTGGGAATGGTGGTTTGTTGTGGCAGAGAGCTAATCCTGTTTGACACCACTTTAACGGCCATGGGTCACTGGTATGGAATTCTGGGAATGGTAGTTTGTTGAACTTGAATTGACATTCAAACTACCATTCCCAGAATTCCATGGCCGTTAAAGTGAAGTCAACCGGTTTATTTCTAGAGTGTGGCTGCAGCCTAAACCAATATGGCCACCAGCGGCGGCATAAAAACGTCCCCTTTCGGGACTTTTCCCTTAGACGACCTCCCTTCAGCCACAGCTGAGCGAGATTTGGGGAGGTTTGTGAGACAGTTGGCGAACAAGCAAACGCAACAACGGCTGTATCGGGCATCGATTAATCCGGCCTGTCACTACTGCCCTTTTGAGCGGCGGCCATCTTTAACGAGGCTGGCGGCGGCAGCGGCGGCACTTTTTGCCCGGAGTGAGGCGGGGCTTACCCGCTCGACCCGAGCCGAGCGATTAATTCTGCCTGCAGCTCTCAGCGGGGCCGCGGAAAATGGCGGAGAGTTTTGGCGGCGAAGGCGGGAGGGATTCGGGTTCCTCCAGGGAGTCGGGCCGAACTTGGTGCCTGAAGCGGGTGGGGATGAGTGAAGAGTGGCTGCTTTTGGAGGACGGGGGCGAGGTGAGAGCGGTGGCCGAGGGCCTTCTTGCCTCCCTGGGCTTAGCGCCTGAGGGAAAAAAAGGTCGGAGGGCCTGGGGAGGGGGCGCCTGTGGCAGTGAATGAAGAGGCGTCTTGGGAAGGGGAGCCAGCGCCTCCTGCCGACGGGATGCGGGAACTGCAGCCCTTGTGTAGTTTTATTGTGTGTGTGATTCTCTGGGATCCTACAAGGTGGAAGTTAGTTTGACACCTGCCAATCCTCTGCCCCCATATTAAATGGCAAATTGTCTTTCTTAAGTGGTAGCCTGCAAAGATATAAATAGTCATGCTACTCTGTAGAATCGGTATTGCAGAGAGAGTTCTTGTAGCACCTTTGAGACTCTCTGAAAGAAAGAATTTGGCAGCATTTCCTAGACTAAAGTCTACTTCCTCAGATGCATTGTTGGAGTGGAAAGCTAGGGACAGACCTATGATATGCCTGCCACTGGTATGTGAGAATGTCAATTCAAGTTTAAAATCCTTTGTGTATGGTTTCCCATGCCTTTTGTTCACAAATAACCATCATTAAAACTGGACCTGCCACTTCATATATGATCATGTACTGTTATTATGTATTGTATTGGTTTGTTTTAACATATAAGCCGCTCTGATATGCTATTATAGTAGAAAAGTGGGATACAAATAAAAGTTTTTATTTTATTTTATTTTATTTATTTCATTTCCATGCACAAAGGGTTTTGAATTTGAATTAACATTCTCACACACCAAGGGCAAAAGGTTAGGGACACAGGACCCCCGTGAATGTGGAAAAACCACAAATAACAAAAACACTATGTTTTTACCTGAGAGAACATCTCTCTAGGAATCTCTAAGTCCGCCAGTGCAACTCTGATCAACATCTGCCAGACACTGACCATAGAATTGCACTGGAGGAGCTACAAATGCCTAGTGGAGGGTTCTCTCTAGGAATCTTTAGCTCCTTCCGTGCGACTTTTGGTTAAAATTGACCACAGAGTTGCGCTGGAGGATCTAGAGATTCCTAGAGAGAACATATTAATAAAATCCGTGAATAATCAAATCTGCAAAAGTCAAATCCGCAAATGTAGGGGGACGTGTGTATAGGTCTGTCCCTAGCTTTCCACTCCAGATGCATCTAAGGAAGTAGTCTTGCTGCCAGCTTCTTCCTTTCAGTGAGTCTCAAAGGTGCTAACAAGATTATAAAGCAATTTATATGAGGAAGTAGACTTTAGTCTACTAAAGCTCATGCTGCCAACTTTTTTCTTCTCAGTTAGGGCTTTTACAGACTGCCATAAATAATGCAGCTTGAGACCACTTTAACTGCCCTGGCTCAGTGCTAGGGAATCATGGGAACTGTAGTTTATTGTGGCACTAGAGCTCTCTGACAAAGAAGGTGCAATGTCTCAGAAAAAACTACAGTTCCTGTGATTCCCTAGCACAGAGCCAGGACAGTTAAAGTGGCCTCAAGCTGCATTATTTCTGGCAGTCTGTAAAGGCCCTTAGTCTGAAAGGTGCTGCGAGGTCTCTTTGTATGCTGACAGTCCAGTAGAGTTTTTTATTTGTTTTCTTCTTAAAGCAGTAGAAATCAAAGATATCGCTGTGTTAGTCTGCAGAATCGGTATGCAGAGGGATACAATGGATGTAAGCTACAGGAAAAGAGATTCCACTTAAACATTAGGAGGAATTTCCTGACAGTAAGAGCCGTTCAACAGTGGAACACACTCCCTTGGAGAGTGATGGAGTCTTCTTCTTCGGAGGGTTTTAAACAGAGGATGGTTGGCCATCTTTCAGGGGTGCTTTGATTGTGAGTTCCTTCATGGCAGAATGGGGTTGGACTAGATGGCCCTTGGGGTCTCTTCTAATTGTATGATTCTATGAGATCTTGTAGCAACTTTGAGACTAACTAAAGCAGGGACAGGCAACCTTTTGGAGACCTAATAATAATAACAATAAGTTTTATTTATAGCCCGCCTCTCTGCATTGCAATCGAGGCAGGTTACAGCATTTAAAATATAACAGGTTAAAACATGCCCACCACCCATAATCTCCTTCCCACCCCTTAAAACAGAATTAAATCGAAAAAGGTTAAAACAAAGCAATGCATTAAAATACTATAATATAATAAGATCAAAGGATCAATTGTGCCAGCTCGGAGAAAAGGAATTAACTCATCTCGTTGTTGCAGATGTTATTCTGGGAAGGCCTGTCGGAAGAGATCCGTCTTTATCGCTTTCTTAAAAGCAGCAAGTGTGGTAGTCAGACGGATCTCGTCCGGCAGGCCATTCCATAGTCTTGGGGCAGTGGCGGAAAAGGCCCTCTGGGAGGTCTGAGACAGCCTGGTCTTTATTGGCTGTAACAGATTCCTCCCAGAGGACCGCAAGGCGCGGGGGGGATCATATGGGAAGAGGCGGTCCTTGAGATAAGATGGACCTAAGCCATGTAGGGCTTTAAAGGTTAAAACCAACACCTTGTACTGCGCCCGGAAACTAATCGGCAGCCAGTGGAGGGATTTAAGCACCGGTGTTATGTGCTCCCTCCTAGATGTTCCAGTGATTAACCTGGCTGCCATATTTTGTGTCAATTGTAGTTTCCGAGTTAGGCACAAGGGTAGCCCCATGTAGAGCGCGTTACAGTAGTCCAAGCGTGAGGTTACCAGGGCGTGTACCACTGCTTCCAGGTCCCTCACGTCCAGATAAGGGCGCAGTTGGCGTATCAGTCAAAGCTGATAGCAGGCACTCCTGACTGCCGCATTCACCTGACTAGTCATGTGAAGCGACGAATCTAGGAGAACCCCCAGACTGCGAACACAGTCCTTGGAGGAGAGTGTGACTCCATCCAGGACTGGAGACTATTCCCAAATCTGGTTTCGGGCCTGTAACCGTGAGTACCTCCGTTTTGTCTGGATTCAACTTCAATTTGTTTTTCCTCATCCAATCCATTACCGCTCTAAGACAGTCATTGAGAGGAGAGATGCCATCTGAAGTCTGAGACGATGATCTGGTCATGGAGAAGTATATCTGGGTGTCATCAGCATACTGAAGACACCGCGCTCCATGCCTCCGAATGATCTCTCTCAGCGGCTTCATATAGATATTAAATAGCATCAGGGACAGGATGGCGCCCTGAAGGACACCACAGTTCAGCTCTATTTTGGAAGAGCAACTGTCCCCGAGCCTCACCCTCTGAGATCTGCCCGAGAGGAAGGAACGGAACCACTGCAAAGCAGTGCCTCCAATTCCTAACTCTTTCAGGCGATCTAAGAGGATGGAATGGTCTATTGTATCAAAGGCCGCTGAGAGGTCCAAGAGCACCAACAGGGTCACACTACCCCTGTCAATGCCCAAGCGGAGGTCATCGGTCAGAGCAACCATGGCAGTCTCCACTCCAAATCCTGTCCTGAAGCCGGTTTGAAATGGATCAAGATAATCGGTTTCATCCAAGACTGCTTGGAGTTGGGAGGCAACTGCCCTCTTGATCACCTTGCTCAAAAAGGAAGTAAAGATACGGGTCGATAACTGTTCTTATCCAGGGGGTCTAGGGAAGGCTTTTTCAGGAGGGGCCTAACCGCCGCCTCCTTTAAACAAGATGGAACAGTACCCTCCCTGAGTGACGCGTTGATTGTGTCCCGAAGGAACACCTTCAGCGCGCCACCCCCCTGGGCGACCAGCCAAGATGGGCAAGGATCGAGAGGGCAGGTCGTCTTCCTCATCCTACCAAGTAGCTTGTCCACATCATCGGTACTCACAGATTGAAAATGATCCAGTAAAATACCATCAACGGAGCTCCTGGATGCCACACCTGCGGATTCTGTCAAAACAATGGCGTCCAAGTCGGCTCTAATCCGAGAGATTTTATCTGCGAAGTAGATGTTAAATGCCTCACAGCAGGCTGTTGTGGGATTAAGCAGGGGGTTTGGGGCAGGAGGAACCTTTGCCAACTCCCTCACCACCCTGAACAGCTCTGCCGGGCGGGACTCTGCAGACGCAATACGTGCAGAGCAGAAGGATCTCTGTGCTGCACGTAAAGCCTCCCTATAGGAGTCAAGATGCTTCCTAAGGTGAGTTCTGTCGGATAAGAGACAAGTTTTTCGCCATTCGCGCTCTAGTTGTTGTCCGGCTCGCTTCATTCCCCTAAGCTCCTCAGTATACCAGGGCCTGCGGTTTGAAGTGGGCCGGAAAGGACGCTTGGGAGCAATTGTGTCGATAGTCCTGGTGAGATCGATGTTCCAGGTGTTCACCAAGGCTTCGACAGAATCACCGGCGTTGCCAACCATTAAACCCTCTAAGGCCTTCTGGAAACCAATTGGTTCCATTAGCCTTCAGGGGCGGACCATTCTAATGGGTCCGCCACCCCCGGGGGGGGGGGGGTGGACAATAGCCCTTAGTTCCGCCTTGATCAGAAAATGATCCGTCCATGACAATGCGGAAATTTTCTTAATTTCTGCCCACGGATATTCCTGCTCCGTACTAAAGACCGCATCGAGGCTATGACCAGCACAATGCGTGGGCCCGTTGACCAATTGGGATAGGCCCATGTTAGTCATGGTATCCATGAACTCCCGAGCCGCGCCAGTTAAATCTTGCAAACTGGTTTCGAGTGGGATGTTGAAATCGCCCAGAACCAAAAGTCTGGGCGATTCCAGCATCAGCTCAGAAACCAGGGCAGTCAGCTCAGTCAGGAAGTCTGTTAAGCAACGGGGTGGCCGGTATACCAACAGAATCCCCAAACTATCCCTGGCCTTCAGGCGAAGGTACATACACTCGGTGTAGATCGTTTTCCGGATAGGCTTTCTGATCAAGGTTAAAGTGTTCCTGTGGACAAGGGCTATGTCGCCCCCCCCCCGCCCACTTTCTCTCACCTGCTCAACAACTGAGTACCCAGCTGGGAGAGCCTGCACCCATGTCGCAGAGCTGGCATCCCCCAGCCAGGTCTCAGTGAAGCATGCCAGGTCGGCCGCCTCATCCACTAGGAGATCGTGGATGATATGAGTTTTATTCCTGACCGACCTGGCATTGCAAAGGAGCAGGTTGAGAGTTGGTGGAATGGTTGGTACGCTCTCCAAGTTATCCTGGGAAACAGAGACAACTGAAGAGGGGACAGGTATTAAATATCTGTCCCTTCTTCTTTTGGAACATTTGTTGGCTCTGTTGCCGCCAGGTCTCGGCTGGGCAAGGGTGGGGGGGGAATGGCGGCGCGCGCTTGCACCCCCCTGTGGCATGCGCGACCCCCGCGCACGCGGCCACCGCCATACCTTGCGCGGCCGCAGCCGCCATTTTGGAAGTCAAAATGGTGGCCACGACACGTTTGCGCATGCGCAAATGCGTAACGGCCTCCATTTTGACTTCCAAAATGGCAGCCGCAGCGATTGCGGCCGAAAACGCGCCCCGGCGGCGCGCAGCGGCGGCGGTGGCAACCTTCCGCCTGGGCCAGTAAGTCTGGGGCCCAGGGCCTTAACCAGCCCACGGGCCGTAGGTTGCCGGTCCCTGAACTAAAGAAAGAAGTTAGCAGCATGAGCTTTCCTAGACTTAAGTCTACTTCCTCAGTCTATTTCCTACTTCATCACCAAATGCATCTGAGGAAGTGGACTTAAGTCTAGGAGTTTTATGTTTGTTGGATTTTAGTGCTGTAAGCCACCCCAATTGCTTGGCAGAGGGGTGGGGTATAAATAAAATTTATTATTCTTATTATTTATTATAAGTCTGAGAAAGCTCATGCTGCCAACTTCTTCTTTTCAGTTAGTCTCAAAGGTTCTATAAGATTCTGTCTGATTCTATAGACTAACACGGCCATATCTTTGACTTCTAGTACTGCAAGGAATCAGCTTTAAGAAGAAAGCAGATGAAAAACTCTATTGGACTGTCAGAATGCAAAGGGACCTTGCAGCATCTTTGAGACTAACTGAGAGAAAGAAGCTGGCAGCATGAGCTTTCCTAGACTAGACCCCATTTCCTCAGAAATAGAAAGTCCAGGGACAGACTTGTAAGTGTGAGAATGTAGGGTTCATTTTCATATGGTTCTTCGTTCCATGTGTCATTCATTCTTTCATCTCTTTCATATAACTCTTCTGTGTATCCAACGTCTTTTCATTTCCTTCTTGGTCTTGTCATATATTTTTTTTCTTGTCATAGAACATCCTGGTCCTTGGTTTGAACTTCCCTTTAAGGTCCCAAACAACAACAACAAGGTCTCCAGTATGCAAAGGAATATTGTACCACATTTGAGACTGAGAGAAAGAAGCTGGTAATATGAGCTTTTCTGGACTTGATCCCACTTCCTCAAATACATGAGGTGGAGTGGAAAGCCTAGGGACAGACCTATAGGTGTGAGAATGTCCATAGGAATGCCAAACTTTGCGGGGGTGGAGATTAGGTGACAAGTTCAGTTTTGTTGATGGTCATTGGCAGGAGGAAGGATGTTGCCTAAAGCCAGGGAGAGTAGATAACCACATGAATTAATATTGGTTTCCTGGCACAGTACACACACACCCCTCCCCAACCTCATGGGGGCTCTCTTGAGCAGTGCATCACATCTTTTTGGCTCCCACACTACATCACAATATGATTATCTACCAACCTTGACTTTAGGCAACATCCTTGTATTGTTCTCCATCGATCATTGTTGAATCTGAACTTGTCACCTCATCTCCACACCCACAAAGTTTTGCATTGCTTTGGACATTCTCACATACAGACTGCTGTATAGGTCTGTTGCTGGGCTTTCCACTCCACCAAATGCATCTGAGGAAGTAGGTTCAAGTCTACGAAACCATATGCTACCAGCTTCTTTCTTTCATTTAGTCTCAAAGGTATGACAAGATCCCTTTGCATATTGGGAACCTTGTTGTTCAGGAACTCAAATGGAAGTTCATACTAAGGACTTGGATGCACTATGACAAGAAAAAGAACATACTACAAGACCAAGAAGGGAAAAAATGATACACAGAAAAGTTATATAAAAGAGATGAAAGAATGACTGACACATGAAATGAAGAACCACATGAAGATAAATCCCACTTTCTAAAAAGTGAGGAGGAAGCTGCAACAAGAGAAATTGGGAAAAACAAAACACCAAGAGCAGATGATATTCCAACTGAACTGCTGCAGTCCACACAGACAGAATCAACTATAGTGTTAACTAATATATTTCAAAAATATGGAAAACAAAACTATGGCCAACAGATTGGAAATGATTTTAAGCCAGAGAGCAGGGAACTGTCTAATTAACCATTTGTAAGCCACTCTGAGAGCCTTTGTAGCTGAAGAGCGGGGTATAAATTCTCCAAATAAATATACACCTCCTCCACAAGAGACACAAAAAATTGCAGTAACTATAGGACTATAGTGTTAATTTCTCATGCAAGCAAAATTCTGCTGGGGCAGGGGTTGTAGACACACAAGAGAGACTCAAGGAAGAAGGAGGGCGGGCTGTAGGTGCTGCAGCTTAGATTTCAGAGGAAAGAGCAGGCAAAATCAGCTCTTGAGTGCTCCTTGACTAAAAAACTATGAAATTCATGGGGTTGTCATAAGTCAACAGGTGACTTGAAGGTACATACCACTCATTACTTAATACTAAATACAGCTGGATTTGAAGAAAATATAATTATAAAGGTTTCCTACGGCCTGTGGGCCGGGTCTGGCTCCCCGAGGCCTTTGGACCGGTCCCCACCGACCCCTGTCACTGCTGCCGTGCATGTGCCGCCACCAGGGCGGGGGGGGGGGGTTGCTGAGGGCCACACGCGCGCCGCCATTTCCCCTCCTCATCATCGGTCCGTGGAAGACCCGGGGATCCCCAGCCTGGCCCCAGGTAAGGGGAACTTGCCGACCCCTGCTTTAATGTTGTTATTAACTTTGACTTGTTTCTGTGTATGTTAGGCTGTAGGACTCTTTCCATGTAAGCAGATGCTTTGATTCCTATTCCAACAGTTTAGAAGGTTCAAAAATGATAACATATGTTGATTTATTCAAATAAGCAATAGAAATGCTTGCATGGTGGTCTAAGACATTTCATTGAATTACAGCATGAAATATATGAACACAGAGTGCCATTTTTGCAGTACTCAAATCCAGATAATATGTTAACAAAGGTGGATGCTAACTGTTTGTTCATTTGTTTAGGTAACTATAGGTCGAGGAGCTGGTGTCACATACCAGTTGATGTCAAAATCTTGTCCATTGATGATCTCTCGGAACCACTGTGTTTTCAAGCAAAATACTGAAGGCCAGTGGACAGTGACTGATAACAAGGTACAGAAAGTCATTAGAAACCAAGTGACATGGAGATGCTGAACATGGAACTGAGTAGGACAATGTTTGCTGGACAGCTGGAGGACCATATCAACTATAGGAACATATGTTCATCTTGTATGCAGTTTACAGAAACCAAGGTTTAATTATGATGCAAACCTGATTCAACAACCCTTGTGAGAATTATCTGCAGAATATGAAGTGTGTTCTATTATAGAGCACTTTCTATTTATGGTCTATTTATGATGGGGTGTCCAAAGGTTATGTGTGCAGAAACCATCCCCCTGCTTGCATGTTTCTCTGTTCAGTTTTGGGTTGTATCCCCCATGGCACACTGTTGTTTTAAGAGCTCCAGAAAGAATTTTATATGGGAGGAACAGGAGGGGAAGCAATCACTTAAGGGACTGCTTGTGCAGTCTGGATAATGAAACTATAATGCTTTCAAGTGTTCAGACATGCATTTTCTGTTTATAATCCTTGTTGCAACCTGGTAAGGTAAATCTGTATTATTATCCCTGGCACTGTAGATGGGGCAGTGGAGCTGAGGCCATGAAAATGGCTTACCTCAGGCCACATGTTAAAGTGAAAGTCTGACTAGGGACTGCTTGATAAGTAGCTCAGTTTCTTAGGGCCTTTGCAGACTGCCAGAAATAGTGCACATTAAATTGAGGCACTGCCCTGGCTCAGTGCTAGGGAATCATGGGAACTGTAATTTATTGTGGCACCAGAGCTCTCTGACAGAGAAGGCTCAATGTCCCAGAAAAAAAATACAATTCCCATGACTCCCTATCACTGAGCCAGGGCAGTGCCTCAATTTAATGTGCACTATTTCTGGCAGTCTGCAACCCTCCTTGGTCACTATGATATACAAACTGATATCATTCTACATTTATATCCTTCTACTCCTTCAAAGAATTTTTTAGTATTATTACCATTTATCTGCATAAAGAGACCCCTGAGATTGGCTGACCAGGGATTTGAACTCAGTTGTCCCAAAGTTCCATGTCCAATATTCTGGCAGTTCCACTAGAATGGTACTAATCATTTTTATATGGAAGCAGTTTCTGTTACTGCATGAATAATCCTTTTGAGAATTTACATCAAGAAAATATCCCTTTTATTGAGAAAAATGCTGACTTCTTTTTAGAGGATTGGTTTGAAATGTGAAGATACCAAAGATTTTAGTAGATTCAGCTGATGACAGGACACTTATCTTGCTTCCAGAGTATGAGCTAGCTCTTGACGCTAAATGTGCTTGTTTTAAAAATTACCTGTTTCTTGAATCTGGAAAGAGCTAAAGCCCTCAAATGATCATAATTTCATTTTCTGAACTGAAACTCTAAGCCAGCTCTTGAAATATGTATGCACTATCATAGAAACACAATGCATTGATTAGTATTAACTCTACATTTTCCAGGTTAATTTAGATCTTATATAAAACATTATGTATTGATTCTTGAAATATATGTAGCAGTAGACTTCCAATCCAAAAGGGATTTCTTCCCTGTAAGAGTTATTTAGATTTGCTTTTTAGAATTTTTTTTGAAGAATAATGATTTAGAATAATTGTTTAGAAGCCTACCTGCAAATCATGGTTGTACTATATCTATTCTTGTTCACATATATAAAAGAAGTATATTTCACATCATGAAATATAGAACTGATCACTGAAACAATGACTAGAACACTGGGTTAACAACTGTATTGAAAATATACAGAAAGAAGATATGTATTATATTTAAGAGGTTCATTTTCGACTCTGACAGTATGCAGTGCCCCCCATGACTTCTAACTATATTAAAGGTTGCTTGGGTACTGTGATCCATCTGAATTTAGAATAGTTACTCCATGTTGCCTTAAGGTTTGTGAATGGCATTTCACAATTTTAAATTGTAATTTAAAAAGAGAATTTTTCCAGCCATTAGCCTGTATCAACAAGTAGCTGCTGCTTTCCTACTCTCTGCTCTTTTGATGACTCTCTGTTGGCTCATGACACAGTGCATAATGGAAATAATCTGACTGACAGCCAATCAGCTTCAGAAATGAGTTATGGGGGCATGTAGTTTAACAAGGCTCCAGAAGGAGCCCACCAGCCATATCCTACTCCATCTTTCTGCTTCCTTTTATCAACAAGTGTATTTTTGAACCATGTAGGTAAGGTTTCTGAATCCAAACTGACCGTGCATTTTCTGTGCTTCTTGTTCAGCAATTCAGATATCATAATCTGATTTCCTGGTAGAGTAGAAAACACTGTTGCCAAGTAGGATAAATGCCTGGTGGATACTAGAGTTAGGGCCTTCCCCAATACCCCTTGAGTAGATATAAGCTTAGCAACAGCTTTTATTTTGAAGAGGGCTTTATAAATTATTTGCTGTCCTTGCCTGTTAATTGAAAGGATTTTATTATATATGTTGCCTTTGTTTCTGGTTTAATTTTGAATTTCTTTACAATTATTTAAGCATCTTGTTACATTGTTGAAGTATGTTGTGTTTTATATTGTAAACCATTTTGGAAAGATAGTGATCTTTAATAGTGATTGAGAAATGCATTGTTTTAAAAGAATCCATCCAAATATACTCATGTCTTATAAGACGTAAGAAACTTGGTGAAGTGCTTGATTTACTGATCTTGAGGTTTACAGCCTTTTTAGTTTTGTTTTTAGTTTATTATTTAAGGTGACACATTGTTTCTGTAGCCCTTCTTTTTCTTAGATTTATTTTCATCTTCCCTAGAGTCTAAATGGTGTCTGGCTGAATTGTGAACGCATAAATCCATCAAGGCCCTATTGCTTACAAGAAGGTGATTTTATCCAATTAGGAGTGCCTTTAAAACACAGAGAAACAGCTGAATATGAATATACAGTAATAAGGGAAGAATGGAAGAATGTTCATCCATTTTTAGCATCCAGAATTGACCAGCTACCTGAAAAAACAAAGGACATGAGAACTAAACGTAAAATTAGCTTGGAAGAATCAGAGGTATCTGGAGCAGAAGGGCCCTCTAATTCCAGATCAAAAAGAGACAGAGTGTCTTTTGAAAATGACTCGTTTGGGAAATCTGAAGGAGTCAGGACAGAACTATCCAAACAACCGACAGAAAGCACGGATATAGCACCACATCCTCCAAAACCAAGCAAGAAGGAAAAGAAGAAAAATCACTGTAGCACTGCTCAGCCAGAACATGGTTTATGTGTCAAATCTAAAGACCCAAAGACCTCAGATTTGGTACAGTCTTGGAATGGCTTGGACCAAATAATGAAAACTCTGGCAGATATGACAAAGTTAAAAACCAAGATGCAAGAGACACAAACAGCAGTGTTGAATGTGAGACAAAAAAATAAAAAATGTGCTCCAAAAGAGATCCAGGTTTTGGAGAAAGAGTTGCAAGACTTGCAGGACCAGTTACATATGGAACAGGAGCACCAGCAGCAGCGTGTAGAACAGCTGGAGAAAACCTTCTGTGAGGAGCTGGAGGTGGGTACAAGCAGGTACACCATATGATCAGGTGCTGTTTGAAAATTTGCATATTTTGAAGATAAGCCTAAAACAGAATGATGTGATGAGGGAAAATCCAACTTTTTAGCACTTGCAAACCATCCACATCTAATTTTCATTACTGAAGTTTCGTACAGTGCAATCTTATACCTATCTATTAAGAAGTCCCATTATGTTTAATGGAGCATACTCTCAAATAAGTGGATATTCTATTGCCGCCTTAGTGTTTTATCTAGTGTGGCACATGGCTGACTTTTCACTACCACTGTTAACTTATTTGAAACTAGTTTAGCTTGCTTTCTAAAATCTTAATTGTTTTAGCTACTAGTTCTGAACTGAAATATTTTAACATGAGAAAAAACATGTGCAGAAACTTATGTGAAATGTTTTTGTAGTTATGTGCTTTCAAATTGTTTCTGACTTATGGTAACCTTGAGATGAACTTTGGAATATTTGGTCAGAGAGGGTTGCCATTGTCTTCCTTTGGGGCTGAGACAGTGTGTTTCCATGGCTGTGTGGAGATTTGAACCCTGCTCTCCTAAAGTCCTAGTCCAGCAATACTATACCACAAAACCTTATTGCAGTGTTCATATGTCCATCAGACTGCCTAACCATGTTTTTATATTGAAGGTTTTATACCATGTTTCATCCATAGTGGTATAAATGGTTTTTACTGTTTTAAGGAGATTTCCTTGTGGGATAAATGTTGTGTGTGAAGCAGTCCATTCTAATTTTATTCCACTGCAAAATATTTATTAACGAGTACAGTGTTTAAATCCCATTCTGATCATTTTATGGTGGGATATGAGAGCCAGCTTGGTGTAGTGGTTTGAGTATTGGTCTAGGACTCTGGAAACTAGTGTTCGAATACTGGGTCAGCCATGTAAGCTCACTGAGGGCCTTTGCAGACTGTCAGAAATAGTGCAAATTGAGTCCACTTTAAGGGTTAGGGTTAGGGTTAGGGAATCATGGGAAGTGTATTTTATTGTGGCACCAGAGCTCTGACAGAAGGCTCAATGTCTCAGGAAAAAAAAATTCCCATGATCCCTAGCACTAACCCTAACCCTTAAAGTGGACTCAATTTGCACTATTTCTGGCAGTCTGCAAAGGACCTGAGTAACCTTGAGCAAATCACATGCTCTCAGCCTTGGAAGGCCATGGCAGACCTCCTCTGTACAAATCTTGCCAAGAATATCCCATGATAGGTTCACCTCAGATTGGCGATAAGTCAGAAACAGTTTGAAGGTGCACCACCACCACCATGCAAGGATGTAGTCATTGTTTTCAATAACTCCTTTACGTTTTGGCAGAATGCTCTTTTGAACCTTGAGTAGCAGTGAGGACTACAAAGTCCATAGACTAGTAAGGCACATGAGATTTATTTCTGCAAACAATGCATTTGCAGTAAAGATCAAGCAAAAATAACTGCAGCCACAGTTGAAGTGTAGCTCTTGGCATACTTGATGTAGCTGTAAAATGGCTGTGTTTATTAACTTGTAAACCACCAGTGTGATTTGAAGTGCTCAAGGAGATCAGTATTGAAATTCAAGGCAGCAGGAGGTTTAATACAGACAGTGAAGTGAATGAATGGTTTTTATCTGGTGGATATAGTTACATAGGGCCTTTACAGACTGCCAAAAGCAATGCAGCTTGAGTCCACTTTAACTGCCCTGGCTCAGTACTAGGGAGTCATGGGAATTGTAGTTTTTTCTGAGACATTGAGCCTTCTCTGTAAGAGAGCTCTGGTGCCACAATAAACTACAGTTCCCATGATTCCCTAGCACTGAACCAGGACAGTTAAAGAGGACTCAAGCTGCATTATTTCTGGCAGTCTGTAAAGCCCCATAGTTACATAGTCACTTCAGTGGGGTTTATAATATTAGCTATTCTGAATTCTAAATATTAGAGTTTTAGAAGGTTTACTTAAGGACAGAGAAATATATTTAAGTTATTTGAAAGAAATTCCAAACATGCAGTCATTTCATTTTTGTTGTACTGTTGTTCCAGCTCTCTGTATCCTCCCAGAATCATCAAAACATTGCACATAGTTGTACCATCTAGTTTTGTTTTATTGTAGCACTGGATTCTAACACACTACAGTCAATTGCTCAATAAAGCATTCAGCTTCATCAAGTCCATTTGTTCCCAGATTTTCTGTACACTTCTGTTTTACTTAGTCTTTAATAGTTTTCACAAGGATCACATATATAATTACAGCTGTAGGCATGCATTTGGGTGGGAAAGTTTCTGTTTAAGATGGGGAACAAAAGGCTTAAACACAATTTAATAAGCATATGTTCCTAAATCCAGTTGTTAATCTCTATTAGAGCTGAATGGGAAGTCAACACTTAGATCCCAACATGGCCTCAATCTAACTGCTAGACCCAAGTAGCGCAGACCAACCAAATCTATATATAAATAAGTGTACTTTGATTCGGTCATGGAGAGACTGAACAGATCCCTATAGGACTTGGCAGCCATTGGCCGAGGAGCTGAACAGGAGTCCCCCAGCACTTCTGGGTTCAATTCTCCAGAAGGAACAGAGCCATTGCAGAACAATGTCTCCAAGTCCTATCTCAGAGTGGTGGCCCAGAAGGATACCATGATTGATGGTATTAAATGCCACTTACGGATCCAGAAGAACCTCCTGTCCATTCCTAGCATAGGTCATCCAACAAGGTGATCAAAGCTGTTTCTATCCCATAATCAGCCCTGAAGCCAGATTGAAATGGATATTGCTCTCATTCACAAACTCTTGGGGCTGGGAAGCCACCATGAACTTCCAATATCTTGCTCAAAAAAGGAGTATTAGGGCCTAGCCAATAATTATGAAATAGAGTGGGATCTAGGGAGGCTCTTTTAGACAAGAGCCTTACAACTTCCTCCTTTAGGCAAGTTGGAACCACTGCTGGAGAGAGGCACTGAACATTCCCATTACCCAGTCCCCTTCTGACCTCTTTGATAAGCCAGAAGAGGCAAGGATTTAGCACACAGGTGGAATCTTTCACTTCTCAAAGGATTCTATCTACATCTGGCTGTGTAAGTTGAAAACTTTTCATCAACATTGGACAAGCAGGGGGCCAAGGTTATGTCCACTGGATCTGTATTGATATAGTATCCATGTCAGAATGGATCTGTGCACTTTTATCTGCAAAGTGCTTAGCAAAATGTTCACAGTGGGCTGGTGAGTAGTCGAGATTGTGCTCTTCTGAGTCAAGGTGTAAAGCACCTAATGACTTGAAACAGCTTGGCTGGATGACCATTTGTAGATGCAGTTGTGACAGAGCAAAATACATAATTTTGGCTCCAAAACCTGCCCTTGATGTATAGATGAGATCAACTTATATATGAGAATATACAATATATTACCTTAATATCTTATAAATGGAATGAAAATTTTCTCTGAAAAATCCAAAACATCACAAATGCCCTGTAGTTGTTTGCAGGATGAGGTCCAGTGTGGCATAAAAGAGATGTATGGTGTCTTTGCAGTATGATTTATTAAATGGGTGCCATACCATTCCTTTAGTTGGGGCAAGTTAACAAAACACAGGATTCTACCATTCTAAATCTCAAAATTCTATTGCTTATAAAAATGACATCTGTGGTACTAATAACCATACAGTCCACTAGATGAGGTCTGCAACTGTGCAGAATGCAAACGAATCCAATAAACATTACCAATAGTGTGTGCACACACACACAAAATCAAAATTGCTGAAAATTGAAACATCTACATATTTTTCCAGTTTCTGTCAAATTTTGATTTAAAAGCTACTAGTATGCTTTATTCAGGCTTGTCAAGGATGAAAATTCTCCATTGATTAGGTGATGTTTTGAGCAGCAATGAGACCAACAGTCATTACAGATGTCTGGTTGGAGATGCACTTTTTTCTTTTGAGCAAGAAAAAGGATACTGTCACTCTTGAGGTTGCACCTTATTAGAAAAGAACTATTTAAACTGCTATTTGGCTGTTTTCCTTTCTGTCTCTCTTGTGTATATGGTTGAAATGGAAGAGCAGTGATACCAGAGGAAAAAAAAAAGCTAAGATTTCCTAAACATTAAATAATGGGACATTTTAATGTTAAAGTTATAATGTATTGGGGTATATGTGTCTGATAGTCAAAATTAAATCTTAATTGAAGAATATCTCTTCAGCTTTTGATTTTGTACGGTCAGCACCAATCTTTTGTTATATCTTTGAATTGCAAGATAGAAAATAGAATGCATTTGAGGTCTCTTAGCACATTGTTTTATTAGCTTCACAATCTTGTTACTGTTTATTCTTTTATTTTTCACAAGCATCCCTTTTTTTAGGGAGCAAAGGAGGAGGGAGAAGAGAAACTAAAGGAACAACTTGCCCAGGTTTTAATGCAGGTAATGTAGTACTGTTTTAGATTATTTCCAACATGTTAAGATTCCAGATGTTTGGATATTGTCTCCTCTCCCTCTTCTTTTTTAGTAAATTTCAAGGATGCTTATTTTTTATCTCTGTATTTTGGCATAAGGCAGGTTATAACAGTGTTGGCTGATACAGTAGTGTTAGTCTCTCTGATGGTAGGTATACAAAGTAGCAAACTGTTAGCATAAGATAATTAACAAAGACAGAAATATTAATGTAGCAACAAATCCAAAAAGGATAGCATCAAAGACATTAATCTGTAATAAGGTCTTGTTTAATTTACTGTTTACTATTCTTCCTCTTGCTAATCCACATTCCCTTGTTAAAGGTGTAAAATTTGTTAACTGAGATACCATGACCTTTTTTCTCTGTTACAACTAGAATTATTAGACTAATAATAGAATTATTTTGGTTTATTCATGATTTGTTGTTTGCTGCCTTCATGTAGATTTCAACTTGTGAATGAGAGATTGCCAAATCGTTCTTTCATCAATAGCCCTGCTCAGGTCTTGCAGACACAAGACCATGGCTTCACTGATTGAGCCTTTCCATTTGGAATGCAGTCTTTCGCTTTTCCTATGTCCGTTCACCTTACCAAGCATGAGTTATGTCTTCTCATGTTGTGGGCAAAGTGTGCCAGCCTCAGTTTAGTCATCTTGGCATCTAGGGGAAGGCTTGGCCTGCTCTAGGACCTCCCTCTTTTCTTTTCTTTTTTGGTCTTGTTAGCAGTCCAGGATAGCCATAGAGCTCTTCTCCAGCACCACATTTCAAATGAGTTGATTTTCTTTGTATTGGCTTTAGTCACTACCCAGCTTGCACACCTATACATAGTAATGAGAAATACAATGGCATGGATCATCTGAACTTTACTATTCAGTGATTTATTTTTACATTTCAGGATCTTGTCTAGTTACTTCATAGTTGCCCTTCCAAATCCTGGTCCCATGTTGGCGAACCTATGGCATGCATGCTAAAGATGGCATGCAAAGCCATTTTCCCTGGCACATGGAGCGGAGAAGAGGAGGAAATGGCCCACATTTGTTCCTCCTCTTCCTGGCCATCCCAGGCCTTCAGCTGCCTGTGGAGATGAAGCTGAAAGCCCAGGAAGGTGTGGGGGGAGGAAGAACAGGCACATGGCTGGAGGAAGAAATCCCGCCCTGGAAGTCCCACCCCCATAGGGCAGAAGTCCCGCCCCAGAAGTCCCATTCCCCCCGAAGTCCCGACTTGCATGGGGTAACAGTCAGTGCTGGAAGGCTGTTCAGTTTGGGCACTTGGTACCTAAAAGGTTCGCCATCACCGCCCTAGTCATCTGATTTTTGACTTCAGTCTCCATTCTGATTAATTCAGGCAAGGTATGAAAAATACTGAACTATTTCAGGATCTTCATTGTCTATTTTAAAGCAATGTAAATTATCTGTGGCCATTACTGTTTTCTTAATATTCAATTGTAACCCTGCCTGCCCCCTTTCTGCCTTGATTTTCTTCAATAGCTGTTTCAAGTCTTTGCTATCTGCTAGTAGTGTAGTTTAATCTGCATATATTAAATTGTTGATGTTCTTTCCTCCAATTTTAATTCTTCCTTCTTCCGAATCTAATCCTGCTCTGTGTATGATATTTTTGGCATACAAGTTAAGCACATAGGGTGAGAAAATGCCTTGCCTGACTCTCATGTCTATTGGAAACCATTCTGTTTCTCTGTATTCTGTTCAGACAGTAGACTCTTGTCCTGAGTACAGGTTACGCATCAGAACAATCAGATGTTGTGGCACACACCCATTTCTTAATAGCAATCCATAGCTTTTCATGATCTATATCAGGGGTAGACAACCTTTCCCCTTTAAGGGCCGAAGGACTTCAGCTCCCAGAAGCCTCAGCCATGTTGGCCAATAGTCCCATGTTGGCCAATAGCTCCTGGGATTCTGAGAGCTGAAGTCCCTCGGCCCTTAAAGGGGAAAGGTTGCCTACCCCTGATCTATATAATCAAAGATTTTTCTATACAATCTGCCCTTGGTTCTCATGGACTTGAGGTCCATGGTTTTGCATATTCACAGAGGGTGACCTCCATTAAAATCAATGGGGCATGCCCCCATGGGTGAGCCCCTGCACCCACCCACGGGGGTGCACTCCATTTAAGCCTATGGGGCTTGAATAGTGGCAAGTCTCCCTTTTTTGGGGGGGGGGGGTTCCAGAACAAATCCTCTACAAAAACGGAGGGCCGACTGTAGTCTATGAAGCACAGGCTTTTCTTTTGAAATTCTTTAGTTCACTCCGTTATCCAGGGTATTTTTGTAATACGATACCTAGTGCCTCTTCCTTTCCTGAACCCGGCTTGAACATTGTCATTTCTTGCTCCATATGTGGTAGATGTCTACCACATTGCAGAAATAATCCAGTTTGAGACTGCTTTCACTGCCCTGGCTTGATGCTAGGGAATTCTGGGAACTGAAGTTTTGTGAGACATTTAGCCTTCTCTATCAGAGAGCTCTTGTGCCACAATAAACAACTATTTCCAGAATTACCTAACACTGAGCCAGGGCAGTTAAAGCAGTCTCAAACTGGATTATTTATGCAGTGTGTTTTGAACCTTTGTTATAGAATTTTGTGAATCACTTTGCTGGCATGGGAAATTAATGCAATGGTTCTATAGGAATTAGAATGTACATTGAATATTTCCAATCCATAGGACATTGTTTTGTTTTCCATATTTGTTGACAGATTTTAGCTAGAACTGGAGTATATTTTGTCTCTGTAGTTTGAAGGAGCGCTATTGGTATGTTATCTTTTCCTGGTGATTTATTTCTTCCAAGTGATCTGAGTGCAGCTTCCACTTTATTTTCTAAAATTGGAAATCATCTGTTAGTCCACGTTTGGACTCTAAAATATATTTGATATAACTTCATATCAAAAAGGACTTTGATGAAGGGTGACTTCTGAATAACCTAGGCAGCTGGCCTCAGACCAGTTGGAGCCAGCCAAAGAGTGTTCTGGATGCACATCACAATAGGTCACCCAGAGACATCAGCATAATCACTTTGATCAACAGAGGAGTTGATGGTGAGTCTGGCAAGGAGAGATGATGATAAGTATTGCCATTAGCAAGGCCTCAATCTATTCCCTCTTACTCCTTTAATTTCTTAGTTCTTCTGTGCTTGTGTGAATGCACGTGTTTTTGTGGGTATGTTCATTCCTTTAATAAACTAAAACTAATTTGGATTTGCCTCTGGAGTTCTATGTGATTTGGACCTAGTATACAATTGGGTTGCTATTCCAGGCTGCCTGTTACCACAGCCATAGTACGTCTCTCACTGGGCTATTATTAAAATTCCCCTATACACATATTAATTTGTGGGTGTCCTCATGGGACCTTAACATTTTTGGTAACATATCTTCGTATGTTTCTTCTTTGAATGAATCTGTCATCATTTCATCTCTTTTATACAGTTGTCCCTCTGAATTCATGGAGGATACATTCTCTCCCTGTGGATTTGAAATTTCACAAATATTCAAGTCCCATTGTCTTGAATGGGACGTCATTATTTCCCCTCCCTCCCTCCCTGGGCTTCTTTCCCCCAGGAAGGCCAGCACAGCCAGGAAATGATTGCGCCGGCTGCCACAAGGCTGGTACAGCCAAAAGAAAGCCGGCACAGCTGGGAAATGGTTGTGCCAGCTGCCGCAAGGCCGGCGTGATCAAAAGAAGGCCAGTGCGGTGAGGAAATGGCTGTGCTGGGTGCAGCAAGGGAAAGCAAGTGAGAGAGGCAGGCAGTAGTGAGGAGGAGGAAGAAGAGGAAGAAGAAAGGGGAAAAGAAGGAGGTAAGGAAGGAGGGGATGGAAAGGAGCATGCAAGAGGGAGGAGGGGAGTGCAAGTGTCAGCAACCTTGCAGATAATCGAAACTGCAAGTTCCAAAGCCATGAATTCAGAGGGACGACTTTATAGCTCTTCTGTGTGTTGTTTTTATGGTCTTTATTTTATTTGTACTTGGTCATGTAATTTATGTTCCCCTGCTGGTCAATAGAGCATCCCCACTCTTGGTTTAAATTTCTCTTTGATTTCTCTGATCTTGTGGAAGAGGTCTCTTTTTTCTTTCTTGTTGTCACCTTATATTTCTTGTTTTTAAAAAATTAAACTTTATTACTCTTAAAACAAACATAATGACATAGATCACAAACATTAGACAAATGTACATTACAAAACATAACTAAAAACAACTCCCTAGCAACTAAGCTCTTACATATTTCTGTGTTTCACCTGTCTTTGGATTTCAGTTATCATAGCTCTTGTGCTTTTCTTATTCTTTTTATTTCCCCAACATTTTATTCCATTATTTATATTTTTTTCTATTTGCACTCATTCTATCTAGCAAGTTGTATCCATAATAGTAATCCATAGTTTAGTTCTTATTTAGAACCCAATCTTAATCATTTACTGACTTCCAAGCTCCTTTGATTTCTTCTATTATGTTTATCTATTCATTCTTAAATACATCTGTAGATTTATTCTAAGCAGACATGTCAATTTATCCATTTTGATATATAGTACTCTAGCATCTTCCACAGCCATTCCCTTTTGGATGGGGAATCTGCCAACTTCCAGCTCTTTGCATATGCCACCCTAGCAGCTGTTGTCACGTAAAAAAGAATTCTACCATACCCGTATTTTCCGGTGCATAAGACAACCGGGCGTATAAGATGACCCCCAACTTTTCCAGTTAAAATATAGAGTTTGGGATATACTCGCCTTATAAGACGACCCCTCTTCCAATGGGGGAAAATGAGAAAGTGTTGGGGGGAAGGACTACCAATATATAGGTGATGCATTCTGGGGTATGTACAATTTGCGGCCAAATAAGTGACCCTGGGCATGTCACACACTCTCACCCTCAGAGGATGGTAATGGCAACCCCCATTTGAAGAAACATGCCAAGAAAACCCCATGATAAGATTGCCGTAGGGTTGCCATAAGTTGGAAAGAACAACAAAAAAGTCTGCAATTGTTTCATAGGTAGTACATGGGAATAGGAGCCAGCAAGGTGTAGTGGTTTGAGTGTTGGATTACCACTCTGGAGACCTGGGTTTGATTCCCCACTCTGCCATGAAACCCACTGGGTGAACATGGACAAGTCACACACTCTCAGCCTCAGGGGAAGGCAATGGCAAAAAAACCCCAGGATAGGGGTTCATCTCTTATCAGCTGCTGCTTCCTCCTCCTGCCTCACACCACACTACGCCACCCCTTCCTCCCCCCTCTTCCTCCTCCTCTGACCTGGACTTCCTCTCTTCCTCCTCCTCCCGCCTCCCGCTGCGCCACACTTTCTCCCCCCCCGTCACCCGGCGTATAAGACGACCCCCGACTTTGGAGAAGATTTTCCTGGGTTAAAAAGTAGTCTTATATGCCAGAAAATACTGTATTTCCTTTCCCATTCCTCATCTGTCATACCAAAAATGTACATTATTGGATCTTTTCTTATCTTGATTTTCAGTAACCTCAATATTTCCTCATGTATTTCAGTAACTTTGAGCTTTTCTGCATGCCCACCACATATGGAAAAAGGTACCCTTCTCCACCTTACATTTCCAACACATGCTATTCAAAGATTTACTAACTTTTGAGTGCCTAGTATGTGCTAAATACCATCTAAACTGTAATTTATAGAAGTTCTCTCATAAAATGTATTAATTTTATTAATTTATAAAAGTTCTCTCTTCAAGGTGTATTTCAATTTTTGGACCATATTATTTCCTATTCATCTAATTGGATTGGATGGCCTAGATCTTGGGTCCATCTTATCATAACATCCTTAACTTGTTCTTCTTCCATTTCACATTTTAATAACACTTTATAGAGCTTAGATAGCAGGTGGTCTGACTCATTCGATAATATTTTTTCTAATTCTGTTTCCTCTAATGCTATTCCATATAATTTCTGATTTCATTTAGTTGCCTATACCAGAACCAATTGCATTTAAAACAGGGGTCCCCAGACTTTTTGATCTGGGGGCCGGTTCGCTGGCCCCCAGATTTTTCGGGGGGCCGGATGCGCTCGCCTCCGGACACCATTTTGGCTTCCAAAATGGCGTCCGGAGTTGTGCACATGCGCGTGCGACACCAGGCGCCATTTTGGCTTCCAAAATGGCGCCCAGAGCCATGCACATGTGCGTGCAACGCTGGGTGCATGCATATGGATGCCATTTTGGAAGCCAAAATGGCGCCCGGCACTGCGCGCATGCATGTGTGACTCCAGACGCCATTTTGGAAGCCAAAATGGCATCCGGAGGGGGGTGCGAGCAGTGTGGAGTAGTGGCGGGGCGGCGCGCGGGCCGGTAGGAAGGCCTTGGTGGGCCGGGTCCAGCCTGCGGGCCATAGTTTGGGACCCCTGATTTAAGACAGGCTACATTCCATAGATTTCAATGTTTTCCATTTTCAATTTTTAGAAGGTCCTGATATGACAACCACCTATCATGCCTCATGTCATTATTCCTGTAGAGGGCTTCATTAAGAGAGACCTTTTTTTGGGACCTTTCTATTTATTCTAAATTAATAAAGCTCTCCTTATAGGATCGTTTTTAAAACCCTGATGTACCTTTACTTTCTCATAGTACAGATAGACATTTCACCCATATACATCAGCAACTCCTTCAAGAAATAAAAGACCTCTATTCTCTAATCTTAACCAGTCTTTGATCCATTCCAAACAACTTGCATAGAAATACAACTTTTAAGTTTGGTGAACCTAGACCTCCTCTTGACAAATCATTTTGCAGGGATTTTACGTCAATTCTGGTTTTTTTACCTGCCCATATAAAATCAGTAATGTCTTTTTGACAATTTTTGAAAAGAATATCATTCACTATTATCAGAATAATTTGAAATAAAAAACCCAAACATTTTCACTGCAGTGATTCTTCCCATCAAAGATAAATGCATTTTCCCATTTTTGTAAATTCGATTTTATCCCCTGCCATGCTGTGCCATAGTTATTCTTAAAGAGGTCTGCATTTTTTGTGGTGATATTAATCTCTAGATATTTTACTTTCTTTCCAATTTGTAAACCTGATCTTAATGCAAATTCTTCTCTTTCCTTATTTGACGTATTCATAACCAGTGTTTTTGTTTTTTCCTTTTTAATCCTGAAGTCGGAAACTTTACCATATTCCTTGAGTTGTTCTATTAATGGTAACATTCTTCAATGGATCTGTCAGATATAGAACCATGTCCACATAAAGTCTTAGTTTGAAATCATAACCTTTAATTTTAACCCCTTTCACCCTGTTATCTCCTCTAATTGCATTAGCCAAAACATTGAGTGCTGAAATAAAAAGTAAAGGCAATAATGAGCAGCCTTGATGGATGCCTCTTTGAACCTCACTAGTTCTAGTCCTCTCACCGTTATTTATCACCTGTGCCTTTTGTGTTTCATATATGCCCCTATCCATTTACAAAAATTACCTTCTTTGGCTGTCTAATGATGATTTCATTCATATATTTCCAGTTAAAATTATCAAATGCTTTTTCAGCATCCAAGAAGACCATGGCAATTTGTTTATCCGGTTTTCTGTGGTGGTATTCTATAATGTTGAGCAGATTTCTGACATTGTCTTTTACGTATCTGTTTGGTAAAAAGCCTCTGATCCAAGTGTATCCATGTTGCCAAGATCTTTTTGATTTATTTGATTTGATTGATGCATATAGCTTATAATCTTTATTTAACAACAGTATTGGCCTATAGCTACCCATCTCAATAGGATCTTTATTTTCTTTTGATATTAATATCATATTCGCACCGCTCCATGATTCTGGAATCTACCCTTCAGGTATTTTATTCATTACACTCTGCAGATGTGGTCTGACAATTTCTGAAAGCGATTTGCAATAAATGGCTCCTAGCCCATCTGGGCTTGGGGCCTTAGATGTTTTGCCTCTTTAATAGCTTCCAGTATTTCTGTAAATAATTTTTTTCTTTCCAATTTTCTCTTTGTTCTTTATTAATTTCTGGGATTTTCTGTTTATTTAAGTACTCTGTTATCTTTGTACAGGCATTTAAAATATTTATAAAAGTACTTTTTAATTTTATTTTGATTGGTATACAGTTTACCTTTATTTTTCATTTTTTATATAATTCACTTTTATTTTTTTTTCCTCAGTCTTATTGATAACCATCTGTTAGGTTTATTTTGAATATTAATATTCAATATTGAATATTTTTGCTTCACACATTTCATCCCCCTCCACTTCTTTCTCTAAATGAGGGGTAGGCAACCTTTCCCCTTTAAGGGCCGAGGGACTTCAGCTCCCAGAATCCCAGGAGCTAGTGGCCAACATAGGACTGTTGGCCAACATGGCTGAGGCTTCTGGGAGCTGAAGTCCCTTGGCCCTTAAAGGGGAAAGGTTGCCTACCCCTGCTCTAAATGCAGTGAAATTTGTTTTTATACTAACTTTAATTGTGTCAACAGACCTTTCTTACCTGGCCTTCTCTTTAGTAGTCCTGTTTACTTCAACTCGATTTGTAACTTCCTGAATTTTTCTTCTCTTTGTTTTCTTCATTCGTAACTTTGCTTAATAAAGAAGCCTCTCATCACGGCCTTGCTGGTATCCCAGACTGTGTTTATATTGATTCCCTCTGTTAAGTTTTCTCCAAAAAATAATCTTAAGCCATCTTTTACTTTCTTTAGAATCTTATTATCTTACTGAGCTGCAGCTTCCTGAACCTCTTCTGAGATTGTAGGGCCTTCAGGCAACCCCAGATCTGCAGACTCAGAATCCTCAGAGTCACAGTCTGACTGTGCCTCTAAGTCAGGTCCAGGGCAGTCTATGAAACCTTGCGGATCAGGGAAGAGTTCTTTTGCCTCTATTTGATCTTTGAGGAGCTCTGCTGGTGCAATTGTTAAATGCCTGTACTGCAGCCACTAACTCACAAACCACAAGGTTGTGAGTTCAGTACCAGCCAGGGCTCAGGCTTGATTCAGGCTTGCATCCTTCTGAGGTTGCTAAAATGAGTACCCAGCTTGTTGGGGGCAATTGTGGGGTATTTAGCCCCTTCACATTCCAGGTAAGAAACTCAGTAGTTCTATGCATCTTCTTCTTCCTTGCTTTGCTGCTCTGTTTCAGATGGCGTATTTCTCATATCTGCCAAACTCTCTCTCTGACTGTCTATCTATCACTATACCTTTGTCTTCGTGATGTTGCTCTTTTATAGAAATTCTTTCCTCTGTTCACTATTTCCCTCTTATTGTTCCTTGGGTTGTTGTTCCATTGATATGTCATCTTCTGACTTCACATTGTCTCTTGTCTTCTGATGATTTTCCTTTTCCAGATCTCTCTCAAATTTCTTAATAAAGTCTCTTGTTTTGAATGTAGACTCTATTTTATATCTACTCTGTTCAAATTTGAATGATAAACCTTCTGGAAATTCCCATTTATAGAATATATTGTGTTTTCTTTACAATCTAGTCAATGGCAAATATTCCTTTCTCTTTTTAAATATTTCACCTGGAACGTCCTCACATATTTGAATTGTAGCTTCCTCGATCACAAGACCTCTTGCCAGATGTTGTTTTAGTTCCTGATCGCAAACCTGAGTTCTTACAAAGTATATAATGATATCTCTCGGTATATCTTTCTTCTTAGTGATCCAAGAATTTATTCTATATATTTTATCTATTTCCTGTTAGAAATCTCTTTCTTCTCTCTCCATAAATTCTGCTAGTACAGGCACAACTCTATGGTAAAGATTTTCCCTTTGCTGTTCAGAAAGTCCTCTGATTTTTAAATAGCTTTCCCTCATTTTTTGATTTGATCTTATTCTCTTTCTTTCTTTCTTTCTTTCTCCTGTGCCCCTTTTAGCACTTTTACTGTTTTCTGTAGTTCCCTATTCTGTTTCTCCAACATGCTTATTTTGGCTTCAGCTTGTGTTAGCTCCATTGTAAGTTTTTTCACTGTATTTACAACTTCCTTTCTTTCTGTCTTTATATCATGTTTTATTTCAGCCTTCATATCTTTCGTTTCCTGTTTTCTTTCAACATTATCTTGTTTCATTTCTTGACGCAACTTCTTTATCTCATCAAGAATCATGTTTGGATCTGTTATTTTAGCTTGTCCTAATGAGGGTCTTCTTTGCTGTATAGTTTGTAACTGCATTTTTGCAGTTTGGGCTCTAGATTGAATTCCAGAAGCCATATTACAAACTGTATTTGAAACTGTATTATTTGATCTTCTAGTTTTAAGTTTTCAGTATTCTTGTTATTTACTTGTTGTTCCTTATCACGTAAATTATCAGTTGTCCAAGTTCTTAATATAAATATACAGATATTTCAGGAAGGGTCCCCTGTAACTGCTGATGATTACAGTTCCAAAATTAACCCCTCTCTTTACTACTGCTATTGACTGTAGCTATTGTGTCCAGTCTGTGCTCTTTATCTTCTTTATACTTAACAAACTCTGTATCAAAGAATTGTTCTTTGTATTTTACAGACCTGGTATTAGGGGTTCAACAAATACAATCTATAACAGTAGATTCACTCAGTTTGCTTCTCTTAACCAGACATTTTTTTTTACTCCTCATTGCCAGAATATCAATATCAGTGTTAATAACAAATCTAAATATTTCTAATCAAATTGTTAGCTTTTGTACTTAGCTTATATAATTGATGATCAATCTAAAATCTTAACATACTTCACATTGATTTACATCCACTACTTACCACTTACCAAAAATACTATTTAATTGAAATAGTCAACATAACAATAGTCAAAGCACTTATTCTTCTGGACTCCTTACTCTTCTGAACTCCTTCTTAAGATCTTTCTTCTCTGAATTATTATTTTGTTGTTGTTACTTTGTTATTTCTTATAATTTTAAAAATTTATCTTTAGCTTATCTGTCTTATCATTTCTCTGTCTTTTGTATATTTAATGCGACCTTTCTTATATATTGTTTCAGATTTTTCCACCTCGGGAGTCTGACTTACGTCACCTTTCCCCCACCTTATGTCACTTTAGGTTTCTCTGCATTGATTATTACAGTAGTTTTCCTTATCTCTGTACACAAATAATTGAACATTTGCATTCAGGGTTCTGTTTCTGTTTTGGTCACTTTTAGCTTTTGCTTCTCTTCTCGACTATTTGAAGAGTTTCATCTGTCATCCATTGAGGTTTATCTTTCTTTTTGTCTCTCTGCATTCCTCCATGACAGTGTCTCAGGCAACTAGTGTTTCAGGTAACTCAGCTCAGAGTTTTTCTGTTTCCCAGTTAATTAGACTTAATATTGCAAATTTATTTTTCACATTGTCGTTGAATTCTGTGGGGATGTTCTTCAGGTTGTATTTTGGCATGATAGTTGGTTTATCTTTTTTTTTTAGCTTTATTCTGACTTTTACTATTAACAGTTCATTGCCTGTGCTACAATCTCCTAGTCTTGTTTTTTTTTGCAAAGAAAATGGAGCTTCTCCATCTTCTGCTTCCCATTATGTAGTCTATTTTATTTCTATATTGACCATTATGTGATGACCATGTATACAGTTACTTCTTAGGTTGCTTGAAGAATATGTTTTAAGTGAACAAATTGTTGGCCTCTCAAAATACAGTCAGTTGGTCTCCTGCTTTGTTTTTTTATTCTTTTCCTATTATCTTTGAGTCTGCTCTGCTTCCTACTTGTGCATTAAAATTACCTATGGTTAACAAGAAGTCCTGTTAATGATGTGTGATCAATTTCTTCTTGGACTCCGGTATAGAATCTTTCAATTTATTTTTCTGTGTAGTTGAAGCATAAACTTGGGTTTTGGTTATATAGCTGGGTTTTCCTTGGAGTTGATTTTGTGTTGTATCGTTTGACTGCTTTTGCTATGTCTCTTCTTACTATAAATCCCACCCCATTTCATTTTTCTTTTAATTTCCTGAGTAAAACATCTGACTCAGAATGCCCCGTTCCTGTCTAGTTTAGCTGATACAGTCCTTCATACAAGAGCTTATCATCATTCTAACTAGTCAGCTGTGCAAAATAATTGCTGCACTTGAATATAAGTGTACTAAAGGTATATACAGTTGTACACTGTGTTAGTAGAGTCAAATCAGTTATTCAGTTCCTTGCTTTCATGAACTGTTGTTATTGATTAACGACTGTTCTATCAATTGGTTTCTAAGTACTTGGCATTGTAAAGTCATTATTTTATTAAAATATTTCAGTCCTCTCCTACATTATAGCATCTCAGAGTGATATGATAGGTTCTGCCCTACCCTATGATATCTACCTACCCTATGATAGGTTTGCCTTAGGGTCACCATAAGTTGGAAATGACTTGAAGGCACACAACAACAATAATTATATTTTCTCCAAATCCAGCTTCATTCAAGTAAAGGGCTGCAGGGTTATTTACCTTCAAGTCATCTTTTGATTTATAACTACTCCTTTAGGCAAGGAATCTTCGGAGGTGGTTTGGGCCAGTTCCTTCCTCTGAAATATAGCCTGCAGCACCTGGTATTCATTGATGATCTCCCATCCAAAGACTAACTAGAGCCAACCCCCTGCTTAGCTTCCAAGATCAGATAGGATCTGGTGCCATTAGAGTATTTAGGCAAAACTGTTATTTGATACATACAGTATATTCCTTTGTCTTAGCTTAATCAGTCTCAGCACAAACATCTACTTTTAATGTTCATTCTGATAAAGTTAGCACCCTTGAATTTTAGTAAAATATTACATTCTATCTTTTTCTGATCAAATGATTGAGCAACACATTTATTTGGAGGAATCCATTAAGTTACATTGGTGCAATGAGTTGACAAATATACACATGTAGAATATAACAAGTCTAATTGGTCTGTTAATGAGAATTTTTGTTTGGTTTCTGATTTCTCAGCATCATGCTCTGGTGGAAGAACTGAGCCGTAGCAAGAAGGATTTTGAAGAAATCATTAAAGCCAAAGATAGGGAACTGAAAGAGACCAAGGTATGAACAGTAATAAGATAAACAACAGTGGAAGACGTTGATGATTCAGACATTATTGCAAAGCTTTCATCTTTTTAAGTAGTTGTTCACCATAGAAACGAAGCCAGTCTCTTCCTTTCCAGAAGTAGAAAGCAAGCCACTTTCACACTACTCTTCTATTTTTGGGGTGATGTGGTTGATGGGATAAATTTTTATCTATAACTTCAGAGGTATTCTTATGCTTGGGAATGCAGAGTAAAATCAGTTTGCATCATATAAAAATATATGTCCCATGCCCAATACATTATTGGTGCTTAACAATTATTTATGTTGTGTTTTTCTTTTTCTTTTGGGCTACAGGAAGAGAAGGAGAAGGCAAGAGCACAAAAGGAGGAGGCACTGAGCCAGATGAATGATGTACTGGAAAATGAGTTACAATGTACAGTTTGTGCTGAACTCTTTATAGAGGTAAAATAAACAACATGGTTTTGTTTGAATGGAAAAAAAATCAACATGAATAGCATAGTTGCTTGACTGAATTTGGTCCCAAATCAATTTTAAATTTACTTAATCCTGTTTTATTTATGGAATTTCAGTGAGTTGGGTCAAGGGTTTGTTTGTGTGTGCTCTTAGCATGGACTTTCTGCTCTTGGAACATATGTGATTGTTACCTGTTTTCTCCTATGTCATAAGAAATCTGTTCCAGAGAGTTGGAGAACACTTTGGAACAGAATGGGATTTTGCATTGCATACCTTGTTGCTCCCAGCACAGTCATATGCAGGAGCTTGCTCCATGAACAGTCTCCTCTAAACACACATTTAGGTATGTCATCTCAAAATCAAAATGCCTTACTTCAGGTTTCCTTTTTGCTTCCACTGCCAACACCATCGTCAAGCTCTCAGACTTGGCTGTTGGAGAAAAAGTTGTATCATAAGTCTCAAACCTTTCTTGTGAGGAAACTTATGGCCACAAGCCTGGCTTTGTACTTTGAGTTCCATCTGGCATTCCTTTTCCCTGTATACCCACTTGCAGCCCACTACCCTGTGATCTACTGGTCTATCCACCACTTCAAAGACTTCCCTTTCCACAAGTGACTCAAACTCAGAATCCATGGCCTGGTTCCACTTCTCTTGTTCCTCTTGAGGAAATCTCAACATGTCCTGAAAACTTTCAGTTTCCTCAGCCACCATAGTGCAGCCTTTGATTCTTGAATGACAAACCTCTCTGGTTTCCTTCTGACTCTGTGAGTCCTTCTGGGAATGATCACCCTTGTCCTTTCCAGCTCATTCTCACTACCCTCACTACTAGTCTCTGGTTCCACAACAGACTCTTGCTTACACTCAAATATGGTTGTTGGAATATTTTGCAAAGGTGTTTGTGTGTGTAGTATGGAGGCAGTGTCCTGTGATGTGCCTGCCTCTACATCTTTAGCCTCAGACAAATCCGCCCCTCCATTTCTGGCATTTTGTGGCACAATGCCCAGTGGAACAAACACATCTTGGTTACAGTGGATTCTTTCCAAACAACTGTATTTTCAAAATTTGTGCTTCTGGAGAACATTACTCTGCATTGGCCCATCAAAAACCTGTATTTGTTCCCTTCATAGCCAACAAAGCAAAGCCCCTTCCACTTTGGTTCTCCCTTTTTGTGAAATTGAAGTGGAACAAGCACATTTGCAAATTGTCCAAAAATTCTTAAATGTTTCAAATTGGGTACAGATATGGAGTTTGATGAATGGCTGAACTCCACATCTTATTGATAATGTGATTTGCTGTGAGGGTGGCTTCCCTCCACAAGTGGACAGGAGCCTGTGCATCCAGCATAAACAATCACACATTTGACTGATAACCCCAATGCACCTTTCGGCCAGACCATTTTCCTGTGCAGTGGCAGGATTAGTGGTTTTGTGGTGAATGCCTTTCTGTTTCAGCTAATTTTGAAATTGGTTGCTGAGGAATTCACTCCTCTGTCAGTCACCAATGCATCAACTTTTTGTGGTAACTCCCTCCCAGCTGAGTTTACCCACTGTTTAAATTTTGCAGCTGCCTCATCATGGCTTTTAACAGAAAGACATACCCATACCTTGTGTGCCTAACAACAATGACCAACATGTATTTGTTGCCACCTTCACTGGGCCTATAGGGGCTGGCCAAATCAGCATTGACCACCTGGAATGGCCTTTCGGTGGCACACTTGTTTTCCTTGGACACAGGAAAAGCTTTCAATTTTATTTTTTTGCTCACTGAACAATCCAAATAACTTATACATGGGTTTACCTTTAGATCTGGACAGACCTTTTCCAACTGAGAGAGGCTTGAAAAACTTGCATGCCCCATTAATCTATGTAAGTAATGGGCACAATCCAAATGTAATAGGACATTAGACACATTTGCACATTTGACTTTTGCCACCATGTGATAAAGCTTATCGCTTTTTACCCTTCTGGCACAGAAGACCCATTTCCATCATTGCTTTGCTTTAGAGAGAGCTTCTGGAAAAGGGGAGGAGGAATGTGTGTGCACGCTTTGAGTTGTGTGTGTGTATATTGTTGTTCTTTGTGTGTGTATGTGCCTTGTGGGAGGGGGGACTTGGAAGTAAAATCAAGGCAAGGGAGCCCTTCCTCCAGGTATGTATAAACTACTGTTGTGTATGGGAGGGTCACAATCTCACTAAGTGCAGAAGGTTTCCCCAGGAGTAACCTCTTCCTTGCTGCCTCTCTCCTCCTGCAACTTGTTGCAGATGTGTGTGTACCAAGGCGGCGGAGGAAGAGGAAGACAGAGGTCTCCTGCTCCTCCTCCCCCTTGTATGCACCCATGAGCTCCGCGGAGACCTCCTTCTCCTCCCCATTGATGATGCAATATGATTGACAGTGGTACACATCAAGTGGAAATGACAATCGTGTTGAAAAAAGACATGAATTCATGGAAAAATGAAATAATATGCTTCCATAGTGGGAACTATGCATCGGCCTGAATTGATTCAACCACCCAGTGTCAATGTGACTCACAAAGCAATTTAAATGCAAGTAGGAATGAACCCCTGGTTTCTTTAGACACTTCCCATTTTCCTTCCTCAATGGAACTGTTTGAAACTGTGCCTTCAGTATCTCATTTTTAAGAAACTCCTATCCCTCATGAACTCCCTTCTCTTTTAGTATTCCAGACCATGAGATCACCCCCAGTATTTTCATAAGTTTACTGAAATCAACTTTCTTAAAATCTAGAATGTGTGTCCAACTATGGTTGGCTTCCCCTATCTACTGTACAGTGGGCCTTCGTTATCTACTGCGGTTTGATTCCAGGACCTCCCGTGGATACAAAAATCCATGGATGCTCAAGTCTCATTAGATACAATGTTGTAGTAAAATTATGTCACTTATTTAAAATGGCTAACAGCAAGATTTGTTTTCTGGAATTTATAAAAAATATTTTTGAGCTGTGGTTGGTTGAATCCATGGATGCAGAATCCATGGATATGGAGAGCAGACTGTATAACAAACTGCAGGAGATTATGGTCACTCCTACCTAAGGATCCCACCACTTCCACTCCATTAACCAGGTCATCACTGTTGGCTAAGGAGTCGGGTGATGTGTTTTCTGGCGTGCTCCCTCCTCCCTCCGAATACCTGGGAAGCAGCCTCCAGCCAGCAGAGAGGCATTTAAGCCAGCGCCAGTGCCAGCTGGGGCCTGACAGAGCTCGTAGGACCTGTAGGACCTACCTCTCTCTTATCTTCCCAGCAGCACAGTGGCTATAATACCACGCCAGCAAGAGAGCTGTGACAGGCTGAGTCTTTCTCCCAGCTTGCTGCCTCTTTATTTGTAGGGATATCCTTAGTTGTAATTGTGGTTGAGAGGGTTAAGTGGTTCTAGTGATTCTTCCACTAGCTGAGGCCGGGAATGGTTTGGGGGTGGAAATTGGAGTTGTGCAGGGGAAAGGGAGGTATGGTTGGAATGGAGTTAATAGATGTTACAAAAGAAGGCGGGATCACTGTTTGAAAGCTATCCCACCTTCAGCTCACTTTGTTCCCGGAATGGATTGGAAAGTGTACCAACCATTCCACAAAACCTTACTCTGCTCCTTTGCAATGCCAGGTAGGTTAAAAATAAAACTCATATTATTTACAATCTTCTTTTAGTTGAGGATGCTGATCTGGCTTGCTTCACAGAGACCTAGCTGGGAGAGGATAGTGCCATAATCTGGACACAGGCCCTCCCAGACGGGTATTCTGTGAGTGAGCAGGTAAGGGGGTGGTGGACCCATTAGAATGGTCCGCCCTCGAAGGCTAATGGAATCGATTGGATTCCAGAAAGCCTTGGAGGGTTTAATGGTTGGTAACGCCGGTGTCCCTGTCGAAGCTTTGGTTAATACTTGGAACACCGATCTTACCAAGGCTATTGACTTGATCGCTCCCAAGCGTCCTTTCCAACCCCACTCCAAATCAGAAGCAATGGTATACATCAGAGCTTAGAAAAATGAAGCGGGTTGGACAACAACTAGAGTGCACCTGAATTCTGACTGCAGCCTCTTGTTCTGAGTACAGTTTACACATCAAGACAATCAGGTGAAGTGGTACATGCATTCCTTTAAGAGCAAGCCATAGCTTTTCATGATCTATGCAGTCAAATGCTTTGCTGTAGTCGATAAGTGTATGATGTTTTTCTTCTGGAATTCCCTTTTGCATTTCATTATCCATTGTACTAGATGGTATTAGATTAGGTATTAGATGTCTATCCATGGTATTAGACATCTAATACCATGACTCATTTCCACTATCTGCTTATTAAAGGTCTTTTTTCTCTCCCACTATTGAGTTCTTGTACTATTCTACCATTTCTCTCTATAACATTGGGGCTATTATTTCTAACATTGATGAATGTCTGCCCTCAACTATTAAATCTTTGCATAAATAAGTGTCCTGCTTTCCAGGTAGAGAAATACAATTGGCCCTCCATATCCACAGATTTTTTTATCCACAGATTCAACCATTCACATATATTCAATAAACAAACCTTGATTGTTTCATTTTATATAAGGGACACCATTTTACTAAGCCATTGTATTTAATGGGACTTGAGCACTTTGTTATCCACTGGGGGTGAGCATCCTGGAACCAAATCCCAGCGGATATCAAGTTTTCATTCTATACATCTCACCATCTTCTGTGATAAATGAGAAAACACACAAATATTGATTCAGTTGATATGGTCCTCTTCTTCCCAAAATGGGACTGAACCTGGCTGTTAGAGCTTTATCTTTGCTTTACAGGCTGTCACTCTAAACTGCGCACACAGTTTCTGTTCCTATTGCATCAATGAATGGATGAAGCGTAGGCAGGAATGCCCAATATGTAGAGGCAATATAATATCCAAGACACGGTCATTGGTTCTGGACAACTGTATTGACAGGATGGTGGAAAATCTGGATGATGAAACAAAGCAGCATCGCCTATCCCTCATCCAAGAGAGAAAAGGTGAGAGGTGGGTCTTCCATTCTTATAGATTTGCACTTCCATCATCACCTGCTTGCCAGTGTGACTGAAAACAAATGTGTAGATCAGAGGTGGGTGAAGTGGTTCTCTCAGGGTATCATAAACAAAGAAAATAACCTATTTTTTGTATCTTAATTTCTGTATCTACTCATCAGATCATGTATTCAAGTGAGAGAAAATATGTTCAGTCTATCAAAAAGAAGAGGAAGGGCTTTACTTATGAGTCTTCAATGTTCTGCCTTGTTGGTGGCAAGCAAAGAGGCACCTTCAAACATATACTGCACAGCATGTCTATGAGTATCAGTGGAGTTTGCATTGAGGAAGATATTTCATGTGGTGAAAACAAGAGTCAAACAGCTGGTTTTCCAGTGACAAAACAAATCAGCTCCAGTTGAGTCTGAAAAGAGTAGGACAATATTCACTAAAAAAAAAAAAAGTTTGATAGACAAAAGTTTGAAAAGAAGAGGTTTTGAGCAATGGAGCATTTAAAATAAAGTTCTGTAAATAAAAATATAGCTGATAAAGCATAGTCAAGGAGAAGGTCTTCAAAATTTGTCTGTCTAAAAGCTTGCAGAGATGGTTGTAGCAGCTGCCATTTTGAAAATAGATGTGGCTTGTTATGGATGCTCTTTCATGAGGGAAGGGGCCATTGTATTTATTGAGCCTGCATGCTCTATGTTAAAGATACACTTAGAAAATGTGGCATGATTTGACTCACAGCTGGGTCCTTCTGCATATTAGGTTGGATTGATAGTGTGTGGATTTAACACAAAAGTATAGCGTCCTCTCCAAGCCCATCTGAGGTTTTGTCTGAACCGTGGTATCAAAAGTACCCCCAGGTTTAAAGACAAAATCCTAGCACCAACAATTCTGTATTTCAGCCCAGTTATGGGGTAGTTCTGCAATAAACCCAGAAGTTGATCCTTACGATTAATTCATTTGTTCATGAATTGAATCAGTGGAACTTTATTTATTTATTTATTAAAAGTTTTTGTTTATCACTTCTCAGCCCTTCAGAGCTTGTTGGAATGATATACAACAAATAAAAACATTAATGCCTGTACTGCAGCCACTCACTCATAGACCACAAGGTTGCGAGTTCAATACCAGCCAGGGCTGAGGCTCGACTCAGGCCTGCATCCTTCCGAGGTCGCTAAAATGAGTACCCAGATTGTTGGGGGGCAATCAGCTCACAATTGTAAACCGCTTAGACATCCCATAGCGTGATATGAAGCGGTATATAAATAAGCTGCTTTGCTTTGCTTGCTAATGCTATTTTTTACAAAGCCATTTTGAAAAAAACATTTTATTCAAACAGTCCCAAAAGCCTATCCTCATTTTAAGAATCATAAGCTACACAAATCAGTTCATTCTTGGCTGCCATTGGAAGTCCAATAGGGCTGGAAAGTCTGGCCTCCTTCCAGCTGCTACAGAGAAAGCCCTGTTTCATGAACCCACCAACCTAGCTAGCATTTTGGGGCTGGGGGCACACAATAGAGCCTCTATTGAGGATCTCATATTCACACTGACAAAGTTCCCATTTAGCAGGTCTGCTCTTTAATAACTTTAGATTTAGAGCTGGGAGTTTAGGAAGTAGTGTGTGAAATCTCCTATATGGGACTGTTGAAGAAAATTCTAGTTACTGAAACATCATCTGTTCTAGTTACTGAAACAATTATCCTCAGCAAAACCCCTTAAAGGATGTTTTACATGTTTGGAAACTCTAAAATGCTTTTTAAAAGTTCACCATTGTGTTTTCCATTGTAAGAATGTAAGGGGAAATATCCAATCAGATTTCAGTATTTAAAACTATACTCTGTTCACTGGGTAGACCAAGTGTTGGACTTTGGTTTGAGAGACTAAAAACGAAATCCTCTGCTCAGTTATGTAAAGTCGTTGTGTCTTACTATTTCTATAGAACAGAAATAATTATGGATTAACAGTTCATATGGCACTGGATTATTTGAGGATGAATGGCTTAACATAAACTACTTGTGTTAGGATGCTGTGGTGGCTTTTTTTTTAATTAGCCTAAATCATGTGAATACTTTTTTCAGATGTTCACTCTATTTGTGTTTCTTTTAATTTCAGGGCAGCAGGCTGTTCCGGAGACCCCAGCATCAGAAAGTGAGAGCAGTACTTTTTTGTCTTCCTCAGAAAGCGAGAGCAGTAGCAATACCTCAGCATTAGACAGTGAGACCAGTAGTGTTACATCCATGAACTCCATCATGTCAATAAGCAGCTATGAAAGTGATGACTATGAAGAGGACTCTGATAACCACCATGTTATCTGAAGAGTCTGTGCTGCACCTTTGCAGCTGTGTAGAATTGGCTCAAGCTGCTTTCAGGGAGAAAGGATCAGACACTTCGATCAATGAAGAGATAGAATTTTAAATTGTGGATTAAAGGGGCTTGTCATGAGCCTGTTCTTTTCTTTAGTGGATGTATGCTATTCTCATCTCCAGCATATGACTGAAAGTTATATGATTCAAATTCACTTTTCACACTAGAGCCATGATAACCAAACTTCTGTTTCTGTGCTTGCTATTATTAATTTGGGTAATAATACACTACTTAGATTGAATTAATAAGTTTAGTATTGCCAGCTTGTTATTGAAATAACTATTTAAATATATCCTGATTGACACATACTTTTTGTGACAGTGAACAGTTTATACACATCATATGGGTTCACACTAAGGATTTTCAGTCTAGAATTGCACAGCTGTTACTGTTTAAAAAATTTTTTTTGGAGATAATTTTCAAGGTTGAATTTACCTACCTTAAGATCCAGAAGAGCATCTTAATCAGTTTCCTTTAAGTCCTATTGCTGAAATGGAACAAAGGTAGTCAAAACTAGCAGTGTTTTCTGGAATGGATGGAAAGAAGGGGACTTTTGCCTGTGGAACAGCTGGAATTGGAGAACCAAACCATCTCTGAAGAAATAGAAGGTGGCAGTGACACAAGTATCAGTATTAACAGAATGTTGCCTGGTCTAAATTTCCCACAACCAGGTTCAATTTCAGGAGCTTTATTTTCAAACTAGCAAGTAGCTGACTAAGCCTTTTTGTTTGGCTTGGTGTGAGTAGAGGTAGTTACTAATATTTTTATTTATTTAAAAGGTACAAGTTATATAAAGGGAAGAAAAAACCTTTTATTTGCCTGTTGTTGCATTTCATAAGCTACTGTCCATTTTTCATGTTTCTAAGGAAAAAAATGTGTAGATATTCCCTCCCCCTCTCTTGTAGGATCTAACTGCCACTTTCTTTTTTTTTTCTTTTCTTTTCTTTTTTTTTTTTTTTTTTGCTTTAATGCTAGTAATTTCAAACTTTAATTACTGGGTAAAATAGTGTCAGTAAATATGATCACAAGCATACTTATGTAAACACTCAGCCCAGAAGGTATTGATAGTACAGTTGTCTGAAACTGATAAATCAGATATGAGGGCACATAGCATCCTTGATTCTATTTTGGATTGTAGTATAATATCCAGTGTTAAGTTTTTTATAAATTACATATAGAGCTTTTTTAAATTCTGAAAAAGTGGAAAGTGTTTTTCCTACCAAAATGCCTGCTTATAAAGGCTGCCTTCTGGCTTGAGAGTCACCTGAACAAAAATTTTAGGAGGAGTTAAATGCTTTTCTTGTTGAACTTCTGTAGACACAGTGGTGCATGTAGTTCTACTTGACTGCAATTATTTGGCAACTATAAAAAAGTATTTAATTTGCTTTCCCACTATTGTTCCTTACATGGTGATACAACTTTGGCATAGAAGAGCCATATACATACTGTTATGTGACAACTGGAGGTGTTCTTTTCACTTTGTGTACATTGTGTACATGTAGTGAAATAGATATTCATTGTCACAAGTAGCAGTGCACATTTTGGTTTTCTGTTCTGGTGAAAATGGTAATGAGTGAAGCAGCCACTTGGAACCAAAGAATGGCCAAAAAAGCTGCTCTGGGAGCCAACATGGAAACCCCTTAGTGATTTGTAGGTAAAACAATTTGTTTGTCCTATTAAACTTTCTTATAAATTGGCTCATGCTGTGGTTTTAATGTGACCTCTCCTTAAGTGTTTTTCTAGTGCAACAGTTCTTTAAAATTACAGACTTGCAGTGAGCAAGTGTGGAAGTCTGTGTCTCCCATTTCTTTGCGGGTTGCTTATAGTGCGAGCATTTGTTTTGCAATGTGTCTGGGTGTTAACCATTCAGATACAAAACTGATATGTTTCTTTAGAAGAGATGAATGTCCCTCTCCAGAGCACATAGATTAGAGTGCAGGTAGGAAAAGTGTGGTCTGTGGGCCTTTTGTGTCCACTAAGCAATTTAAATGGAGGAGTGACTTTTCCTGACTCAAAATGACCACTAGTGACCTGAATTTTGGGGGCATTTTGCCCTCCCCTAACCCAGTTACTGCCTGTAGAGGCCTCTCTTCAGTCTTTCGTCAGTATAGAAAGTGACCAGAGCAGATCAATGCCTGCTTTGAAAAAAGGCCTTTACAGCCCTTAAACAAGGTGAAGAGGGTAGAAAATAAGATGAAATGGCCAGTAACCTCCTGAGCTTTGGAAGGATACCACTGTATATTTGGGGACAAAAATATCAATGCAGGTGATAATGGAGGAATACAACCCTCCATGTTCCCATGTACATCCAATACAGTCTCCCAGCCCCTGGTAGTTGTCCATTCCTGGATTAGAGAGACATCATTTGTCAAATGCTTGCTTGTGTTGTACATCCCTATTTTGTTATATACACTGACATCTTATAATTTCTGAAAAAGTACTTGTTTGTTTTATCATAAAAAGAAATAAAAAGGAGTCTTGTGGCACCTTTAAGGCTAACAGGTTGATTTTAGCACAAACTTGTGGATTATGGTCCCTCAAATGCATGATGGACAATAAGCCACACACAAGTGTAAGGTTGTAGAGGGCATCAAAGTGGAATGGAAAACAGACAATGACAGTTACACTATCAACGCAGCTCCTGATACAGTTGTCATGTTCTATATTCAGTTTTTGTTTGTTTGTTTCTAGCTCCACAAACGTAATTGTGCATATGTACGTGCATGTATGTGTCTTCAGGTTGCAGTTTAAATGTCATATTCTGTGCTTATGAGGGAGTGAGCTGCAATCCATTAAAAGCTCATGCTAAAGTACATCTGTTAATATGAAAGGTGCCAAAATACACAATTTCCCCCTTCTGGTGAATTTCAGCTTTTGTCCTTTGGTTAAAAGGTTTTGATCCCACTTCTCTCCCTCTATCACTGAAGAGAAGTCACTCCATCTACAATTCCTCAAGTGGAACTGCAAGCATGTTAGCAGCAAAGTTTTAATTCTTTCCAGGGCCCAGAAAAACAACCAAAAGAAAGGAGGGACATACTGAAACAGAAGTACTTATAGGTCAGGATTATAATATGCTCTGGCATTCTAAGGGCTCCCACTATTGACTCTCTCCATTGATCTTATAGAGCTGCCTCTAGTGGAGTTATCATCTGTGCCTTCTCCACCATTCCCCCTCTCAGTTGATCCATCCCTGGGCAACCACTTAAGATATATGGGGAAGAGCACACAAGGAGAGACACTCTTCTAATGTCATCAAGCCTATATGAACAAGTTGCTTACCTGTAACTGATTCTCCGAATGCTCGTCTGTGCCCTCACACAATAGGGTTTGTGCCTGTGCAAAGAGTCCATTCGGAAAGCTGAAAAACAGCAAATTGGAGGGAAACCCTACCCACTCCCATGTACTGAGCATGCTCAATCCCAATGCCAATCTAACTCCTTCAGTTCAAGTCCGCAGCAAAGAACTACAGGGACCTGACTGACGGGAGGTAGGGCAGGTTTGTGTGAGGCACAGATGACCACTTTGAGAACCACAGTTACAGGTAAGCAACCTTTTCTCCATCATGGTCTCTGTGCCTCACACAACAGGGTGATTAAAATGCTTACCTGTGGTAGGTGGGAAGGTCACTGTAGAATAGAAGAGAGAACGGCATGGTGAAAACTGGCATCCTGACAGGAGCGGGAATCAAGCCGGTAATGCCGAACAAACGTAGAAGGTTGAAACCATGTAGCTGCCTTGCAGATCATCAGGCAGAGGAACACCTCAAAGGAAGGCAGCCGAGGAGGAAGCAGCCCTAGTTGAGTGTGGGTGCACACCAACTGGAGGAGGGCATTTAGCCAATTCATAGGCTAAGAGAATAATTTGAGCAATCCATTTTGCAAACCATTGTGAAGAAACAGGGTGGTCCATCCTTGGTCCACCGTAACAAATAACGTGTTAGTCAACCAGAACTCAGCAGAACATTGAACATAGAAGGCCAGAGCATGGCAAACATCAAGGGGTATTCCTAGTCTTTTCCAGAGGAATAGGATAAAAGGTAGGCAAATTGATATCTTGAGAAAGGTGGAATAAGGGAGAAAGAAGATATCAAGCCTGAGGACAACTTTGTCTCTGTGAAAGGTCAAGAAGGGCTCATCAGAGTTCAAAGTGGTCAGTTCAGAGGACCTCCTGGCTGAGATGATGGCCACCAGAAATATTGTTTTGAGCGTAAGTAGCCTCAGGGAAGTCGATTCCATGGGCTCAAATGGAGGCCTAGTGAGCTGTATAAGCACTAATGACAGTGACCAAGATGAAGCCAACGGAGGCACTGGAGGGTAAAGATGATGAAGACCTTTAAAGAATCTTCAGTGTAGCAGAAGTGAAGAGTTGAAGACGGTGAACCGAGAGACTGGTTAGCCACAATGGCAGACAAATACACCTTGAGAGATGAAAAGGCCAGCCCCTGGCCAAGGAGATGAAGAAAGAAATGCAAGGCCATAGAGAGCTGAACAGGTGAGGAGGACTGCTCTGGCATCAGCAAAGGCACAAAAGTGCATCTATTTATAGGAGTATGACCTCTTGGTGGAATCCTTTCTGGAAGCTAGGAGGACCTGTAAGAGCTCTGGAGCAATCAAGGGTGAATCCAGGCTGTGAGGTGGAGGCTGTGTAGATCCGGATGGAGGACTACACCGTTGGAGTGGGAGAGAAGGTCCGGACAGTTGGGGAGCCTGAAGAAATGGCCCCTGGATAGGTGGAGGAGAGGAACAAACCAAAGTTGCCTTGGCCAGTAAGGGACCACTAGAATTGCTCTGGACCTTCCTCTGTCATCTTGGCCACCACTCTTGCCATTAGAGGTAGTGGAGGGAAGGCATTGAGGAGTCGGTGTCTCCAGTTCAAAAGGAAGGTGTCCCCTAAGGAGCCTCTCCCTTGCCCCGCCTTGGTACAAAACAGTGGGCACTGAGCGTTCTCTGGAGAGGCAAAGAGGACCAGTTGAGGAGTTCCCCATTGAGATGTGATTAGATGGAACGCCTCCAGTGACAAGGTCCATTCATGCTAGAGGGCTCAGAGAGTTGGCTAGAACATGGTCCTTGCCATCCAGATGAATTGCTACTGGGTGGATAGAGTGTAAATTGCACCATCTCTTCATTTGGAGGGCAAGATGGAGGAGCGCAGGAGAATGAGTACCTCCTTGTTTGTTGATGTAGCATACTGTGGTGGTATTGCACCACCCTGTGATGAATGCGATTTCTGAAAGCCCAAAAGGCCTTGGATGACAGCCAGAAATTCCAAGGTGTTGATGTGCCTCTGTGCCTCTGAGGGAGACCAGCGACCTTGGATGCAGAGATCCTTGTAAAGGGGCCCCACAGCTGGTCATGGAAACATCTGTAGTGACCATTCGGGAAGGTTCTGGGGATTGGAAGGGCATTCCTCGGAGGATGTTTCCTGGAACTAGCCACCAGTGGAGTGAGGCTTGCACCTCTGGAGGAAGAGTCAATTTCTTGGACCATGTGTCATGAAGGTGGTTGAAAACAGACAGAAACCACTCCTGAAGAAGATGGAATTTCATTCAGGCCAATTAAGTTACAGCTGTGGTAGAGGCCATCAAGCTGAGAAGATGTTGGATATCTCTGGCTGAAGAGTGATGGAGATGCATACAGTGTGGAGGGGTGATGAAAGGGCTTCTGCCCACCAGGTAGGTAGGTAGGCTTCAGTCATAATAGAGTCTAAGAATGTGATGATGTACTCTAACACTGACCAGCTCCAGAATAGATTTGGAGGGGTTGACTGGTGGGCCCAGGTCGGTGAGAAGAGAGTATTGTGGACATCCCCAAACATGTATGCAAGACACTAGTAGCCAATCGTCTAGATAGGGAAATATCTTGATCCCTTGAACATGGAGATGTGAAATGACTACTGCCATGCATTTTGTGAATACTCGGGGAGTGGTGGAAAGGCCAAAGGGCAGGACAGTATATTGGTAGAGGTGTCCGTCGACTGCAAACTGAAGAAATCTGAAATGTTGAGGCCAAATAGCAATGTGAAAGCGTCTTTCAGGTCGACTGACAAAAACCAGTCCCCTTGGTGGAGAAGGGGAGAATGGATTGCATTGTCACCATCTTGAACATACGTGGAGTGATGTAGAGATTCACACCCCTGAGATCGAGGATGGGATGAAGATCACTGTCTTTTTTCGGCACTGTGAAATATTTGGAGACATAGCTGTCTGTCCTGCACCTATCTGGGGTGCGTTGAATGGCCTCTTTGTCGAGAAGGGAGGTTATTTCCTCTTGTAGAGGAGGGGATGATGGAGTAGAACAGAAGACGCCAAGAGGTGGAGTACTTGAAAACTCAATGGCGTAACCCAGGTGGATGATGGTGAGGACCCAGGTATCTGTGGTGATTTGTTGCCAGTTTTTGTAAAAGCAGTGAAGTTTGGGAGATTGATGCGGTGGCTGTGGGGAGATTGGCTGAAGAAGTGTCGTCCCTGTAGACCCGTCAAAACCTGGATTTGGAGGAAGATGACTTTGGAGGATTGTTGCTGTTGTTATCGGTTCTGCCAATAGCGTTGTCTGTAGAGCCGTCTGGACGATTGTTGAGACAAGCCATAGAATTGAGAGGAGACAGCAGAATGGGAATAGGAGTAGTTAGAGGAAGAAGGTCTAGAGTGCCATTGTTGTTTACGAGGGTGATAGTTTTGTTGTTGTTGTTGTTGTTGCTTTTGAATTGAGCAGAGTCACATTGTGTGAGCTGAGGAGTTGTTATATATATATATCTCTTTTGAATGCTTGTAGGCCACTGAGGAAGACTGTTGTCGAAACGCGTCTGGCCTTGAGTTTTTATTATCTACTATTATTATATTATTTTATTTTTAGCATTTGCACACTTTTCAGTGGGGTATTGTTACCCTTTTAGAAATTTAACTGACTTATCTACTTCAGGGTTCAGTTTTTTTTTTTTTTTTTTTTGGCCTTGATTTTTGAAATTTTTATTATCATTAATACTTACTTTTAGGATTTGCATACTTTTCAGTGAGGTATTTTTACCCTTTCAGAAATTTAATTTTATTGGATTTTCTGCTTCAGGGTTTAGTTATTCTTTTATTTCTTCATATTGTTGCCTTTTTGTAATTGGAAGTGGGATTATTTTATCCTGGTTATTTTTTGGCAGAACCCTTCAGGTTTTTTTTTTTAATAGCAGAGACCTTCACCTTCAAAGGGAAAGTCCTCAATCTGCCTTTTGGCTTCATCAGAAAGGTCAGTGGTTTTCTCTTTCATAGGAATCCTGTGCCCTTAACCTCAATCAATGTGGAAGGCCCACTGCATATCTCTACATTATATCTCTAGAATATTCAGGACATGTTTATATTATTAATACACCCTCTTTTTGAAAGACATTACTATAAATGAGCTTTCACTGTGGAATGCTTTGGAAGAAGTAGAGTCCTTCCTGCTTCATCTACAACATACGGGAGGCGAAGGCTGCATCCGCACTGCAGAAATAATCAAGTGTGACATCACTTTAATTGCCATGTCTCAATGCTATGGAATTATGGGAATTGTAGTTTTGTGAGCCTTCTCTGTCAGAAACCTCTGGTGCCACAACAAACTAGTTCTTAGAATTCCATAGCTGTTAAAGTGGTGTCAAACTGGATTATTTCTGCAGTGTGGATGCAGCCAAAGATAAAATGTCTTTAAACAAGAAGTTATCTTTGGTTGCATCCACACTGCTGGAATAATCCAGTCTCGACATTGCTTCAACTGCCATGGCTCAGTGCTATGGAATCCTGGGAAATTGTACTTTTGTGAGACATTTGGCCTTCTCTGTCAGAGAGAGCTCTGGTGCCACAATAAACTACAATTCCCAAGATTCCCTAGCTAGCATTGAGCCAGGGCATTTAAAATGGTGTCAAACGGGACTATTTCTGCGACCTTTCCGATCAACTCGGGTCCAAAACACACTGTAGAAATAATCCAGTTTGAGACCGCTTTAACTGTCCTGGTTCAGTGCTAGGGAATCATGGGAATTGTAGTTTATTGTGGCACCAGATCTCTGACAGAGAAGGCTGAATGTCTCCCAAAACTACAGTTCCCAGGATTCCCTAGCATTGAGCCAGAGCAGTTAAAGCGGTCCCAGACTGGAGGTTATGGGCCTGAACAGACTGCCAGAAATATCCAGCTTGAGACCAGTTTAAGTGTCCTGGCTCAATGCTAGGGAATTATGGGATTTGTAGTTTTTCTGAGACATGGAGCCTTTTCTGTCAGAGAGCTCTGGTGCCACAATAAACTACAGTTCCCATGATTCCCTAGCATTCAGCCAGGGCAGTTAATGTGGTCTCAGACTGGATTATTTCTGGCAGTCTGTTCAGGCCCTATTTCTGCAGCGTACGTTTTGGACCCGGCTTTCGTCTTCCTCTTGTGATTCCCGGTCATTCTAGCCTCCCGCCACCAGGGGCCGCTGAAGGCACCGTCGCTCTAGGCCTTCCAGCCGTCTCCTGCTGCCAACGTCACTCGTGTGCGCTTCGCGGGAAGGAAGGCCCCGCCCAGGACTGGAGCGGCCGGGAAACGAAAGTGAAGTGTGGCGGAGCAGAGTTGAGGGGAGTCTGTCGGCCTTCCTCGCTCGCGCTGCTTCTGGGAGGCTAGGAGCCCCGCTTTTCCTTCCTTCTCCTCCTCCTGGTTCCAGCCTAAGGCCGCGGTCCTTTCCCCTTCCTTCCTGTGAGTGCCGCAGGCGAGGAGCCCTGGGAGGGAGGCAGAGAGGGAATGAGGGAGGGCTTCGGCCCGTCGTCTCCCGCCACCCTCCGTCCCCTCCGTCCCTTCTCTTCAGTCCCTTTAGTCCAGGGGTAGGCAACCTTTCCCCTTTAAGGGCCGAGGGACTTCAGCTCCCAGAATCCCAGGAGCTATTGGCCAACATGGGACTATTGGCCAACATGGCTGAGGCTTCTGGGAGCTGAAGTCCCCCGGCCCTTAAAGGGGAAAGGTTGCCTACCCCTGGTTTAGTCTCTCGCTTTGGCCTTCCTCCTGCCTCCTCTCAGGGTCCTCTTTGTATGTTGTGTCCTTTCAAGTCCTTTCCGACTTATGGCGACCCTCAGGCAAACCTATCATGGGGTCCTCTTGGCAAGGTTTCTTCAGAGGAGGCTTGCCACGGCCATCCCCTGAGGCTGAGAGAGTGTGACTTGCCCCAGGCCACTCAGTGGATTCCAAGGCCGAGCTGGGAATCGAACCCTGGTCTCCCAGAGTCGTAGTCCATCACTCAAACCACTATGGGCCTATACAGACTGCCAGAAATAATCCATCTTGAGACCACTTTAACTGTCCTGATTCAATGCTAAGGAATCATGGGAACTATAGTTTATTGTGGCACCAGAGCTCTCTGACAGTTCTCCAAAAAAACTACAATTCCCATGATTTCCTATAATTGAGCCAGGACAGTTAAAGTAGTCTCAAACTGGATTATTTCTGGCAGTCTGTACAGACCCTATGTCACACTATCTCTCTGTAATTGCTGCATGTTGTTGTTTTGTGCCCTCGTTTCTGACTTATGGAGACTGTAAGGCAAACCTATCATAGGTTTTTCTCAGCAAGATTTGTTCAGAGTAGGCTTGCCATTGCCTTCCTCTGAGGCTGAGAGTGTGTGACTTGCCCAGGATCACCCAATGGGGTTCATGGCCAAGTAGGAAATCGAAGGCTGGTCTCCAGAGTCACAGTCCAACTCTCAAACCGCTATGCCAGACTGGCTGCCACAATCACGAGCCCCCCTTTATTACATGCCCACTGACAGTCCCATGTAAGATGCCTATGTAAATTTGCTGTGCTCCCTCCCTCTTTTCCTCCGGGACAGTGGTTCTCAAAGGGGGGTTGCTGACTGCCAGAAATAGTGCAAATTGAGTCCACTTTTAGGGTTAGGGTTAGGGAATCATGGGAACTGTATTTTATTGTGGCCCCAGAGCTCTCTGACAGAAAAGGCTCAATATCTCAGAAAAAAAACAATTCCCATGATCCCCTAGCACTAACCCTAACCCTAAAAGTGGACTCAATTTGCACTATTTCTGGCAGTCTGCAACCCCCCCAACTTTGGTCCTCCAGGTGTTTTGGACTTAAGCTCCCAGAGTTCCTGACTGTGGACCAAGGTAACTGGAGATGCTGGGAGTTGAAGTACAAAAAACCTAGAGGACCAAAGTTTGGGAATCACTGCTCTAGGACAGTACCGCACTACGCTGCCATAGCGCTATGATTCTACTTTTACTGCTAGGTTGCCTCCTGTGGAATTCAGGGGTTTGTAGCTTATTTTTGCATTACAGAAATAATCCAGTTTGATACCTCTTTAACTGCCATGGCTCAATGCTGTGTAATCCTGGGAATTGTAGTTTTGTGAGACATTTAGCCTTCTCTGTCAGAGAGCTCTGGTGCCACAACAAACTACAGTTCCCAGGATTACACAGCATTGAGCCGTGGCAGTTAAAGCAGTGTTAACTGGATTATTTCTGCAGTGTGGATGCAGCCCTGGTGAGGCTTAACAGCTCTCTGGATGAGAATTCTAAATGCCTGACCCTAAACGACAATTCCCAGGATTCCACAGGAGGCAGCTATAGCACTTAAAGTGGAATAATAGCTTTATAACTGTGTTGTGCAGTATCAGTTAGTTACCATTCCTCTGTGTGACAACTTTCCAGCTCCCTGTTCGCCAAAGGTTGAGATTCTAAACATGTTGCTGCTATTGTGTGCCTCCAAGTAATTTTTGACTTATAGCAACCCTAAGGCTTTTACTTGGAAAGTTTCTTCAGAGGAGGTTTGCCATTGCCATCCTCTGAGGCTGAGAGAGAGTGACTTGCCCAAGATCACCTAGTGGGTTTTTATGCTCAAGCGAGGAATCAAATCCTGGTCTCTAGACTTGTCCATTACTCTAACCACTGCACTGTGGTGCCCCTCTGATTCTAAACATACTTCCCAAGAGATAAATTCTGTTAAATAAAATGAGGTTTATTGATTATTGCTCCCCTCCCCAGTCTGTGGTTAAAAAAAAGAAATAAATACATTAGCTAGACATCTGAATTAAAATTCTCTGGATAGGTGAATTAAAATCCTTTGTTATTTTGAATGCTTTGTTGTCTTCCTCAGAAAAATGCCAGATACGGGTTCTGTAAAGACCAGTTAGTCAGGTGAAGCTGAGTAGAAACCATGCCTATAAGTTTTCTTCACTTTCTTTTGAGAAGTTAAGCATGGCATTGAGGACAGTATAGCCCTTCAGAATAAAGTGTTGAGGCTGTATCTGAATGACATTGTAGTATGTTTCAAAGGTAGTAAAGCTGAGAGCTCATTGATTACATTAACCAGAGTTGGAATCATAAATCCACTCATCTGTGAGCAAAATGAGAATGGAATCTAAGTATGTGGATGGGATTGTGCTGTGAAATTTACACCAGAGTTGCTGAAGAACAGTTCGTAACACTTTTAAAATTGGTCGCAACATTGCTCTCTGATACTCAAGAATGGATAATTAGAACCTAAAAAGTCTTAATAATGCCCTATATATTTTTTTGCTTTTACTTTTCCATTTGTTTAAGTTTCATTCTTTGGGCAAGTATAATTGGTTTCATTTGTCCCACACAGTTTAATATAGTAGGTATTTTCTTTTCCAAGTTTTAATAACTCAGAGGATTGCAAAATTTAGGAACAGATTGTACAGCTCTTGCTTAATCATAGCTGTTCAGCTGCACCTTTATATATTTAGGGTCTCACTTGTTTTTGGCATTCTGTGAAATTAAACATGCTCACAGCTTAATCCGATCCGTATTTAATCATAAATTACTGAGTCTAGTGAAACACATATCATGACTTCATGTTATGTCTATCCACCAATAAGTCCCACTGTGTTAATATGTCTTGCTCCTTAGAAAGTGTGTTTAGGATAGCAGTCTTGCATTGCATTTGTATGCCAGTCACTTGGAGGTAAACCTTATTGAATGTAATGAAACATATGTGTTAGGCCAGGGGCAGGCAACCTAAGGCCCGGATGTGGCCCCCTGAGGCCTTTGGACCGGCCCTAGGCCGGTCCTGCCACTGCCGCCCGCCGCCGCCGCTGCCATGATGATATTGATTATTGTTGTTATTACTTGTTCTCGGGGTTTTCTTGGCAAAATCTCCACAGAGGTTTTGCCATGGCTTTTCTGGGGCTGAGAGAGTGTGCATGCATATTTTTTTTAAAAAAATATTTATTTATTTATTTATTTAGTTTTGGTGCTTCGGCCCCCCAATTGTCTGAGGGACAGCAACCTGGCCCCCGGCTCAAAAAGGTTGCCTACCCCTGTGTTAGGCTGTATCTGCATTGCAGAATGAATGCAGTTGGACACTGCTTTAATTGCTATGGCTCAATGCTATGGAATTATGGGATTTGTATTTTTGTGAGATACTTAGCGTCTGTCAGAGAGCGCTGGTGCCACAACAAATTACAACTCCAAGGGTTCCATAGGATGGATCCACAACAATAAAAGTGGTGTCAAACTGCATTAATTCTGCAGTGGCAGCAGCCAAAGTAAACAAGAACAGTTGCTGTCTTTCCCCTGCAAGTGTGGTTAGAATTGCAGGCTGTTACAAATAAGCTCCACCAAGTAAGTGGACTGTCTTTCAACATATAATGATTGTTGTATAATGAAAGCATACTATGATGAAGCATATTCTGACTTTGCCATCTGAATGGAGAGGGGCACTGTTTAGGTCAGGGGTAGGCAACATGTGCCCTTTAAGGGCCGAGGGACTTCAGCTCCCAGAATCCCAGGAGCTACTGGCCAACATGGGACTACTGGCCAACATGGCTGAGGCTTCTGGGAGCTGAAGTCCCTCGGCCCTTAAAGGGGACAGGTTGCCTACCCCTGGTTTAGGTCATCATCCCCCCCCCCTTTTTTTTAAGTAACAATGGGGAGGAAATTGTTCATTTTTTTCTGGCTTGTGTTCTTTATGTTTCAGATATACATAGCCATTCTCACTCTTTTTACCCTCAAGGAAGCCTTGAAATATTTCAATCTCAGGGAATCACCACCATAAAAACCTCAAAAAGCACCCCCTCCAAAGTCATGATCTCTTCCAGAATCCCAGGCAACCTGTCATAGAACTCTAGGGTTCTAGGAAGTCCTAGTTGAGAAGCTCTAGTCCATGCATACACAGAGGAAACTTTGTATTTGTAATGAACACTGTCTATAAAAGAGACGAAACCCTTGATATTCTGCACCCCTAAAACTATATAGTGGGTTTAATTGGAAATGTGTTTTCTATTTGGTTTCTTTCTTGCAGTAAAAATGAAGCGAAGAGCAGAACCTGAATATAGCAGCCCACAAAAAAGACAGAAGAAGAGAATAGAAGAGTTGGGTCTGACGCTCAGCTCCACATCAGATGATGAAACTCAGCTTACTAATCATGCAGCTCAAGGTAATTCAAGAAGTTTCTTTGCAGCTTCCTTGTCTTGCGTATGTTTTTATCCTAAAGGAGTACAGGGATTTTTATTTTTACTATTTAGAATTGTAGTTTTCATTGAGCTGGTAAACCAGTGGTTGACTATAATCTGCAGGGATCCAGCCTGGATATTATTTACCTCTTCATTGAGAATGTGATATAAATATGCATTTGTACAAGGAAGGATGATGGATCATTCTAATCAGCGTTTTTAGAGTGGGTGGTAAATATTTGTTGATCTTGTCTTTCCTGCTGGTCCTCATTGTTGTTGCTTATAGATAATACATGTTTAATCACATATTTTAAATGAACAGTAAAATGTTATTAAAATGAGTGGGTCTTGTAATCATGTTCCTGAAAAAAATACTTAGGTCATATTTTTACTGATGCTATACTACTGGTTTTGGACCTTTCTCCTAAAATGGACACACTAATAACAAAATGTCAGGGTTGTATACCTTGAGCTGAGTTACTACAGACTCAGAACTGGCCCAAAGGCTAAACTGCATGGCATTCTGGCTCTTTTCGACACACTCTTACACACTTGATTTTTTGCGAAGGAGGGAAAAAGAGTTTGCCCTTCATATTTGCAGCTTTGACTTTTGTATTGTATGTTTTGTATTTTGTATGACTTTGATTATTTGCAACATTGATTAATATGTTCTCTTTAGAAATCTGTAGGTCCTCCAGTGTGACTATATGGCCAACCTTCACCAGAAGATGCATTGGAGGATGTACAGATTCCTAGAGGGTGAACCAGACGGGTGGCTAGGAGCTCCCTCTGGCTGCTCCAGCCACAATTGGACCCCAGTCAGCCTGGGACTGCAGCGACCAGACAGCCCGCTCCTGAAGCAGGCTGCCACCACTGTCCCAAATGAGCTGCTGGCAGGAGTGGTTTTTTTACTGCTCCTTTTGCTGGAGGTTTTAGGCTGTCTTAGGCAGCCTCAGAAAAGCTTCCAGCTGCTCTGGGTGCATGCATCGTCTTCATGCCACGTCCCCAAAGCGGCCGGAAACTGCTCCTTTTGGCCCATCTGCTTTGGGCCCTAGAGAGAATACTTCTCTAGGCATTTTTAGGTCCTCCAGAACAATTCTATGGTCAGCTTCCATCAGATGTTGAGGACCTAGACCTATACTATACTGAACCTTGTTGCCCAGGTTTAAGTAGTGGCCAAGGGTACATTTGCACAGTTATAGCTGGTGCTCCAGTTATGACCATTCCTGGATATGTCAGACTTGGTCATGGTGATAAATGCTTTAGCTGTGTTACATTTGAACTACTATAATATACTGTATATGGGGCTGACTTGGAAAAGCACCTTGAAACTTTAGCTTGTGCATCTCTTGACTGGAGTTGTTTGCCTGCATCTCTCTTGTTGCAGTGGCTTTGGTCACTGCCTGTCTGTTTTGAGGCACAATTCAAACTGTAAAGTCAAACTATAATGCCTTATATAACTTGAGATGTAGTTTGAAAGACTGTATTCTTCCACACAAGCCTATTTTGGATTTACGATCTTTAGAGGAAGCTCTCCTCTTCGTTTCATCACTGTCAGAGATGCATTTTGTGAGGTTGTAGGATAGAATACTCGGAGTGGTTGCTCTCAGGTTTTAGAAATTTCCATCAGTAGTAAAAGTTGTTTGTGTTTTGTTTGCATTTAAGTTTGCTTATTGAAGGGGTTTGAATGGTGGGTACTGCTTGTTTTATCTGCAGTGTTTTAATTGCATTCCTGTTTTTGTTTTAACTTTATTATTATTAGGTGCCCTAATTACTGTTTTAAATCAAACATTAGGATATAAATGTAATACAATATAATGGATTAGGGTAAGCAGTGTAAAATAATGCACATAACATAGAAATGTGAGTCAAGAAATATGATGGTGTAGAGCTGGTCCAAAATGTGGTTGTACTCCCCCTAAAGTAGGGTGGACAAAGTGCAGTCATGTGATTGCATTACTGCAACTCCCATCATCCACAGCCAACATAGTCAGTTGTGAAGAATCACATATGGAGGACTGAATTTTGCCCACTGATGTCCTAAAGTGACAGATGTGCAATTTGGGAATATGCCCACAGTTGGTACTTTCCATGAAGGTACAGGTGTTATCAGTGGCCAGAAGTGCTTTTGACCTGCTTAACCACTGGTTGTATTTTTATCTGGAGAAGACAGATTTTGCTTCAGCAATTATGTACTGATTACTTCCATTCTGGAATAATGTCATGTGCTTTAGGCAGGGGCTGTTGTTTGTGACAGTTCAGAAGCTTTAGTTGCTGCAACATGAATATTTTTAGGATCTACAGTGGGTCGATGATTCTTAACCTTTTCTATCTCAGTTGGATGAAAGATAGGGAATCCTCCCTAGAAATACATGCATACAAGACTTTGCAAAAATATTCTTATTGCATTGAAAATTTATTTCCTTTACATGGACAGAATATAAAAATAAATCTTTATTTAGAAGTAGGCACTTTTTTTTGTTTCCCATACAAAAAACTAATGCCCACTTCCTGAAAACCTTTGAAGTAAATCCAGATTGTGAAAATGTTACATATAACTTCCCAGCTTTTTAATGTCAGCAGCTTTCTTATTCACAGTTATTTTCATGCCGAATTAAAGTTGATGTTTTGCACTTCGGCTGTAACAAAATATCTTACAGGCCAAAGGTTCTCCATCTGTGGCGTAAACAGTGCTCTGGTAGATAGACTTGTGTGGTTTGACTTGGTGTAACGCTTCATCCTGTGTTCCTAGATTGTGAATAACAAAATATTGAGATCGTGCTGCTTAGGAAATGCTATGTCTTCTCTTTGTTTGTTTTCAGAGTCTTCCACAAGCAGCAGTGAGTCTGACACTGATGAGAGACGACCGGTCCTTGGCTCTTTCAGCAATAAATTCAATGCTGATTCTCTTGTGGAGGGCACATCTTCCCGCTACTCCATGTATAACAGCGTGTCTCAGAAACTCATGGTAGGTCCAAGCTCTCTCTGGAACATGATACTGAAACCAAATGGGAAAATATGTGTGCTGTCCTTGCTATATGTTTGGGAAGTTTTCCCTTTTCAAACCAAGGTAGATTCGAAGTAGTCCTTCAGTAAGGGAAGCTCTAAATTTGCATGGTCACAGTCATGCTGCATATTGTTGAATTCCAAGAGTGTAATTATAGCTACAGGACCTAAGCAGAGCAGTGGAGGATAGGGAAGCTTGGAGATGTCTCATCCACAGGGTCACCATGAGTCAGGGTCAACTTGTGAGCAGTTAACAACAACAACAAAATTATACCTTTCATATTAGGAGTCTGTTTCTAATTGTGACAGATATGGGAAAAGAGTTTTAAAAAGCAGGGACATATTGGAAGATGGTTTAGAAACAAGGAGTGAATATTAAGTAGTACCTTCAATTGCTACGAGATGGAAAGTATTCACTGAGCAGCACATGTTGTATATCTCTGCCCTTCCATATGTGCTTCCTGTCAGTATGCCCTTTTATCTTTTTGCACACGTTTGGGCACAAGAACATGTGGCATTATTGTTGTTGCTGTGTGTGTGTTCGAGTTGTTTCTGACTTATGGCAACCCTTAGGTGAACCTGTCACATGGTATTCCTGGCAAGATTTCTTCAGAGGGGGTTTGCCTTTGCTTTCCTGTGAAGCTGAGAGAGTTGCCCAGTGGGTTTTCATGGCCAAGTGGGATTCAAACCTTAGCCTCCAAATTCGTAGTCCAGTGCTAAAATGATTACAACATTGGCTCTCATGGGGTAGGTATTAAAATTAAATTTGGGTTATCAGTATAATAAACACCATTATTTTACAGGGTGTTAAATCTCCTTCTCAGCTTTAATGCTGACATAATTTAGTGCCAGAGAGATCTAAATTAGAGGCCTCTAATAGATGAATATTTTCTTACAAGTAGTGCAATCTTCAGTATATTCCAAATATGTCCAAGCCGTTTCTACTGCTTACACACACTCACAGTGTAGGCTCCCTCATTCTTACGTTCTCTAGGCTATCAGAATGTCAAATGGATTCTGAGCTCAATGAATCTTTGAAATAGATGTTTATATAAGTGCAATTCATTGTTTGAGGCCAGTGGGGTTGTGTTGCAGTCTGTGCTATGTGATTTAACATCAGAGAGAGAGGAAGAGGGAGAGAAAACTTTCAGTGCCCTTTTTGAAATCCAGAATATTTCCTCCTAGGCAAGCATGAAGTGTTATTTTGGTTTAATATCTCAGAACATCAGCTCTGACTACCCAGATTTTGTATAACTAAATAATTATGCTTTTATAATGCCTTATACAAAACTTCATGTCTTACTGGGCAGGTTTGAGAAACTGAACATGGATTAGCAGGAAGGGAACAAAGGTAGTGAGTAATGCACATAGAGGGAGTGATATATTAATTGTGTCAGCCACATAACTGGAGCCTTCTGTCCTCCAGTGTAGGCCTGACATCTTTTTTTCCTGATAGGCTTTGATAGTTGCATAATAGGCAGAAGCAGTGTAGTGTTTTGTACTCTGAATACAGTGATAAGTAAAAATGTATTTGTTGAATTTCAGCATCCCACAAATGTAATGAAAACAGAGGAGCCCTCATTGGTATCTGTGCTATATAAAAACACTTCAAAAGGCCTCTCTTTTTGCTTCTTCAGCTTAGTGTACCTTCATGAAAATAAAGGAAAAATATATCCTTGTTAAAAGTTTTCATAATGATTTAAGAAAAAAGGAGGACAAATATTTTTAAATTAGATGGAATGAAACAATAACAAATTTATTGATTATATCTAGCTCAGAACTTTTCTGTCTTCAGGGACCTGCTTCACAAAGGCTTATCTGTTGATAAAATCATGTATTTCTTTCATAAGATGTTAAAATGCAAATAATATATATATATATATTTTACGGAAGTGAAACAAAAAGTAATTTAGTGGTACTTTGATCGTAGTAATAATTTGGCCTTCTTTCTTAGTTGCACAGGCAGAAAATTGTGATTTTTTCATGTGATAAAAATGGGGGGAAGCAATTTCTTCAAAGTCTCCTTTTTCAGAGGAGTAGTGTGCTGTAATCTGGTTTGCAGCATTTTGGTTCTGAAAATTGGGAAGAACATACTACAGTCCAAGATTAGGAACAGAATAGCTGAAGTTTTGGAGAGACAGAAATGGAAACTAGCTGAAATTAGAATATTGATAGCTAACCTGATGGAAAGAATAAAATGCGAGTTAGGTACACCTGATACAGATACATATCTGCTTGAAGAAAATTTTAACTTGCTGAAAGCAAAGGAAGAAATTCTAGATCTGAGCATTTGGGTTTTGATAACTGAGCTGAATGACTTGCAGAGACAGGTGGAGGCAGCACAGAATTACAAGATTCATATCATCAGATGGAGGACTTGGAGGCATTAAAGCAGTTAATGGAAAGGGATAGAATGACTCTTTACTTTCAGGAACAGGAGAGTCCCTGATGATTAAACTCAAAGAGTCGATGTTTAAGAAATTTTATAGCAATAGCAGGTGCATGCCATAATTTTGAAGCAAATCTGAAACCTCTGTTGAACAGAAGATCAAACTAACAAAGGTAGGTAAATTTAATTACCTAAAATGGAAGGCACCAGAGACCACAACAGAAAGCTGAATGAAATTTAGTCCTGACAAAAAATGGAGTTAAGCCAAAGATGATTATAGGGCTTTTGCAGACTGCCAGAAATAGTGCACATTAAATTGAGGCACTGCCCTGGCCCAGTGCTAGTGAGTCATGGGAATTGTATTTTTTTCTGGGACATTGAGCCTTCTCTGTCAGAGAGCTCTGGTGCCACAATAAATTACAGTTCCCATGATTCCCTAGCACTGAGCCAGGGCAGTGCCTCAATTTAATGTGCACTATTTCTGGCAGTCTGCAAAGGCCCATAGTTTGCCGAGCTGTAAATTTAAGACAAATACAGATATGTCTAGGATAGAATAAAAACTGGGCTGCTACATGGACTGCTGTAGCATTGAATACAGTGGCTAAAGAAATAGTGTACACTTGCTGTGATGATGAATCACAATGCAGAAGAGTGTTATGCATTTCCTCAGAAAGAAAGAGAAGCTGAAGGAACCCAGGAAATGTTTCATATATCTAGGAGAGGACCAGTTTCAGCTTGTCTCGGAGCTAATTTTGACACTCCTGGATCTATTTCTGTCTCCACCTCACCAAAATTGTGATGGGATCAAAACTGGAAGTGACTAGAAATTTATTGGAAGTCTTCCTTTTCATAAAGCAAGACACTGTACCTCTCACCACAATCAAAATTGAAAGTGACCAGATATTCACTTCTGGTTTTGATGGGGTTGAGGCTTTGATGGGGGATGTGGATTCCCTCTACAAAAACAGGAGGCTTGAAAAATTATCAGAATTGTGATCCAGAACATCTAGAGGACCAAAGGCTCCCCACTCCTGTTTTATGGGAGGCTTGTCTGCTGTTGCTTGTTGTTATTAGCTGCCTTTGAGTTAATCTCGACATAGTGACCCTGTGAATGAGACATCTCCAAGACACCTTATTCTCTACCAGTGTGCTCAGGTCTGGCAGTTCAGGCTGTGACCTCCTTGACTGAGTCTAGCCATCTGACATGTGGTCTTTCTACTGCCTTCTACCTTTCTAAGCATTATTGTCTTTTCTAATGAGTCATGATGTCTCATGATGTGGCTGTAGTACAACAGCCTCAATGTAGTCATCTTGGCTCCTAAGAAGAGCTCAGGCTTGTGAGAAGTTAAAGGCTTTCACAGCTGGCATCCATAGTTTTTTGTGGGTTTTTCGGGCTGTATGGTTGTGTTCTGGAAGAATTTATTCCTGACATTTTACCCGCATCTGTCGCTGGCATCTTCAGAGGTAGGTGGCATGGAAGTGAGTGGAATATTTATATTGTGTGACCCTTGGTTGAGAGGAAGTGATTTACATGTTAATCTCTGTGTTGGTCTGTTGTGGAATGGCAAGGCCTCAGGGTGGGAGAATATGTGTGTCTATTTAATTAGCAATCCATTGTCTGCAGGGGAAACCCCTTGACCCTGGCTGATTTCATTTGCATGTGTTGAATCTTGATTTTGGTGTTTTTCAGGTAGCCAAACTTTGTTTTCTTTCAGGGTTTCTTATTTCCTGTTGTTGTTGTTGATGATGATGATGATAATCATAATAAATTATTTATATCCCACCTCTCTGCGTAACATAACATTAAAATATATATTCCATATCCCACAAACCCACCCCTCCTTAAAATACTATTAAACAATTGACAATTTAAAACACTTAAAATAATAACAAAAATAAAAAATAACTGTAACAAAATCAGGGACAAGCAGGTTGGGCTATCTTTTGGTGGCTGGGATATCTATTCAGGAAAGGCCTGTTGGAAGAGATCCATCTTAACAGTTTTTAAGGTGGTAATATGACGGATCTCATCTGGCAGGCCGTTCCATAATCTGGGAGTGGTAGCCAAAAAGGTCCTCTGGGCGGTTGCAGACAGTCTAGTTTTTATAGGCTGCAGCAGATTCCTCCCAGAGGACCTGAGTGCACGGGGTGGATTATATGGGAGGAGGCGGCCCCGAAGATAGGTTGGACCCAAGCCATGTAGGGCTTTAAAGGTGATAACCAACACCTTGTACTGGGCTTGGAAACTAATGGGCAGCCAGTGAAGTGATCTTAAGATTGCTGTTATGTGGTCTCTTCTCGTTGCTCCTGAGACCAGCCTGGCTGCCATATTCTGTACTAGTTGAAGTTTCTGGACCAAGTACGAGGGTAGCCCCATGTAGAGCGCATTACAGAAATCGAGACAAGAGGTTACCAGTGCGTGCACCACAGTTTCAAGATACCTAACTTCCAGGAAAGAGTGCAGCTGGCTGAAGCTGATAACAGGCACTCCTGACCATCGCATTTACCTGATTTATCATCTGAAGCGACGGATCCAGGAGCACCCCCAGGCTGTGAACACAGTACTTTTTAATTTTTTAAATTAAATTTTATTGAACATTTAAAACAACATATATGACACATAAATATAGAAAAGTATCTAACATCTAAAATCTACAACAAACATTTAACACTATTTTAGATATAGACACTAAACATATAACCCTCCACCCTCCATCCACTTTACAAAACTAAAATTTGGACTTCCTTGTCTTGGGTTTTCCTTCTCAATAAGGATCAATTGAAAAAACATGCTTCTTGCTTTATAAATACATTATTTTCATGTTCCGTCGCTAGTAATATTTTTATGTCCAACAGAAATCAAACCTTTATTCTAGCTCTAAAAAGTAGCTATTATTCTTATGCTCTTTCAAGTAATTAATAAATGGATCCCAATCTCTACCTACTTGTTCGGATGTTTTCCCATGTAACAGTTTAGTAAGTTTGTCAATCTCCATAAAATCATAAAGTTTAATAACCCAGTTGTTAATTGATGGGCAGCTCTCATCTTTCTATTTTGCAGCAAACAACATTCTTGCTGCCGACACCATATACCAGGGGTAGGCAACCTTTCCCCTTTAAGGGCCGAGGGACTTCAGCTCCCAGAAGCCTCAGCCATGTTGGCCAATAGTCCAATGTTGGCCAATAGCTCCTGGGATTCTGGGAGCTGAAGTCCCTCGGCCCTTAAAGGGGAAAGGTTGCCTACCCCTGCCATATACAATAGGATCGTCTTGTGTTTCCTTCTTAGATTGCAATCTGTCACCATATACAATAAATACAATTTAGGACCTAGATTAAATTTAATTTTTATTATCTCCTGGATATATGTATGTCTTGACATCCAGTATTTCTTAGTTTTTTCACGACGCCACCAGATGTGGAAAAAATAGCCTTGCGAACACAGTACTTTGAGGAGAGTGTGACCCCATCCAGGACTGGGAGTTGTATCCCCATACCTGGGTTTAGGGCTCCTACTGTAAGTACCTCCATTTTGTCTGGATTCAGTCTCAATCTGTTTTTCCTCATCTAGTCCATTACTGCTTTAAGACAATCATTGAGAGGAGAGATGCCAGCTGAAGTCAAAGCTGAAGACCGAGGCATGGAGAAATATATCTGGGTGTCATCAGCGTACTGATAACACCCTGCCCTATGTCTCCGGATGATCTCTCCCAATGGCTTCATATATATATTGAATAGCATCAGGGACAGGATGGCGCCTTGTGGGACGCCACAATAAGCTCTTTCCTTGTGGAGCGACTGTTCCTGAGCATCACCCTCTGGAATCTGCCCGAGAGGAAGAAACGGAATCACTGTAGTGCAATGCCTCTGATTCCTAACCTTCTCAGGCAATACAAGAGGCTGTCATGATCTGTTGCAGGGACAGGCAACCTTTTTGAGACCTGGGCCGGTCTCCCGTAGCCCAGGTCTTGGCTGGGCCAAGGGGGGGGGAATGGCGGCACGCGTGCGCGCGCACACCCTCCACCACCATGCGCGACCCCCCGCCCCGCTGCCACCGCAGCCTTTGTTGTGGGGGGGCGGGTGAGGGGGGAAATGGTGCGGGGGCCGGTTGTACCGGGGTTGGGGTGTGCCCACCCCTCACAGCCGCCATGGGGCCATTCCAAGCCCCCCTCCCCGCCCGGATCCTTTGGCGAATTCGCCTCAGGATCAAGCGAAGGCACCTTGGAGGACCGCTGCCAAGGTGCCTCTCCTTGATCCTGGGGTAAATTCACCCGAGGATCAAGAGGAGGAACCTTGGAAAGGTCCCCCCAAGGCCCCCCCGCCCCGATCCTTGGGTGAATTTGCCTCAGGATCGAGCGGGGAGGCCTTGGAAAGGTCCCTCCAAGCCCCCCCCGCCCCGATCCTTGGGCGAATTCACCCTGGAAGCCCGTCGCCACCGAGGGTCCCCCCGAGGAGGATTCCCTCGGTGGCGACGGGCTTCCAGGGAGGAGGCCTGTCCCCGCCGAGGGAATCCTCCCCGGGGGGAACCTCGAGCGACGGACCTCCTGGAAGCCTGTCGCCACCGAGGGTCCCCCCGAGGAGGCTTCCCTCGGTGGTGAAGGGCCTCCTGGAAGCCTGTCGCCACCGAGGGTCCCCCCGGGGAGGATTCTCTCAGCGGGGACGGGCCTCCTCCCGGGCGCTGCGTGCGCTCCTGGCACCGCGGCCGCCATTTTGGTCTCCAAAATGGCGGTCGCGACGCGTTTGCGCATGCGCAGTAATCCTGCGCATGCGCAAACATGTTGTGGGCGCCATTTTGTAGACCAAAATGGCGGTCGCGGCGTGTGCGGCTGGGCGGCGGCCGAACCGGCCGGTGGCAACGGCAGCGGCGGCAGGGGTCCACCTGGGCCCGTAAGTCCGGCAACCTGGGCCGGAACCGGCCCGCGGGCCGTAGGTTGCCGACCCCTGATCTATTGTATCAACAGCTGCTGAGAGGTCCAATAGCACCAACAGGGTCACGCTACCCCTGTTGATGCCCAGACGAAGGTCATCAGCTAAGGCGACCATGAGCAGTCTCAACTCCATATCCTGTCCTAAAGCCATTTTGAAATGGATCTAGATAATCGGCTTCTTCCAAGACAGCTTGGAGATGGAGAGCAACAGCCCTCTCAATCACTTTGCTTAGAAAAGGTAGTAAAGAAACTGGCCTATAGTTGTTTGTGTCCAACGGGTCCAGGGAAGGTCTCTTCAGAAGCGGCCTAATCGCCACTTCCTTCAAGCAAGATGGAACATGACCATCCCTAAGGGATGCATTGATGATGTCTCTCAGGAACACCCTCAAGCCATCACCCCCCTGGACGGCCAGCCACGAAGGGCAAGGATCAAGAGGGCAGGTTGTTTTTCTCACTCTTCCAAGGAGCTTGTCCATGTCATCAGTACTCACAGATTCAAACTGATCCAGTATAATATCAACGGAGTTGCTGGATACCTCAACAGTCGATTCTGCTACAGCTCCGGCTTCCAAGTCGGCTCTTATCAGAGAGATTTTATCTGCAAAGAAGTTGTTAAATGTGTCACAGCTGGCCGTTGTTGGGTTAAGTAATGGGTTCTGCACAGGTGGAACCTGTGTCAGTTTCCTTACTACCCTAAACAGCTCTGCTGGATGGGACTCTGCAGATGCAATACGTGTAGAGAAGAAAGATTTCCTTGCTGCACATATTGCCTCTCTATAGGAACAAAGAAATTTCCTATGATGAGTTCTGTCAGATAAGAGTCGAGTTTTCCGTCAGACAGACTCTAGCCGTTGTCCAACCCGCTTCATCTTTCTGAGCTCTTCAGTATGCCACAGTTCGCGATTTGAAGTGGGTTGGAAAGGACGCTTGGGAGCGATTGTGTCGATAGCCTTGGCGAAATCGGTGTTCCAGGTATTAACCAAAGCTTCGACAGAATCATCAGCACTACCAATCATTAAACCCTCTAAGGCTTTCTGGAATCCAATTAGTTCCATTAGCCTTCGAGGGCGGACCATTCCGCCCCCAACGGGGCGGACAGTGGTTCTTAGTTCAACCTTGCTTAGGAAATGGTCTGTCTATGACAATGCAGCGGTTTTAATTACATGGATATTCCTGTTCTGTACTGAAGACTGCATCTAGGTTATGACCCGCACAGTGAGTAGCCCAATGACCAATTGGGATAGGCACATGTTTGTCATGGCTTCCATGAACTCCTGAGCTGCACCTGTAAGATTTGATAAACTAGTCTTGAATATTGAAGTCACCCAAAACTAGAAGTATGGGCGACTCCAACAGCAACTCAGAGACCAGCAGTGTCAGCTCAGTAAGGGAGTCTGTAAGACAATGGGGTGGACGGTATACTAACAGAATCCCCAATCTATCCTTAGTCCTCAGGCTCAAGTGGACTGTTTTCTGGATTGGTATCCTGGTCAAGGTGCAATTGTTCTTATGAACCAAGGCCACTCCATTGATGTTGTCCAGGTGTTTGTGGATTTCAGTGGCCTCCGTGTGCATTCTGACCTGATAGTTGTTGGCATGGTCCAGAATTTCAGTGTTTTCAAATAGCATTTTATGCCCAGGTTGGTTTATAACATGTTTTGCTACTGCTTATTTTTCTGGCTGGCCCAGTCTGCAGTGTCTCTCATGTTCCTTGATTTGTGTTTGTACGCTATGTTTGGTGGTCCCTATGTAGACTTGTCCACAGCTGCATGATATGTAGTAGACCCCTGCAGCTGTGAGAAGGTCTCTCCCATCCTTTGCTGAGCACTGCATTTGCGGATTTTCTTGGTCGGCCTGTAAATCATTTAGAGGTTGTGTTTCCTCATCAGTTTCCCTGTTCTATAGACAGTTCCTCCACTTCCAGATCACCATCACTCCACCCAGAATGATGTCTATAATATGCATGAGTGGGACAAGATACCACTTGGGACAATCACATGGCAGACATGAAATCCTGAGCTACTCCTGATGGGATAGTCTCAACATGGACAATAAGATCTTCCAACACTACAAGCCAAGCAGACTCCAACACCAAATGTGAGACCTACACTGCGGAAATAATGCAGTTTGACACTGCTTTAACTGCCATGATTCAGTGCTATGAAATTCTGGGATTTGTAGTTTTGTGAGACATTTATCCTTCTCTGTTAGAGGGCTCTGGTGCCACAATAAACTACAAATCTCAGGATTCCTTAAGGTGGACCCATGGCAGTTAAAGTTGTGTCAAACAGTATTAGTTCTACAGTGTATATGCAGCCCAGCTCGGGTAGCTCAGAAGGAGAGACTACTGAGCAGCAAGGTGGTGGCACACCAACCAAATCTGTCCTGGCCACTCAGTTTCACGTACACACACTCAAACCCAGAAGACTGTGAGATAAGGTGTCTGTTCAGGTGGATGGAATTCCCTTAGATCAATGCAATTGCACCCTGCACTCAGGTTTCAGCTGCTTCTACACAGACAATGCCAGTGGACAAAGCTGAGAGAGATTAACATACACAGCCAACTTTATCCAACCAGGTGTATGTGACACACATCCAGGATCAGGTCTTGAATGTTAGTAGTTTTATTAATCACCAAGGTGGCATTCATCAGCAACATTTTCAACTCAGGGAGGCTATTGCCAAGGCTATCGAGGATGTTTCAGTTGGGGGAAACAATGGGATGCAACTAGCACTCTGTTCCAAAAACCTGCTGATACTGCTCATTTGTAGCATAGTTATTGTTTTAACATGTAATTTTTAATTGCTTTATGCTGTTGCTTTAGTTTCATTTTTCTACTTAAGTTGAATGAGCTTGAAGGGAGGTAAAGTTTCCTGTTCTGTATATTCATTAAATATCTCTACCACCTTTTAATCACAGCAGTCCAGTTCCCTAATTTACTATGTTGGTCCTTGGCCTGAGCACAAACAGAGATGTATTTACATGCTCACAGATGTTACCAGATAACTGTTTCTGTGTTGACTCACAGGCCAAGATGGGGTTTCGAGAAGGTGAAGGACTTGGAAAATATGGCCAGGGGAGGCAGGAGATTGTTGAGGCCTCCCAACAGAAAGGAAGACGTGGATTGGGGCTGACTCTGAAAGGATTTGATGGAGAGGTGAACATTAACTGGCAGGATGAACCAGAGGTTTGTATCTTTTCTTCTATATTTTTATTATGTCTTTCATTCTTGGCTACTGTTCTGGCATAATTTCCTTCTCATATGTCCTATTCATCCATTCTCTCGGTTTTTCATGTATGTTGAAGAGGTCTGATGTATTTCCGCTTGTGTTGCGTGCTTAGGTAATGGCCATTACAAAATAAATCTAGGGATTTGCAGCCTGAAAACCAAAGGCTAAATGTACTGTTTGCCCTACCTAAAGTACCGTACAATTTAATGAATGAGATTTGTTAGTTACAACTAATGCAAATCCCACTGATTTCTGTGGGGCAAGTTTGGCCAAGACTGAAACTGTACAGTATTTAGCTCCCATGTAAACCTTTGGCATTCTACTTCATCTTGCTTATTCTTTTTATTGTGGCACAACAAAATGTTTTCCTGCTTGTGTGTGGTGTTAAAAATCATCAAGTTTCTTAAAATCTTTATTTGAATTCATTCAGATTCATTATTCATTCATATTCATTATTTGAATTTCCAGCATAAAAACTGTGTAGGAATGGATTTGGAATATCTAAGCATGAGATGATTTTTTTGCTGTAATAAACAGTTTTCTTCTGAAACCTCCTTTTTCTTGTTTGCAGGCTAGTGCTTATGAGCAAGTGGATTGGTTCCCAGAATGCACTACTGAAATTCCAGATGCTGAGGAAATGAAGGACTGGATGACCATAGGGAAGGTATTTATAGTTGCAAAGCAAGGGGAAGAAAATTAAGCATGTTAGAATATGAATGGGCTATATAGTCAAAGGTGAAATGTAGAGATGTGTGTGTCTGTAATTTTCCTCTTGAGAACAGCATCTAGGCAAACACAAACAACTCAGTCCAGATGGCCAGAGAGTCATAACAATAGAAGGTTCTAGCTGGGAAAACAGGCTTGTTTTGATAACAGAACTAATAATAAAAGGTAGGATGGGAAAGTAGATCACGTGGTGGATGATGGACAGCAAGAGGCTGGGTTAACAAACACCACATACAGAACATCCAATCAACTTGGAGGTTAACACCCAAAAAGGTGGAGAGGGGGCAGGACTGAGAAACTCTGTGTTTGGGATTGTTATTATTATTTGCCACTTTTGGATTTCTTTCTTTTCTCTTCACTTCTTGCAATGGATCTATAATATGCTTATATTGCTTTACAATGTAACCTTAGGATCTGGTGACATGGATCTGTAGTTTTATTTTTGTTTAGCCACATCAGCAAGATGTGATCCTATAGTGGACTGTGTTTTTACTTTGCTTGTTGTTATTTTTTTTCCTGCAACAATAACAATAAAAGCTCTACCCTTAGAAGCTTGGATTTTTGTTCCCTGGTTCTGCTGGTTCTACAAGCATGCTACAACACTAAAACCTAACAAAGCATTGAATGAATTAAGGATCCCAAAAGTTTGCTTAAGTCCACTGGTGCTGTTGGATTTGCCAAAAAGATAGTAGAATTTTAGGGTGATGTTTTTCTTCATGTTTAAGTACAAACAGGTCAAGGTAAATCAAAATACTGTCTAAACATGATTAGATGTAATTAAAAATTATGGAAGCATATAGAAAGAAATTAGTATGTTCAGTAAAGGTAGCTGTATATTAAAAAAAACAACATTTTGTTTAAAGTTACTGATGACTCCAAACTTTGCATTTTAGTACACTGGCCACAATGAGTTTCTAATGAAATGAATTCATAATTAAATGAATTTTCACTTACTGTGCATTTATAACATACTTATCCTGTCTGTATATCAAGGAGCTCAGAGTGGTTTACATGGTTCTACTTTCATTTTGTTTTCACAACAGCCCTGTGAGGCTGGTTAAACTAAGAATTCTTGTCTCCCATTCATCAAGTGAACAGGGCCATAGGGATTTGAATGGACAAGCCTAGAATTAATCACCATTAATGTTTTACCCTTAAATAAATAGAACAGCTTTTTTATTCTCTAACCAAAAGAAACTCTTCTGAGTGTTACAGCCTTGGATCCCAGGCAGGCAGATGAGCTATATTCATTGCTTTTTGGCTCTTCCTCTTCACCCTGAGTCCATATTTCCCAGTGAAGTGGGTAGATTGATACACTTGAGTATATTGGGGTGGCAGCCCCCATTCTTCAGTGTGAACTGGAAATATAGATAAGCTTCATCCATTTAATTGCTGCATTTATGAAAGCTTGAGTAACTTGACAGGCTGTTCAAACATGACAGCAGGAGGCCACATTTTCTGCAAGGATGTTTTCATTTGGTATAGAACTCTCCATCTGGCAATGTTGCTCCTCAACATTTACATATTTTGAAAAGCAGCAGCCTAGCCCGAAGTATTGACAACAGCAGTAAGAGGGTTTCTCTCTCTCCCTTCACTCAGATACTGGCAGTTTTTCTTAGTGATGTACTGGCAACTGCTGACGTATGCCACTAATTCTTAGGGTGTTCGTACAAAGCTGGCTTTCCCACTTTGGCTCATGTTGCAAATGTACCATACTTACCACTACTTCTGCATCTCGTGTGGATTTTGCAGCTGTTCATGGATTGGAAGCAGGAGTTAGGATAGGCACATTCTCCCTATATTTATTTGTCCAAGAGTTCCAGTTATTCTGAAACAGACTGAGAGTCTTGATCAGCATTACACCAAATTTAAGCTCAAGTGACTAAAACAGGCTTTTCTTTTCTTTTTTTTGCACTTATGAACATGATTGGAAAACATCCTCTCTGATATTTTGGCTCAGCCAAACTTTTTACTAGCACTGGTGGCTGGAATCCTGGATTGGATTTATGTATGCATTAGCACCCTAGTTATGGTGCTGCGCAACAAATCATGACCTGATACCACGCAATTCCTACTTACCAGGAAGCAGACACTATGATTGATGGGGTCTGTTTCCTTGTCAAAAACTTGGGAAGCAGTTGATGTGTTTGTCCTACCTGCTCCCCTGAGCAATATCCAGTGTGAGAGGCAGAAGCAGGGTCCCTGAGTGGAGAGTGCTCATGTGAGAGGGATGTGGGAATATCCGACAGCTGTTTCCTGATCAACAGAGAAACAGATCCACTCGTGGGGATTGGGGGACTTTCTGGTCCCTAGTTTAGAAGCTACATAGGGATTATGACTATGTAACAGTTAGGAGTGCGTAACTGTTGGTTATGCATTCATAATTGCCATAGAGGATTCCAGCCAATGAATTTAAGAAAAGGCTCAGTGCCTTTTGAAAGTATTATTGACAAGCTTAGTCCTACCAAATATATATTTTGCCTCCATCTTTTTAGTGTTTCTGTTGTCCTCCATACTGGAACAAGTTGCTGATAATGATGGGTGGGGAAAATGCACTGGAAAAATTGTGTATTTGGATGAAGTTTCTGCTTTTGTGTCTGCCTTTTCTTGATCAGGAACCTTGAACTAAAACTGGATCCATGTTCAGTTTTGCCCTTGATTTTTCAAAGTGTGAGAGGACATTCTTTCTCACATTTCAATGGATCATACATGGGAAAAAGCTTGTCTGCAGTTCCAGTCCCCAAATTCTTTAATGGTGAAAGAAAATTTGTTCTTCCCGAATATAATATCCCAATCATTGAAGCCTCAAGCTGACTAGCTTACTTATGGCCTTTGCAGACTGCTAGAAATAGTGCAAATTGAGTCCCCTTTAACTGCCCTGGCTCAGTGCTAGGGAATTATATTTTTTCTGAGACATTGAGCCTTTTCTGTCAGAGAGCTCTGGTGCCACAATAAACTACAGTTCCCATGACTCCCTAGCACTGAGTCAGGACAGTTAAAGTGGACTCAATTTGCACTATTTCTGGCAAAGGCCCTTAATTCCCAATAATAATGGGTGAAGGCTGACACAAGTTCACTGGCATCACAAAAGCAGTATGTATGCACAGCCTTATCCCCTCCAGTCCTGTGCTCTCCTTGTTTTGCTTCCCAGTATTTGTCTTTAGGACTTCCATGTTTCAGACAGGGAATATTACAAGGGGGTGCTGAAAAGTTTTTGGCTCAGCCCAATTCCTAAAATCTGAGTGTAATTTTGTCACTGTAGCTTGAAAGAGTGTCCTTTTGTATTGTAAACTGTCAATTTCAGGATCGTAGCTCTCATTTCTGAATTTTTTCAGATCATTGATAGAACCATGTCAATGAAAAATGTGGAATTTTCAAGTGCTGAACTCTGGGCTGTCATGAAGCTCCTGTTTCTGCAGAAAAAAACTCCAAAGGAAATCCATGAGTATGATGCAGACATTGAGTAACAAGTGCCTGTCATACTAAGATGTGAAGATGTGGTGTGCCAACTTGCAGCATGGAGATTTTGAGACCAAAGATGTAGCAAGATCTGAGAAACCTTCAACAATGTCAACTCCTGGGATTGTTGAGCGTGTTCATGATCAGATGTTGGCAGATCAGCAAATCTCAACTAAAATAACTGCTGAGACACAAGAGATATCCTGGGAATACATTGGGTCAATCATTCATGAACAATTAGCTATGCAGAAACTGTCAGCCAAGCGGGTTCTGAAATGTTTGAATGTTGACCAGAAATGAAATCGAGTGGATACCTCCAAGTTGATTTTGCAGCATTTTGAGTAATTTATTGATATTTTTTTGGAATGACTCATCACTATTGAATTAACATGGTTACCTCACTATGACCTGGAGACCAAACAACAATCCTTGTAGTGGTGGCACTAAAGTTCTCCATGGTCAAAGAAATTCTAGACTTGGAGGTCAGCAGGAAAGATCATGGGCACAATTTTTTGGAATAAGGAAGGTATTTTGATGACTATCTTCAGAAGGACCAAACAGTTATTTCGGAATACTACACCAGCTGTGCTGATTAAAGGAGTCATTGAAGGAAAAACAGTAAAGGAAGTTGTGGAAACTCTTTTTTTCAGGACAGTGCACCTGTTCATAGAGCTGGCAAGATGATGGATGTTTGGGAGTTGGGGGTTTGAGTGCATAGACCAGGGACGGCGGGGGGTGCGTGCATTTTGGAAGTCAAAATGGTGGCTGCGACGTGTTTGCGCATGCGCAGTACTCTTGTGCATGCGCAAACGCGTCGTGGCCGCGATTTGGGACTACCAAAATGGCGGCCACGGCATGTGGCTGCGGCCGTGCAAGCTATGGCGGCGGCTGCGGTAGTGGCCGCGGCGGCAGCGTGCGTGGGGAGTCGTGCGCGGCGGCGGGGGGTGCGCGCGTGCACGCCGCCATCCCCCCCCACCTTGGCCCAGTCAAGACCTGGGCTACGGGAGACCGGCCCAGGTCTCCAAAAGGTTGCCTGTCCCTGGCATAGACCATCCATCCTACTCACTAGATCTTGTTCCATCTGATTTTTTCTTGTTCCCAAACTTTAAAAAGAGTTTGAAAGGAAGGAAAATTTTGAATGATTCAGAGGTGATAGCAGCAGCAGCAGGGCAGTATTTCAATGATCAGACACCAGAAGTTTTTTTGGAAGGGTTAAAGAAACTTGTGCATTGAATTTTGGGGTGAATATGTGGAATAGCATGTAACTTCAAGGCTCTAGGTCATTCCCTTCTTTGTTGGGTTGATAATTTTTCAGCACCCCCTTGTGTTATAGATTCTTTATGAGGTATAAGAAACATAATGCATATGATAATGTAGAACATAATTTATATTATGGGGATAAAAGACACTGGCTTTGTTTGCTAGAGCTGGAAAAGATTTGTATTACTAACCCCAGCCACCTCACTTACATTGGGAAGAATGTCAGTTGTGAATGATACTGCAAGGAATATGCCACAGTTTCAGTCCGAGAAGAGGTATACATTTAATATTGGTGGATTTTCTCTTTTATTCTTGAGGCATGCCCTATCTTTATTGCCATTTCCTTTTAATTTATAGTGATTCCTTTGTGAAGTAAAGTTAGTGGTTAGATTTCCTTATTTTGCCACTGCTGTTTCATGTGCTTGCAAAGAAGGTATGGTGAAGTTGGTGTTGGGTCTTATATTTGTTTCACTGATAATGCTGACCTGCTGTTCACCAGAGCTTAAGTGTCTTGGCAGGTTGCTTAAGTAAGAGAAAGAATTTTAAGTGATTAATTCATTCCACCCCTTCTGTTTTCTTCTCTAGAGGAAGCTGGTGATAGATGATGAAACAGAATTCTGTGGAGAAGAACTTTTGCATAATATGCTCCGATGCAAGGTACTTTTTGTTTGTTAAAAATTCATTGTACTTATACGAAAGAAAGTATGACAGAAAGAGGCTCAGAGACATGGCTGCTTTGAGACATTTAGGGAAAGGTGGCAAAGACATGATCAATGAGATATGAAGTGTTTATTTTCAGACTGGAATTAACTAATTTAGAACCTGTTGAAGTAGCCATTTTGCTTCTGATTAACTGAAATGATGATGGTCTGCTTCCATAGAAAGTAATTTGTTCTTCTCAGCTTTGTCTTCTTCCATCGTGACACTCTAGAGCAGGGGGTCCCAACCTATGCTCCGAGGAGTCCTTAGGGATCCACGTATACTTCCCAGGTGCTCCGTAGCCGCTCCAGAAAATTGAAAGAAATAAAAATGGAATGAAATGAAAGAATAAGAATATATTCTTATATATAATCCTAAACACCATTAACTTGTAAGACATAGGATAGGCCTCTTAAGGGCTCCACCATAAAAATAAGGGCCCCACAAGTTAACCCCCCTGCTCTAGAGATAGTTGTAGCATGAGGAAAATTTGCTGCCGCTGCCGCCTAAGCTATGCTGTTTTGTTACCACTATTTACAGAATTACTTGTCACACATTGGCATCCCCCCATAATTAGATTTGTGTAATTTGATGTTGTTTATTATAGCAATGATGAAAATGAAAAATGTTCTGTCTATCTGACCCCTCCTTGTTAAATGTGGCTTATTTCTTCTTTTTACAGAGTGTCTTTGATGAGCTGGATGGAGAGGAAATGCGCCGAGCTCGTACAAGGTCCAACCCTTATGAAATGATCCGTGGAGTCTTCTTCCTAAACAGGTCAATGGAGGTTCTCTGATTTGCAGCCCTGAGGTCAGTAAAAGGGCAGGCGCTTAACAAGTGTCCAATTTACATTTCCAGAGCTGCAATGAAGATGGCAAACCTAGACTATGTCTTCGACTACATGTTTACAAATCCAAAGGATTCTCGTGGGGTGAGGGTTTCTCTATATCTGTACATTTCAGGCACTTTTCCTGAATGGGGGAAGTGGGTTGGTAAAATCCTCAGAAGTTCTATTAAAAGAATTAGTGATGTTTAAACTGTCCCAGTAGTCTGGCATATAGTTGGATGATGTAACAACAATTGCTTTGGTTAGATGGATTGGGACAATTGAGATGTTTGAATGTTCTTCTTTCTTGGCAGAAACCGCTGATCAAAGAACGTGATGCAGAGCTCCTGTACTTTGCTGATGTGTGTGCTGGCCCTGGTGGTTTCTCAGAGTATGTCCTTTGGAGGAAGAAGTGGCATGCTAAAGGTTTTGGCATGACCCTAAAAGGACCAAATGATTTTAAACTGGAGGATTTTTATGCTGCCTCCAGTGAACTCTTTGAACCTTACTATGGTAGGTGCACCATGCCTGTATTGAGAATTTTCTTGGTGGAGGAAGTCTTTGGAAATGATTCTGGGCTAGGTAATTTTAATAACATTTTATGGCCAGGTTTAAATTCCTTGTTTTCCTCACAGGTGAAGGAGGGATTGAAGGTGATGGGGACATCACCCGTCCTGAGAATATCACTGCCTTCCAAAATTTTGTGTTGGACAGCACAGATCGGAAGGGGGTACATTTCTTAATGGCTGATGGGGTAAGTTATTTTATCTTTTTTGTATGCTTCCTGAGGTACAAAAGTCAGCAACTTAGCTTTTGTGCAATATGATATAACACTACTTATTATAAATATGATGGTGTGCGGCCTTTATTGGAAAAAGAGTAATAATAATAATAAAATTTATTTATATACCGCCCTTTGGTAAACCAATCAGGGCGATTAACACATTAAAACATCATACAAAGTAAAACAGTATACTCCCCTCCCCCCTTAAAAAGTTATTAAATCAAGTTACAGAATTAAAACAACAGTTAAAATACTAATAAAGCTCATACATATATGGCAATCACAGGGCTCTCCTGAAGGAGGGGGAATTTCTGAGGCGGAGTTCCTGAGGCCGGTATAATCTATTCTGGAAAGGCCTGCCAGAAGAGATCCGTCTTGACAGCTTTTTTAAAGCTGTCCAAGGATGTCAGTTGACGGGTCTCGTCCGGCAGGTCGTTCCATAGTCTGGGGGCGACAACAGAAAAAGCCTTCCGGGAGGCAGCCGAAAGCCTCGACTTTTGAGGCTGTAGCAAATTCCTCCCAGAGGACAGGAGTGTGCGGGGAGGATTATAGTAACATTGATTTACCTTTGAAAAGGTATAAGAGATCAGTCGTAGGCTTTCATGGACAGCATCCATATTTTTTTGTGGGTTTTTCAGGCTGTTTGGCCATGTTCTAGAAGAGTTTCTTTCTGCCGTTTCGCCAGCATCTGTGATTGGCATCTTCAGGGATCTGTCTCATCTTCAGGGATCTGTCTTCACTATAAGGGATCACTTTGGTTTATTTTATTAGAATGGAAATCACTGTAATTGAAAGTTAAATTTCCTTGGTATATCCCTTGGTATATAGTTCCAGTGAGCAAAGAATAATTATCTGTGAACCAGCAACACCCTCAAATAAAGCAAATTTAACATTTATTGAAATGATAGAGAAGATGGTGAAAAGCAATACATGATTATAAAAACATTGAATAATAATAATAATAATAATAATAATAATAATAGCAATAATAATAGTTGTAGCATAACAACTTCAGCAATTATAATGTGGCTAGCAAATGAGAAAATCAATACAATAGCTAAAGCATAACTACTGAAGATAAGAATTAAAGTAGTTCCAGTGTGACTGGAAGAAAAGGCTATGATGAAATAATGAATGAAATAATTAAGACATAATGGATGGTAATTAGATATATGAAAATCGCTTCAAATATTAAACATTAAATCCTAGCTTGGTCTGACATTTACTCTAGGCCAACAAATTTAAGTATTTTAAAATCAGATATAATATATAATTTTACTTTTTATTTTCAAATCAGTTTTGGTCTAACTATGCATGTCTCCAATAAATTGTTGCACTATTCCAGAGCTAAAGAATCTTAGGTCTTTGTTTTAATTATGAACTGGATGATAGATTTATGGTACTATGGTTGGACACTAAGGAGACTCTTTGAACACTATGATTTACGTCTTTTTTGAGTTTTGATAGTGAAGCTAGACACTTCACAATTAAATAAGAGACATCAATGAAGTTCAGTAAGCTTTAGTGAAGTAATTAGTCACTATAGAAGTAATTTAATATGAATGGTGTAATTAGGAAGATATGCAAAAGTCTGGGGGTGTTACCAGGTTAAACTGTCTTCTATATCTGTGCCTGAAACAAAGAACAGTGGGGACTGCAAGATATTGGTGAAATCTCTACTTAGGTTTTTGAGGCTTTTGAGGCTTTAAGCTGTTTTAGCTTGATATATTGTTGTTGTCCAATAAATAGTCCTGAATGAACAATCATCGTCATCACCACCATCAAATAAGATAATCAAGGTCAGCAATGTTGGTTGGTTGAGAGGCTATTTTCTAAGTAATTTGGACTCAGTGTGAGCTGAATCAGCTTCCCTTACTGAAACTGGAAGTGATTTGAAGGGGGCCTCTTGTGTATGTTTTTTTAATTATTATTTGAGTTAAAACAGTGTGTGTGGTTGGGCTTTTAAAATATGAGAACCATGCATTCTAGGGTTTTCTGGAGGCACAATTCTCCCCATTTTTTACAAAGGGGTATGTGTGTGATAGAAGTCCCCAAAACAACTTTGAGAGCCTTGTGTGATCTCTCCCTGATGTAGAGCTTCACAGAACTGCTGTACTTGGTTAAAGACAGCTCCACCATATGAATATTCATATTGTTAGGTGTCCTTGACAAAGCACAGCACTGATGGTGTTCTTTCATTGCTGTACTGCTATTTTTGTAATTGGTGTTTATTTTAGGTATAAAGCCTACATTTTCAGCAGTCAGCAATGCATAAACTTGACTTGGCATTCACAGCCAACCAAAGCTCTGAACCTTTTACTCAAAAGCTATTTGATTAGAGGAGAGGCATCTTGTGAAGGGGCCCGAAACAAGATCCACAGAGTCCCCCTGACTTTGGTAGTCACCCCCAAATTTGTAACTGTTCAGACTCTTTCTCAAAGGGGCAGGTCTGTAATCTCACACTGGACTCAGCATGAGCCTCTGAAACTCAGTGCAAAGTTAGTAATGATCTCCATCCCCAATTCAGCATTCACAGATGTTCTCTGGATAGCATGCAAGTTTAAGCTGCGCCCTCATCTTTTTCACTTCATACAGCATGAGCTGTTATCCCAAACAAGGTCATCCTTGTCTATTCCTTGTAACAATTGTTCTAATTCATTGTGAGCCATCTTAGGTCCCATGTTGGAAGAAAGATGTGATATAAATAAAGTAAATATATGAAAGAATGAATAAAAACCTACATTGGAGCTGATCAGAATGGGTGTGTGTGGAATGGCAGTATTTCCTTCCACACTCTTTGTTTATAAGTGTTATTGAGGAATGAGATAGGAGAGGAAATGAGATCTTTTTATGAGACAGATAATCCCTCCCCCTTTCTGAACTTGGTACTGGGGAGGGACCCCACTGCTGTTTCCTTCTCTTCCCCTACTTTCCATTCATCCATCTAAATGGCTGCCACTTTAGTCAAGCTGATCAGTTCTGGGAAGGAAAGAGGATTTTTGTATGTTCAGCACTTGTTCCTTTATTTGTCTGTTTTAAAAATATTTATATCCCCACCTTGTATCACAGGACATAAAGGCAGCATACAAATAAAATAAATTAAAAACAATTTAGAACAGTTTGAATTTAAAACAGTAGGAATAATTTAAGGAGTCTAAAACATATCAATGTTTGATTTAACAATTAAAACATTAAGTTTAAAAGTTAAACAGATTAAAACAGTTAAAAACATGCAATGTTATGAGCAAGACCATTCCACCTCGAATAAAATCTTTGGTACTGAAGAGGTAGCATTGTGGGTAGATGCTGACTTGTCACAGTCTCTGAAAAGGGAGAGGTCTCCCCCCCCATGAAATGTAGTGTGTTGACATCTGGGCTAAAAGCTCGTGATGTGAAATGGTCTGTTGACAGCTAGGCCAAAAATTTGTGAAGTGAGATGCAGTTCTCAGTTATGGATAGCTTTGCACCAAGTTTCTCTGTATGTTTCAGGGTTTCTCTGTGGAGGGGCAGGAGAATATCCAAGAGATTCTAAGCAAACAACTGACACTTTGCCAGTTTCTTACAGGACTCTCTGTTATACGAACAGGTAATCTCCTACTTTGTTTTGTCTATCGCTATATTTCTCTTTCTGTCCCATATAGTTTAGGTGTTCTGTCTAGTCTGTCGGTGCTGGTTCCTCTGTTACAATTTTGTTACAATTTCTTACAATTAGGTAATACATTTCTCAAACTAAAATTTGGATCTGTAAACTGCCTTTCCACCCCTCTCATCATATCTTCAATTAAGGCATTTTGCTTATTCGTGTACCAAGCCATGGTTATCTTAAGCCCTGAGAATTCCCCAGCATGCCCTTGGGGATATTATAAAGACAGTATACAGATAACTGTATTCATCTTAATTAGCACATATTCCCACCTCCCTTTTCTTGGATCCTATTTTGGGAGAAAGGAAGAATATACGTGCAAATAAATAAAGAAATAAAATTTGGTTTTAGGAAACTGAATAGAAGTGGCAAATGACACTAAGATGTCTGCCTTGAGTGAATGAATGATTCTTGAAAATGTGCTTTGAAATGCCCAAGATAATGCCTTGCAAGATCTCTTTAACATGGTCCTCCCAAGCCCATGATCAAGGGGAGCTATTTTGATAAATCATGTGGTATAAAGTATATGTTCAGATCACTGTTTAGCCACAAAGCTATCGTCAAAGCCCTCTGGGCCAGCCACATTTACCTCAAAGATGTTTTGAGCTTAAAATATGAGAATTTATTGTATACCACCATCAGTTTTTTAAAATAGAAAGTAGGGTACAATGTGATAAGTAATAAAGCTGTGTGGATTTTCATATCTTTTTCTAAGACACTACCTTTATTTCTTTTCTTTTTAAAAAAAAATCTGCTCTAGGAGGGCACTTTATCTGTAAAACCTTTGACCTGTTCACACCATTCAGTGTTGGCCTTGTGTACTTGCTGTATTGCTGCTTTGAGCACGTGTCAATCTTCAAACCTGTGACAAGCCGGCCAGCCAATTCTGAGAGGTGAGTCTGAGAAGTGTGACAGCTGAAGCACTTGGAAGCAGTTGTGTCTCTGAACACTACAGTTGTGTGTTAAAAGGTTTGAAGTAGCTGGAGCTTTGGTCACAAATTTTGTGATATGTTTCACCTGGAAACATACTATTTTTGGGAGAGGAGAAAGCAGAGGAGCTGCACTTGGGAGGCCTATGGGGAAAAAGAGTATCCGATAGTTATGAGGCACTGTTGTCCACCTAACCCTTGGAGAGTTTTTTGCTCTTTTTTCCTATGTAGCATATGTTTTCAGGGTTCAGCAAATACTTTAAAGCAAGACAAAATACAAATGGCACATCTTACTGAAAAGCAAATCAGTTTATTTTTGTAGTGAGGGAGTCACTTGTAATCCTTCTGCTCTCAAGAGATGCTGTTAGCAGTGTTGACACGAATGCTTGTAGTTTCTTGTTCCTGCTGCAATTGTTACATATTTTGAAGGACAGTTGCATCCCTGAGCTGGGAAGTAGCTTATTATTTGGCATTATGTGGCACTAGTTGCTTCTCATGGTAAAGACTGTCAACATAGTATTTCCCAATGGTGCAGGCAGATGTTTCCTTCCCCACATAAATAAGGGGAGCTGCATTATTCATTGCCAGTGGCACCTACTCTGAAAACTTTTTCTCTAGTATACTCTTTCTTCTCTCACTGAAATCCAAGCCAGGGCTTCTGGAAAGCCAAATTCTGTTCCAGTGAAGTCTCCTGGAAGCACTAATGATGTAATTTCTGTGACCACAACTTCTATATAGGGTTTGACTGTAGTTCACACTGGGTTCCACAGGATTAGTGGAAAGGGAATACCAGCTTCAAAAAGTTAGAGTAACAATACAATTTCTATGACATTCTTTGTACCTGTGCTGACTGATTGGTCGTAATAAAGAACTTTGTACTTTGACATTCTTTGTACCACTTCTACAGAGCCAGCAAAATTCACAAGGGCTTGGCTTCCAGACACTATAATAAGTAATTCATTGAATACACTGAACTAACATTACAGGCTCTGAGAGAGAGTACTAACATGAAACAGTTACATATCCTCTTCCTTCCTAGTTCATTTGATGCCTCTGAAATTATTGCCACACACTTACAACCCTGCAGACCCACAATTACTCTAACATCACAGTTTTGGGTTACAGTTGTCCCTCCCCATTCATGGGCTTCGAGTTTGTGGTCTTGCTCTTTGTGGGAGGGACAAGTGGGTAGGTATAAAATGGTGATGCGTGCACGGGCACATGCACCATTATCTTCATTGGGGCTCAAATATTTGCGAGCCACCATTTTTGTGGGGTAGGTGGGTCTGGAGCAGATCCCCCACGAATTAGGAGGGGCTACTGTAGTTTATGAAGTTCCCACTGAGCTTAGTGGGATGCACTTCCAAATACGTGTGCACAGAGTTGTTTCTTAAAGACATTGCAACTAATTTGGGGTAAATTGGTGTGTCTCATTTTCCTCTGTTTGAAATGGGAGCATGCTTCTCTAAGATATGGCCCATGGGCCACATGCCTCTGTATTTCTCCAGCCTTCCCCCACCTCATGACTGTCACAGAGAAAAATCAGCTATAAAAAGGAGAACTATAATTTTTTGAAGCCTCCAAGACTGGTCATTCTCTAAAACGAGATGAATCCCCCATGTATCTTGTTTCCTCACAACCTTCCCCAAGTTTAAAAAACAACCAATCAACCAAACAGGAAGTAGACTTCCAGTCAGTTTTGGTTTTGCGTTTTGAGGCTGGTGTGGCTCAGAGCAGATCCCAGGATGGCAGGTTAGTCCCTGTCCCTCAGAGCTTGCTCATCTGTGGTTTAAGCAGTGCCTTTCAACCTTGATCCTTGACATGTTAGTCTGTAATTTTCACCATCCCAAATCAGCATGCCTGATTGGTGTTCTAACTTGTGACTTAACAACATGAAGAGATTCAAGGTTTGGAATTGCTGGTGTTTAGAGCTGAATGTGATAAAATGATAATGCATTTTGTGCTACGAGTATAAATAGCCAATAAATGTGTCAGAAAAACATGATGTTACATGAACAAGTAGAGCCTGTCTTGCCCTGCAGGTATGTGGTGTGTCGTGGATTGAAGTCTGGAACTGATGAGGTGAGAGACTACCTTTTCACAGTGAACATCAAACTCAACCAGCTGCGCAACAAAGAGCAGGATGTAAATCTTGTTGTCCCCCTGGAAGTCATCAGAGGTGACCATGATTTCTATGATTACATGGTCAGATCAAATGAAAGGTAGGTTGAAGAGCAGCATTATAAAAAAAGAAAACCTATAAGAGAAAGCACAGGATTTTGTTGGCTTTTATAGTATTCTTTCTGCAAGTGACTTTTTTCAGGCTTACTTTCAAGAAATATTTCTCTGAGAGTCCTTTATTTGGAAATTGTTTGCAGGGGAAAGAAACCTGGCTGGTGAGTTTATTAGACACATTACTCTGTTCAGACTAAATGGATGTGTTCATTTATCAATGGGTGAATACTGAAGCGGCATTTCTCATGTTGACTGTATCCCTTCCCTCCTGCTCCAGTCTTATAGTCCAGGATTTGGGGATTTAATTACTGCTCTTTGGGAATCCCAGAAAGTAATGTTTTCCAAGTTCTGACCTCTGTGAGTTAAGTTGGAGACAGTTACTTGCAACACACATATTTAGTTCTCAGCTTCTGCCTTTTTCTTAGTCCATGGAGGTTGGGATAAGATGAGGCTGACTGTTTTCTGTACTCTGTGGTGCTGCTCTAGCTTAGTAGAATTATTTCATCATAAGAAATCATGCTAATATTTATTTTCAGAGAGGTTAAGTCTCTCTTACCCAGAATTCCAAAATCCAAAGTTGTCCACATGGCTGGCTAAGATAACGACACCTTTGCTTTCTGATGGTTCAAGGTACACAAACTTTGTTTCATGCACAACGTTATTACAAATGTTGTGTACAAAATTATTTTCAGCTATGTGTATAAGGTGTATACAAAACATAAATGAATTTCATGTTTAGACTTGGGTCCCATCTCCATTATGTATATGCAAATATTCTAAAATCTGAAAAAATCCAAAATCCAAAGCACTTCTGGTCCCAAGCATTTCAGATAAGGAGTCTCAATCTGTACTGTATTTCACCAGGTGCATCTTTATCTTATCTTGACTTCTTGTCCAAACAATAATAGCCATAATATCTATTGTGAGCCACTTCACGTCTAATTTGGGAGAAGGCAGCATATAAACAAAATAAATAATAAATATAATTACTACAGAATAAGTTTTCTGAAACTCATGTTGTTAAGGAGGAGTATAAGTAAAGTGCTTCCTAATCTCTTAGTTATACCACTGCAGTGTGATTAGTTATAATATATCAAACCTTATTACTTTGGGTAATTCTATCTTAATTCAGTATTGTGGATTATTTGCTTGTTTTTCTTGCTTTTTCTAATTCACCAAGCCTTCGGATAACAAGTGTGGCTGGATGGCCTGTAACCTCCTCTAAAACAAATGTTCTGTCTTCCAGATTCTGTGCTGTTCAGATCAAAGCATTGGCCAAAATCCGTGCCTTTGTTCAAGACACGTGAGTATATATTTTTAAAAAACTGTTCTTATTTGTCTGAGAGCAGTAGTTAAGCATTTTCCTGGGACGTAAAGTTTGCTGGGACATAAAGTTTTTAAAATACAGTAGGCCCTTGGTATCCCCTGGGATTTGGTTCCAGGACCCTTTCCCCCATGGATACTAAAATCCTTGGATGCTCAAGTCCCATTAAATACAGTGGCATAGTGAAATGGTGTCCCTTATATAAAATAGTAAAATCAAGGTTTGCTTTTTGGACTTTGTATTTCTTTTGAATGTTTTCCAGCCATGGATGGTTGAATCCGTGGATAAAGACTCTGTGGATATGGAAGTCTGACTGTACTGTACATCCAAGGATAAATTCTTTCACCAACTTCCACTTTTCTTATGATTTCCATTTTGGGGACCAGACTTACAGAGCAGTTTTTTTAACATGCTGGAGGAGCTAGCAGAAAGCATGTTGTTATTGTTGTTTTTTAACATGCTGGCAGGCTTATTTGGTTTCTCCCTTCTCTGTTCCTCACTTTTTACAGCTACAGTAGGATCAGCTAGAATAGAAACTCCTTCTTTAGTAGCTCAGGCTTTATTGCATTTATTACAGACTTGCTGCTGCAACCTGACATCAAAAGTCTGTGTTTCTCCAGTTATTCACCAATTTCCCAATGCCTATGCTGCCAAAAATTCTTCCAGCTAAACAGAGAACAAGGATGAAAAGGGAGGTGGATGCGGGTAAAAAAAAACTTTGTAAAAAGGAGCTTCACTGTCAGAGGATTTGTAAACTTAAGTATGCCTGTAGTCTGTGTCATTATTACGAACAATGTCTTTTCAAAATTAGAAAAATAATAACTATTATGACAAAAGAACTATAATCTAGTACAGGGGTAGGCAACCTTTCCCCTTTAAGGGCCGAGGGACTTCAGCTCCCAGAATCCCAGGAGTTATTGGCCAACATGGGACTATTGGCCTCACATGGCTGAGGCTTCTGGGAGCTGAAGTCCCTCGGCCCTTAAAGGGGAAAGGTTGCCTACCCCTGCTTGTTAAATGAACATTCAGATCATGCTGAAAGCAGGGCAATATGAATGGAGAGCCAGAATCTTTGTGGGAGGTAAGAGTTCTACTATATTATTTTGCTGAAAAATGTACTAAACTTTGCCTTATTCTTGTAGGACCTTGAATGAACCACGGCAAGCTGATATCCGAAAAGAATGCCTCCGGCTCTGGGGAGTGAGTACCACCATCAAACAGAAAGCTATAGTCATTTTTTCTTGTCCTCATCCTTTTTTAATACAAGAAGTGGGTGAGGGTTGTTGCATTCAAAATATAGGCAAAATAGAGGTTTATCTTACCTGCAGAGATTCTGGGGCATGCTGTGACAGAGCTTTTACTTCATTGGACTTACAACTATTGGAACTGCCCAGCCAACATGGCTAGTGGCTATGATGGCTGGGGAATTCTGGGTATTTTAGTCCAGAAAAGAAACTTTTCCAAGATCTCTGCTATATATGGATACCCTTGATAATCAAATGGTCAATTTTATATATGAATGCAAAAAGGCACTGCTGAAGTGGATTAGTGATCTACCTAGCCTAGCATTTTTATTACTTAGTTACTTAAATGAAGTCAGTAATTATGAGTAAAGAATCTTAGTGTGGTGGTGTTCTTGATTGAATGACCTAAATCAGGGGTAGGCAACCTTTCCCCTTTAAGGGCTGAGGGACTTCAGCTCCCAGAAGCCTCAGTCGTGTTGACCAATAGTCCCATGTTGACCAATAGCTCCTGGGATTCTGGGAGCTGAAGTCCCTTGGCCTTTAAAGGGGAAAGGTTGCCTACCTCTGACCTAAATTATAAAGTTATGTTCTGAGCCAGCAGAAAAGGAGCCACCCAAGAAAGAGTTAATTCTAATTATCATGCAGGTGAGGCAAGGGACCATGCATTATTTTTGAAGAGCATTTCCTATTGGATACCTATCTCCTCATTTTTTTTCTCCTTGCCTTGGCCAGGAAAGGTCATATACTTGTCCTTCAATTTCTCTTGGTTTTACTTAGCTGTTTCCCTCTTTTTTGCTATTTGCCCTTCTGTCTGCTTTGCCTTAAAAAAAAAGGCCTGTTTTCACCACTTCCATTTTTTTCCTTCTCCCCCTGCTCATGTGTTTCCTTCAAAAAGCAAAAGCTAAGAGTACCTTGGCATCAAGAGTCCCTCTATGAAGCATGTGAGGGTTGTCTGGGATGTGTGATACTCTTAACCAGGGGTAGGCAACCTTTCCCCTTTAAGGGCCGAGGGACTTCAGCTCCCAGAATCCCAGGAGCTATTGGCCAACATGGGACTATTGGCCAACATGGCTGAGGCTTCTGGGAGCTGAAGTCCCTCGGCCCTTAAAGGGGAAAGGTTGCCTACCCCTGCTCTTAACCAACCCACCCCCCTGTAAAAACATGCACTCATCTCGAGCTGCTGCTACAGTTTTATAGTTTGAATTGACTGGGGAAGAAATAAACCTTGCTGAAGCTGAAATTCACTCTGCCTCGAAACTCACTGAGGCTCAGGCTACTAAGTTTGCACTATATTGCCCCAAATGGCATACCCTGATGACATAGCTACTGCTATTAGCATGGAGAAACAGTCAGAAGGGGTGTAGATATAAGAGAGGAGGCTGCTCTTAATTCACCAGCCCCTTTTCCTTAACAAGCTGAATTCTGTTTCTCCTCAGCAGACATCAATCAGGAGTCTTTCAGGGTGGTGGTGGAAAGCCTAAGCTGGCAACCCATCTCTAAGCAGCCATCCTATAAAATGTGCTCATGTGCTTACACACATGGCAGCTGTCATTTTGAATCTTGAGCAGAAGCTAACCATTTTGAGCAGGCTTCCAGTACTTTTCTCTTTTCCTATACCATTTTTTCAGTCAGGATTCATAGCTGAAATAGCTTTCCTCCATGATTACTAATGAGCTTAAAGGCCACCCCCACCCCACAGCTTCTCCACAGCCAGCTTCATCTGCTTCACACACTGGTCCTTCTCCTCCTGTTCTGTTGGTGTGTGGATGATGAGTGTTGTAGTGATGCCCTTTGGCACCCAGCAGAGTCTGCAGGACAAGCTGGCTGCTGTGATCCACAGCCACTGTGTAGATTTGCCATCAACTGGCTCAGCTTCTCTTCTTTAGGCAAACCTGTTTTCCTCAGTCAAGAAGACACATTGTAAAGTCCAAAAGCATAGCTTTATTAATGCATATAAAAAGTAAAAATAAGATATCTAAGTAAAATCCATTGTGATGAACTTATCCAGTTCAGCCATACAAGATTACATCTTGAACAATCCCAAAAGCATTAGGATCCAACTTGTTGCAGTTAAAACCACTGCTGTCAGCCACACACACTCACATCTTGAACAATAAACAATTTTAGACAAAGGATTTTCTAAGCCCATCCCATACTCCACCTTCTAGGTGTTAACCTTATTTTAATTGGATAATATCTGTATGATGCATGCTAACCCAGCCTCTTGCTGTCCATCATCCACCACGTGAGTAACTTTCCCAAGCTAACAATTATTTACGTATTTGATATCTCTTTGTTAGCCATAACAAAGTCTGGTTCCATTAGTTCTATCACTGGGAAAGTACATTGTTGATGTCTCTGTTACCACCTGGCGTTGATTCACCCTGTTTCTCTAAATATTGTTTGTGCCTTGTCCAAAAACTGTTCTCAAGTGGAAAATTACAGACACACACACATCTTTACATTTCACCTTTGACTATATATCCCATTTATATCCTAACAATCCCCTCTTGAAATGTATAGATGTGTGAGAATTATTGTTGTTGTTGTTATTAAAACCATCTAAGCACAATGTTTGACTCTATATATTTAAAATGACATCTCAATCTGTTATAACCATTGTTAATGTTGTTTTATCTCCAGAACCTTTGTTAATATATCTATAGTGTTGTGTTTTTGGCCTTAAACCCTTAGGCACACAATTTCATTTTTAACTAGCTCTCTTTAGCATTTTGTCATAAAACTCTAATTTATTTTGATCTATATCTTAACATTTTTGTTATTGTCATAAAAATGTATGTCTGTGAATCTCTGTATGTCACAACTGACAGTTTACAATTTAAATCTTATAACAACTGTTTAATCTATTCTATCTTATTTAATGTTATATATTTTGTTTTATCAGCACTTAAAACTCTATCAACACTTATAACTATATATCTTTATTTTTAATCTATCAAACTATTAAGCTTGTCTATATTTAAACAACAACCTTTAAACTGACTATCATATAACTTTAAAGCAAATAAACTATTTATAAAACACTCTTATTTCAATGCGGCTATTTTAAATCACAAGCCTCTATCTCTTAAAAAAACAACTTATCAAATGTTTTATTGTTGTCTAATCTATTATCTTAAAACAATTGTTTTTTTTAAACACCTATAACAGCACAATTATAATCTATTATTTGTCAACTATAAACATCAAACCTTTATAAAACTTTTCTATGTATTTGGATATTTAAAACCCCTTATAACTTTATTCTAAACAAAACCTTTTGACTTTAAACCTGTCACCATTTTCTTGTATTCTGTAAACCACACTTTTTAAACTCTTTTTATGTTGACTCACTAAACCATATGTAGGCTAGAAACTTTAAAAATAAAATCTCAAAAATCAAAACCTTTAATAACAAATCTCTCTGGACAACTTTTCACATTTTTTTTTAAATCTCCTGAATCTAAACAACCAAAGCTGTCATCTCTTTTTGTGTTAACACACATATCAACATTTAAACAAGCAATCTCAAAACCAAAATGTTGAACTTACTAGCCCCTCCTTACTGTTAAAAGCTTATTTTAGTCACAAGCTCTCAGCCTTAAACTAAATGTTTTTATCCTTTGTTGAACAAATCCTTTTGTTATTAACCTAGCTTTGTATTTTCATTTGCCATCAGGCATCTTTTATTTTATATATCCATTTACCTTGTGATTTTTGTCTTTAGGTCTATCAACCATATTTTAAAACATCTCTTTGTCAATTTTAAACACTTAAACTTTTTGTTGCACTGCAGTGTATCATTCTCCCTCTCTTAACAGGAAAAAACCTTTTAAAACTTTTAAAACCTCTGAAACTCCCTAAAACTGTCTAAAACGCTTTGAAATTTCCCGGCTCACTAGCCACGTTTGTATAAACCCTTGTTTCTTATATAATAAACTTGTTTGTTGTTTTTACTCTCTATTAATTTTTTTGTGTGTGTGTCTGGACTTGTGTGTCCTTTGTTTTTTTTTTGTTTTTTTTTTGTCATTCTATTTGTTGACAATCTTGTCTGCATTGTCTGATCTAAAGTGTTTTTCTCACTTCCAAAAGATTAATGTTTGTTGTGTGTTGTGTGTTTTGTGCCCCTCCATTTCTTGGCACTTGTGTGTTTTAAACTGTCTCATCTTTAGTAAAATCTCTTTGTTTGAATGTATCTTTTTTCAACTTAAAAACATAAAGTTGGAAGAGACCACAAGGACCATCTAGTCTAACCCCCTGCCATGCAGGAACTCTCAGTCAAAACTTGAATGTTTTTCACAATTGTTATTTTTTTAGACATTAAAACTTTTTTCACCATCAAGGTGAAATCTCTAACTGTTATTTTTGAATATTTTATAACACCATCTTGACACTTCGGTTTAATTTTTCTTTTAAAACATGTTAGCACATATATCTTTGTATATTGTCTAAAAACTGTCAGATATCTTTAAATTTAGTGGATTCCCACATAACATGTGTAATGATGTTAGATTTTTTTTTCTCTGCCAGTTTCTCAAACTGTGAGCCAAGAATTCTCTTTTTCCCCGGTCTGTGAGCAAAGACCCTTTGTAATCAATTTTTTTTTATATTTATCCATTGTTAAAAACTTTCAATTGTATCACATCTCTGTCTTAAAACTCTGACATATAAAAACTCTGGAAAATCTATCTATAATCACTAAGAAAATAATTGTTGTCACTCAGTAACACACATTTGTCCCTTTTGTTTAAAAGCAACCTCAACAGGTCATTTTTGCAATTCACTTGCTCCGGTTTTGTCACAGGAAAAACCTTGACTTTTTACTCTGTGGCAAACCAAACATCTCCCAAATCATTTGTATAATAAAACATTTAAAAAAAAAATTAGGATCTATATCTCACCAGTTTAAAACAAGCTATCAAATCTTATGTTCTCTAGAATTCTATATTAATGTGCATAACCAGAATGCAATGATTCATTTCTCACACCTGTACATTTAGCATTTGTCTCACTTTGTATAAAACACATATTTTTCCTCTTATAGCTTTTGTACACACCTCCCCATCCGGGGTGATTTTATATTTTTTCCCCACAAAACTCAGTGTATATCCCCTGACACACCAACTAAACAGTTTTGTAAAATCAGGTATACATAAAACATTTTCAAAGTTTTCTCACCAAAACTTGGCATGTAGACATTTTTATAATTTTTTTTGACATCTCTTACCCCTCTATCAGCTAGATAAACATCTTTAAGATTGGAGGATTTCTTTATTTTTCAGCAAAACTGCAACATATGTCCCAGAATATATAGACTCTTGTCTTCAGGTTTCACCTGTTTGTCACAGTCACAGCTCTGTAAAACAGCTTGTAGCTTCTCTGTTTCTTCCAATGTTTCTGGGTTGTAGATAGATTGTTGATTGTAGCAAACATCCTTGCATTGCCATTTTCAAAACTCCTGCTCTGTTGTAGTTAAAACATCGGTTTTTCTCCTGTGCATCAGCTGCCTTTTCAAGACGCATTTTCTGACTTCAGATGCTGTCTCAGGCGTTTTCAGAAATCTCAGCTGCTTGCTTAGGTATCCCCGAGCTAAGCAACTTTTCTGGCCTTTCTTCAAGAAAACCGCTTGGCTTAACAGTTCCATCCTTTTGGAACTTTAGGCCTCTAGCAACACTGTTACAGCCCCACACAGCATTGACCACTGTGTAAAACTTCACCCCCACCAGGGATTTTTGTATTTTTCTCCAAGAACTGTAAAGTCCTTTGACCACAGCATTTATGACAAAGTTGTGTAGAAAACATTCATTCTTTTCTTCAGTTCCCAAAAACCTTTGGCTGAAGAAACATCCTCTCCCAAAACTTTAACTGTAACTCAGAGAGGGTTAACAGAATGAGTCTTTTCTTGGCTTAGGCAACTGTCTGTGTCCAGCAATCATGCTGCATTTTAAAACTGCATACATTGCAACATGTATTCTGTGACTCAAGCCTCAGCTGCTTCCATTTCAAACAAAATGGCCTTTAACAGAGTCTTTTGCAGCTTGAACAAAAACAAAAATTTTACTGTATTGAACCCGCAGTATTCTCAGCATTCTCAGGCTTTGTTTTTTTTCTGTATCTTACTGTTTAAAGAGTGGAGATTCCTCAGACACCCGTCTTTAAAGAGGTCTGCACTCTGCCATCCGGCAAAACAGCTTAGCAGTAAACTTTAACTGTTTACTTACATCTGGAGAAGATTTGAAGCCACCTCTGCTTTTCCAGCAACCGCTGAAGCATGGTTTCCTTGTCCCGGCACAGCTGAAGTCGTTGCAGACTTGGCATTTGAACTTGTGGGCTTTTGTCCTCCTGGACATTTGTCCTCTTTGTCCTCTGGCAGACCAGCCACATCTGGCAGACAAGCCTCTCTTTAGGCAAAAACAGGCTTAACTGGCAGACTAGCCATTTTTGGCAAAAACAAGCCTCTTCAGCCAGACTAGCCACAATTGGCAAAAACAGTCTTAAATTGGCAAAACAGCCATAACTGGCAGAACAGCCATAACTGGGCCCGTAACCCTTGTTGGTGTGTGGATGATAAGTGTTGTAGTGATGCCCTTTGGCACCCAGCAGAGTCTGCAGGACAAGCTGGCTGCTGTGATCCACAGCCACTGTGTAGATTTGCCATCAACTGGCTCAGCTTCTCTTCTTCAAGCAAACCTGTCTTCCTCAGTCAAGAAGACACATTGTAAAGTCCAAAAGCATAGCTTTATTAATGCATATAAAAAGTAAAAATAAGATATCTAAGTAAAATCCATTGTGATGAACTTGTCCAGTTCAGCCATACAAGATTACATCTTGAACGATCCCAAAAGCATTAGGATCCAACTTGTTGCAGTTAAAACCACTGCTGTCAGCCACACATGCTCACATCTTGAACAATAAACAATTTTAGACAAAGGATTTTCTAAGCCCATCCCATACTCCACCTTCTAGGTGTTAACCTTATTTTAATTGGATAATATCTGTATGATGCATGCTAACCCAGCCTCTTGCTGTCCATCATCCACCACGTGAGTAACTTTCCCAAGCTAACAATTATTTACGTATTTGATATCTCTTTGTTAACCATAACAAAGTCTGGTTCCATTAGTTCTATCACTGAGAAAATACATTGTTGATGTCTCTGTTACCACCTGGCGTTGATTCACCCTGTTTCTCTAAATATTGTTTGTGCCTTGTCCAAAAACTGTTCTCAAGTGGAAAATTACAGACACACACACATCTTTACATTTCACCTTTGACTATATATCCCATTCATATCCTAACATGTTCTTCTAAGGAAATAAATCTAGCATTGCAACTTTGGAGCCAAGTTTAGAAGCAAAGCAGTTCATTCCTCTGATGAGGAACTAACAGGAGAGGAGTCCTTACCTTAACTTTCTTTAGAGATGTTGATATAACCTCCCTTTACTCAACTTTTCTCAAGGTTTTTTCTGACTCTGAATAAGGAGAATGGTCAGATTCTGGGGGATAGGCGGACCAAAGCAGAGAGAGACATTTTAATCAAAATGACTTTATTCCTCTCCTGTGTAAGGCTATAGGAGCTTTGGGATTGCAGGACACTCACCCTCACTCTTTGACAGCTCTAACCACTAAAACTTCCAACTGTGGTCAACCATGTATCCAAAATGAAAGGCCTCCTTACAAGTTGCTCCTTTTCCATCTGATTTCAATGACATAGTTAAATTAGAATGAAATAACCCTACACAAACAGAAAGGGCATTGATGTAGCACAAAAGCTATATGCACTTCCTGCAGAAGCTATTAATCTTAAGCCTGTCCTCATTGATGGGCCAATTTCAGCACTTCTCACTCATGCTTTGGTGGCTCATGAAGAAGATTTGACCCTGAAGCACTCTAACCAGAGGAGGGCAGACATTTTTCTTAAATGCTTCCACAAGGCCTCTGCTTTATGTATTCATGCATCTTCTACAGCATCTCTTATTCTTAGGGTGGCCATACTCTGAGAATCCAAGATATATTTGAAAACCAGGATCTAGATGCAAAGTCTTTACATTAAGCTTTACTTAAAATCTATAAGTCCTTAGCCTTTGTAGCTGATGTTACCAGAGATTCCTTGACCTGCTTGCTGTGTTTCAGCCACAACTATAACCAGAAGGTCCATTTGTCTACAACACTGGAACGCAAACACACAATCCAGATTTACTTTGGCCACAGTCCCTTACAAGAGAAATCTCCTTTTTTTGTGAGGAAGTTCTTAAGGACATTCTTATTGAAGCAAGAGACAAAAGAAAGGCTATGCCTTTTATGCCAAAGAAGAATTCAAAGCAACAGGGTAAACAGTTCCAGACTTTTTGTCCCTCCCACTTATTCTCCCATTTGAGAGACTTCAGGTCTTTCAAACCAGCCTAGTCTAGCTAGGTTCCAGTTTTCCTTTCATTCCCAGGGAGGCCCAGGTAGGACCTTTTTTCAAGGAAGCCTGTCTAGCAGAAATAAACCAACCTTGTGACTGTCCTCCTTCCACGATAGGAGGGAGGCTTTCACTCTTCTTACAAGCATGGCCCTTTTCCATATCAGATCAGTGGGTATTAAGAATAAAAAGTGAATGTTATATGATAGAATTCAATCAAAAGCCAAAACACTGCTTCCTCAGGCCACCAGTTTCCAAAAATACCTTAAAGAACTTCACAGTGTGTTAGGCCATCACTTGCCTCTTAGAGCTGGCAACCATAGATCTGGTCCAGCCAACCAAAAGATTCAAAACTCTGTCCTCTTCATGGTGGAGAAGAAAAGGGGCAAAGATTGCTTGATTCTGGACCTCAGATTTGTCAACAAATTCATAAAATACAGGTGCGTCCGGATGGAAAGGCTTAAAACAATCCGAGAACACATATTTCTGGGGGATTGTCTTCTGTCAATAGATCTTTTGGAAGCTTATTTTCATATTCTCTCTCATGTACCTTCATTTCTCTAAATTCAGTACCCTTTTATCATTCAAAGCACTGCCCAGGGGCCTGGCAAGTCCTGACTACCACCCTGTCAGTTGTTCAGGTGTCATGAACCGAGATTCTCTGTTGTTCTTTTGATCCAGAGAGAAATTTAGCCACCCTAGACTATAGGACTTTCAACAAAGACACATAGGAAACCAGATCTGGGTTTAGACACTTTGCATGTAACATTTATTGAAACACAGAAACAGAGACACCTGAAACAATCATTTCTAATATCAGATACTCAATATAACAACCACCTTAAGTATCGAGAGCTCTTTTCATTCACTCACACATTCACACACATTCATACTCACGATCCTTCACTGGAAGTTGATCAAGCCTCCAAGAAGGGTGGATGGCCCTGTTGCCGCGGATCAAGGAACCATAAGGTGAAGTGGGAGAAGTACTGCCTTTTATACCCTTTTTTCTCTTCTTTCTTGAAATAAACATGTTCTGCTCACTATGGGTTCAGACAGTCCAGTTCTTTGCACAAGTTTCTGTACATTCTGTGTCGGATCTCACTCGGCCATATCAACATCATTCATATTCAACAGATTGTATTGTCCTGGTTATGCTTGGTCAGCATCTCCGCTTCCGAGGCCAAGTTTCTCCCATTCCTCGCTTCCACCATCCAAGTTCCTCCTTCAATAGTGCTTTGCACGGCATCCATTTTATTTGGTTCTTTCAGGGCCTTGTCACTCCAGGAACCCATTCACCTTCCACATACTCAGCCATTCTCTCACACAGGCCCACAACTTTGTGGTCAACAAATAAAAGAGTCTACTTTCTCCAACACAGAGGTTAGTTCACTGAGGAACCCTAATAAACACAGAAAAGGGTCACATTGCCCTCTCTGCAGAGAAAATAGCGGGGGGGGGGGGGGGTCAGAAGGGAGATTCTTCTGTTTGCAAAAAAAGGGACTTGCAGACTGAATGACACTGGCACATTTATTAGGCCGGATGATTTCCTGCATCCACTTGAGCAAGGTTCCACTCTTATCCATTTCAGTTCCCACTCTGACCCATTCAGACCCTCATAGCAACATGTCAGCATGTCAAGATTTGTCTAACTAGGGAAGTTTAAGCATCCCTCCTATGGTGGACAAATATAACCTATCTCTAGGAGTCCCCTTACAAGATCTCTCCCCTCCCCCCCGGACTAGTTATCACTGCAGGTGCCAGCCTCATGGACTGGGGAGCTCATTTCTGGGGCCTTTTCAGCTCAGGGGGTTTGGACTCAAAGAGAAAAACAGCACAGCATCATCTGGCTAGCTTCGTGCCATAAGGTTAGTTCTCTTTTCCTTCCAACAAGTCCTCAGAGGAACACCTGTCCTAGTCTGAACAGACAACCACTAAATCTTATCTGATCGGACAGGAAGAAGCTTGCTCCCTCTCCCTATACAACAAAGCATGTCAGCTTCTTTCCTGGACAGATAGAGATGTACTCTCTCTTTCTCTCTCACCACGGCACTTTCAGGGCATCCTGAACACAGAAGTAGACATCTTGAGCCACCTCACACTAGTCCCAAGGGAATGGAGACTGGACATGTCAGTCTTCCGTCAGATATTGACACACTTTGGGAATCTGCCATTGAGTTATTTGCATCAAACATAAACCACAAATTCCCCAGGTATTTCACCAGGCTCCATTCCCTCAGAGCAGAAGCCCAGGATGCCAAATGAACTGGCCCCTCAGCCTACTGTATGCCTTCTCCCTGACTCCCCTTATCTCCAAAATAGGAAGATCAGGCAGGAAAAGGCAACAGTAGTTCTCATGACTCCACATTGGCCCTGTGGGCCTTGGTTCTCCCATCTGCTAGCCTTAGCAAGCTGGAAGCTTCTTCTGCTTCCAGTCTACCAACCTCCTTACAGTCAGGAACCCATTCCTAAGACCAGACCCAGGTTGCCTGCATCTATCCACCTGGCAGCTAAAAGGAGGCAACTGAATGCAGGCTATCCGAAGAAGGTGGTAAATACACTTTCAGCTTCTAAATGAAGTTCCACCCTCCAGATATATAAGTCCACTTGAAAATATTTTCTCCAGTTGGTTTGGAGAAAATATGTCTCTCTTGGTTCAGCTAGGTGAAATTGGTTTTAGAATTTTTGCAAGCAAGCCTTGACCTAGGACTTAAACCTAACATTTTATGATGCTAAACTTCAGCTTTGGTCTCCATTTTGTCACCTAGCCAGAAGCACCACATTTCTTCCCATTGTCATGTAAAGAGGTTTTTACTTGTGTGTGTGTGGTTCTCTACTCATTCCACTGGTAGCTCATTGCTTCCTTCTTGGGATCTCCACAAGGCATTGCAAGTTCTTTCCAGTCTGCTGCTTGAACCTCTAAAAACTGTTCCACTTTGAATTCTGTCAATTCAGTAAAGTACCTTTACTGTCAAAAGTAAAGGTACTTTTCTCAGTAGCAATTACCTCAGCCAGGAGGGTCTGAGAACTAGCAGCCCTTTCTATGGACACCGCTTGCTGTAAATTCAGTACTCAGCCTGTTTCTGGCTTGATCTGTGTTTTGTAACAAAAATAAATTCTCCTTTTCATCACTCAGCCCATTGTTTTACCATTCTTCTGCCCTCATCCAGTCACCCTTTAGAGAAGCAATAGCACAAACTGGATATTAGGAGAGCCCTGAAGTTGTATATTAGGTGCACTAGACCATTTAAGAGTATAGAAATGCTCTTTCTCTCCTTTTTGCCCACCTCTCTAGGCAAGAAGGTGTCCCCATCTGCACTATTTAGATGGATTAAGGTATGTTTCTTCCTAGTATCTGAATCCTTTCGCCGACCTAAACCAATCAGTATGACAGCACATTCCACCAGGTCAGCTAATGCTCCCCTGGAGGAAATTTGCAGAGCAGCAACTTGAGTTTCCCCTTTTGCTTTTACAAAGCATTACAGGCTGGGTAAATTCACCTCCGTTAGGGCATCCTTTGGCAGAAGGGTATTTCAGCAAGTCCTGTAGGAATACAGTGGAGCCCTCCACATTGGCGACTTTGACTTTTGTGGATGTGATTATTCCCAGATTTGATTAGTATGTTCTCTCTTGGAATCTCTAGGTCCTCCGGTGCAACTCTGTGGTCAAAGTCCACCAGAGGTTGTGCTGGAGGACCTAGACATTCCTAGAGAGAACACTTCTCTAGACAGTTGCAGGCCCTCCAGCGCAATTCTCTGGTCACCTGGCAGATGTTTTTTTCTTGCTGGAGGACCTAAAGATTCCTAGTCAGGTGTTCTCTTGGGTAAAAAAAGTAGCATTTTTTAATTTACGATTTTTCCACTTTCACCGAGGTCCGGTGCCCCTAACATCAGCAAATGTGGAAAGACCACTGTAATTGAATTTCCTGCCACCTTCCCTCCTAGGATATACTAGATAATTCCCTTTCTTGGATGGTTTATCTCCGCTGGGTGAGAATGGCACATGGATAACTAACTGTGAAGGTCCATTTTAGTGAGGAAGGAGGAGCCACCTCACCTATGTGTGGCAAGGCTGTTTTTCCTTTTTTTCTGAGGGTTCTTTCTGTTCGTTCTTTTTCCTTTTACTTGGCTTAGGAATAAGCTGAGGAGCTAGGCATACAGTAGAAAATACTTCTAAAAAATAACACATGATCCCTTGCCCTGCCTTGGCATTAAGCTGGAATTAACCCTTTTTTGGATGGCTGCTACTTCTTGGATAGAATGGACCTTCATGGTAAGTTCCACAATGTGCCAATCTTCTTTTAATATGATTATATTGTCTGCAAACTATGGGCCTAAGCAGACTGCCAGAAATAGTGCACATTAAATTGAGGCACTGCCCTGGCTCAGTGCTAGGGAACCATGGGAATTGTATTTTTTTCTGAGACACTGAACCTTCTCTGTCAGAGAGCTCTGGTGCCACAATAAATTACAGTTCCCATGATTCCCTAGCACTGAGCCAGGGCAGTGCCTCAATTTAATGTGCACTATTTCTGGCAGTCTGCTTAGGCTATATGACTTGTTGCTTGGGATACTCTAGTGAACGCTCAGATATTCTAAAGATTTTGAATCCTGTTGGCTAGAGCAATTTTCTCCATAAGCATATGAAACTTGCATGGATATTATGCTGCAGATGGTGCTACAGGATTAAATGAATATCACAACTCAGTTTAGAAAAAAAATGGGGGGGGGAAATAAAGGTTTATACTATAACCATTGCATACTGTGCAGCTTGACACAGTATGAGGCTCGGATTGTGTGGGTTTTTTTTTAATAGTAATGTATTTTATAGGCTAATTCTGTATTGCATAAAAATATTTTCTTTCATTAAAAAGGAACTGTCAATCCCATTATTCACATTTAAATGAACTAACAGAGTCTACTGGGTATTTTGGAGGTGTGTACAAAAGCAGCATAGGTAGCTTGTACTAATACTTGAACACACACACACCACTCTGTGCATTGTATTCTTACGTTCATGAAGAAGAAAGAATGAAAGGATAACAATACTGGTGGCAGAGGAAAGTTTTGATCCAACAATAGCATGACAGAGAGACAAATTCCATTAGATTCTTTTCTTTATTATAAAACTTAAATCTTTCAACTTGTGTTTGCTTCAGCTTTCTTTTCACCTTGTGTACTGTCTGTGTATTATTTGACCAAAAGATTGATGAATGATGAGGAAAATTTAATGGGAGAAACAATCCTTCTAGATTTTAATTGCTTCTTTGACTATACTAGATACCAGACCAGGCCCGAGTTGCTCCATCTTCTTCTGACCCCAGGTCCAAGTTCTTTGAGTTAATTCAGGTGAGACATTCAGTTTTTGTTTGTTCTGTATGCTCAGATGAAATGCTTGCATTTTATAATGAACCTGGACAAAGCAAAGATGCAAAAAGTTGCAAGATTTTATCTGGGTTGCTGTTAGGTTGCTTCCTGCAGTGAGGTTGCTATGGTTGCTTCCGAAGTGAGCCTGCATTGTAGCTTTGCACTTGGATTTTAATGTGAAATGTAGCTGCTGTTTAAACCCTTCTTCCTTAATCTGTGCAAAACTTGGGTCTCTTCTTATGTTTTTCTCTTTGAAAGAGTGTGCTTCAGAGAAAGTGTCTGTATGCTAAGATAGACTCCTGTGCAACCATTGAATGCAGAAATAGAACACAGAAACACTTTTTGCAATGCCATTATTTTGGCCATATCTATGTATGGTAGTGGTGGGAAAATTCATTCCCTCCATCCTCTGGTGGTGGTTTTTTGTTTTGCTTTTTATTATAAAGCTCACCCTGAACCCCCAAGGATCAGTGGGGCAATTTCTCACCATGGGTATCTTAAGCTCAGGGGAGGCTTTTTTTCAACTAAGAGGTAATCTGGAATTTGATGTTTGCTTTACTTCCTGAAACAGATATATACTAACTAAAACAATCTGGAGAGCCCCCAAAACATGGTGAAATTGCCTCCATGACTCCCAAGGGGTGTAGGGGAGGCTTTTTAGTGGGAAAAGAAAAAAAAATAAACTTAAAAAATGGGGGTCCAGAGGGGATGGATGTTGCCTTCCAAGGTCCCATAGATGCAAAAGTGTCCCACCCTGATGTATGTGATAAAGTCTCTAGTCCTACATGTTTGTGCTTTAGGGTGCTGACATGGAGATCTTCAGTTACAGACCAACCCCTCTCATCTCAAAAACCTTGGACAAGATCCGTCCTGTATTGGATTATAGATGTATGGTATCAGGAAGTGAACAGAAGTTCCTTCTGGCTTTAGGGGTAAGTAGTGATAATTAAATATATCAGCAAGTTTCAGTAGGTCTAAAGCATTTTAATCAAGATGACATTCAGTTTAGAATTTCATTATAGTCCTCTGCTGCTGCTCTGTATATTCTAAAACAGCTACATTTTACCTTCTGGCTAACATTTCTGACAGTTCTGTCAGTAGATTCCCTTCAACAATCTTCGGCTGAACCCACACCTATAAAAGAGTACATACCTTGACTCCAGTCCTGTTTGAACATACAATGTTCCTTGGGATCTTTCTGATGTCTGAGGGTTTTAAAGTGATTAAAAAACCCCTTTTTAATCCACAGCTTCTTGGAAAGACTGGTTTTTTAAAAAAATGTGTGCCCTGCAGTCCTAATCTGGATGGAATTGGGGAAGATTGGTAGTGGGACAGATTGGTGGCCAGTTACCTTTGCATACTCATCCAGCAAATGTGGTGTTGCCATTTCCCCCCATTCAGTCTGAGATTGTGCTTGCTGTGGCATGTGTGTTACATTTTAAACTCAATGGAAATTTAATCCTGGATTCTAGTAAAGATTGCACTTCTAACCCAGGTTGCACTTCTAACCCATTTACGTTCAGTGTATGTATGCGACTAATTGCATATTCGAAGGTCTGAGATTCTCTGCTTACTGGGATAATAATAATAATAATAATAATAATAATAATAATAATAATAATAATAGAATTAGCCATAGCCATCAAGGCGGCTTACATGTAAAATCAAATACATAAAACAACCCCTACAAAGCAATATAAACTATAACACAATTAACCCCCCATTAAAAATACATTAAATACGAATCTTAGTTAAAACTAGTTAAACAATAAACAATTTTAAAAACAAATTTAAACAATAGGCACTCTAGGGCGAGGCGCGGGTATACAAAAGTGTCTGACGGGGGGATCAGGACAGATGAGTAGTTTATTCTGGGTAGGCCTTCCGGAAGAGATCTGTCTTGACAGCTTTTTTAAAGCCATCTAAATTGGTTATTGGACAGATCTCTTCCGGCAAGGTGTTCCAGAGTCTGAGAGCAGTAGCAGAAAATGTCCTCTGGGAGGTCTCCGCCAACCTAGTTTTCATTGGTTGAAGCAGCTTCCTCCCAGAGGACCTGTGGGGCAGATTATATGGAAGCAGGCGATCCCTAAGGTAAGTTGGACCCAGGCCATGTAGGGCCTTAAAGGTGATCACCAACACCTTATACTATGCTGGGAAACCAATAGGCTGCCAGTGGAAAGATCTTAAAATCGGTGTAATATGATCACTCCTCAATATTCCGGTGATCAGCCTGGCTGCCATATTTTGTACTAATTGTAGTTCCCGAGTTAGGTATAAGGGTAGCCCCATGTAGAGTGCATTGCAGAAGTCGAGCCATGAGGTTACCAGTGCATGTAATACAGTTTCTAGGTCCCTTACTTCCAGGAAAGGGCGCAACTGGCATATCAGCCGAAGCTGATAACAGGCGCTCCTGACTGCCGCATTCACCTAATCAATCATGTTAAGCAACGAGTCCAGGAGCACCCCCAAACTGCGAACACAGTCCTTAGTGGAGAGCATGACCCCACCCAGGACTGGAGGTTGCAACCCAACACCTGGGTTGGGGGTCCCTACCGTAAGTACCTCCGTTTTGTCTGGATTCAGCTTGTCGGTTTTTCCTCATCCATTCCATTACTGCTTCGAGACATTGATTGAGGGGAGAACTGCCATCTGCCATCATACAGCTGACCAAGACATGGAGAAGTATATTTGGGTGTCATCAGCGTACTGATAACACCCCGCCCCATGTCTCCTGATGATCTCTCCCAGTGGCTTCATATAGATGTTAAACAACATCGGGGACAGGATGGCGCCCTGTGGAACGCCACCGTTTAGCTCCATTTTTGAGGAGCAGCTGTCCCCGAGTGACACCCTCTGGAACCTGCCTGAGAGGAAGGAACGGAACCACTGGAGTACAGTGCCTCCGATTCCTAACTCTCTCAGGCGCTCCAAGAGGATGTCATGATCTATCGTATCAAAAGCCTCTGAGAGGTCCAAAAGCACCAACTGGGTCATGCTTGCCCTGTCGGTGCTAAGGCGCAGGTCATCTACCAGAGCAACCATGGCAGTCTCCACCCCATATCCAGGTCTGAAGCCGTTTTGAAATGGATCCAGAAAATCGGTTTCATCCAAGATCCCATGTAATGTACTTGTTACATTTTACTAAATATTATTTTATTAAATTATATTGCATACAGCCATTCCTCCACATGTGCAGGGGTTAGGCATGCAGAAGCAGCTGCCCTATGCTATTTTTAATAGGCAGTTTGATAATGCTGGTGAAATCAGTGATCAAAACTTGGGCTGCTAGGAGGAAATCAGATTGGTGGGTTACCTGGGGTGGGTGCACACTTGTTTGCTTGCTTGCTCGCCCACTCAGGCAGGTGGGCTGAGGAGAAGGAGATGGGACAGGTGAGGAAAGAAGGAGGGTGGGTGGGTGGTGTGCAGTTCTCTGGGCAGACATAAGGAGCAGGAAGGGAGGAGGAAGGAACCACTGCTGAAGACCTTTCCTGCTTCCCCTTACAGCTTATACAGTCCCCATACAGGGAGGATGTGCCGCAGTCCCTTTCTGTTTCCCTTGCAGCGTTGGCCTTGATGGGTCTGTATAAGGTTGTCAGAAGAATTAAACACCTCCTGATTCAGTTTAGGACACAGTGGGCCTTTACAGACTGCCAGAAATAATGCAGCTTGAGGCCACTTTAACTGTCCTGGCTCAGTGCTAAGGAATCATGGGAACTGTAGTTTATTGTGCCACCAGAGCTCTCTGACAGAGAGGGCTCAATGTCCCAGAAAAAAAATACAATTCCCATGATTCCCTAGCACTGAGCCAGGACAGTTAAAGCGGCTTCAAGTTGCATTATTTCTGGCAGTCTGTAAAGGCCCAGTGTTTTAACATTTAAAGTTAGTTCTCTATCTTGCTCACTTACTCACCCACCTGGGAAGGGGGAAAAGGATGGGATTGGGGGAATGTTATTGGATGGCAAAATTGACAAGAAAACAAGAAAAACTATTGGTTGATACGGATATGTGGATATGGGTATATTCGCATGCATGTGGATATGGGTATATTTGCATGCACAGCGCAGCTATTGTGGTTGTGTGACCCAAAATAATCCAATTCATTGAACACATAATCATGGAAAAAAACACACTTTTATACTGATGTGACTTTGGGTGGGGGAAATGTGTAACTTTCAAGACCAATTTGAGCTTGGAGTAAAACTGGTGCGTGACCAGAACAGAGTCAAACTAGGACAGGATACTGCACACTGGAGCTGGGTTATAGCCCTTGTGTGGATTCTTTATTTTTTGGTGCATGTATGCCTTGTTTAATAAATAGTTTAACTACATGTATCTGCCTAAGCCATATATTATTCTAATATATATATATTTTTTGTGGCATTCATTGTGTCACTTCTGAAGAGGAGAAGCTTATTTTAAACAAGCTGAATAATGTATTACACTTTTGTTTCCCTGCTGCTGAAAGTCCCTTTAGATACTTCATTGTAAAGCACATTCCTCTGTGGAAAAGACTGTCTTGTCTCTCTTTCATCCCAGTACCAGCCACATTCAAGACTATGTGGCTTCCTTGGTGAATTTTCTTGGTTCCTGATCTTACTGCCTTCCTGTTTGTTTACATGCAGAAGTCTCAGATATATACTTGGGCTGGTCACCCATCAGATCGCTGGACTAAACTGGACCTGAAAACAGAATTGCCACGGGACACCCTTCTGTCTGTGGAGATTGTTCATGAACTGAAAGGAGAGGTCAGTTTTTCCTTTAGAATGGGATTGTTTTCTTCCAAATGAGTGCATTTGTCAGGCTAGGGCTTCCTGTAAAGAAGGTGGCATTGAATGACCCTTCTTCTTTGGATGAATTTCAAGTTGAAATTAAGATCATGGATATTCTAAGACATAGTAAATGCCTCTAAGCCAAAGATTCAGAAGAGGAAGTCCACTAATTCTTTACCTTGTTCTACTGTATATTTACTCTTCTATGAAGATACCACATAATAGTTTTTTTTTAATTAGGAAAGGGGAATTATTTTAAATATCTGAGAAATTAAGTATAAAGCTGAGGACTACATAGGCCAAAATTGGGGAATGTGGGGCTGTCTGAAGTTGTTGGGATCCACCTCCCATCATCCTTTATCATTGGCTATGCTAGCTAGGGCTGAATTGCAGTCCAAAAACATCTTGAGGGCTGCATGCATGAGAACATGTATAATCCATAGAAGATTATTTTGTGGGGAGAATTTGATAGAGGTACTTTAAAAAAAATCTGCAGTTTGTTTCACCAAAGAAGCAGGCATACTCAGATACATGTGTCCTACTCAAAATATATGATAATATTTTGTGCGGTACCCATTTTCTTGTCTTCAGGGGAAAGCACAGCGAAAAATTAATGCAATCCATATCCTGGATGCCTTGGTACTAAATGGCAGTGATGTCAGAGAACAGCACTTCAATCAACGGTAAGTAGAGCTCGATGAAATATCATACCTGCTTATTGGTATTTTGCAGAGTGATAATAGTACTTGTGCTAGTTTAAACAAGGGCTGCTTTGTTCAGCAGAGTACCTGAAGTAGACTGGAAGGGCTTGTGAGAGGAATCCAGCTTCAGAATATGGCACACCAGCTTTCCCCAACTTGACATCCTTCAGAGATGTGGACTGTAATTCCCACAATCCCTAGTCAACATGACAATGATGACCATAGTAGTCCAATATCACTGAAGTGTGCCAGGTTGGGGGAAGTTGTGGTACAGATTTTCTTGGTCTCCACTCACAGTGCAGGAAGCTTAGTGGTGGTGAATGCAATTTTCTCACAAAGCAAATCTTAAAATTTGGGCATAGATCAGGAAACAAGGAAACCTTTTACTGAGAAAGGGATAATACCCTGCTTACTTTCCCCTCAGAGTTTTAATAAATGAGTGGAAGTGTTCAATTCCTAAGTCTTTAGATTTATTACTGAATTAATATGTCCAGCAAAAGCTATATAGAACCATTCCTTGGTGTATGAATGCTTTTATTTCCAGAACCACAAACTGTAGAAATCTTTCTTTTTGATTCCAGAATTCAGCTAGCAGAGAAGTTTGTAAAAGCTGTCTCTAAACCTAGCCGGCCAGATATGAACCCAATCAGGTGAATAAAATCTCTTGGATACTGTAGTTATTCTGGGACTTAGGATGATTTTGGGTGGGCAGAGCCATTATGGGCCTCATATATTGATCTTAAAATTCAAAAGCTGGCAAAACTGATTGACAGAGCTGCTTCTGAGAAATACTATTTTAGATAAATTTGTCTGGATACTGGTTAAGTGACCCAAGTGCTGCCTACATGATTCTATTTCTGTGTCTGGGGGCTGTAACCTCTCCAGAGGCCAGAGGAGGTAGATGAGCCAAGCCACAGTAAAGAGCAATCTGTTCAGCACCAAAGATCATGTTTGAAGCAGACTGTGTGCTGTGGAGAGGTTATGCCTCTTCAATTTTTATATTTTTCTTTTCTTTTTTAATGATAGGCAATTTAATTTGTGTGGAGTTTGCTGATTGCTACCACATTTTCACAATCCAGTTTAATTTTCTGTATAGGAGCTATTTTATATTTCTCTATTTTCTGATGCTTAGACTGATTTATGGCCAAACCAGACTGCAGAAATAATCCAGATTGAGACCACTTTAACTGCCCTGGCTCAATGCTAGGGAATTCTGGGAACTAGTTTTGTGAGGCATTGAGCCTTCTTTGTTAGAGAGCTCTGGTGCCACAATAAATTACAGTTCCCCAGATGCCCTATCACTGAGCCAGGGCAGTTAAAGTAGTCTCAGACTGGATTATTTCTGCAGTATGTTTTGGCCCTAAGAAATAATTTATGCAAGATAGCCAATAACAGTTCTGTTCTTACCCAGCTGACCATCAACCACCTGAAGTCACAAGTGGTGAGGCTAACCCTAAATGTTCAGAGCTGTAATGCGAGTTCCTCAGAATGGTCTGATTTAAAATGTTTTAAGATTTGAATGCATAACTACTGTAGCAATTTTAAATTGACTTCTAGTTTATTGGTCTTTTCCCCAAATCTTCTCATTCATGAGGTCTAGTAACTTCATTTTTAAAAGGATGGACTTTTAGGAGACTGACAATCAAGTAAGAACTTTAAATGCAGTCTCAGCAACAATTTTGTAACTTCCCTGTCATTCTGGAATGTTTAATTTAGAAGACCATATAGCAACTCTAGTTCCAGTTAGAAATTGGGACTTAACTGTTAATCATATTTTGAACTTTTCTTGCTAGAGTGAAGGAAGTATACAGACTAGAAGACATGGAAAAGATCTTTCTGAGGTATGTTCTCAGACAATATGGACTTCTTATTTTACTTATTCTTACATTTCTGTCCCACCAGTGTGCTTGGTGTGCTCAGGCTTGTGTATATGGGGTTGCCCTCTCTATACGTTATCCCTGCAAAAGCTCTGTGAAGTAAGTAAAGCTTAAGAAAGCGGTGACTGACCCAAAGTAACATCCAGTGGATTATTCTGCCAATTGAAAAGTGGGGTGATTATTACTATGCTGATAGTAAAGATCCACACTTTAAAAAAACAAAACATTACTACTGAAACATTGGTTTGGCTACTAGAAGGAAATTTACTTGGTTTCCTGTAGCCAAATCTACTAATGCTGCAGAGTTCCATTTTCTTTTTCTCTTTATTATATGCAACAGTGCCTTTTAGTTGAAATCATCATGTTTTGCATTATGGGATTCATAGAGTACTAACATACTCATCTGTTTAAAAAAATACTGTTTTTTAGACCTTAAAAATCTCTTTAGTGGTAGATGTTTTCCCACTTTGCAAAGCTCTCCACCAAGTCTTCTGATTGGTTACACTACAGTAAAATCCTTCTAAACAGTTTTTGGAGCTCTTTATCATACTGAAAATTTCTTCATGATTTAATTTGCCACTTCTCATGGCAAGCATTCAACCAGCCTTTGGCAAGTGCTCTCAGTTGTGGAGTTCCAGGAAAGAAGTAATCCCCAGGACTTACTTGGGCTCTGTACTTGAAAAACACAGCGAGTGGATTGGCCCAGATGTCATACTGGTGTCTTGAGGTGCTGCATTAATCAGAAACAGGAGCTCTTTCCTGCAGTGGTCCTGGCAACTTAGCAAAAACAAATTTTTGAATGGCTACCAAAGCCAGCTAAAATTTGTAGATTCACACCTTTTTACCTTGGTTATTTTCTAAGGGTGAGTCACTGTTACTATTGACAGAGAATTAGAAGTTGTGTTAGCAATTTGGACAAAACTGACCTGAGCAGGGATTTGAGCTGGGCCAGTTGCTCCAAGTTGCTGAGACCTATGGTTTATGAATGTACTGTTTGAACACACCCTCTCTATATTTTTTGGTCCCTCAGGTTAGAGATGAAGATTATTAAGAGCTCAGGTGGAATACCCCGGCTGTCCTACACTGGCCGTGATGACCGGCACTTTGTACCAACAGGGCTGTACATTGTTCGGACAGTCAGTGGTAGGTCATAATCTGTATGCTTTGATAATCAAGTTCAGAGTCTGGAATATACACACTTTCCTTGAAGCAATGTTATTGATAATTATTGGGAGACTTTTAAATTGAAAGTTTAGTTTTAAGAAAAATTAAACTGAACTTTTCTTTACTCTATTTGTTCTGTTACAACTGTATACACAGTCAACATGAATTTTGCAGGAAAGGTAAGTGAGTAGGGAATAGTTTTTAAATGTTCCTCTCTTTGGATAGTTCCTTTATGGATTTCTCCCACTGTAAATGTGATATTAGAGTTGGCCAAAGCAGCAGTAGTTTGCACATATAGGATCTTTTGTGGGAAATAGTAGGAAAAATAAAATAAAATGTGGGGTCTTGTTTTAGTGTACCTACAGTGCATGAATGAGGATGTTGGCCTGCATGTACGCACACACACACATTTTCTCTCATTTTGTGTTTTTGTATTTTGTTTCCGGGCACAATTCAAAGTGCTGGTTATGACCCATACAGCTCTACATGGCTCAGGTCCAGGCTATTTGGCAGACTGTATCTCCTTGTATGAGTCAGCCCAGGCTCTGAGACCATCAGGAGAGGCCCTTCTCTCAGACCCACTGCCATTGCAAGCATGTTTGGTGGGGATGTGAAAGAGGGCCTTCTCAGTGGCTGCCCTTAGACTCTGGAACTCCCTTCCCAGCGAGGCCAGAATGCCCCCCTCCTTGTCCTTCCACCAGCAGGCTAAGACATTTTTACTCAGACAGGCTTTTAAATCAGAAAGTATTTAAAGAACAGGCTGGAGGTGTTGTACTCTTTTTAATTGCTTTTATTTTTTAAACTGCATTTTATTCTTTTAACAAGTGATTTATTTTAATACTGTAATAGTTTAATTCTATTTTAATGCTCTGTTTTGTATGTTTTTAATTTTACTGTTCCTTTAAATTGTAAGCTGCTGTGAGTCCCAATTTTTTTGGGGGGGGGGAACAGGATGGATGATGATGATGATGATGATGATGATACATTTCTGTTTGTCTTCTGGTCCCTTTAATTCACAGATCCTTGGACCATGGCATTTAGCAAAAATTCTTACAGGAAATTTTTCTACAACAAGATAACACATGACTCCACATATATGCTGCCTCCAGAATCTGTTGCACCATTTCAGTGAGTACTATCTATTTGATACTGCTAGGTTAATCCAGGAGAAGAGGCCAGTATTGGCATAATATCACTACTGTAGTACAGGATCTCTTTCTACTCTCATTTTAACTGTGTAGTGGTACCCTACTGTGGTCCACAGAATTCACCTTTCCAGGACTTGCTCTTTAAATTATGAAAATGTTCTGAACCTGTTTTTTTAATGCAGCACTCACATCTGCTTTGAAATCACTGAGGGGAGAAGGAGGCTTAGTCTCCCAGAAACTCAGTGGGGATTTGAAGCACCACTCATTTGCTTTTGTGTCTCAGCAATGTGATTGGGGTCCTTGCTCTGGAACTGCCATTAATAGCACTGAAGCAATGATTCAAAGAGATGGAAACAACATGCATGGCTTTGGATGAATGAATGTGTCATGGGTTGAGCACCATCTTAGATGTGGTAAGATAGCTCATCATATCTTAGTGTGCCTTCCACAGTAGGAATGCTAGGATAGATCTAGGTCAGGGGTCCTCAAACATTTTGAGCCGGGGGCCAGTTTGCTGTCCCTCAGACCATGTCAGGGCCGGAGTGTAAAAACAAAAACAAAACAAAAACAAAACATGACCTTGAGCAAGTCACACCCTCTCAGCCTCAGAGGATAACCATGGCAACTCTCCTCTGAAGAAACTTGCCAAGAAAACCCCCATGATAGGGATCACCATAAGTTAGAAATGACTCCAAGGCACTGGATTACCCTGGGCAGGTCACACTCTCTCAGCCTCATATGGTAATGGAAACTCTCCTCTGGAAAAACTTGCCAAGCAAACCCCCATGATATGGTCAAAATAAGCCGGAAATGACTCGAAGGCACTAGATTACCTGGTCAGGCCACACTCTCTCAGCCCCAGATGGAAAAAAAAACCCACAAAAAAACCCCAAAACAAACCAAAACAAAACAAAACACCAGGCGGGCTCGGCGGCGGCGGTGGCAGCACAGCGGCAGGAGTGGCAGGAGCGGCCTACAAACCGCCCGCCTCCTCAGGGCCCTGGTTCCCCTCAGCGAGGGACGGAGAGGGCCGCTTCCCCTTCCCCTTCTCCCGCTGCTCGCCGAGGCTGGGATGGGCACCTGCCTTCTTTCCTTTCTTCCTGCCTTCTTCTCTTCCTTCCTTCTTTCCTTCCTTCTTCCCTCAGCCGCCGCTTCGCCTCCCTCCTCCTAAGATGGTGGTTCCCAAACAAAATGGTGGCTGGAGTCGCGCGCTCACTTGCATTGCAGCCTTTCTCTTCCCGTCCTGCCCCGCAACTGGGGGCGGGGCTTGGCAGGTGATGAGCCGCGGGCCGGATAAAAGGCCTCGGCGGGCTGGATTCAGCCCGCGGCCCGTAGTTTGAGGACCCCTGATCTAGGTTCTTAGTCAGCTTCTGTTCTCTTGTATCAAAAGAAGATGAAACAAGAGTAAGGGGGGAAGCAGACGGGAGCTTCCCGTGCGCCGCAGGACGGAGCGCCGCTGGACCGCGGCAGCCACACCGCGGCGCACCGTCGGCGACTCTAAAAGGAGCACCAAATTGGCGCTCCTTTTAGATTTCAGGGAAAGTGCGCCCTAAAAGCGGCGGGTGCACTTTCCCTGACTCAAACACCGCGGCGCGTGCGGTCGCCGTGGCGTGAGGTCATCCTCGGAGCACCGGCCGTGCGGAGGGCCGGCGACTCCGAGGGCGACCTCAGGAAGAGGAAGGGGCGCCGCTCGTGCGGCTGCCCCTCCTCTTCCCTGCCCGGAAGACGACTCTATTAGTCGTCTGCCGAGGCCCTGTGTCTTTCACATCTGTTTGGGCATAGTTCTATCACATCTCTACTCTCCCCTCTTCTTTGGTATCCTGCCCTATGAGCTATAAGCTTACTGTTTTATCCATTTCAATAAATAATAAATTTTATAAAGCTTTTCCCTTCTGTAAAGGGGACAATGTCACAGTCATAAAGCCTATCAGGAATATTTGCTACATTGAATACAGAAGAATTGTAGCTTATCCAAAGCTAAGAGGGTGAAGAGGAGGATTAACAGCTTTTGTAAAAATATGGATTGGGCAGACAGTGAGGGTCTCATTCTCAAGGTTTTTTTTTTTTTTAATCCTATGAAAAAAACCAGCTTAGTTCTCAGATCTGAAAGTACTTGAGACCTGGGAACTCCTATCAACTTGCTTCTCATCTCCCACTTCTTTTACACAGAAGGGTTTAGAGAGAATCTGTGGGAGCCATTTAAACTTCCTTTTGTCAGCTTGCTAAACAGGCAGCAAACAGCAGCTCCCCTTTTCCCACATTATCTCATGACAGCATTTCAGCAGAAATCTCAAGGATGGCTCTAAAAATGGGAAGGAAGAGGCTTATGCGTGACTTTGATAATGGATGTGTTGCATTATCATTTGGGAGTGTTAATGTGACTGTAATTAGGCACTGAACTATTTTCTTGTCACAATGCTAATACAGCTCTGTTAGAACAGTGTAGCTAAAAAAAGGCTGTGAATGTTAAATACCAGTAATTGTTGGACTCGAAGGCTGCCATGTCTGTGAGTAATTAGGTATTCAGTGTTTCTTCAAAATTATAGCACTCTTTACTAGGAGGAGAATCTGAGTTTAAGAATCTGTCACTGACCAGTGAAACAGATTCAAGAGAAGGATTTTAAAAATAAGATCTGAATGCACCAAATAACTTCAAAATACTAAACTTGCTGAGCAGTCAAGAATTACTGCTGCTTCTATTGTGTATGTTCTGTTTGTTGGACCCTTCTGAAGTCTCCAGTAGAGTCTTTTATATATTCTTATGAGATTATTTTCCCATACCATCTCAGAAGCCTGAAAAAATGTTCTATTTGTTGGATTCTTTCTCGTCACCCCTTCTAGTCAGTGCTTTGTTTGACCTGAGCTGAAAATGTAAGGCTGCTTCTGTTAAAACAATGTCCTTTTATAGATTTGACTGGCACATCTGTCCATGAAATAGCAGACCTTTAGTTTTAGATCCTGAAGAACTGATCAATGAACTTGGCAAAGTTAGGCCTTCTCTCAAGGCCTTGGAATAAAGGTAGCAATTTCTAACCGTATATTTGATGGGCACTGACCTCTAACATTTGCAAACTACATCTTTAGTATAAGAAAAATATCCCCAGTCAGTAGTTGGCAGTAAATCCCTTCCCTCTCTTGCAGACTCTGCCATAATGCTAACTATACACCACCCAAGCATAATACAGAGGCATGGCCATAATACAAATGAAATATCTTATCTGCTGAATCTCAACACTAAGGGCCTTTACAGACTGCCAGAAATAATGCGGCTTGAGTCCACTTTAACTGGCCTGGCTCAGTGCTAGGGAATCATGGGAACTGTAGTTTATTGTGGCACCAGAGCTCTCTGACAGAGAAAGCTCAATGTCTCAGAAAAAAACGACATTTCCCATTATTTCCTAGTACTGAGCCAGGGCAGGTAAAGTGGACTCAAGCTGCATTATTTCTGGCAGTCTGTAAAGGCCTTAAGAAGCAGCAGAAGGTGAGCATGTGTGAGTTAGGGCCTAAGCAGATGGCGCAAAGCACCGTTTTTGAGGCCAGGAAGGGGAGGGGCAGCCTCACGCTGGGCGGCCTAACCCCTTCCCGAATACGTCGCCAGAGCGCCCGTCGCTCCACATGGCCGGCGCTCCGATGACACACTTCCGCTGCAGCGTCTGCACATGCTGCAGCGGAAGAGGCACCGAAGGTGCGCCAGAGGCTTTTTGCGGCGCACCTTCGGCGTCTTGCGGAAGGAGCGCTATTTTAGTGCTCCTTCCTGGGCCTGGGACGCTGCGGCTTGGGGCCGAGGAGTGCGGATACCTCGGCCCCGATCTGCAGCTTCCCGGGGCAGCCCCGTGCCGCCCGTCTGCTTCCCTCGTTACTTGCATAGTTACTTTGGCAGTAAGTGAGGAAGCTTAATGATACAAAAGGTCCAGCAATTAAAGATGTAGCCTGTAGGTTTCAAATTTTTTCACCTCTGACTGAGCTTTCGTTGGACCACATTTTAGATTTTTTGTAGATAATTCAAATGGGGAATTTAATTTCCAGTCAGCTTGACAACAGGTGAATACATGGCAGCCAATATTATGACTTGAAAGCATAGATTTAGAATCATAGAATCATAGAAACATTTCTTGAAGGGTGAGGAGATACTTTCTCTATCCTCCCCAAGTTCTGCCTACAAATGTGGTCCTAATCATTGTTGTAATTGCCTACTCCAAATATCCGTTCCTAATCATTGTTGTAATTGCCTACTCCAAATATCCTACAGCCCTGGTGGCGCAGTGGTTAAATGCCTGTCCTGCAGCCACTCACTCATAGACCACAAGGTTGCGTGTTCAATACCAGCCAGGGCTGAGGCTCGACTCAGGCCTGCATCCTTCCAAGGTCCCTAAAATGAGTACCCAGCTTGTTGGGGGGCAATCAGCTCACAGTTGTAAACCGCTTAGACATCCCATAGCGTGATATGAAGCGGTATATAAATAAGCTGCTTTGCTTTGCTTTTGTTTGGATGGCCCCTCTGGCAAGCTCAGGATATGGGTCTTTTACCAGTTCACATGGTTTTCTGCTTTGAAGAACACCCTGCACTGGCCTTATTTTATGTGATCAATTGAAAAGGAGAGTGGGATGGTGTAGTAGTTACTAAGGTAAGAGGTCAGTCATCTCCATATGCCCACTTCCAACTTCCTTGCTCACCCATAGTGGCAGCAAAGGGACAAGGGAATCATGCTTGAGTACCATTGTCGGCAGAATACAGTACGACCCCAATATCAGCGGGACTGGTACCTGTGGTTTCACTTACTTCCATCTCAAAAAATATGGTCTCTAGGCACCAAGAGGTCCTCCAGTGCAACCACTGAAAATATGGGGTTCACTATTACTGTGATTTTCACTATCTGTGGTAAGTTTGGGAACATAACACCTGTGGATATGAGGGTCATACTGTACTACAGATTTTGCAAAATAACCAACTGTAGTAATTCAAAAAACTTGTGCACAGCTTTTGGGCCTCATTAGTATTCAGTCAGGTTATGTTGCTTGAGATTTTTATGCACATAATTTAGGTTTCTCAGAAATCTTCCTGTATTTCCTGTGAACATGCATATGCTTCCAAACGCCTATGAAAAGAGTCTTTGTGTAGTTTATGAAGGTTAAGTATAAAAAACTGCCTTATTCTGTGAAACTGGATAGTTTGATCTGACACCATCCATCTTGATTTGCAATGCCTCTCTAACAATTCAAGCAGAAGCCTTTGCCCGCCTGCTGCCAGGATTTGTTCAACTGGAGATGCTAGGGATTGGAGGGACTTTATTTGCAATTATATGCATACCCTATCACCTTGGTCATGGTGGCCATCCTTATTTCTGTCTGCTTTGTCCACAGCATTTGCTACTTCAGCCGTCTCTTCTGGGAATGGGGGGATGGTGTCAAAGTACATGATTCCCAAAAAAGGGAAGATCCAGAGAAGCTGTCCAAAGAAGCTGTTCTGTCCTTCATCAGGCAGCATTCGCCCTATGGCCAGTCTGTCATCAAGTCCTGGGGAACAGGGAGCGAGCCTGGATTGGAATCAGCAGCAGCAGATTAGCATGAGTTTCTCCAGCCACTTACAGTGATCCATGGAGGAGGACTGTTGACAGAGGAAGCTGGGTCAAGGGGAAGGAACTCAGTGGGAAACATGAGACAAGGCTGCAGATTGCGAAATAGTACTGTACATATGCATCTGCTCCTGGCAGTTTTTGCTGCTGCTATTACAGAGGTAAGACTCCTGTATCAGTGGATGTTCCTCTGAATTGATGCCCACCGTACCTTTCTATGCTCCCTCCCACCCCTGTGCTTTGAACACTTTGCATCTGGACTCCACATAGCAGATAGCACAGCCTAAACAAAGAAGCATATGCACACAACTCCACAGTGTCACCTGTAAGGCGTGGACACCACATGGCTGCTGATGGAGTTAATGACGGGTGGGAATGTGGACAGAAAAGAGAGGTAGCTTTTAATGACTTCATTTTGCTGCTTGTTTTCTTTTTCTTTTTCGTATGATGAGCCAAACATGGGTTCACTGGGAAATTCTGATTCTTGCTCTGCCTGTTTCCATGGCTCTGTCCTTGGGAATTCTAGATAAGTCTTAGCAGGAAGAAAACAAACAGATGGAAGTCTTGATTGTAATAGTTTTGGTGGACTTACTGCCAGCAATCAATGTAAGTTTGATTTTATGTTTCTATGCAAAGTAAATGTGTTATGCTCATTCCCACTGTCCACCTTCAAGTTTGCAACCCCAAGCAGTTTCCTTTAATGGAATCCAGAAACTCTGACTATATTGAGAACTCGGTCTGAGCTTGAGAAATGCTCACCAGTTTTCCTTTGTTCAGAGTTGGGGAACTGCAGGGCTGAGAAAAATTATGGCCTTTGAGGGGTGTGTGGTTTGGGTTGAAAGAAAGGAGACACTTGCCTTTAAACTAGCCAGCCCTCTTGCAGAGAGGGCATTTTCTTTGGCATTTTTAATTCTTAAAATAAGCATAGAAACTTCTACGTGTTTAGACTGAAAATCCTGTCTTGGGCAAAAGCACATAAATGACTGTTCTCAAATACCCATGAATATCCTCTGCTTTTGTGATTTGTATTTCAGCATTTGGTTTCTTGGGTGCAGAGAGCAGAGGGTCAACAGGAACAGGACTGTGCTCTTCCCATATTGTAAGTTCATTTAGAACAGGAAGAAAACATACATTCTATGTTTTCTAATTGAGCCAGCCAGTAACAGGCCACAAAGGGTTGAAAAGTCAGTAAAGAAATTAAAGTATTTGCCCATGCTGGCAAGAAGGGACAATTTACCAGTGTGTGGTGTGGTGAGGCAGAGTTGTCTCAGTTGTGCCTTAATGAAAACCATGAGGACTCCTGTTGCAGAAGGCACCACCGAAGTCTCAACCCCTTTCATATCATGAAAATGGAGCCCCAAAGAGATCATGTTCAGATGTGGAGTAGTACAATCAACCGAGTAAGGTGTAGCTTCAACCAAACTAAAGTCCATTTTAAAGCCCATACAAACCTCATTGTAAGTAGTACCTGTATCTTGTTTCTGTTTGTTGTATTTAAGGAAATCTCAGCTAAGTTAGATTGGTCCATCCTTTTTATTCTACTGTACTTTGGACACAAGGTCAACATGTATCCAGACTTTACTTTTGTTAGGTTGTCTAGTTTAATCAGTGTTTTGCGTCATTGGCCCATTTCATTAGAAACTGGAAAATGAGAAATGAAGGAATTCTACTTATAAATTTAAACCTGCCCTTTTACAAGTGCTGAAATCTCTGGGCCCATTCACACTATGGAAATAATCCAATGTGAAAGCAGGTTATTTCTGTGGTGTTCACACTGGCCCCGAATGCACCTGATGTGGTTTGCAGGGGTGGTGTGGTGAAAAACCCACTTAATCCGGTGCAAAATGCCTAACCGTGTCTTTTTTTTAGGGCTGGAGTGATCCCGATCTTCAGTAGTGCGAATGTGCTACCAAATCGATCTGGATAGCTGGGATCATTTCTGCCATGCTGATGTGAAGCAGTGCCAGTGTGATTGCTGGACCGGGTTAAAATGCCTTTGAGAGATTCGATTGCTGTAAATGTAGTAGGAATATTGATTCATTATCGCATCACTGCAGAGATCCGCATCTCCTTGGTACAAAAGAAATGCCCCCTCTGTGGATCAAGCATGGGGGTATTTTATATTGGAACATGGGTGAGCCAGCTCTGGGAATCACAGATGCATTCCTGCCCCTGCCCCAGACCTCCTGTAGGCTGTACACTAGCCACAAACTAAAAGTGCCTGAATGTGCACTTTAGTTTCATAAAAATACTTCCTTGGGCCACAACAAGTTGTGGGCATGGGGTTCAGAAGTAGCAGTCCTCCTTTCTTTAGAAATTTTCCCCAAGTACTCCTTCCCCAACTCATGAAAATGGATATGGAACAGCTTACAGTCTATGGGCTGTACATTGCCAATTCCTGTGTAAGATGGGCATCACTGGAGTCCAATATGAAGACCCATAATTAAGCTTCTGCTTTCAGTGAGAATGGGAATGGGCCATTTTCAAATCACATTGCCTTTCCATAAACAATGGCTCTGTTTGAGTCCTGGGCCAGAATTCAGGGCAAGGCATTTAATTTCAATACTGAAGATAGCTTCTTTTTGGTAATTCAGATCAGACATGGCCATTGTATGGATGGAATATTAAAAAGACTGGGTCTGTCACTGTGGATAATCTAACCTGCTCTCACCTGTCTTTTTTAAACCAGCCTATGGGGGAGAAGGTCACACACAATGAGAGCCATGTTTCCAGAGCATGTGTTGTGAAGTCTTGTATCATTTGTGGTTATTCCCCTTCTCTTTTTATCTATGCACTGCCGATGAATTCGTTATAATTCCAAAATATCCATTGTTCTTGGCTCAAATGAATTTCCCGGACTGTTCTAAGAAAAACACAACTCTGGCTTAAACATTTTATAAACAAATAGTGTGACAAATAGGACTCTGCCCCTCTCTGTGCAGTAAGCTAAACACTCTTTGTATTGTATCAGACCTAGATTGGCATAAATCATGATTAGTTTTAATGCCTATCCTGCACATGCAAGGACTTAAGAGTTCTTTTTTTTAAAAAATGGGAGTCTCAAGTGGTTAAGATCGGCAGGTTGGCAGTTCGTGGCCTGGGTGCTGCATGATGGGGTGAGCTCCCATCACTATTCCTAGCTTCTGCCAATCTAGCAGTTTGAAAAGTATGCAAACAATTACCACTTCTCAGTGGGAAGGTAAACAGCATTCTGTGGCCACATGATCACAGAGTAGTCCTCAGACAACACTGGCTCTTTGGCTTAGTAATGGAGATGAGCACCGCCCCCTACGATTGGACACAACTTGACAACCTTGTCAACTGGGAATGCCTTTACCTTTAAACCTCTTTTCCATAGTTGCTTTTCAGCTCCTTAAAAACTGGTGGTATGTAGCAAGTAGGTAGTCAAGACCAATTTCAGCCTAATCAAATAAACAGTATATGTTTTAGTTTTCAATTGAGTATAGTTATTTTTAAAAAATGAGCAAACGTTAAAAAAATGTTTTATTGCTTTCAAAATAAAAGTGAAGCATACAATTAGCCAACTAAAACTTCCTTACCAAGATCATAAGAATAATCAGCTGAAGAAATTTGCAGGCTCTGGACACCTGGGACTTTGCAGCATGGCTTAGCCTTGTCATGGTCAACCGCTCTAAGGCAAAGGAAGGTTCATAAACAAAGGTATTTCTTCAGAGAAATAATGAAATTTTGAACTTTTTCTTTCAGAGCAAGGAATCTCAAAGGGAATTTAAAGTATGGGTAAACTAAAAATAGTGTCAGAGATACATCTGTAAAGTTTCTACCTTGAAATCAAAGTACCCTTTGAGTACAGCAACATCCCAAGTTATGTATGAAATAGAATAATGAACCTACTGTTGGTTAAAGTGTACGTTTCCAGATAATAAGGCACAATAACATAGGTTTAAAAACAATCATTGGCCTATCAGTGATCTGGAGTGTATGCAATCCAGCGAAACTAGATTGCAACTCCTAAAACTCTAAACCAGTTCCATTAATGTGTAGTAATGCAGATTTTGATGCCCGTTGTAATTGACCCCATCTGTGCATGTCCAAAAGTTCAGATGAAAAAAGACATGTATAACTGAGCAACATCAGAATTCAGTCAAAAGGGTGTTGCCAGGTGATGAGAGGGCAAACATTTTTAAAGATGACTATATCAAACCAATTTTGAGCAGAGTAATCTTTGAATTTTTATGTACTGAAGTTAAAGGAAGTCTGAAAAGAGGGAAAATCAATACAATACTCGAGTGAGGTGGGCACACACAGAATGATTAACAGTAAATGTAGTATGATATACAGTGTTGGAAAATCAAAATGCCTTTATTAGACTAGCCCAAACTTAGTGTTCTCAGATCCATGGCTGTTACATGAACTCTGTGTTCACACCCAACTCTGCCCAGTGCACATTATAGATCAAGTCAAATCCCAGCTTCCTCATAACAATATTAAAACCTATTTCACAGAGTTGTTGTTTGGCTGCTGGGTGGGGAATAATAATATTCAACACTATTATCTCGAAGAGATAAATGAAATTGGGAAAGATATAGTTGAGAATCCATGCATTCCAATAGCCTTTTAGAGAATCTCAGGCTAAAATTCTGTACACATTCAGCTACATATAAGTCCCAGTGAACACAATGGCAGTTACTTCTTCGCAGATATATGTATGATTTCATGTTGGTGTAAATGGAACACTTCCCTTCAGAGGAAGAAAAAACCCTTTCATGCACACAAGATTAGTAGTAGGGTGGAGAGAAGAAAACCAGCAAAACTGTCTTTAAGATACACAGTTCATGCAAACCTCAAAAACAACTGAAGGAAGGCGAAAAAGTAGCTTCAAATCAGGAATAATTTTCCGTAACATCCTATTTAGGAAAGACAATCTGAAATTGATTCAAGCAGTGAAATTGTGTGTATATGTAAGAGAGCGAGCTCACAGTTCTGCATATCCAAATAAAAGCCCTCAAATACAGTTGTTCCTCCATATTTGCAACTTTAGCACTCGCGGTTTTGATCATATGCGAGGTTAAGACCTCCATGTGCATGCGTATTCCCCCTCCTGGGCTTTTCCCTTTGGGGAAGGAGAAGCCCAGGAGGGAGGGAGCAGCTGGAAAGGGTGTGTGCGCTGCTCTCCCTGTCCTTAATGTCTCAGAGATCCCAGTCAAGCTCTCTGAGGCATCAGATGGGGGGTGAGAGCAGTGCACATGAGTCCTCTAGCTTCCTTCCAATGCCTCAGACCGCTGAGGCAAGCTCTCTCAGACAGTGGAAGGAAGCCGGGGGACTCTCACTTGCTTCTCTCTCCCCTCCTCTGTTGTCTCGGAGAGCTTGCCTGAGCTGTCTGGGGTATCAGAGGAGGAGCACACCCACTCCTCTCCATCCCCTCCCTGCCGCCCTGGAACTGGCCCAGTTGAGCCGGCGACAGGGTGACAGCAAGAGGAAAGAGAGGCAAGCGTGTGTGCTCCTCTCCAACCCCTCCCTGCCGTATTTTGCCAGAGTTTGCGTTCCCGTTTCCAAATCTTTCCCCTTTCAATTTGATTAGGAAAGATCCACCTTCTCCCTCCCCATCCTCCTCCTCCCTTGCCAGGCAAAAGCAACACCTTCCCCTCCCCACTTTACCAGACTTTGCATGCCCCTTGTTTCCCAGTTTCCACTTTCAGTCTGATGTTAGCAGCCACCACCATGAAGAATCCACCTTCCTCTCCTTTCTTTTCCTGCCTATATAATGCATGAGTGAAGGCTGGCTACTAGTGAGACAACAATCTTTTTTTGTTCAGTGTGGTGGGAGGTTGAGGGACCTGAAAATGTAGCAAGAGCCGAAGTGTGGCAAGGTGGGAAATAGTAAAGGTCCTGCTTTTGGCAGGCCGAGGAGGAGGGTGAGGAGGACAGAGGAGAAAAACTGGAAGCACTTTGGAAACAAGGGAATGCAAAGTCAAGCATGCGCTCCTCTCCAACCCCTCGCTGCTCTGTAACTGGAGGGAGGGTATATATGCAAAATTTTCAAATTCGCGAGGGTCCTTGGCCCTTAACCCCTTTGAATAGAGAGGGGCGACTACTCTTTCAGATGTCAGAGCTCTGTCACCTTCCTCAGTTTGTACAAATTGTGTGTATTCCTTTTGCCTACCTACCACAAGAAACAATTCGCAGTCACTTAACACAGGAAATTTTACTCCAAAATGGTTTCTGTTTTCTCTTTTTGACTGGGAAGGGAAAGAGTCCACCCTCTACAGTATACAGGCTATCCCCACTACTGAGTTGTGTGCAAACTACTTTGTACTTGTCCTTGAACAAAAGAACTACAAAGGGAAATTGGAAAGAGAAAGAAGAATTGGAATGTATCCACAAACTCCAGTCCATCAGCAATAGGTTGAACAGAGATAACGGTTACTTGGAACACGACACATTTCAACACTATCTAACTCCCCATCCTGAATGTGCCCTTGACCCATTCATCACATCCCTCTGTTTCCCAAACTATATTCCTACACTCATTCATATGGTTATCTACTCTCCTTGGCTTTACGCAACATACTTCTTCCTGCCTTTGTCCCCCAACGACCATTGTTAAAACTCTACTTGCCACCTCATCTCCAGGTTTTGGATTTGAATTGACATTCTCTCATACAATGACTTATATAGGTCTGTCTCTGGATTCGCCACTCCAGTGCATCTGAGGAAGTAGGCTCAAGTCAATAAAAGCTCATGCTACCAGCTTCTTTCTTCCAGTTACTCTTAAAGACGCTACTGCAGGGGTAGGCAACCTGTCCCCTTTAAGGGCCGAGGGACTTCAGCTCCCAGAATCCCAGGAGCTATTGGCCAACATGGGACTATTGGCCAACATGGCTGAGGCTTCTGGGAGCTGAAGTCCCTTGGCCCTTAAAGGGGACAGGTTGCCTACCCCTGCGCTATAAGATCCCTTTGCATACTGATTTTCCCAACTATCATGGCTATATCTTTGAATTGTATGGCATTAATTACTGTTTTACCAAACTTGGTTTGATCTGTAGAAGATGGACTATTACATTGAGTTCTATTACAGAACTATATATACCGACAAAGCTTTTATACATGACACTAAGATCAATTAAGGCAGACATAGAAAGGAATTGCATCCCTTTTTAAGCTTAGGGGCAGTGTGCATTTAACTTGTGAAACTGGTCAACTTGCTCTCTGCCTTGAGAGCTCTGGGAAGTACTTATGGTCTGTGTTGCATATGGCTGCTGTTGATGCATATGAGCAGGGAAAGGCGAAAGGACTGGAAATGAGAAGAGAAGGCATTAAGAAAAAAATTAGGCAAGGTAGAGGATTTCAGCTTTAAAATGACTACTGCTAGACAGTTTGAGGCATTTATTATAGGAGGTTTCCTAAAAGCAGGCAATTCAAAACATTATTGATTAGTAGAATAAATTGTATTTATTAACTTTGTTTCTATGGTTACTCTGTGACAGAAATTTTCTGACTAGATCGTAGACAGACAACACCATTAAAATAAAGAAACACAATACTAAAAAAAAAAAGTTAAAAAATTGTGGAGACCTCTGGAGTAAGGCCTATGTGAACAACAATGACCAAGTTTTCACCTGGTGTGGGAATAGACAGTAAAATAACCTCCCTCTGTCTCTTTGCAAAAGCTATTCCATAACTAGGCTCTGCTCCCAAAAAGCCTCATTCCTTAGTGGTCAGTTGTAGGATATCACCTAAACTCCAGCTTTTTCCCAAAAACTGTGCTCTGTTAATTTTCTTCAAATGTCAGCAATGAGTTGCCTGTGATGAATCAGAGGTGTCAAAGTGACTTGAGAAGCTGATCACACCCTTGAGTTGGTCTACCATCAAGTCATTAGGAGATCTCAGCCAAAGGCCCTTACATTGTCCAGCAGGTGTAAATAACAACAACCAACAGCACAATGGCTGCTGAGAGGGCAACAATCTTGCGGTTCTCATGGCGAAGGACTTTTAGTTCTTTCTCTGAAAAAACAAACAAAGCAAAACCATAGTCAAGATGCCACTTTCACTTCAAAACAAAACGAACAACTACCAAAAAGGTCTCTTCCTTAAGCTTTTTACCAATATTAGTAAATCAGGATTATAAGCATCTCTTAAGCAGTTCAAGACAGCTGCTCCACTGACACAGGCATATTCTATTTCTTTCAATGCTTTCTTTACCAACTACTGTTGTAGACTGGTGGTGTATAAGCCTTCCAGTGTTCCTTAAGCAATTCCTTTTTTATCCTTTGGAATGTGACTATTTTTCTCTTATTACAAATACACACCCTAGAGGGGGATAACTTTTTGAAAGCAAACCAAGACGACTATGGGGCCTGAAACATACTACTACCCCTGAATAAGGGTCAAGCTGCAGCATAGAAGCCTTGATCTATGCACTGTGTGAGTGTTTACTTTGCATTTGATGTACGTCCACCTAAAGTTTTCATACTGTTTTGCAAAGATGGAATAAAATAATCCTCTCGATTTTGTGGTGGGGTGGGAGCAAAGTATCCCCACACATTTAGACCTCCTGTACTGATGTAGGTTTTATGGTCAGCCTGTGACTTCTGCTAGCTAATTAATCCTTCTAGAAATAACTAGAAAACAGAATAAAGAAAAATGGCTCCTGGACAACCACAGATGGAGTAACTGCAGGAGGATTCTGCTGGGGGGATTTGCTTTGGCATTTGAGAATAAAACATGTATCTCAGCAGCACAGTCATTCAGTTTGGAGCCCAAATTATTCTTGTTAACTTTATACCTTGCCTTTCCTCCCAAAACTAGGCATTAAGATGGCTATGGTTAAAATGTAATCTTTTGTTAGTCTGACAGAGGGAAGTGGCCACAAGACCTAAGAATCTTTAAACTGAAACCTATGTACTGAATATTACAAAAGCTTGGTGAAACCCAAAAGCTTACCTTAAAATCACAGATGACAGCTGATCCTAGACCAGAATGTGAAAAAGTTCTTGGACTACTTTCCCTCCAGCATGTCACACTCTGATCTACTCATACTGACAAATATAAGGATTGTATTTGTCTGTGCCTTGTAGAATATCTTGAGCTAAAGTAGACCTGTCAGCTCAAAAGTATTTATTAGATGACAGATGGGTGGCCACTGGACTAGTGAACTGCAGGAATGGTCTGAATCTTGTCTAGGCTCTTTTGCTCTGGGGCCAGCATGTCTTTGCTAACTACATAAATTGGACTCTTTCATGCTAATTTAATTGCCTGCCAGCCCAGATACTTTACAAAGAAGACTGTGCTCCTTTGCTAATTATTTAGAAAACAGCTGCCATGAGTTCCCTTTAGCTGCAGTTCCCTTTAGCTGCAGACCAAATCTGCAAGTCGCCATCTCATTCTAACCTCAGTCAAGGACAAAACGGGATAATCCTAGATATTCCACCCTGAATTCTTTGGTAGAAGGTTGGAATATACATGCAATAAATAATGCTAGCTCCAAGTCGAAGGCTGTTCAAGGACTGCAGTGCAGTTGCTTTCCCTCACCTGCTTTGTGGCACCACTCAGCAATCAACCTATTCAGAGACAATTTCAGTGCTTTTGTAATTCCTGGGAGAGGTTAGACTTTGGGGACTGCTTATTTGACAATAGAATTATTGTTGCTGACTGCTGCAGCTGTAGAGGTCAGAGCGCAGCTCTGCGTGCAAGTGCCAGAGGAGTATGATTTTAATGGGAAGTCTTGGGTGTTAATACAACGGCTCAGGCGAATGTCCCTTTATATTTGCTAGCTCCCTGAGGGAGGCAGCATTACTGAAATGAGCCCTTTGCATTAAAACATGGGCAAAAGATCTAGCCTTTGACTGACTGATAGTTCTCATTTTAGCCAGGAGGCGATAACGGGATACTTCTTTCTGCAACAAAATGGCATATGGTTCCTTTCCCCAACCCTGCAAACTGATTTGTTTATAAACCCAAGATCAAAATATATCAAGAGAGCTTGGAGGCACATTCAGCTTAAGCATTGGGAAGATGTTCCACTGCTGGACTCTTCTTAAGAGTATGTTGTGACAAGAGAAGTTGTGAAATTTCTTATCTCTGATACACTTAAGACAGTGTTTTATAGACATTTATCATAAGTAATACTAGAGGCTGGAGAATATGACCCAACAACAGCCCCAAGGAGTTCTTTCTCATGCATGGAGCAATTTTATATATCACCAACTCTGGATCCCACTTTGGGAGAAAGGCGGCATATAAATGCATTAAATAAATAAATAAATTTTCCATAGAGCCTCCAAAGGAGCCCTTTTAGCACACAATCACAGCTTCCTCCTGAGTTTACCTGTATGTAAATGTACCACTCTATAAACTTTAATATAATGAATGGTGTGAAGGGGTGAGAAGAGAGACATGATCCTTAAGTTGTTTCCAAATCCAGAGAGCAGAAGAAAATTAGGCCTTTTCTTTTCTATAAAAAACAGATTTACAATAATCCAGCAGGTGGCAGCCCAACCTAAATAGCCAAAGATCGGTAGTAGGCAAAGAAAGCAATTATTATCAGAGAGAGCCTTGCCAGACATCAGGGAAAAGAGCAAGCGTTAAGACTAGTATAATGTTGTGTCTGTTCATAAGTCGGAGCAAGTCATTTTCCTGCAAATGAGGCTGCTGGTCTTCAACCGTTCTTTGTGTTTCGAAGAACACAGTCTAGAACTAAAACCAAAGTTTATGACATGGCAGAGCTGTGAAAAGGAGAGTAGTATTAGGGTCTTTACAGACTGCCAGAAATAGTGCAACTTGAAGCCACTTTAACTGTTCTGGCTCAGGGCTAAGGAATCATGGGAACTGTAGTTTATTGTGGCACCAGAGCTCTCTGACAGAGAAGGCTCAATGTCCCAGAAAAAAATACAATTCCCATGATTCCCTAGCACTGAGCCAGGATAGTTAAAGTGGCCTCAAGCTGCACTATTTCTGCAGTCTGTAAAGGCCCATACTTAGCCTTCCCTGTCAGAGAACTCTGAAGCCACAACAACCGACAGTTCTCAGAATCCCATAGCATTGAGCCAATGCAGTCAAAGTGGTGCCAAACTGGATTATTTCTGCAGTGTGCATGCAGCTTGAGTTGCAGAATACTGAAGACTGGTTGCTCAGAAAATGGACTTTTCTGGCTATGATAACCCACTAAGGTGAGCAGAGGAGAGGAGAGGACATGCTGTCATTCCATGTAGTTGCTAAAGATAGTGCATTTCTTGATGCCATTGCTTTTGAGAAATGCTGGGACTTCAGTGTTTTTCTTTTTCTCACTTCGGCTCTACTGACTTTGTCGGTGCATGCTTGCTGACGTCTCTTACCAATTACTCACTGCAACTCTATCAATCACCTCTTGCACCTAAGATGCTGACATGTACCTACATGGGACAGGCGTTTTCAACCACAGTTTGAAACCAACAGTCACTTCCACCATCCTGTTAAATGTTTAGAGCCTCCTTGACTAACAACTTTATTCAAACTGTTCCCCTTTGTCCCATTATATACTCCGATTCTCTTGACGGCTCCCACAAGAAAGAACACAAAAAGTTCATTTCTCAAAGGCCATTTTTGGATCCAGAAACTACTCTAGCTGTGCTTTCTTCTGTTTGATGACTGTAAGCATCTTTTTATTTTCTCACTAGGGGCATCCAGAAGTTGGAAGCCTAGCCACTGAAAATTACTGCTGCCGCTTTACATACTGAACAGAACAAGACTACAATATACAAACCTGCCTCCAAAAAGAGATCACACTTAGTGGTCTCTAAAGGACAGTGTTGAGATGTGACAGATTATTTTGTATGTAAGGGGGTAGGCAACAGTATCGGGGCTGGGGCCAGTTTTTCCCTCCAAGACTCCCCCATGGGCTGCACCCCCAAAACAAGCCCAAATACCTGTGTTTTCTTCTATAATCCCTCTCAAAATGGCAACAGGATGTGATATTGTATCACTTCATTTTGCTATTTTGAGAGGGACTTCAGAGGAAAATGGAGGTATTGAGGGTTAGTATAGGGTTCTATGGGTAGGGCTATTTTCACAGATTTTTCTTCATGGTTTTAGGGCAAAATCTGCCTGAAAAATCATGTCAAAAATTGGGGAGGGGGTGAAAACCATTTTGGGGAAAGAGATTTTTTTGGGCATAACAATGGGTGCATGGACTGCATGTGGATCATGGACTGCAATTTGCTCATTCCTGTTTTAGTAAAAGCACAACACAATGATTTCTTGATGCTCCCAACAAGGTTTGGCCTTCTGTTTCTGCAGCTACAGTGTATAGCCTGTTTTATCAAGGAATGTCAGTGGACTTAATTTGTATTGATTCATTAAATGAAAATTCTCTCCTTCCCGAAAGGATGTAAAGCTTTTAGATGTGCTTTACTTTTTGTAAATCCTGGAACTAAAACCACCTTAGTAGAAAAGAGGCCAAGAGCATCTGGTGGCATTTGGTAGATGTGTGTGTTTGTATGCTGTTTGCCTTCAAGTTGTTTCTGACTTATTGCAACCCTAATGTGAATCTATCACAGGGTTTTTCTTGGCAAGCGTCTTCAGAAGTGGTTTGCCTTTGCCATTGCCATCTTCTGAGGCTGAGAGACTGTGACATGCCCAAGGTCAGCCAGTATATTTTAGCTATCAGATGCTGAAGTAACAGGAACAACACCAGTCCTATGCAAGTGAAAAAAGTCTGAGCTGTATTTGAGTTCAGAGCAACATTTTGCCAGGAGTACTGTAGTAAAGTCATGGGGAACGACCAGACAGTCAAATATTTCAAATTATCTGCACTGACTGCATTCATGTCATAGGTAGGCATATGGCTGGCTATTCTAGGAAATGGGACCATGCAACTAGATAAGCAGAACGAACAGGGAGACACAAACCTTTTCCAGTTCTCAATGTAGGCCATTCATTAAGGCTGTTTCAGTCTTCCAATCAAACCTGAACTCAGATTGGTAGGATGCAAAGCTCAGCTTCACACAAGAAAGCCTGGAATTTTGTGTTGCCACCAGTCATTTCATTTCATTGGTTTGAAAAAGAAGATTTGAGACTGGCTGATAGTTAGAGTCTAATCTAGTGATGCTTCAATGGTTTTAATAACAACTTCTTTAGAGCAATGGTTGCATAGCCCTGTTTCAACGTAGCTTTTACACTCTTCATAACCCAACTGTCCAGCCTCCTTCCGACAGGTCTTACCCATCAGGATGAGCAAGGGTCCATAAAACAAATTGTTGGTTTACTCCTCCAAACACTTTCTCCACATCCTCTCTTAAGAAGATAAAATTCATCCATAAAAACCATACAGGGAGATGTCTTGGCCATCACCCTAGAATTTGCTCTTAATGGAGAAACTTCCTTGGTGCAGTGCAAGCTATAACTTCCATCCTGGGCAGCAAAACCTAGATCAAGAATATGCATCACACAGGACCAGATAATGAGACAGGTCCATGACTGCCATGTAATTCTGAATTCTTCCAGATAAAGCGGCATTAGTGTGGATAGTAACATCTCCCACAACAATCAGTTGGGAAATCAACACTACTGCCCAAACCATCTCATCTCAGCCAAGGAGACAATTAGGCAGGGTGTTAAACCAAAAGATTTCTCATCTCATGTTTCTGCCCATTTTACTCCCATTATCTGGTGCACAAATCCAAATTTTGGAGGTTGTCAGACAAATTATCTCAGTACAGATGTGTATTCACAATAGATCCCTGTGGATGGAATTCTATTGGATAGTCCTGATTAGAGATGAACTATTGAAATCAATTGTTGAATGGTGAATTAACACATAAGTAAATTCAGTTGATTCAATGTGTCTACTCCAGTTAGGAGTAACAACAGGATTTTGGCCTATGAGTCCTATATTCCTGCCTATAGGATCTTGCTTGCAGCTTCATTCCAAATCTAGTGAACACGACATCAAACTGACCCTCCCCATTCTTGCCTAATCAAGCCTCAGTCACACACTTAGGATTCTTGTCCTGGAGTGTAAAGCCCTTCCCAGTTACTAATCTGACATTGAAGATCAACATCTCACAACCTGATATTACAGCTTCCCCTACAGCAGTCTGGGATCTATTGGTGTGATTGCAAGCCAGGAAGAGCTACAGCCACAAGAGGTCTCCCTCTCCAATTCCTTCTTCACTGGCCTTTTCTACTGTCAGATGTCCTCTTGCCTTATATAAATGATATGACAAGATCCTTTCTTCCTCTCCATCCAAATAGGTAGGTAACACATGAATAGCCTAGCTTTTTTTTTTTTTTAAATTTTTTTAACAGCAAAACCAAATTTTTGTTCACACCTTAGCATTTGAAGCTGAAATAGTCGGCACCTTGAGTTTTGAGAAATAGCTGTAATATTTAAATAGAGCCAGCATGGTGTAATGACTCTGGAGGTCAGGGTTTGATTTTCCACTCGGCCATAGAAACCCACTGGTGACCTTGTGTGTGCCACACACTCTCAGCTCCAGAAAACCACATGATAGGGTAGCCTTAGGGTCAATGTAAGTTGGAAATGACTTGAAGGCATACAACAATTACACACACACACACACTGTATATATTCATGTATATGTCTAGAAATTTTAGTCTAGTCAAAAAAATTGACCCAAAAAACCTAAGTCAACTTATCCACTGGTCAATGTAAGTCCTGTATTTTAACTCTTATAAAAGAAAGAAACCATCCCCAGGTGAAAGCCAAGTGTGCAATATATCTTGGAAGCACTGACCCCCTTATATTCTCTCATCCATCAAGCCTTTAGTGTGAGCACAAACAATTTTACCAACTGGAATTTTCTAAGTTCTTTAGCATTGTCTTCCTTTGTTTCATCCTTTCGATCCTTTGTTACATGCCCCTAAATTTTATCCTTAACTTATCCACAGGTCATATCAAAATCCATAATTTGGGCCCCAAAACCTGCCCTCAACTTATACATGAGATTGACTTACAGTCGAGTATATAATATATCACACCCACTGTGGATTTTTAGTACTGAATTCTAACGCTTACACTCTGGCAAGGAGCACTCCACTTTGGCCCTGCAGAAAACTTCCACACCCATCATTTTTCATCACTGGCCAGACAAGCTGGGGCTGATGGAAACTCTAAACAAGCAATATATGGAGAGATACCAAACCTGGTTCCTACCATGTTTCAGAAGGATTTGGGGAACATCATTTATAACACACTCTCCAAACTCAAGCATGGTTGAATTATTTTAATTTTTTTGCTCCTCTGTTTCCTGAGTCTACCACATCAAATGGTGGATGCATTTTATGTGACAGCAGTTTCCTGAGTCTACCATGTCAAATGGTAGATGCATTTTATGTGATAGTAGTTTCAAAAGAAGTGACCATGATGCATTTCTTACCATATGCTTCAGCTTTGATTGCTAGTAGGCTTTTCTCTTTCTCCAGTGACTCTCTGCAAGAATATGAGAAAGATTATTTAGATACCCTGGAAAAAAGATGTAAAATATAAGGAAAGGCTTCTCATCCTTGACAGAGAATGTAGTCCTAACTAGGCTAGATCTACTGAATCACTGAGATTTAGCATTCAAGAATTGGGTTTATCCCAGAAGGCACTAATACGATTCATGCTTAGGGCTGTATTGTACCACATTAGGCTGCTGTTGCTGCTGATCATACAACAGATTAATGCTCTTCTATACAAAAGTGACATGTCTGAGAGAAGAGACCTAACCTACCCATATCTTTCTAGCACTTAAAAAAATATGCATATAGGAACACCGAGTCAAGTGAGAGTCACAGCTACATTCTGAAATTGTACAGCCCCGACATTAATTCACTACCATATCTGCTATTTATAAAAGCTGCACCCAAGTCTGCTCCTTTTGATGGGTTTCTAAGACAACCTTAGGGTGGCATGGTCCAGAACACATGGAATGTTTTCGGAGGAATATTTGTTTCCTTTCCTCTCATTTTTAAGAATCTCCAATCAGCAGCTCCTATGTGCTTCATGAACAAATAACTGTCCTAAACTGAATTTACTTCTATGTACTAAAATGTATGAGAATGTACATGTAAGATTTCACACAAGAAATGTGTACATCACTTTCACCATACATCTGCCAATCATGCCTCATTCCAAGTTTTAGCAGCTAAACAGTTACATTACGTTTTTCCAAGAAGAAGAACAAATCCAAGGCTTGTATTGTTAGCTGTGCACCAGATAATTAATTAATTCAGTTTTTAAAGCATGAGAACAAAACAAATTGCCTAAAAGTAGCACCTGCAGCAATGGTTCCATTACAGCAGGGAGGACAGAACAGCTTTGGTGTGGCTAGAAATAAACATGTACCAGCAAATTATCTGCCGGTTCTGAGCAAGCTCTGTGGTATAGTTGGGAATGGCTGTGAGCATAATAGGGTTTTGTTTCTCTGGAGAATAAAGCAGCAGCCAGAGTGGAAACAGAGCCAAAACAGACTGCAGAGTGAGTTAAGGAAAGACCATAGGATGTGTTAACACTGGGAAAGGGAAAAGGACTCTTAGAAGCACATCAGAGGATGAAGAAATAGAGACATCAGCCTTCAGACACATTCAGTGAATTCTAAAGCAGCAACTCAACAGCTCCTGTGGAAAAAAAGAGACTAGGAAAATTACAGTGGAAGCTCTAGAGGTTAGAAAGAAATGGAGCCAAATTCTTCACAATTTGTTCAGTAAGCAACCAAACTTACCATCCAACCAATCCACCCCTGTCTCCACCCCGCAGACTATATTTTAGGGATGGGAATGTGTGGACTTCTAAATCAATGACTCCCAAACTTTGGTCGTCTAGGTGTCTTGGACTTCAGCTCCCAGAAGTCTCAGCCATTTTGGCCAATGGTCTGGAATGCTCTGGGATTCTGGGAGCTTCCATAGCACCTGGAAGGCCAGAGTTTGGGAATCACTTGTTCTAAGTGTTGATATTGTCAAAGCCCTATCAACCCAAGTCAGTGTGTCAGTGAAGATGGAGATATGGTCTAACAACTCTGGAGGGCCACATACTCCCCACTCTGTTTTAGGGTGGAAACATATCTTAATGGTGCAGCCGTCACTTGGTGGCTGGCATCCTGTTAGCAACTTACATGGGCCTAAGCACAGCTTACACATGCATTCCTTTTTGGATGAAGTGCAGAGGGCTACTTTCTTGCCCTTGTGCTCTCTCCAGAAACATCCCAAGTCCAGCAGCAGTCAAGCCTCAATGGGGTGGCTGTTGCTGATCCTTCTTAATATAGGGAATGGAATGTCATTCAGCTGATGAAGATTTGACTGCTCTGAGCTCTTGGGGTAAGGAAACAGATGCCTTCCATTGGAGAGCACACTCCCATTTCTTCCCCCAACCAAGCTGAGACCAGCTGCTTCACTATGATCTGAACTGCCTATCCTCTCCATCATTCCTTCCACACAGGTGAGCAACAAGAGCAGCGGTGCTTGCAGGGTTTCACAGCCGCCAGGCGGTGGGAAGACACAGAACTCTCAGCGGGTGGGGCTTTGTTGAGTGGCATTTGCAAATCAATAGGGGGTGGGCTAGGCAGTTAGCTCTTTACAACTGCTCCCAGAGCCGCGCGCCGAATTTTATAACCACTACCAATTGTAGAAAACTTTTGGTCATCTGCAGACTTTAACATTGGTTTTAGCAAGAGATTTTCTTTGAGGAGGAAAGCCATAGTCCTTTTTAATACTTAGTATGGATACTGAAGGAACTGCTGCCGTCACCTGCAATACCTGTGGTATGTTTGTCTTCCTACCTACAGAGGTCGGGAACTACACATGCTCCAAGTGCAAGTTGGTAGCTCTCTTGGAGGAGAAAGTACAGCAGCTGGAGGCGCGGGTAGCTACACTTCAGAATATTAGGGAGCAAGAGGCTTTCCTAGACAGAACGGAACGAACGGTTTTGGACAGGGACCACACAGTGGAAGTTGCTGGGGAAGAGAACGTCACACCACATACACAGGAGGTAGACAGCTGGAGGAATGTCACACGTAGAAGTAGGGAGACCAGAGATCGTTCTGGGAGCTTGCAGCTACAGAATCGTTTTCAAGCTCTTTCCCTTACCAAGGAGGACGAGGAAGAGCAGCATGAACAGACTTCAGGGAAAGAGCTGGGAGTACCACCACAGGGAACAGTCGCTGCTAAGCCTCGTAGGAGACGTGTGGTCGTGGTGGGGGACTCCTTGCTGAGAGGGACAGAAGCAGTGATTTGTGGGCCTGACAAGATGTCTCGGGAGGTGTGTTGTCTCCCTGGGGCAAAGATCCGAGATGTGACAGAGAGGCTGAGAAGACTGGTCAGGCCTACCGACCAATACCCCTTCCTTTTGGTTCACGTGGGAACGAACGACACAGCAAGACACAGCCTTCAAAACATCAAAAGGGATTACGAGGCTCTAGGAAAGAAGCTGAAAGAAATGGAGGCACAGATTGTCATCTCGTCTCTACTGCCAGTTGAAGGGCACGGTCCAGGAAGAGAGAGGAAGATAGCAGATGTCAACAATTGGCTCCGCAGATGGTGTCGTCGAGAACGATTTGGATTCTTGGATCATGGGCTGCGGTTCCATGAGGGTGGACTCCTGGCAAGGGATGGGCTGCATCTCACACCAGTTGGAAGAAACGTTTTTGCCAACAGTCTGAAGAATTTGATCAGGAGGGCTTTAAACTGAGTTATGTGGGGAAGGGAGACAGCACCCTGGAAGACAAAAGGACTGGAAAAAATAGTCAAACTGTCATAGAGGAAACAAAGCAAACAGTAGAGGGACCCAACAGTGGGAGGCAAAAAAACGTGCTAAGGCAGCAAGTAAAGGAGACATATGGTCTTAGATGTCTCTACACTAATGCACAGAGCATGGGAAATAAGCAAGATGAACTTGAACTCCTAGCGCAACAAAGCAAATATGATATAATAGGCATCACTGAAACCTGGTGGGATGAGTCTCATGATTGGAATGTAAAAATACAGGGGTATAACCTCTTCAAGAGAAACAGGCCAAACAGGAGAGGAGGAGGAATAGCATTATATGTCAGGGATATTTACACCAGTGAAGAAATCCAGGACAACAATCCTGGAAGCCAGGTGGAGAGCATTTGGATAAAAATTAAAGGGGAAAGAAACAACAGGGATGTTATTGTGGGAGTCTACTACAGACCCCCGACTCAGGCAGAAGAACTGGATGATGCCTTTCTAGAACAGATGACCACACACTCAGAAAGGAGAAATATAGTAGTGATGGGTGACTTCAACTATCCGGATATTTGCTGGAAGTCAAACTCGGCAAAATCCTTGAGGTCTAGCAAATTCCTCACTTGCCTCGAAGACAATTTCATTGTTCAAAAGGTGGAAGAGGCAACGAGGGAGTCAGCTATTTTGGATCTGATCCTAACTAACAGGGAAGACCTAGTTAATGGGGTGCAAGTGGTTGGATCCTTAGGCGGGAGTGATCATGTCCTCCTGGAGTTTATTATACAGTGGAAAGGAGAAGCCAGGCATAGTCAGACACGCATTCTAGACTTTAGGAAAGCTGATTTTACTAAACTTAGAGAAATACTGAGGGTGATCCCATGGACAGGAATACTAAAAGAGAAGGGAGTTCAAGACGGATGGGAGTTTCTCAAAAGGGAGATACTGAAGGCACAATTTCAAACCGTGCCAATGAGGAGGAAGAATGGGAGGTGTCTCAAGAAACCAGGATGGATGACTAAGGAACTTGCAAGTGAACTATGTTTTAAACGGAACATGTATAAGAAATGGAAAAATGGGGAAATCACCAAAGAGGAATTCAAACAAATAGCTAGCACGTGTAGGGGTAAAGTCAGAAAAGCTAAAGCGCAGAATGAAATCAGGCTTGCTGGAGCGGTTAAGAACAATAAAAAGGGCTTTTGGGGGTATGTCAGTAGCAAAAGGAAAAAGAAGGAAATGGTAGGGCCACTGTGTGGAGAAGATGGCAAAAAGTTAACAGGGGACAGAGAAAAGGCAGAATTACTCAACACCTTCTTTGCTTCAGTCTTCTCAGAAAAGGCAAAGGGTGCTCAACTTGAGGATAATGGAGCAGAGGACAGAATAGGAGAATTTCATCTCAGAATAAGTAAAGAGATAGTACAGAAACATCTGGTTAATCTAGATGAATATAAGTCTCCAGGACCAGATGAATTACATCCAAGGGTATTAAAAGAACTGGCAAATGTAATATCAGAACCATTGGCAATAATCTTTGAGAATTCCTGGAAAACAGGAGAGGTCCCAGCGGACTGGAGGAGGGCAAATGTTGTCCCCATCTTCAAAAAGGGGAAAAAAGAGGATCCCAACAATTATCGTCCAGTTAGTCTGACATCAATACCCGGAAAGATTCTGGAGCAGATCATTAAACAGAGAGTCTGTGAACATCTGGAAGATAATTTCATGATCACAAAAAGTCAACATGGGTTTCAGAGAAACAGGTCATGCCAGACAAATCTGATCTCTTTTTTTGATAAAATTACCAGCTTGGTAGATGAAGGGAATGCTGTGGATATAGTATATCTTGATTTCAGTAAGGCCTTTGACAGAGTTCCCCATGACATTCTTGCAGGCAAGTTGGTAAAATGTGGGCTAGACAAAGTAACTGTTACATGGATTTGTAATTGGTTATCTGGTCGAACACAAAGGGTGCTCAACAATGGCTCCTTTTCAACCTGGAAAGAGGTGACCAGTGGGGTGCCACAGGGCTCTGTCCTGGGCCCAGTGCTATTCAATATCTTTATTAATGACTTGGATGACGGTATTGGGGGCATAGTTATCAAATTTGCAGATGACACCAAATTAGGAGGAGTAGCTAATACCCCAGAGGACAGGATCAAAATTCAAAATGACTTGAGCAGACTGGAAAGTTGGGCCAAAGCTAACAAAATGAAATTCAACACAGAGAAATGTAAGGTACTGCACTTAGGGCGGAAAAACGAAAAGTACAGATATACGATGGGGGACACTTGGCTGAATGAGACTACCTGTGAAAGGGATCTAGGAATCCAGGTGGACCACAAGTTGAACATGAGTCAACAGTGCGATGCAGCAGCTAAAAAGGCCAATGCAATTTTAGGCTGCATCAGTAGAAGTATAGTGTCTAGATCAAGAGAAGTAATAGTGCCACTATATTCTGCTTTGGTCCGGCCTCACCTGGAATACTGTGTCCAGTTCTGGGCACCACAATTCAAAAAGGATGTGGAGAAACTGGAGCGTGTCCAAAGGAGGGCAACTAAAATGGTGAAGGGTCTGGAAAGCAAGCCCTATGAGGAACGACTTAGGGAGCTGGGGATGTTTAGCCTGGAGAAGAGAAGGCTGAGAGGTGATATGATAGCCGTGTTTAAATATTTGAAGGGATGTCATATCGAGGAGGGAACAAGCTTGTTTTCTGCTGCTCCAGAGACTAGGACCCGAAACAATGGATGCAAGCTGCAAGAAAAGAGATTCCACCTCAACATTAGGAGGAACTTCCTGACAGTAAGGGCGGTTCGACAGTGGAACACACTCCCTCGGAGAGTAGTGGAGTCTCCTTCCTTGGAGGTCTTTAAGCAGAGGCTGGATGGCCATCTGTCGGGGATGCTTTGATTGGGAGTTCCTGCATGGCAGGGGGTTGGACTGGATGGCCCTTGTGGTCTCTTCCAACTCTATGATTCTATGATTCTATGTGCAGAGCTAAGCACACATGTAAGATCTTGGCCATTGCCTCCATTCCTTTTCCTCATCACAGAATTTAATAGAACATGCAACATGAAGTCATCATACTGCTCTGCCACCAACAGACAGTAATAAGAGATGGGTGCTGAGCAGTGTACATGGCAGTGGCCATCACATATGTTAAAGTAATGCTTGGGAAAGAAATAAAGAATGATGGCAGTCCCATGTTTCTTATTCCACCACAAGGAAAGGGTGCCAGTAAGTGACTCATAATGACATATGCTGATTAGAGTCTCAAGACACTTTTGGTGGTGTGATGAAAGAAAACAGCAAGGGATCACAGGCAGAAGAAAGCATAACAATCAAAACAAAAGCCAGTTCTTCTCTTAGGCCTCCATCTTAAAACATTGAATTTGCTGTGGATCCAATATTAATCAGAGTTTGGAAAACACTGCTCTTTTTTTGAATGGCATCTCCTAGAACAGTGGTGGCGAACATGTGGCACACGTGCCAGAGGGGGCACTCGGAGCCCTCTCTGTAGGCACGTGCGCCATTGCCCCAGTACATTTTGCTTGAGTTCGTTACTAGAAAGCCAGAAGGATGCAGCACTTTGCAATAAATAAATAAATATGTTTTGGGTTGCAGTTTGGGCACTCAGTCTCTAAAAAATTCACCATCACTCCCAACCAGCCACCAGTTCTTCATCTATACATGTGTTTTCAATAACGTAGATCCAGATTCTGCCACTGGTAAAGGAACAGCTATTCCATTGTCTATGCTTATGTTTCCAAAAGAGCAAAAATCGGCAGTTATGTTTTGACACTGTTTTGACCTATCTTTAAGATTAGGCAGAGGAGGATACTGGTAAAAGCTTTACAATTGGAAGAAAGATATAGGTCACAGTGATGAGAGGTAGCAGGTACTGCTTAATACTCTTCCTGACTGTTGCCATTGCCAGCCATTCCTTTGAGGGAAAGCACCTGCAGGAAGGTTACAAAAAGAACGCAAGAGAAGAGTCAAGTGCGCTCACCTGATATTAATGTCGTTCCCCCCCCCCCAACTTCTAGTGATCAGCAAGTAGATTTTCAATGCGCCTTACTGCTCCTCATATTTAGCAAAGCCACAAAAAATGCAAAAACAAAACAAAACAAAAGAAAACCACAAATCTGCAAGCATATGCAGAGTATACACAGCCTCACCTGCAAACTGAAAGCTGGCTGAAAGACTTGAAACGCATCATCCTGCCTAATCTATTCCTTCATTGCAACCTGACTCAGAGCCCTGGCCATGAGAAATAATGGTTCCACTTTATCCTGCACTAGACCAATCTTATCTGAAATAGTGTATCCAGGCTTGGATAGTGCACTTCAAGAAGGAGGCAGACAGATCAGAATGAGTTCAGAGGAGGCCAACAATGATGGTGAAATAATGAGGGGTGAAATAACAAAATAAACAAGTCACTCCTGGAAAGCACTGAATGCTGGAAGAGAGAATACATGACAATTCCCTTCAAACATCTCAATTGGTGTTGTACAGGCAAGGCAAAGACTCATTCAACTTAGAAGACAGGGCAAGCACAAAGGAGCTTAAATTATAGGAGAACAGATTTCAGCTGAACCTTGGGAGAAATTTCTTAATGGTAAGATTAATGGTAAAAGCAGCTTGACAATGTCAGCAGGTACCTAGGGCTGTTGGAGGCCTTCAAGCAGAGGCTGGGCAGCTACCTGTTGTCAATGGTACAATTGGAACAATTGCTACAGGGCCCTCAACAGATGCTACTGCTGGCACTATGCACACATGTTTCTTGTACTGTGTTGCTGTGAAGAGAGAGACGGCTCTGAGGAGAGGAAGAGTGATGACCACTTTCCCTCCGTCTCCATAAGGGTAGGTATGTTTACTACTCACCTTGGCCCCATTATTGGCACACCTACCTCTGAAATTCCATCCTCCTTGTCACACCAACTAGGTCCCATACAAGAGGAGACATGCAGAGCTGCCCTTCCATGGGAGCTTAAATAGGTGCTCACACATATGCTGTGAGGACCATGCTTTGTAAACTGCTCCAGGGATCCAACCACTTTAATCTGGCCATGCCTATTTGGGATGCTGTAGCTCTAGACTCCTCCATCAAGCAGGGGATTGAAATGGGCTACAAGATCTCTCCATGCTTCTATGTTCTATGCAGCATACATTCTATATAGCATTCAGCATGCTACATACGTACTACAGTCAGAGCCTGAAAATTTATTTTTGGGATACAAACTCAAGTATCCCACAGCCAGGAAGATCCTCCCAAAATAACTTTTCCAAGGTATGATTACAATCAACTGTAGATTTGGAGAGTGAAAGCAGTTTTTTTTTCATTTGGAGTGGACAAAACCATGACAAAATAAAGTCCAGAAAATGTGCATTAAGGTTTCATATGGGAAGATAAAACAACTGCAAACATGAAATATTTCTGCACATAGGCCACCTTTAGTCATGGGAACTGAAGCTGGCATATGTGTGGACACATTTCCTATTTGGGCTTATCTTACAAAATCTTGCTGAATACATGCTGGTCCTTATTTTGTTTTTGTTTATAATACCAGAAGTAGCACACTGTATTGCCAACGTACTGATTTATTAGCAGATAAAGCTCACTGCAGTATTTGGCATTACTAAGCAACAGGTGGTCAGCAAATGTAAGCTAATTCTCCAAGCAGTGGTGCACAAGCTTTAAGCAATCATCAAAAATTAAAAGGAAGAAAACAGTGAAGTAAAAAAACCCTAAAAGCATATTAAGGCTCAGAGTGCATTCACAATGGACAGATATGAGAGACAGGAAGAACAGCAAAGAGCATAATTCAGTATTACAATGATTTCATTTTTCTTATTCAAAACTGCCTCCTTTTAGAGCAAGCTTTTTGGATGGGAAAGTGTATTAAATCTCTGCTCTGATCCAGCTCCAGGAAGATGAATACATTCCCATTAAGTACCTTCTCTCAGGAGTCAGTTCTTCTCTTCGCAGTTTAAAATCCACCTCTTCCAAGGCCTCTCTACATTGGGTCAGCTTGTCCTCCAGGCTATCTACCTGAAACACACAAAAAGATTACCAAGAATGATAGGCTGTTCAATTACAGCTCAAATGTACGATCCCAAGAAACAAGGTAATTTAATTAGAGACTGGAAAGGCACAAGGTCCCTTCTGTTCTTGGAAGCTAAACAGGGTCAGCCCTGGTTCATACTTGGATGGGAGACCACCAATGAATACCAGGTGCCGTAGGCTATATTTCAAAGGAAAGAACTGGCAAACCATCTCTTGCCTAAGGAAACCCTGTGAATTTAATGGGGTATCCATATGTTCACAGGTGACTTGAAGCTGTGTGCATGAATACAGGCTTCACTTATTTTTCCTTTCAAGCAGATATAAGCAAAAGGCCCAAATTCAATTTAGTTTTTGCACTAACTCCAAGACAGAGTTTGGAAAAAAAAAAACTTTCTTAGACTGTGACTCCCTGAATCCCCCAATTAGCATTGGCAGTGTTGGCTGGTGGCCATGCTGCCGAGAGGATTCTGGGAGTTGAAATACAAAAAAGTAACTTTCCCTAGCACTCCAACCTTTTTAAGCAAAACAAGTGGGATTTCTTAGTTGGCGACCAGCAGCCTTAAGAAAATGAAGAAAGGGGACCATTTAGACAAGAGATCGGTATCTTGAGTCCCCAGGACACAATCCAGCCACCTGAAAAATACCATTTCTCCCCAGAAGCTAAATACCAATCCAGAGGGATAGAAGTGTATGAAAGGAGTAGTTGCCATGACAGTTAAAACGGCTGCTTGTCTCCTCCAAGGATAAAAGGAAGGCTTAGCCCATTGCTTGGCATCTGTTCCTCAAAGTGGGCTTTCGGTAAAATAGGATGCTGATTAGGGCTTTAGATACTCATCCTAGGTATGCTACTTTCTTTGCAGATCTAGTCATTTAGATGCTGTTGGATTACAACTCTCACCATTAGCTATGCTGTCTGGAGTGATGGGCACAGTAGTCCAACAACTACACATCACCTCGCTTCAGTACCTAGCATATTGGAGCACTCCAAAGAATCTGCCTCTGTTTTACAATGAGGAAAGATGGTAGAAAAACACACCAAGGCAGAGGGGACCTAAATAACAGGGCAAGCTTGTTTGAAGATGGGATTGGGGCCAATACAACACAATACAACAAGGAACAGATGAGCCTCACATTACTTATAATTACTGCTCTCCATGTTTTAAAACATCCCATTAATCACTGCCCAAAGGAACTCTACAAATGGGGGGAAATACTGGTTCCCAACACAAATCATTTCAGGCTGGCACTGAAATGTTATCTGTAAATTCTTTAAAAATAACCTAATAAGGGCTGCTATACATTACACAGACAATCCATTTTAAGAAAGGCTGTGAAAACCATCCATTTTCAGGTAAACAGAAGTCCCAATCCAATAAGTCATTTTACACAAACAGCATGTGGTTAACACAAACACAGATATATATCTGTGTTTCACTAAACTTGATCTTATGGTGCACACACACACACCTCTAAACCACTATCAGCTGAGCATGACTAGAACCAGATGAAGGCAAGAATATTCATTTGCCAACAGTACATAGACTGGAAAGCAAATGGCATCTTGTGCTGGATTTCAAGAGTAGTGTATCTCTGTGGGTTTATTCATTCATTTATTTCAGCGATTTACAAAGCAGAAATATTTGAATATTATGGCAGGAAGTTTGGGCCTCCCTCTTGAGCTGCTCTCAGTACAAGTTGAGAACAGAGCAACTGAAGAAGGAAGAAGCCAGTACATGTTGCCAAAACATTTCTGTTTCAAATGTTCGGTTTTGTTAGTCATGCTGATAAATCTATATTGTAAATAATTAACTGTATCCTTCTGGGATCCAGAACAGACTTGTCTGAACTTCTACTTGATGCTGTAAAGATTGCATCTGTACACACAAAGATCATTTAATTGCTGCCCCTTATATTAGTCTTTAACATCACATATAACCCTATGAAAAAATGTATGAAGCATCAGGCAACTAATGCTACCAGCGTCCACCCATTGCTTAACTGAACTTCAGCTGAAACAAATCTTTGGAAGCAGATGTACAGCTCCTTGCATTTTCCCTGAGGAAGAAGATATCAACTGCACTACCTTTGTCACTGTTTTGTCTCATCACACAGCCACACTTAGTCCTCCAAAACTGACTTTGGAAGTGGCCCAGGGACCTGCCTGGGGTGGAGCAGGCAAATTAACTAGGGCAATTCCAAGTCCCAAGTGGATACTCTGAAGCGCTGTGATCATCTTGTATTCAGCTGGAGTTGTGGCAGGAAACAACTGCTGGCTGCTTAAGATAGTCATCTAATTAGTCTGCTAATTTATTTTCCAGTAAAGTGGAGAGACAAGAGAAAGAGAAACAGAGAGAAGGAGGAGGAGGAGGGAGAGGGAGGATCAGCTAAAGCACAAGAGCTGGAATAATCAAGGATAGGAAGAATGCCTCCCTGCTGAGACAGCTCCGTAGGGGAAAGTGCCACAGGGAATCCTACTCATTCTGAACCCAGGGGAAATGCCCCATCTTTCCATCCTATGAATGAAGCATCAGGAAAGTTTCTATCCAGAGCCTGGAAATGCTCCTTTTCCAAGGGATTTGGGGAGCTATAGTCCAAAAAGGTAACATTTCCAGGCTCTGGTTCTATCCATTTCTGATAGAAGTGCTATGTTCTTTTGCTCAAATGAAGCAGCAACTTTAAACTACTGGAACTACTGGTCCAACTAATGCAGTATAGCCCCCCAAGGATGTTTTTTGTGGCCCTCAAAACCTCCAGAATCCTCTAACTGGCCTTTTCCTGGCCCCAAAGGAGGGTGGACTGCTGCTCCAGGAAGCCTCTGTGCACAGCAATAGGCTGCAAAACCGCTCTCTATAACATAAAAATACCTTGTTTTTCAGAACCGACGTGGACTTTCCACCCACCCAAGTGTTCTGGGGCATAAACATGGCTCCCAGACTTGATGCAGGTGCTCTCTCCCGATTTAGCCATATGCCTTCCCCAGCCCAGGTACCTGACATCCTTTAATCAGAAAGTGAAGATAGAAAGATCTGTATTCTAAACCCTTGTCACTGAGCTACTGCTATGATCATGCATGAGCATCAGAAGGGGAGTTTGTACTGATTGACAAGCTAATGAAAAAGCTATGTCAATCAGTACCTCCTCTCTTTCCCATTCCCTTTGCTACTGCATGCGGTATTGTGTGCAAATAGCAAGAAACCAGACTGAGATTGGCCAAGCACCCATCTAGATTGGCTATCCTATTAGAATGATGAGATATACTGAATCCAGTTCACCAAGAGACATTTCTTCCTACAGCATTGATGCTAGTTGCCCATCCCAAGGAGAAAAGAAACGACCTGGTAAGAAAAGTTATCCCTTCCAATAATTACACTGGGAAATCAATTATACCGATCCTGTGATTAACCACTTTATGGCTCAGTTTTCAGCTAATTAGCAATTCTCACACTCGGGTGAAGGAATGGAAGCAAATGCAGCCTCAGGCAAGGCACAGAGAAGGAAAAGTAGAACATACAGTAATAGAAAATAAGGTGGTATGAGGAGCATGGTGGTAGATCACCCTGCACATCTGTTCTAAGGGTTAAAGATATAAAATAAGTGGTATCACTTTGAACCTCTAGATTGTGCTACATAAATGTCTATTATTACAAAACAGTTGCAGGAATATTCTTCCATTGCTTCAAAGTACTGCAAGTCTTTAGCTGAAAAAAATAATGAATGGCACACAGAATCTGGTGGAGGCTTCCTATAGCCATGATGGCTAGCAGTCTTTCAGAGATCTTGATTCAGAATTTGGGAATGTTGCCTCTTTGAATGATAGCACCCAGAATATTGCAGTGAGCATGGTCAAGCTTTGCCTCTATCAGTCTCCCACACATGTTCCTAATTTGAGAGTAAACCTGGTTGTGGATGCAGAAGTTATCTGGGGCCAGTAAGAGGAACATATGGAAGCAACACTAAGTTCCAAATGCTTGGAAAAGTTGGAAGTTTGTATTATGAAATGTGGGGTCCAAAAAAAAAGTAACTTTCCAAGACAGGGAAAGTACAGCAAGAATCTTTATTTATTTAGTCACACAGCAGTATCCATAAAATCATTTAAAACATTCATCAAAACAAAATGGAGCTGCAGGAGAACAAGAAGCTACTTAAAACCGCCTGTCAAGGCTAAGGCACATGAAAACATTAGAGCATGTTAAAAATTGATTGAAAAGAAAGGTCAATGCAAGGTTTCACCACAACAGGAAAGAGTACCACAACAAGAAAAAGTACCACAACTGTAAAGGCCCACTCACAAGCTACTTTTTGGATGATTATTAGACTTACAGATTACAATGAGGACCTTCATATTCAGGAAGGTCATATGAGAGGGGGTGGGTTTTGAAATGTTCTGCTCCTAAGGCATTTAGGCAGAATTCAGCAGTTTTTCTTACTCACTTGCCAATGATGGGGGAGAAGTAGGGTGGAGGCTGCAGTCAAGCCCGATGAGCCCAAGACTTTTTCCCAGTATTGACGATCCAGCTGGATGACCCCTGCCACAACCAGTCCATAATATTTTGCTATCTGACGCAAAGGGCAGAACAGCTCCCAACCATTGCTGTTATTCCTGGAGGCTGCAGGGCAGTTTAGGGTGTATCTGCCACACGATTCTGTCTCCCACCCGACATCTCAATCTCTCAGCCAACCACCTTGCATCGAGTGTCTGAGGTGACTGTCCATTACGCCCTTGATCCATGCCTCTAAATGTTAAGTTTGCTTTCCCTTGAGATTCCTAAAAGCTTAGTAACTCTGCAACTTCTAAAATGCTCACTGATTGATGAAACTTTTTTTTAGCCTAACTCTACCTTAGTTTGGCCTTATAATCACTTTCCCACCTCTCCCATCATGTCTGCTAGATGGGCACTTCCACTATGGGAGGGACAATGGAGGCCCATTAACTTGTATCAACACTTGCCAGGTGGCTAGTGGTTCAAATAACTGGCAGCAACGGAAAGGGGATACACTTTTTGCTGCTTCTCACTGATTCCAAGTTGAAGAGGGACAGTTGTTCCTGCCTTCATGCTACATTTCAAAGATGCAGAATGAGGTCAGGAACAAGATTCTCAGAGCTTTGGTATACAACCAAACATTTTTGGTTGCTCATCCAAAATATGTTGCCTTCTGCATTTTGAGTCTTGAAGGTTAGAAACAGTGTCTTGAATTGGGCCTGGATGTGCAGTGGGAGCCAGTTCAGCTGTTTGGCAAGACCCTGGTCCTTGTTAATCATCTAGCTGCCATATTTTACATTAACTGCAGTTTCTGAACAGCAGCAGCTCCATGTGCTTTACCACAGACTTTATTAGCATCAGTCTAAGGATGAATGCAGCTGGCACACTAGCTGCGGTTGTCAACCTGCCACTGAAGCCACTTGAGACTTCAGCAATGAGACCAAATCTAATATCATAGGTCACCACCCTGTTAGTGGCATAGATGCACCTTCTAGATGGTGTGCAGATCTCTTTCCTCCTTCATCCAAAAACCTTCCACCACTCAGCAACTGGCAGGCTCTGGGAAAGACTTCTGCTGCTGTCACATGCTGGAGGCGGGAAGCTCTTCAGACCATGAAGATGCAGCTTTTTTAGCTCCTGGGGGAAGGCAAGGCAAAGTGCCTATTGAAAGCACACCCTCATTCCCCTTGAGCCAACTGAGACCAGCTGCTTTTCCATGGTTTGAACAACCTGCCTCCTTCTCCTCTCCACTGGTACACAACAAAAAGGACCTTTCTTGGTGTTGGCAGCTGTCAAGTAGTGGGAGAACATGGAACCACACATCCAGAGTTATGTGCCGATTAGGATTGTGAATCTGATTTTTAAGGGGAAATGAAATTCCATTCTGAACAAATAACAAACTATCATCTGGATCAGGGAGACCATCAACCAACAGCATCTCCATCCCATTAGGATTAAGGTTCAGTTTTTTGTTGTTGTGTGCCTCCAAGTCATTTCTGACTTATGGCGACCCTGTCACAGGGTTTTCTTGGCAATAATTGTTCAGAGAGGAAATCCCTTTGCCTTCCTCTGACCCTGAGAAATAATTTCCATGGCTAAGCAGGGATTTGAACCCTAGTCTCAAGAGTTGTGCTCCAACTCTCAAATCACTACACCACGCTGGCTGTCAAGGCTCAGCTTACTGGATCTCATATGGCCAGAAACACAGATTCTGCTTCACTGTCAGGTCTCAAGATCCAGGATACCCTACTGGTGTGGACCATGGCAATATAATAATAATAATAAATAATAATAATGGAAACCACTACAGCAAACATTATTCTATATTACATTATCCATTTGTCACTTTGTGATTTCTGATGTATGAATGAGTTTGTAGTTAGGCAGCTTTTCAGCATTAAACCTCATGCCCCTTTGGCAGCTATGCAAGCAAGAGAGTTTTGCCAGTTGCAAATTTTTCAAACACCCTCACAGCAGGGTTATATACCTGCCCTCATCTCCCCATTATCTGTACAACTGTGAAAATATGTTAGCCTTAATGCTGAAAAGCACACTCATCCCCAAGTGTATGTTTCACCTTACCTACCTGTAGTAGGTAAAGAGGGGGAGGGCATCAAGGGAAAGAAAGAGTTAGAGAGGAGTGGAAAAATTCAGTCAGGCAAGAATTGCCATTTATTCTCAGAGTTGCTGAGGAACTTCCCAAGGGCCTCTTCCTTGTACAAAAAAACCCACAGATTCTGTGAATCCATCCGACTTCTACAGAATCCCTAGAGGAAACTCTCCACAGAGTACTCTTTGAAAATGCTACACATCTGAACTCTACTGTAGATGTAAAGCATTAGCTCCCACTAAGGAATGCTTAAAAAAGACAAGTCTGTGTGGACTGCTGTGAAATGAGTAGAGGAGAAGATAAGACAAGGAAATAATCATGATATATCTTTCCTACAAAATTTTGTTAGCTTTCAGATCCATATCCCAGCTTTCCAACAGAAAATGTAAATCAAGGCACATAAAAATGATAAAAGACAAGAGACAAGTACAATTAAGACACAAAGCATGCATACACACACACCTACCTCAAACAACCTAGTCAAAAGCAACACCTATCTAGTTAAAGCCCACTTTCACAGCAGCCCAGCTTAACTTTAATAGAGTTTATGAATAAAACAGGTTTTGACTGCTGGTAGGACAGGTTTTGACTGCTGGTAGGACAGATGAAGAAATCCTGCCAAGAAAATCCTTAGGGTTGGAAATGTCTTGAAGGCACACAACACAAATACACACACAGGACAACAGGAAAGGTGCTAGCCTAACCTTCCTTGGCAGGGAGATCCACAGCCTGACAAAGAACAGGTGAAAGCTTTCTCTTGCATCCTTCTCAAATATAACTCTTTTTCCAAGAGAGAAGGGACTGAAGGCAGGGGCTCATCTGAAGATCTTAATGCCCAGGTAGGCTAATATGGCAGATATTCTTGTGGCAGCATCAGCCAAAGACTAAATGGGTCACAATGGAATCGATCCTGTCTGTCTCCAATCAGAGAGATGTTTCACCAAGGGAAGTGGGCATAGGACTGTAGTCAAAGACTGACCAGACCACATTCTTTAAATGGTGAAAGATATGGAAAACAGACTGTATTCTTAATTCTTATGCCCTTCCTCTCAGGTGTCAGAAATGTACAGCTTTGGTGTAGGAGAAAGGCTTATGCTATGGGATTATGACCACTTTACCTTCACCCTCTTTGTGGCCAGGAAAGTTCCTCCTCAGTCAGGTTCACTGAGATTTTGAACATCTTTAAAAGATTGTGGATCTTATCACACCCGGGTCATAAGCACCCCAACTGTGTTAGTCTAAGAAATGCAAACACACTAGCATGGGGACAGTCATTATTGCACAGCTCTTCCAAATGTCCATGGTGCTGCTTCTACCCCAGCCTCTGTCTTCTGCATGCCAGCCTCCATAGCAGCACCTTCCTGCCCTGTGCACTTCCTAGTATGCCCTTTGGTCTGTATTTATTTTAATTTATTTTTCTTTTTATGTCAATTGTGTGATTGTGGCAATCCATTAAGTAAAATAATTAAATAAAAGAAATTAGGGGGAATGAAAAGAAATACATCCTGCATGAAAATAGTGAGGGCAAGGGGGAGAGGAGCAGAATCATGCCCACTAGCACCACTTGACTGCCTGCAGATTGGAACTGCTTTGAGAAGCATTTATCACATGTGCATCAACAGTGGAAAAGCAGTGCAATTGGAGGCAATGAAGGGTTTTGCCCATCAATGAGAAGGAGTGTTCCAGCAGCGGATGGAGTACAGACCAGCTACTGGACAGACATAGCATGGCATAATAAGGTACAGCCACACACACAACTATCCTGCTCTAATTCAAGCCTCATGTAATAAAGTCCTGCATGTCAGAAAGCCTCCAAAGCCATCTATCTACATTGCCATTCATCTCTAAAGGCACTGGCAGACTATCTTGGCCAGGGGATTTGCTTGTTGCAAGTCCCCTGGTTACCCTATGAATGAATCTAAATCAGCTTAGATTTATGGTGACCCTATTAATGAGAAACCTCCAAGAGTCCTGGACTTCACTAGAAAGCAGGAGACTAAAGGGAGATAAATTATCTGGCCAGGGTATTAAGAGAAACAGGGGAAGGATAATAGGATGCTGAAAGTCATCTGTAGAGTTGGGAAATTTTAAAGGATCAGTGTTTCCACACTTTTAAGCAGCACTCAGGCTTGCTGCAGGTCCACCCGTGTTAACACCAATATTTCACACAGCAAAGCAATGAAATATAAATGAAAGATAAACACAGTTAAACATCTGTGTGGTCATGCATAAGGTGGCCTACAACACCCTCACATACACACATCAGTACTTTGTGATGCATGTCTATTACTCACACTTTATGTATTTCCTGCTGGCAACATGGCATAACATCAATAAAACCACAGGAGACACAGTGTCCACAGTCTGACGTGGAGAATTTTGCATCATCCCATGAAACCTGTAACACAGCCTCCTAACAGGTATGTCATAACTAGTGCCACTTCAAAGCAACAAGGGCTGCCCCCATAACCTACTCTGTTAATACCTTTCTACAGTTCTCCCAATGCAGATCTACAAGAGGCACTTGAGAGGACGATGGAGCCTTTATATATGATGAGCAAGCTGTGAATTGCCAAAGCCAGTGGCATCCCAACCAGCAAGTCAACTATCAAGGCACCATGCCCATTTCTTTGGAAATCTGGATTCACTTGAAGGAATTCTGGAGACCTCTCAAAACACAGAGGCTTAGAGCGAGGAGAGTAGAGAGAACAGATCGCAGGCCAAAGAGACCTACATGCTCATTTTTTATATTTATTCACAGAGTCTCTGGGCGACAAATCTAAGCAGCAGACTTTAAAAAAAACCCACAGAGGGATGGCATTTGATGTTGCTGGATTTCTTGGGCTTGTTTTTAAATAAGCAATGTTGTAATGAATTAATAAAAAGCATTCTTCCTTGCAGGAAGGCTACAAGCAGTTTTCAAGAAGTGGCATCCGGCCTCTGTCTTTATAGATTCCCTAATTAAGATCCTGGCATTCTGCCATCACACATGCACACACACATCCAATGGAGTCAGATAATGAGGTTTTATGCCTCCTGACCCTCATAAAACAGACCACAGCCAAACAAAAATGGTGGGGGCTTGTAAGTAGAAGACTAATGAAACTGCTTTCCCATTACCATATTTTCCAGCATATGAGATGACTGGGCGTATAAGACGACCCCCAACTTTCCCAGTTAAAATATAGAGTTTGGGATATACTCGCCGTATAAGACGACCCCTCTTCCAACGCACACCAAATAAAAATTTTAAAAAATCAGATTTGATTTCAATATGGTAATTTTAATTCAAATGCTTATGACATGCAGGTACTTAGCAGGAAAACTGTCACTTATAAACAGAACAAACTACAGCTCCCATGTTCCCTAGCATTTATTTCTGCAGTGTGTTTTGGACCTTACTTTTTAAAAAATAGTCCAGATTTAAATGCTGCTTTAAAAATTATTTCCATCTCCCAGCTATGAGATTGTTCTTTGGCATAGTTTTCTTTTGCTTCCTCCTTTTCCTCCTTTGTTATATGCCCCTAAGTTTTACCCTTGACTTATCCATGGGCCATATCAAAATCCATACCTTTGGCCCCCAAACCTGCCCTTGACATATATACATAAAGTCAACTTATACTCAAATACATAAGGTAACTTTTTAATAATTTTGTGCATGAAACAAAGTTTGTGTACACTGAACCATCAGAAAGCAAAACTGTCCCTATTTCAGCCACCTATATGGACAATTTTGGATTTTGGGATATTTCAGATTTTGTAATTCCAGATAAGGGATACTCAACCAGTATAATATGTACATGACCTGTTACGCTTTGGACAGGCAGATAGAATATGAGTCACTTTTATTCGCTTAAGCACATGCAAGCATGCCCTTACAGTAGCTGATTAAAGCAAAAGTTAAAAATGCTTGCTATTACTACTATTATTTATAATTTATATAGCATCATTAATATGCATGATACTTTACAGACTAGAAGAGGGCAAGTCTTGCCCCAAAGAGTTTACAATCTAAAATTTGACCCTAAGGAAACAGAGAAAGGCAGAGGAGGGGAGGTTTTCTTCAAATATGGGCAGATTTTTTTTTCTGGATTTTTTTGACCTTACATTTGTCTGTTCTTATTGAAACAATTCACCTAGAAATGAGTGCTGCCTTCTATGGAGCTCTATCTAGGGCTAAATAGAGCAGAAAACTACTAAACACGCTGTTCCTGTTCATGAATCTTAATACAATAATGTATTTTTGGTCACAATACTACATGGCCCACATGCGGCAGCCTCAAAATCCTGCGACTGGTGCTCCTGCTTGGCAATGCACGTTAATTTTTAAGTAGTCATGATGCTGTCACTTCTTATTTTGCTAAACCTTTTCTTGTTTGACTGCCTTTTAAGAAAACAGTAATTTTAATCCCTTTCCCCATCATATCCTTAATCTGTAGGTACAAGCCACAGTTTCTCCATGGAATCACTATGAATACATATTAACTTTAAATATTAGACAGTCTCTACCTTTGGATTAGTGCAAACATCCACCATTCACTGGAGTTAAAAAACAGGCTCAAGTCCTCTGACCGAAAACGAATACTGCTGTACTAAATGATAGATAATACTGCTATGAATAAATTATTGCTGCAAAATGTCATCTTCGGTCATCTGTCTTTCTGTTTTCATGTCTCAAACTTTTTACAAATATCTACTTAATAATACTTCAACAGATGAAGGACTATTATTAATTGGACCAGTTACTGTTGAATTGCACAGATCATTTTACATAAAATTTAGGATGACAGCTATCTTTCATCCCCACCACACTAATCTGTTACTCCCGGTTGGTCACTTATTTTGAATAGGTCTGAACTGTTAATCATTTTGTCATTTAGTTGCCATCTACCTGGAACAATTAGAACTATTTGCATGAGCATTTTACCGTGATGTCTTTACAATTACAAAATGAGATGCCAGTTCACTCTTCTACAAGAAAAGCCATGTGTGAGAAAGCCAGTGTAGTGTACTGGTTTGAACCTTGGACTATGACTCTGGAGTCTAGGGTTCGAACCCTGGTTCGACCATGTAAACTCACTGAGGGCCTTTACAGACTGTCAGAAATAATGCAGCTTGAGACCACTTTAACTGTCCTGGCTCAATGCTAAGGAATCATGGGAACTGTAGTTTATTAGGCACCAGAGCTCTCTGACAGAGAAGGATCAATGTCTCAGAAAAAAATACAATTCCCATGATTCCCTAGCACTGAGCCAGGACAGTTAAAGTGGTCTCAAACTGGATTATTTCTGGCAGTCTGTATAGGCCCTGAGTGACTTTGGGCAAGTCACACTCTCTCAGTCTTAGAGGATGGCAATGGCACAATCCCTCTGAAGAAACTTGCCAAGAAAACTCCTTATGGTAGCTATAAACTGGAAATGACTTGAAAGCACATAACAATAAGATAGACTCACATAATCTGGACTAAAAAGAGCCTGTTCCAATGGAGCTTTTCTGTTTTCATGTTTCGTATCTTCTCTGGCCACTAGAAGTCAGCTCATATGGAGAACAGCAGCAGGAAGATTTAGCACAGGTAGCTCTGCAACAAAATGTTGCAATGTATTTCCACCCCTAACATGAACATTCCTCTTCCTTGGTGACTGGAGCCCTGAGGAGGGCTTGTAGTGCTGTTCAGGCTGTAAAGGGTGAGAACAATTTCAAGAAGGGAAATGAAAGAAAGTATCCCCTGCCCCATTCTCCTTTCCTCCTCAATGCCTTTCCCTATTATGCTATCAACTGCAGGTGGAACACTCAGGTTTGGAGCCGTCTTCCATCACTGAATGAGAGTGCCGAACTTTTCTTTCTGCCATCCCTACATAACTGACATATAAACATAATGTACATTCTTAAATCTTACAGGTCCTTGTTAGAAGTTTTTTTAAAATTTTAATTTTACAGTTGGCCCACCATATCCACAGATTCCTCATCCATGGATTCAAGCCTCCACGACTTGAAAATATTTCCCCAAAATATAAATTCCAAAAAGCAAACCTTAATTTTGCCATTTTATATAAGGGACTCCAATTTACTATGCCACTGTATTTAATAGGACTTGAGCATCCCCAGATTTTGGTATCCACTGTAAGTCCTGGAGGTAAGCTCCAGTGGATACCAAGGGCCCACTGTACACTATGCACATCTAGAAAGCGAGCCAGTGTGGTGCAGTCGTTCAACTGAGCACTGTACGACGACTCTGGAGACCAGGGTTCAAATTCCCACTTGGCTGTGGAAACCCACTGAGCGACCTTGGGCAAGTCACATTCTCTCAGCGTCAGAAGAAGGGAAAAGCAACCCCCCCTTGAACAAATGTTGCTAACAAAACCCTGTGATAGGTTCACCATAAGTTGGAAACTACTTGGAGGCATACAACAACAACTTCTGTATAACTGGGCAGCTCTCCAAATATGTAGAAATCATTATTCATTTGCAAAAAATTTTTTTGCTGTTGTTAGCTGCCCTTGAGTCGGTTCCAACTCATCCCTGTGGATGAGACATCTCCAAGAATCCCTATCTTCCACTGCCTTGCCCAGTTCCTGCAAGCCCTTGCCCATAACCCCCCTGATTGAGTCTATCCATCTGGTTTGTGGTCTTCCTCTCTTTCTTCTACCCTCTACCTTTCTTAGCATTATTGTTTTTTTCTAGTGATTCGTGCCTTCTCATTATGTGGCCGAAGTACAATAGTCTCAACTTGATTATCTTTGCTTCCAAGGAGAGCCCTGGTCTGATCTGTCCAAGAACCCATTTCTTTGTCTTCTTGGCTGTCCATGGTATCCTAAGTATTCTTCTCCAGCACCACATTTCAAATGAGTTGATTTTCTTTCTGTCTGCTTCCTTCACTGTCCAGCTTTCACATCCGTACATGGTAATTGGGAATACAGTGGCCTGAACGATTCTGACTTTAGTGCTCAGTTGTATGTCTTTGCTCTTAGGTATCTTTTCCAGTTATTTCATAGCTGCCCTTCCCATTCCTAGTCTTTTTCTTATTTCTTGACTGCAGTCTCCATTCTGGTCAATGTTTGATCCTAGATAGGGGAATTCTTTAACTATTTCAATTTCCTCATTGTCTAGACTCTAGACTGAATTTGTGTATTTCTTCTGTGGTCATTATTTTTGTTTTCTTTATATTCAGCATCAGACCTGCCTTTGCACTTTTATCTTTGACCTTTCTTATTAACTGTTCCAATTCCTGAATGTCTTCTGCTAATATTATGGTGTTGTCCACATATCTAGGTCTTCTGCTAATATTATGGTGTTGTTAATGTTGCTTCCTCCTATCTTAACTCCTTTTTCTGATTCTAATTCTGCTTTTCTTATGATGTTTTCAGCATATAAGTTAAACAATTAGGTCAGGGGTAGGCAACCTAAGGCCCGGATGTGCCCCCCCCGAGGCCTTTGGACCGGCCCCAGGCAGGTCCTGCCGCCGCCCGCCATGATGATATTGGTTATTGTTGTTATTACTTGTTCTTGGAGTTTTCTTGGCAAAATCTCCACAAGGGTTTTGCCATGGCTTTCCTGGGGCCGAGAGTGTGCATGCATATTTTTTAAAAATTTCTATTTATTTATTTATTTTTGGTGCTTCGGCCCCCCAATTGTCTGAGGGACAGCAACCCGGCCCCCGGCTCAAAATGGTTTATATGCCTACCCCTGAATTAGGTGATAGGATGCAGCCTTGCCTGATCCCTTTGCCTATTGGGAACCACTCTGTTTCCCAAAATTCTGTTCTGATGGTGGCCTCTTGTCCTTGGTACAGATTCCACATCAGGACTATCAGATGTAGTGGCACCCCCATATCTTTGAATGCATTCCATAATTTTTCATGATCTATACCATCAAATGTTTTGCTGTAGTCTTTTTTGATAGAGGTCTCCCATTCTTCCCTTTTTGTTGCTGTCTTCTATTTCTCTGCCTTGGTCATTGTAGTATTTCTCCTTATCCCTGCGTGTCAGACGTTGGACAGTTGTATTCATAGTTCTGGTTTTGTTCCTATCTCCTTTTGCTTTTACTTTTCTTCTTTCTTTTATTGCATGAAGTGTTTCATCTGTCATCCATTGTTTCTTATCTTTCTTTTTGGCCACTGTTAGTGTTTTCTTGCATTCATCCTTAATTATGTCTTTGACTTTTGTCCACAGTTCTTCAGGTGCATGGTTGACTATACTCAATAGTTCAAATCTGTTTTTTACATTGTCCTTGAATTCATCTGAAATGTCATTCAGGTCATATTTTGGTATAATGATAGTTTTTGCTGTCTTCTTCAGCTTAACTCTGATTTTTGTAATGAGCAGTTTGTGGTCTGTGTCACAATCAGCTCCTGGTCTGGTTTTGGTCACAAGGATAGAGTTTCTCCATCTTCTGCTTCCAATTATGTTGTCTGGTTTTTGTGTTTACCATCTGGTGATGACCAGGTGTATAGTCTCCTATCTAGTTGTATGAAACAGGTATTTGCAATGAATAGATTATTGGCCTTACAGAATTCTATCAGATGCTCTCCTGCTTTATTTCTTGTTCCTAATCCAAACCCTCCTGTTTTTGATTCTTCTTTGTTGTCAACTTTAGCATGCAAGTCTCCAATGATTAGTTTGAAATCTTGTGATGGTATGTTGTCAATTTCTTCCTAAACTACATCACAGAATCTCTCAATTTCCTCTTTGTCTGCATCCGTGGTTGGTGCACATACCTGGATTATTGTGATGTTATAGGTTTACCCTGAAGCCTTATTGATTATATACGGTCTGATTTTGAGTTGTATCCTTTGAGTGCTCTAGCTGTATATGTCAGTATATTTTGCAAACAAATAGCTGAGTTCAAACTACTGTACCTAGTGTATAGGGGTGTAGTTATGGGGGAAAGGCAAAATGAAAGCATTAGCCCCAATGAATCTTTCCTTCAGTCCCCTCATTTCTAGCATTGCAGAGAGTGAGATGCTGATAATCCTAAATACCTAGAACTCTTTACATTTGCTGTATTTGCATTCCCTTGTTTATTTTGCCTGCCCCTTTCCTTTAGATGCCTACATTTTTTTCTAAATAATCAAATGCAGTTTTAAGTTAGTGGATTGCTAGAAATTTGGGGACTGATGGAAAATTTCTTATTGGGGGGTATACTCTCATTTTGTCACACACACATCCCAGTAGCTACCCCCTTGCTTTGCTACTGGAAGAGAAAAGCAGGAGAAAGATGGGAGAATTAATGTGATGTCTAGGTTCTGTGAATTCTGACAGTTGCTTAATAACAGTCAGCAAGATCCATTTTCACGTTTTACTCCCTGACTGTTCTCTGGGATTTGGTTATTTATAATTTATGGTGAGCATCACTGTGATTTTTTTTAAAAAGAAATGACTCATATTCTAAACAAAAAAACCAGGTTCGACTTCACTAGTCACTTTATGCAAACTGACACTGGACTTAACTTAGAAATTTTCACCATTATTTGCGGGGGATATTACAAAAAATGCATCAAAGGATGAAACAATCCAGTTCACAGCATGAATACAGGTTGACTGCCATGCAAAGAAGGAAAATGTGTGCTTTTACTCTTGGAGGCTAAAGCTACTGCAGAACAGGCTGAGCCACCTATGACTAGTGGAGCTTGAGGTCCTACATCCCAGGATTTCTCATTTGCGAACATCTTTGTTGCACTGCTCAGATCAGCAGATACTTTTGATTAAATCAACACATCACTGCCTCTGAGCAGGGGGAGTTTTAATAAGCTCAAAATAACTGCAGCAAACAGAGCTGAAAGCTTCAACATGGTGAAGGAACAGTAATGAGTGCTTCTTAACATGTTGAATGTATGGAGTGTGAAAGGGAGGAGGGGTTGGAAATGTGGAAAAGGGCAGGACGAGGAGACTGCAAAAGCTGTCTCTTATGTTGCCTTCCCAAGCTGCAGTGGAGGGAGGGAATAGTGGTTGAGCCAAGCTACAAAGAGGAGGAAAAAAGATGTCAGTGCACACATAAAACTGTGGGGAAAAAATCTCAGACATCGATTGTCACCCAGGCATTGATTGAGATACATACTGTGGCTCCTCGCTTCAGACACTGCTGCATATGAAAGCTTCAGTTCATTTTTCTTTTCATCCTTGGCTCAGGCATAGATAAAACTTTCAATATTATTGTCTCAAATTATCTCATTACACAGAGAGCACACTGAAATCAAAGCCAAGGGACAAGACAGCAGAAGTGGAACATGTAAAAAGCTTAGGCAGAACACCTTCAGGGCCAACTGCAAAGGTGGAACAGATTTGGTCTACAGCATAAAAAACAGCTTTGCAATTATATAGGCAATATGGAAAGCATTCTCAACAGGGGAACAAAGCTAGCCAGGAATATGTAGTGAATTTTATTCTAGCTACCCTTTATTCAGCAGTGACATGGTTTGAGGCACTAGTATTCTTACTCCTCCCAAACTATATATATATATATATATATATATATATATATATGGAGAGAGAGAGAGAGAGACTCATTATTTCAAGGATAGTTCCCCTTTCTACCTGATAAGCTGTGATTATTAAATAGGAGGGATATACCTTCCAAAAATAATTCAGCAGGCTTATTCCAGTATACTGGAAACCAGACAACAAAATATATTAGAGACATGAAAGCCAGAATAGTATGATAGTGAGATCAGCCTGCCCCGATCTGATACCTTCCAGGTGTTGGATTACAACTCCCATCATTTCCATACAACATAATGTCTAGGTTACAGAAGACTTGATTACAAACTAGGACTGCAAAGACTGAATGATCTTTTGGTATCACCTCAGTTACCTCACAGGGCTATTGTGAAGATGGGGTAAGAGGAGAGAACCATGTATATCAGAGTTAGTTTCTGGAACAAGGACAGGCTAGAAATATAATGACACCAGAAGGCTTGTTCCTAAAGGAGGTGTGAGAACCTGTCTTCCAGTCAAGGGCCACATTTCCTTAAATGCCATTTGTCACAGCTCACATGCCAGTGGTGGGCAATGATGGGACCAGAGCCCAAAAAGCATGTCACAAAGAGCACATCTCTCTCTCTCTCTCTCTCTGGCATCCTGTTCTCTCTCCCTCTTTCTCCTTCCTTTTCTTCCCTATCCAGCAGGCTACTGAGGGCATGAAGATCCTCCGCTGGGAATTGAGAGACGTGGGTGCCAAGCTACGGTAAGTTTGGTGGCTCAGGTTGTGTGTGTGTTTATAGATTGCAGAGCTCTTGGATAGGAGAAAAAAGCAGTAAGTTATCTTTAATCTTGTTTCAAAGTTCTACATGTTGTTCAATACTAACTACAAAAATGAACTCCCATCAATTAGCTTTAAAGCATGTTTCTTTTACACTTTCCAGTTTTGATGTTGTTTGCTCTAAGTATAAAATAATCACAACACTACTTTTCTCTCCTAAAGTTTACAAATCTGCATAAGCCACACAACTTGGCTACAATGGAAATCTGACCAGGGAAAAAACAAACAAAGCCACTTTCCTCACCCCCAGGAACTATTTACCCAAAAGACAGCTCTGGAAAGAGAAAGGACACATCATGGTTACCAGAGGTTTGAATGATGTTGCACCAGGTTTCTGATAGTAGGCTGAGGCCTGTCGGCTGCTCACCTCTGCTGTGAAGTCTGTTTCTTAATCACATTTTCACTACTCCAAGATCAAACTCTATAGTTACCTATTCTGATGAGTGACAGCACTCTAAATGTTAGGCTTTCCCAGCTTTTTCCTAGAAATAACAAAGATTTAACAAAGGATCTTCTGCATTCAACATATGACCTAGCACTGAGACTAGGTGGTGAGTCTGCATGCAGTGGGATTAAGGGGTACAAAGAATAAACTCTACCACTTCAAACTACAGATGGAGGAAATACTGTAGTTCTTTTATATTTCCAATACTATACATCAGGGGTCGGCAACCTTTCCATACCTGGGGCCGGTCCCTTTCGTCGGGCCCTTCCAGAGGGCCGAGGGGGGGGAATGGCGGTGTGGGCGCTTGCGCGTGCTCACGACCCCCGCTACCATGCGTGCCGCCGCTGCCTCCACCTCCGTGCATGTCGCGGCCACCATTTTGTTTGCCTAAATGGCGGGCGTGAGTCATTTGCGCATGTGCAGTACTCCTGCGTATGCGCAAATGAGCCGCGGCCGCCATTTTGGCAAACACCGCATATGGCTGTGTGGCGGCCAATTTGAATTGATTTTAGTTGTTTTGATGTTTTGAATGTTGTACGCCGCCCCGATTGCCTGGCAGAGGGGCAGGATATAAATAAAAATTATTATTATTATTATTATTATTATTATTATTATTATTATTATTATTATGGAAATGCAGGACTCCCTCTACTCAAGCAGAGAAACCAATCCCGAAATAGATCTACAGTGATGGACCCAAGGTCAGTCAGTGAACTTCAAGTGTGATTTGAACTTGGGTCCCAAATACTCTAAAGGCACCAGATCTCACCTGATCTTGGAAGCTAAGCATGGTTAGTAGTTGGATGGGAGACTGCCAATGTCTCAGAAAGTTCTCTGGAGATACCAGTCGCTCTAGGATATATTTTGGAGGAAAGAACTGGCAAAACCACCTTTGAGTATTCCTTGCTTAAGAAAACCCTATGAAATTCATTGGGTTGTCATAAGTCAGCAAGCAACTTGCACATACACAGATACCCAACAGTCCTAGGATGCTGCTATACTACTATAATTCAGTGGTTTCATTCACAAACTTTTATGGGGAAGTACATACATCCTCATTGTCCTTTTGTAGCCCTTATTTTCCCAATGCTTCTTCTGACTTCTTATCTTCCCACACACACAAAAAAAGAAAAATCTGCTAAAGAAATAAAGACAGAATAATTGCATATTGCCTTTTGATTAGTAGTACTTGGGGCTATTCAGCATTTGGATAGAAGATGAATGTGACACCTAATCTGCACTGCAGGATTAATGCAGCTTGATGACGCCTTAACTGCCAAGGCTCCATGCTATGAAACTCTGGGATTTGTAGTTTTGTGAGATAGTTCCCCTTCGCTGTCAGAGAGTTCTGGCACCACTTGTTTGTTGTCGTTTCTGACTTATGGCAACACTAAGGAGAATCTATGCTGATTTATGGCAACCCTAAGGAGAGCCTATTATGAGATTTTCTTAGCAAGATTGTTTCAGAGGTGGTTTGTCGCTGCCTTCCCCTGAGGCTGTGAGAGTGTGACTTGCCCAAGATCACCCAGTGGGTTTCATGGCTGAGCTGGGAATCAAGCCCTGATCTCCAGAGTTGTAATCCAACATTCAAACCACTATGCTATGCTGGGTCTGGTGCCACAACAAACTACAAATCCCAGGATTCCATGGGATGGAGCCATGACAAAGTGGTGTCACACTGCATTAATTCTGCAGTGCAGGGCAGACTCTAGTTTTTACACTTCATTAACGGCTCTTATAGGGCCTTTGCAGACTGCCAGAAATAGTGCAAATTGAGTCCACTTTTAGGGTTAGGAAATCATGGGAACTGTATTTTATTGTGGCACCAGAACTCTCTGATAGAGAAGGCTCAATGTCTCAGAAAAAAACCAATTCCCATGATTCCCTAGCACTAACCCTAACCCTTAAAGTGGACCCAATTTGCACTATTTCTGGCAGTCTGCAAAGGCCTTGTCAAAGGACAGAAGACAATACAAGAGGAAAATCACCAAATGTGGTTACACAACTGCGGAGAGTTCTGTCCTTGAGCTTCAGTCCCAAATCAGATCTGGAAAACTAGTGACTCCAGTTCCCATCAGCCACAGCCAGCCTGGCCAAGAAGGAGGCAAGACATGAGAAGAAGAGGGGGGATTGTTACAAGATCAGCAGCCTGGTCTCACACAGGTTTTCACTCACACAATGTACAAGAGAGGGGTTAAAAGGCCATCTTCTTGGCCAGTATCCTGGTTTGAGTGTTAGAGTACAACTCTAGAGACCGGGGTTCGAATCCTGCCTCGGCCATGTAAACCCAATGGGTGACCTTAGGCAAATCACACACTCTCAGCCTCAGAGGATGGCAATGGCAAACCCCCTCTGAGGAAACCTGCTAAGAAAACCCCATGATAGGTCGACTTAGGGTCGCCATGAGTAGGAAATGACTTGGAGAAATGAATACTCCCACAATGACTTCAACCACTGCTTCCCTTCATTTGAAGCTCCAAAGCTTTCTAGCATCCACCTCAGTATTGACTGACCCACGCACAGGCCCCGCCCCTATTCGGAGGCCCCGCCCATCCTCTGTTGTCATGGCATCAAACTCCTCCTCCCTGTTCTCCCCTCCTCAGCTCCTTGGCCCCAGCAACGGCTACCCTGGCCCGCTCGTTACCGTGGCAACGCGGCCCTACTCTCACCTGCTGAGCCACGGTTAGGCCTTCGTGCTGCCGTTTCTCAGACATTTTTCTCCCGCCACGTTGCACAGAGGGGCTCATGCGCATCCTTTTCCGCTTCCCTCCTCCTCCTTCTCAGGCGCGGCACAGTCGCGTAAGCGCCCGTCGGGTTGAGAGAGGCGCCACTCCAGTAGCCGCCGCCACCGCCGCCATTTTTGTAAGGGGCACTTGGACCCATTGCCGCCCGCTTTTGCCTCACAACAAACGCACCGCCATGTTTGATAGGGGCAAATGAAATGGATCCAAAAAAAGGCGTGGCTAAAGGCGGGGCTTCTTAGTGTTGGTTTCGGGAATGTTAGCCAAGACAAGAGCATATTGAGTGGTGTAGTGGTTTGAGAGTTGGACTCAGGGTTCGAATTCCGACTTGGCCCTGTATACCCACTGGGTGACCTTGTGCAAGTCACACTCTCTCAGTTTCACAGATGACAAGTCCACTCAGTCTCAACCACACATATGGCAGTGGCTTTAGGGAAGTCACACTCTCTCAGCCTTGGGATGGCCATTGCCTTAGGGAAGTCACACACTTTCAGCCTCAGAGAATGGCTGTCACCTTAGACAAGTCACACTCATCCTCAGGATGGCCTTAGGCAAGTCACACACTCTCAGCTGCAGAGGATAGCTGTCACCTTAGGCAAGTCACACTCATCCTCAGGATGGCCTTAGACAAATCACACACTCTCAGCCTCAGATGATGTCTGTCACCTTAGGCAAGTCACACATCCTCAGGATGGCCTTAGGCAAGTCACACACTCTCAGCTGCAGAGGATAGCTGTCACCTTAGGAAAGTCACACTCATCCTCAGAGGATGGCCTTAGACAAGTCACACACTCTCAGCCTCAGAGGATGGTCATGGCCTTAGGCAAGTCACACACTCTCAGCCGCAGAGGATGGCTGTCGCCTTAGGCAAGTCACAACTCTCATCCTCAGAGGATGGTCATAGCCTTAGACAAGTCACACACCCTCAGCCATGACGAAAGCAAAGGCAAACCTCCTCTGAACAAGTTGGAAACAACTTGAAGGCACACAACAACAAAACAGCAACAACAAGCTGCATTTACATAATCTAGACTAAAAGAACCTGATCCAATAGAGCCTTTCTCTTTTCATGTCTCATATTTTCTATGCCCAGGGTCCGAATCCCGACTTGGCCATATAAACCCACTGGGTGTCCTTGGGCAAGTCATGCTCTCTCAGCCTCAGAATAGCAATGGCAACCCCACCCGAAGAAACTTGCCAAGAAAACCCCATGTTAGGGTTGCCATAAGTCAGAAACAACTTGAAAGCACACAACAAATACTGAGAAAAACTGGAGAATTAGAGTAAGGAATAAGGCTGGAAGGGCTGAAGGGTCTTATGCAGTGTTAGGATCTTTTTGCCATTAAGTGGCCTCGGTCAGCTCACTAGAAATACGTTGAGGGAAGATTAGTATGTGAAGAGATCTTGTAGCACCTTTGAGACTAACTGAAAGAAATAAATTGGCAGCATGAGCTTTCTTAATACATCTGAGGAAGTAGAGTTGCATCTGATGCATCTGAAGAAGTAGACTTTCAATGAGTCTCAAAGGTGCTACAAGATCTCTTCACATACTGATTTTACAGATTAACATGGCTATATATTTGAATTGAGGGAACATGTATTATTATTATTTGCCAGCTAAATATTACTACTGTTATTTATTTATTTATTTATTTATATCCCACTCCCCCCAAATTGGGAAATAAAGCAGCTTACAAAAAACCACAATACAATTAAATACAAACAAGACAATTAAAAAAAATACAATTAAAAATATAATAATAAACATCATCATCATCATAATACACATATCTTTGCACGTCCCAGTTTTCTTCTTTCTTTAAGCTTTATATCGCTAACATGGTCTCAGATTTCACAAAAATCAGTCAATATAGGCATAATACACAGGTCCAAAACAGATTCCAGAACTGGATTATTTCTGCAATGTGTTTTGGACCACAATGATTAGAGTGGGCCCTTGGTATCCACTGGGGTTTGGTTCCAGGATCCCCCATGGATGCTAAAATCAGTGAATGCTCATGTCCCATTCAATACAATGACATAGTCATTGTCCCTTATATAAAATGGCAAAATCAAGGTTTGCTTTTTGGAATTGATATTTTGGGGACTATTTTGAAGCAGTTGATGGTTGAATAATCCGTGGATACAGAGGGCCAACTGTAGTACCAAATTATGGATCACTGAGACTTATGGAAGTGTTGACTTGTCAAATTCCCTTTGATTCACTTGATCTAATAAAACTGATATTGCCAATTGGATTTAGACCATTATGTATACTGAGTGGTTCTCAAATGGTGGGGTGGGACTCCCAAGGGAGGTGCGAGACTTGGAGGCCCTGATCCGTCCTCCTCTTCCTCTTTCCCCCGAAACTTTTTAATGTGTAAAATATTATACATACATTGAGTTAAATATTGAATTTACTTAAATAAAAATATTCTAATTTGAACAATGTTATTTCCTTATACAATGTTAAAATATGAAAATACATGAATGTACAAATGAAAATACACACACTAGATAAAAAAATATTTTTATTCATATACTGTGTTGAGTGGGGGGAGCGTGACATCTGCATGTAGATGCAAAGGGGGGGGGTCTCATTGGTAAAATTGAGTACCACTGAATTAGAAGATGCAACAGCTACATATTTTACATCTTCCTCTGGTCTATATATAATATGAATGAGAGGACTTTCAGATGTTGGATGTTATTGGAAGAATACGCATGCTAAAATTAGCAGAATTGTTGTCTTTGAATGTGATACACAAATCATTAAAATCTGTGGATCAAAGGTTTTTCTTCTATCTGGATTTGGGAGGGACCAGTGAGAGGTTGTGATTTGTATTGGGAAGGGCGATTTGTATTTATGAGATACATTTGAACAGGAGACTCTGAATTTAGCCATGCTAAGTACACAGTTTTGCAGCACAGGGCACTGAATCCAAGATTTTTAAAGTGCTGTCAAGAGAAGATGCAAATTTAGAGGATGAATGTTTGCAGGATGCATATAAAAACAGGAATCTTCATCATGCAGACCAGGGATCTAGGATTTAAAGTAATGGCAGCAATGTGAGTCACGAGAACTGCTGTTTCTATCATGTTTTTGGAGAAAGATGGTATGAAAGGCACAAATGATTTCATGTGCTATTCAATTATTAATCCTCAGAGTCACTGTGAATAAGAGATTTGACCAAAGCTCTTAAAAGGACTGGCTACAGTGCATGAAAAACTGAAGAGAAATCCAAATTCCTGTAACATTATTTTTAAAAAGTCCAATGCATTTTGAAATAGAATTCTTTCAGGGACCTGTGAAAATAAATGAAAAAGAAGTTGTGAAGACACACCCAACTAAAGGTGGTGGCAAATATGGGTGTGCAACGCCAGTACCCTGGTGAGATCAATCTCTAACCCAAAAAGGCTCCAAAGCTGAGTGTAAAGTCCAAAAAGAGGGAAATTTATTAAAGAAAAAAAAAAAGGGTTTCTCCTCCCAAGCTCTAATAGGCTTAAAATAAAAGGTACTTTACAGTTCAGGTTTAATGATCTTCAGAGTTGTCATCTCTCTGGGTTTGTTCCTGGATTGATCTCCTTCTCGGTGAAGCCAGTGCATGGTCTTTCAGCTTCTGGTGCTCTTGTTTTCTTTGATGTTGATGTTTATTGGAATTAACTGCTACAGGTAACTAAGTTGGCTAATGTGGTAAATAAGTTGGCTATATGGTAAATAATTTGGCTGCAGGTGTAAGAAATGCCCTTTCCTTCTGCCTGAGCCTGTTGCCACCAAACAAATCAAGCCAAGCCTGCCTAAGAAAAAACTAAAGAATCCCAAGCTAAAGCAGAGCTTGCTGGGAAGGGGCAAACCAAAAACTAGAAAAATGCAGGGGATTCCTACAGCTCCTCCTACAAACTAATGCAGTGGAATATTCCTATGCTCAAACTAAACTGAAAATAAAGGAAAATACAGGGGAGAATTTAAACCAGGGGTAGGCAACCTTTTTTACCTTGGGGCTGGTCCTGCAAAGTCCCTCCTGCCACTGGGCCGAGGGGGGGGGAATGGCGGCGTGCAAGCACCCCCGTATGCACTGCCGCCCCGCACGCGCTGCTGCCGCCGCCGCCACCACCACCGCGCAGCCACCTCCATGTGCACCGCCGCCATTTTGGAGATCAAAATGGCGGTCGCGACGTGTTTGCGCATGCACAGTACTCCTGCGCATGCGCAAATGTGCCACGACCGCCATTTTGATTTCCAAAATGGCGGTTGTGGTGCGCGCGGCTGCACGGCAGCAAAAACATGCGGTGGCAGCGGCGTGTGGCAGCGGCAGCAACCTTCCGCCTGGGCCAGTAAGTCCAGGGACCTGGGCCTTAACCGGCCCCCAGGCCGTAGGTTGCCGGTCCCTGATTTAAACAGTCCAGGCTGGACATCACAGTAGTATTTTTTTTTTTTTTTAGCCAGTGCACAAGAAATAAACCGATGTATCTCACTGCAACAGCTATATATCAGCAATTCTCATAGTGGGATTGAGCCATAACATTTTGTTTACATACAGTGGAATTTTGTTTGAATGTAATAGATTTAGAGCTACATTACTGGTAAGGTGTTTTCCCCTTATAGACATGTTTTATGTGTGTTTTCAACTATTTTAATCACAATTTTGGTAATTTTGTACTTACTTGCTTTTTTATTTTTATTTTAAAGGCCCAGAGGAAAGAATTTATGCTCTGAAATGTGTTGGGCTTAATAAAACATAACAGGCATTTGAGATTGGTCTCTCCTTGCTTTTTCTTCTGTTATCTGTGTTTTCCCTCTTCCTGCTATTTTACGGTACAGTTCAGACAATACTATTATGTTCCATAACAATAGTATCAGAAAGGTGAATAGAATGGAGGAAGAATGTTGATGAGTACCAACTGTAACCATTCCAAAAGTCATCCCTTAAAAGTCTCAAGAATGTATTGCAATTCTGAATTTTTAAAAACAACAACATGGAGTTCCATGTTTGTATTTTTTGCTTCTAAGCCTTCAGTATGCACTTCATGCACCCCTACTCCCCCAAGGTACACAGCAGTATTCTGAATAGAATATATGTTATAAGAAAGCCAGACTCCCCATCATCCTACAGCAGATTTCTTATAATTTCAGGCATCTAGAAAAGTCTTAAAATTATGGATCTTATAATTAAACTCGACAAGTAGGTACCTCTGGGTAAGTATGTGAGATCTATCCAAAACAACACAAGCTGCTACTGAAATACAACCATCTTGTGTTCTTGGGCGGAACATAATCATCTGTTATAACAGAGGCAACCTGAAATGAAAATGAAGGTAGAAGTACTGCTCAGGGTAGAGTACAGTAATGGAAAAGCAGTTTATTTTATATGTTAAAAGTATTTGTTCATCACTTTTCAAAGTGATGCACACCAGCATACTTAAAAAAATCAGATTTAAAACAATTTGAGAATTCAGATTTAAAAACCTAAGTGCATAAAAGATATACTGTACAGTTCTCATCACCCACTGAAAGCTCAGCAAGGGCCAACCTCATTTCACTTGGGAGGAAGTTGCACAGTTGAGGTGCGATAGCAGAGAAAGCCTAGTCCTGTGTATTCAATAAGCTAGCATCATATGGTGGTAAGATATGCAACAGGGCACTGCTGGAGAATGCAGATTCTGGCAGGCTCATATTGAAGAAGGCATTCTTTCAGATGTCTTGGCTTGAGGCAATTTTTGGCTTTGTACATCAAATCTAACCCTTGAATTGAGCTTGGAAACAAATGGGAAGCCAGTGCAATCAGTACTAGCAATATATGGGAGATTATCACACCACCCTTTCCTTTCACACTAGATGTGGAATGTAAATTTCAATAGGAGGATTTTATTGCACACTCCTGTGCCCAGGCATTAGGCATCCCGTACCTGATCCAAGCTTCTCCCATACCTTGCACGGGGAAATCTTGTTCTTGGCAAAAGTGCGAGAAAAGCCTGGATTAGGTACGGGATGCCTACTGCCTGGGTACGGGGGTGTGCAATAAAATCTTCCAATTGAAGTTTGCATTCCACATCTAGCATGGGAGGAAAGGGGTGTGTGATAATCTCCATGATCTCTGAAGTGCACGCCATACAGTATTGTCTGGCCTCTGCATTTAGCACAAGCTGTAGGTTATAAATTTCATGGATAGCTCCATGTAGTGTGTGTTACAGTAGTCTAACTGGTAAATAATTCAAGTTTGGATCATTGTAACCAAATCTACATTCCTTTTGCTGAAGCTAGGCAAAGGTAATGCTAATTGCAGCAGCCAGTTGGTCTTCCAGGAATGATACTGCATCTAACAGGACCTTGACTCTAACCGGCAGCACTGGTTTAGGCAAAGTGAATTGATAACTGGCTAGAAATTAACTCAGGTGCCCTTTCACACTACGCATATATCACACTATGGACATTATCACACATGGGCCACAAAGCGATAATAAACTGGAAATGACAAATTCCGAAAATAAACTGAAAATAAACCTTGATTCTGCAAATGTTTTTCACACGTGATTACCTTAATTGCGCAATTAAGGGAAGCTCCCGCTGAAACCGCATTTAACGTTCACACAGAAGTGAAAAAATCCCGTACATGTACTAGAAATGATCTTCTAGCACATGCACACTATGCTCGCCGCGGCTGTCACGTGCCGCAGCTGTCACCCCTTCCCCAGGTCATCCTCGGAGCAGCCGGCCCTCTGCCTGGCAGGCGCTCCAAGGAGGACCTCCCGCTGCAGCGTTCGCACACGCTGTGGCAGAAGAATCGCCGGAGCGCTGGCCGGGCGGAGGGTCAGCGCTCCGAGGAGGTCCTCCTTGGAGCGCCAGCCGTGCGTAGGGTCGGCGCTCCGAGGAGGTCTTCCTTGGAGCGTTGGCCGTGCGGAGGGTTGGCGCTCCGAGGATGACCTGGGGAAGGGGTTGGGGCGCTGATTGTGCAGCTGCCCCTCCCCTTCCCTGCCCCCAAGACGGCTCAATTAGCCGTCTGCTGAGGGGGAAGGAGACACTTACGCTGCCTCTAGGACCCCGCGGAATCATGGGAAAATGCGGGGAAATGCTTCCAAATGCGCATTTGCTTTTCACATTACAGCGAACTTACCTTAATTGCGAATTTACCTTAATTGCGCATTTGCATTTCCTCCAAACAACCGAATTTCAAAAGATCTCGGTTAACATCAGTTTCTGTCCACTTTCTGTCCAGTTTCTGTGTGACGTCGTGTGAAAACACGGGGCACTAATCCAGTTTCTGTTTGGGTTTTGTGTGGATTAACCAGCAGATTTGCCCCGTGTGATAATGTCCTATGATTCTGCGTTAGCTGCTATGCCTGCAAACTATGGAATCCTGGGATTTGTAGCTTGGGGATGCACTAATGCTCTCTTGCTGAGTGTAAAACGACTAGGGAGATTGTCACATGAGTCTTCAAATTCTACTAAAGCTAGAGAATAGCACCTTTAGAAATATTTATTGCACTACATCATCACCATTTTGTTGCTGCTTTGCTATGAGATGTTTCCATTGATAGGGGAAAACCATCAATAAGCTTGTAATTGTACTGCTGTCCCATTAGTCCTCAGGTGCGCAATGTTGCTGCCACGGTAGTTCCAATATTGGCAGTCATGTGGTGTTGATAACTCCTCCTCTCCCTGTCCTCCCCTCCTATTCCCAAACAAGCTGTTTTCCTTCTTTTTTTTTAAAACCCTGAATTGTATTAGCATAACTCCAGACTTGCATTAAAAATAAAAATTAAAAAACCAGGCACACTGAATAGGGCGTAGAGCAGGAAGGTGGGAGATTGTGGAAGTCAGTGCAAGTGGCCAGCAATGGTGGAAACAGCCCCAGTTGTGTTATTGCAGAAATATGCAATAATTAATGCTTCCAAACTGGTATGTTTGCATTTTCATTCACTAACACGACTGTGGAGAGGACCAGACTCATGTGATTATGTCCTAGGAGGCCTACTGAAATGTGGCTGTTATTAAAAACTGTTAAAACATGGATGTACAAACTGCTTTGAGGAATGTGAAGTTGAAGGCTTTCATGGCCGGCATCCATAGTTTTTGTGGTTTTTTTGGGCTGTGTGACCATGTTCTAGAAGAGTTTCTTTCTGATGTTTCACCAGCATCTGTGGCTGGCATCTGCAGAGAAAGATTCTCTGAAGATGCCAGCCACAGATGCTGGTGAAACGTCAGAAAGAAACTCTTTTAGAACATGGCCACACAGCCCGAAAAACCCACAAAAAACTGCTTTGAGGAATGTATTTTCAAGTTATTAATTCAAGAAGGCTGCACTGCTATGTTACCACTGAAATCACACTTTCCCACATTTGGATCTTATGCATCTTTTATCCATTTTTCATTAATATTTTTCTCTGCACTCCCCTCTGCTCCCTCTGCACTTACATTAGTTTGTCTGCTCCAAATATGTTACAAGAGTCCCTGTGCTCTTTTCTCACCTGTTGCCCTTTTTTCTGTTTCTCCAGTGTCTTTCTCTACCTGATTTCTATTAGCCAATTTCCCTCCTTTCTCTATGGGATTTTTTTTTCTTTCCTTTACACCACTGCAAGTATCTCTGGACCATTTCCAACATGCCTGCAGTTTCTCTGTTTCGTCATCTTTCAGATCTCTTTGCACTCTTACTCATACTTTTTACCCTTGTTCTTTTCTTCTTTTCTTATTCCCATAAAATAGATATTATGTTAAATTCATTTTAAATTTGTAAATATCCTCAGCTGGGGACTCATAATTGTTTCCTTTCTTGTTGCATTCATGAGAAAATAACATTTGACAGGTGCTATTCGTAATAAAAATAATTCTGCCACTGACAGGAGTGAGGGATTTCCAAAGCAAGGCTTCTCTTCCCATGGAAGAAACTCCCCATTTAATACCACTTCCTTCCCTCCCCAGTCCAATCTACAAGCCTTTTCTTTCCATGGAAGAAACTCCCCAATTAACACCACTTGCTTCCCTTCCTAATCCAATTTGTAAGCCTTCTCTTCCCATCAAAGAAACACCCCTTCTCAATCTGATGTTAAAACCTCTTCTCCAGCACCTGGGAATCGGTGTTAGGTGGTTGGGAGAAGTCCAGAGAAGGAGAAGGAGGGACGAAAGTGGTATTTCCCCCTTTCCATCCTTTCTTATAACCCCCTAAGTTTTACCCTCAACTTATCCATGGGTCATATCAAAATTAATGATTTTGACCCTGAAAACTTCCCTCAATTTATAGATGAGTTCGACTTGTACACGAGTATATACGGTATCTTAAATAATTTTGTGCATAAAACAATTTTGGGTTTGTGTACTCTGAACTATCAGAAACCAAAGGTATCAGCCATCCATGTAAACAATTTTGGATTTTGGAATATTTTGGATTTTGGAAAGGGAGTCTCAACCTGTATTTTTCTTGCCTTCTTTGTACCTTGCATGACATTTTTGTTTCCACATATTTTTGCAAACAATTGCTATTCCCTCATCCTCACCCCAGCATTACATGAAAGCATTGGAATAAAAATATGTTGGAATCAAGATTATGACTTGAAGCATGATGTCTCTTCTAAAAGTATACTATAGTTGAAAGGTGATCTGAAAGCAGCCTGAGGCTATGATCCTATGCATGCAGGCTTGGGAGCAAGTCCAACTGAACTCAGCAGGACATCTGACAATGTAAGACTGGGCTCTGAGACTTCAAAGGTGAGCATTATTATTTTTACTGAACAAATACAGAAAAAAATAGGGGGAGGGGATGTGTGTAGGATATAATCATGTTAGGGACATAAACATTAATATAAGTTGATGTCTCTAAAAAGATATTTAATCAAAATTGGAGCTTACAAAATACACCTTAAGGTATTTAGAGCATTGGAAGGATGGCCACTGAATGTTATTCCAGTCTGATGTTACTTGTTACCACACACTTTTAACAATGCTACATTTAACAATGTATTGCTAAATAAGTGTAAGATCTGGGTATAGAGCTAATGCAAGCCTTCTCATTTGTGCTTTGCTTTTTAGTTAATAAATAATGAAAATCAGTAGTGTTTTCCTCAGCTTGGCAAAAGTTAGGCTAAAACAAAATAAATACCAGAAGAACTCAGCATGTTCAAAGTTAGAACCAAACGAAGGCTCCCAACAGGGTTTCTGAAGCACAGCATGCAGAGAGGAAGCAGGCCCTAAAAAGAGAAGACAGGTTTGTTTCAGCCTCTCCTCATGCTTGTTTTGTGAGTATAAATGCAATTTTAAAATGCATAGAGGTCTGAGCACAACCCATCTGTCATGGTTCTCAATAGGTGGGAATATTTATCAATGCTGCAGAAAGAAATTTCTTTGAAAAGTATGTTGATGTATGGTGAGCAAAGTACCGGTATGTTGATGTATGGTAAATGAGAAATCCTGTGCTGACCTCTGTAAAAATGCACATGAGGGACGTTTAGTGTCCTGTCTTCTGATGAATAGGAGTCCCTTGTAGTCCTTCCTTTGCTCTAATGGCTGTAAAAGAAGCAGCTTGCATTGCTGTTGTTGTTTGCTGTCAAATTAACTCCACTATACAGTGATCCTATGAATGAGAGTAGCGGTGTCACCAGGGGGTGCAGGGGGTTCAGAGTGCACCAGGTGACACCCTAAGTGGGGGGTAACACCATTGCTCCTCAAACATCTGCCTTTTGTCCGAAACAGGCTGGGGCATTCACCTGTGCCCCATTAAAATGCAGAAGAGATAGTTTGAGTGGGGTGAGGCTCAGTGGGAGGAGAAAGGAGCGGCCCAGGTTTGCGTGTGTGTGTTTTAAATGAAAATTTCAAATTTCAAAAAATTAATTTTTAATTTAATTTAAATTATTTTTATTTTTATTTCAAATTTTCTATAAAAACATCACATTTTACTCCAATTTTCACCTTAAGCACATTTAGGCTGTGCATATGATATTGTGATTCAAAAGTATAATTTTAATTTTGCTAGTTGTTGATGTCACAACTATTACCATTACCTTCAGCGATACAGTATGGGAATTATGATTTACGAGTCAAGTGAGTACAAAAAACATGACTAAGGATCCTGTATGATGTGGTAATGGGAGGAGGATGTCAATGGGGGGGGGGCTGACCCCATGAATTACTGCACTGGACACCAACCCTAGTGACACCACTGAATGAAAGACTTCTAAAAGTCCTGGTCTTCAGAAAGCCTTGCTGAGATCTTGCAAGCTCCGGACCATGGTTTTCTTTATTGAATAAATTCACCTGAAACCCAGTTTTCATCATTCACTACTGTCTCCAGTTAGGACACTGGCTTTCTTTATTTGAATAAATTCACTTGGAACCTGGTTTTCCTCATTTCCTAGAGCCACTTTTCCCAGTTTATCATATTTTCCAAAGAGCTGTGTGACCTCATTATGTATCCAAAGTACTAATTGATGAATAGCTTAATTCAATTGTTTTTGTTACTGTCTCTTTAGGAATTATCAGACATTACGCTTATGCCGATTCTGATACTTCCAAAGATTGGTTCTAAAATGAAGGATACCTTTTGCCTGAGGATAACATGCCTTCTGGGTTAGAAGTTTGTTTTTCATTGTTGTTCATGTTTTTTGTGATGTACCAATAAATAAACAAGGATGGTGAAAGTTTTGTGATTGTTACAGGGTTTTTTATGCTGTGGAATACCTGTCACTTTCTATTACAATCCTTGATTAATAGCTCTCAGTCTTGGAACGCACAAGGGCCTCAAAGCCTGTATTTAAAAATGTATAGATGTACAACATGAAAAATGGCTAAATAACCTCTCAGTGTTTGCAACAAGCTCCCAACGGCAAGAATTTTAATACAGCTATATTGGGAGCTATATAAAGATATGTCTAAGAAGAGACGTGGGCAGCAGCAGATGTAGGGCCAATTTCTTGTGTTACCCAAAATGCCAGGGTCTCAGAGGGCACCCACAACCAATATTTAATAGGGGGAATGTTATTAGCTCAAGTAAAGCTGCTGAGAGGGCTTTGGGCATCTAAAAGCAGGGATCAAGCCTCTGCATACCGGCTCTGAGAAATAGATCTCCAGAATGTAAGGTCCAAAATGTAGTTATATATGTAGTATATGCAGTATACATACAAAATGTAGTATAACAGCAAAGGAAAATAAATTTTCACAAAAAAAGCACACACACACACACAAACTAACAATATAAAAGGTGGCAGCAGATAGTGATTTTCAGGATTGCAGAAGGTGATGTTGTACCTGATTCCAGAAAAAGAGGTTCCACTTGGTGGGTTCTGTGAGAAGAAAGTGGCTCAGCATGCTGCCTGTGGATCTGAGTTGGCCAGCAGTTGCTGAGGAGTCAGGTGAGATACTGTTTGACCTCAAAACAAGACCAAATTGGTGGTGCCTGAGCAGGTATACTTATAGGGCAAAATGTATCCTCGGGCAGTTTTGGGATTAAGGTGGAGTTTCCAGGAGTGAAGCATAGACCTGGAAGTTTGTAAATGGCTGGGCAATCACTGTGAATGTCCCTAGACAAAGGATCTCTCTTCCAGAGGGAGGTAATCTTGGACTTATGTTCACGTGTAAGCACCAGGTCACCCACCATCACTCCTATCAGGGAAAAGATTATATGGATTCTGATATTGATTGATCTATTCATGGCTAAGTGTGCTGGCCCTCATCATGCTGAGCCAGCAGGATCTCCAGATCTGATCACAGTAGTAATGACATAGCCATATATCATGGCTAGTTTCCTGCAATGGAGGCGTCCTCTTGGCTACCTGTCTAAAACATCCCTTTTGATATCAATTAGATATTAGAAGAGAGGAGGGGTGCAGAAGGCCAGACATTGGGATAACACTTGGTACCTAAAATATTTTCCATCATTTTGTGGATTCAAAGCTTACTATATATGAAATAGAAGGCATTTAGAAGAACGATCACAATCACAAATAGCAAATAATCCAGGGATGCTTCCACAGCAGATTTTCTCTTCAGAATAGAAATAATTTCCAAACTTGGTTATTATGAAGAATCTAGACAACATCAGTACCAAGTTGTTGCATTCCAAAGCTTGTTGTTTTGCTCTGCTATCTTTTTTGTTTTTTTGTTTTTTTTAAGGCCTCATTTCGAGGCATTTCCCCCTAATGTCAGGCAGAATTTCAGTGCCAGTCTGTCTAATCTAGACTGGCAAACCACTGTTGGGATGCTTAGCAAAAGGAATGGTCTATGAAGTAGTATTAGGTTGCTGGGTGGAGCCTGGAAAAGTTAATTTTAGACTACAGCTCCCAGAATCCTTTAGCTAGTATGGCATTGTATATGATGGTTGGGAGATGAGAGTTGTAATTTAAAATTTTTTTTTGCCAAGCTCTGCTGTTATTGCTCTAACTTTTTATTTTATTTTATTTTATTTTATTTTATTTTATTTATTATATTAATTTGTATCCTATTTTTCTCCCAAAATTGGGACCCAAAGTGGCTACCTTTTAGCATGCCTTTCCCTCTGTTTCTTAGTTGCAATGCTATTGATTCCCTGCTATGGGAACCCTTCCCCTACAGACAGTCTGATATTTTTATATGTAATGATCTCATTATTCCAGTGAAGCAGGAGTGTCCCAATATGGTTTTTAAACCTTCAGCAGACTGCAATTTGAACATTTTTTTTTTAAAAAAGCATAAAATGAACAAGCTACTATATAGATATACAGTTATCCCTCCTAATTCACAGACTTCCCATTCATGGTCTTGAATTTCTGTGGACAGGAAGTCAGGAGGGACTTGCACAGGAGCGTGCCACCATTATATCCAATGGGACTTGGATATTTGTGATTTTTCCAATTCGCAGGGTGGGTGGGTCCAGAACAGTTCCCTCACAAATTGGGAGGGATGACTGTAATAGCATTACAGTAAGTGGCACATGCAAGCACCATTTTAGTTTTCAGTTAGTTTTAGCTCATTGTGGAATAATCATACCTAGGTACTGGAACTATGCTAGGTTATAGTTTTTTTGGATGGGGAGAGACAATATGCACAAAAATCGGGATAAGATCATTATGAAATTTGTCTGAGACAGAGCATGGAGTTTAATTAAATCCTTCCCTGATAGCAAAAACACAATTATATTACATTACAATTGTAACTTACTGAGGGACAAATTAATTCCTTTTACAGTACAACATATTTTTCACTTGCTTTATAGTTGTGGTGTATGGCCTCCGAAACGGTGGAGGAGGTATATCACACAGTTCAAGCACTGGCGATGCTGTGCCTTATACCGCAGCCTTGTGCTTTAAAATATATGAGGACAGGGTGAATGAGAGAAGAGTCAATTTGTACCATAGGCCAACAGCTTACAGTATTTCAGCTCATAAAGCAACTAACAGCAACTATTTTATGTACCTTTGAAAAACAAAGAGTGCAAATAATTACTTTTAAAAACTGCAGTTACAGTTGCAACGGTTTTAGGACCCATAACTGTCACTACTTACTTCTCAAAGTAACTTTTCCATGCTCTGGTTGGGAATGCACAATTTGGTACTCTGCCTCAATCAGCAAAATGGCTTGGGCAGACCCTGGGCATCTGATTACTCCTGATTAAGCCCTAGGAGGTATTAATTTTAAATACAAGCACATTCCCAATATGGCTAGCCTAGGGCGATACAGCCTCAGTGTTATTTAGCAAGTATGGGAATGGCCAAAAATGCTATCAGAGCCCTGCAGGCTGGCTCTGCTGTTGATAGTCTCCCATATCCACCCTTCAGGTAAGACAAATGTACAGAAAGCCATGAATCCAGTCTTTGGTTTGTCTCTGTGTCACCTTCTATGATTCCACCTTGACAGCTATGCACAGATTTCAAGAACAGCTTGAGATTACAGAATTAATTAGAATTAAATTAATCAGTACACCCACCACAAGGCTGCCTGTTTCCACAAAGTGAGCAATTCTCTTAAGATGTGTTTCCACAGCCAGGGCTGAAGCTCATCATGCTTGTCAACACACACTTTTCATTTTGATGAGGTTTTGTCTCTTGCGTGTTTGGAATCTGTGGTGAAGACTGAAATCCAATGGCTTCTAAAAGGTATGTGGCAGCTCTGGAAAAAAAAAGATATATATTGGAGAAGTGTGATCCGGATTCTTGTTAGGACTCAAGCAGGTCTGTGGACATTTGATATTCGTTTCAGGTGTCCTTGCCAGGAGAAAGAGATCTGGATCCTTTATGACAACTGAGTTGCAGCTTCATATCGACAAACATCCTTTCTCTCCAGTGTGTCACTTCAGCATGTTTTTAATAAGAATGAGAAAATGGAAGAAAAATGCCATTGCTAAAGCAACATGTTGTGAATTAATATGCAGCTTTTCCACAATCAGCAACACCCAAAGTAACTCCAAGGAAATAGTTTGGCAAAATACATCACACATAAAGGAGGAGGGAAAGAGCAGGAAATTTTTTTAAAATCCCCAAAGAATGCAATATATACAGGATACCGTATGTTAAATCTTACAACAACATGGAGACCTCATATGCAGACATCAAAATGAACAAACCAAAAAAGGAGAACACTAACCCATACCACTAGTACTAATCTGGTTGCACTCCTGGAGTGCTTCAGAGCCTGGTTTGAATGCAGTTCAGAGTGGGTGAAGATATTCTTACCAGCCTTATTTTGGATAAGGGTGTCTCACCTTGTATGTGCCTTCAGGTTGAACACCCCACCCTCCACCCCCGTGACTTTTTTGGCAACATTTATTCAGGAGAGGTTTCACACTGCCTTCCTTTAAGAGAATGAGACTTGCCTAAGGTCACTCAGTGGGTTTCCATAGCTGAATGGGCATTTGAAACCTGGTTGAGAGAGTCCTAGTCCAACACTGAATCTACTACCACAAACTGGCCTTCTTATCTACATAAAGACATTAGACCTCTCAAAGCAGTTCCCCATATATCTGTAATTATATTTTTAAAATGGCAATGATGAAACCAGAAGGGCTGAGAAGAGACCAGCCATATGTTTATTGGTAGTCATATCCTTATTTTCTATGTATTGATAGAATACTGTATTTCCACAGAAGAAAAAAAAATGCCACCTACCATGTTTCCCCGAAAATAAGACATACCCATAAAATAAGCTGTAACAGGATTTGTAAGCTTAAGCGCAATATAAGCCACACCCCCAAAATAAGCCAGAGGCAGCCCAGAAAAGAGCCACGGCTGCGCTCAAAGGGGATCATCATCTTTGCCACCCCTGAAAGGAGCAGCTCAAGGGGCTGCTCCTTTCGGGGGTGCGCAAAGCGCCAGCCTTTGAGCCACAGCCATGGTTCTTTTGCGCCCTTTTGGTGCAGCGTGAATGCACACTGCACCAAGAAGGAGCCCTGACACCACACGACGTGCGGACGGGTGCACGGCGTCAGGACGGAATCAGGACAGAGTTGGGCTGCCCAGCACTGTGGGTCTCTCTTCCCCAGTACGGTACCAGTACCAACCAGCAACAGTCTGTGGATCTCTTACTGTAATAAAAAAATAAGACATCCCATGAAAATAAGCCATAGTGCATCTTCTTGAGGCCAAATGAATATAAGATGGTGTCTTATTTTCGAGGAAATAGGGTATCTGACCTTACTCCTCGGATAAAAGGCTGGATAACCAGTGGAATGTCCTCCTTATGAGAGATCTGCTGGCATCTAACACTTAGAACCATATTTCTCCAGAACTGATTAGAAAAAAGTTTTTATTTCCCCAGGTCTCTTATATTATATTTTTTATATTATTTCATCTTTGCCAGTGTGGTGTAGTGGTCTGAGCATTGGACAAGAAATCTGAAAGGCTAGGGTTCAGATCCCCACTTAACCAGGGCACCTCCTGAATGGCTATGGTCAAGTCACACCTCTTGGCCTAAGAGGAACCCAGTGACAAACCTCCTCTGAGCAAATCTTACCAAGAAAACCCCATGACAGGCATATCTGAGTTATTGGTTCCTTCTCTCCATCTCAGCTCCCTTCAAAGTCCACATGAACAATAGGTGAGGTGGTACAACATCTTCTTGGATTGTATCATTTTAGACAGGAGGTGACATATTACATGAAGGTATTACCGTTTTGGGTTCCTGCCCTCATAAAACTAGATATCGGGGGGTGGGTGGGTGGGGGATTAAGAGTCTACATTCATCCTTGATATATTAGTGTTGTATGTGCAGGGATTTTTCCCCATTAGCAATCATGGAGTTACGTGATCCTGTATCTACAATTTGAATGATACACTCTAGGGAGTTTATCACATGGGAGGGAATCAGCCAAATCCCATGAGGAAATGAGATTTAAATGCACAAAAGTGGGATTGATTTTAGACACATTGAGCATTAATCTAAAATTAACCTGCACAGAAAGTGGACAAATCCCACAAAAGCAGGATCATTTTCAGACTCATTGAGCATTACAGTCTTCTCTCCGTTCTCGCATGGGATCCGTTCTGGATCCCCCCCCCCCCGCGAAAATGGAAAATTGTGCATATTCAAGCCCTATTGGCTTGAATGGAGGCACGGCCTCATGGGGGCATGTGCCGCATTTTAACCCCCTCCGTTTGCCTCCTGCAGATAGTCAAGGGGCGTGGATTCCAAGTCTGTGACAAGGGAGAAAGAACTGTAATTGAAATTAACCTGCACAGAAAGTGGACAAATCCCACAAAAGTGGGATCATTTTCAGACACATTGGGGGCACTGAGCATTAATCCAACGTTAACCTGCACAGAAAGTGGACAAAATCAGCCAATTTTTACTTTCAGGATTTTTTACTTTTGGGATCGGCCGCTTTTTACTTTTGGAAAATCCCAAAAGTAAAAAGCAGCCGATTTTGCCCACTTTCTGTGCAAGTTACCGTAATATCGGACTGATGCTCAGTGCCCCCGATGTGTCTGAAAAGGATCCTGCTTTTGCAGGATATTCCCGGAATTTAAATCCAGTTTCTGCATAGGATTTCGGCACTTAGCCTCCCATGTGACAAACTCCTTATCTAGGAAAGGGTTTGCCACCTTGCCTGCTCTTTCTGTCAAATGAACCTTAGGTGTGATTTGAGAAACATACACAGGGGCGGCGGGGGGGGGGGGGAGGAACAAAGAGAACAAAGGTAGGCATTGCTCCTGCATGCCAAGTCTGGCAAATGCAAAGTGAGAGCTTTTTGACAATCCTGGTAGTTTTGTGTTTTCTAAACAGGAATGAGTGATTACATCCTTCCAGGTCTTTGCTGAGTTCCCTGGGAAGGCTTGGCTGAATGCTTCCAGCTGCCTCTGATCAAGAAGTTAGTAGGGAGCCTGAAAATAGCATATTTCTCCTGATATTATTTTCTCCTGCTCAAGATGACTACAAGCAGAATGATGAACAGTGACAAACATAGCTTGAAAATGGGAACCTGACAAGGAATGTTAATACCCTGAAGTCTCTGAAGGCTTAACAGGCTAAAATCTCTTCCCCTATGCTCACCAACATATCATTATCCATCAACCTGTTTGTGAAATTAACTGAGAAAATCCCCTAGCCAGCACCCTGACAGAGCCCTTCTCAGTAGAACATTCAAGTAATATTAACTAAACTAGGCCAAACCACTAACCATCCCAATGACAGCCATTGTCAGACTTGGTTCTTGATCAATTATTCTTCTATTACCTCTTGTGCACTTACTACAATAAATTATGTAGGTATTACTAGATGAATATGCTGATAGATGATGGATATATAATGGGCATTGTAGACAGTGTGAATTCTCCTTCTTGCTCTTATGACACAGGTATGCTAGTTTTAAAAAATAGTCCGTCTATCCCACCATCCATTTGCTGTATGACAGTGCTGTGCATTTTTTATGGCTTCACCTAGGTTAAAGACAATCCAAAAGTCAAGTTCTGCACTATATCTCCAGTCACCTTGCCAGTCAGCGAAGCTCATAGGGCTATGGTATTTTCTGAATCTCCGATCACCCACAGGGCACTGGATTACTGCTATTACACCACAATTTACAGTACAATATTACTCTTTGATACACTACCTGCTTTAGTCTGTCTGCTTCATGGCAAGGACTGTATACATTATTCACCAGGCTAAGCACACTGCTGTGCCTGCTGCAATTTGCTGCTGCACAAACAGGGGAGAACTAGAAACTGTCTTTGAATTTTTTTGGGGGGAGGGTGGGAATAAACAAAGCCAACAGTAATACCCTGGCCAGAACAAAACAAAATGTTTCTGTGGTTGGCAATAGCATTATAAAACAGGGCTGGGAACTGTGTCTTCCAGATGTTGTTGAGTTGCAGTTTGCAGCATTCCTCACCATGGATGATGCTAGTTTCATACTTTGCCACTGTCTTAGTTTGGCAGGGTAGTCCGGATTAATTCTCTGCCACCTCACTTTTCCATCTGTTTCTAAAATGCCCTTGTTTCTCCTTTTTCTCCCCTACTTCCCTCTCTTTTCCTCCGCTTACTTCAGTTAGTAGTACAAAGGGCTTAATCTCAATTCAGCAGTGGAGAGAAGAGGAAGGGGTGAATCTTGCCCAGATTGTGGAATGGCCTGCCTGACAGGATCTGTCAATTGACATCTCTAGACAGCTTTAAAAAGGCTGTCAAGACAGATCTCTTCCGGCAGACCTTTCCAGGATAGAAAATCCCAGCCTCAGGAATCCCTCCTTAAAGGGGCTCTCAAATCCTCTTTGAAGATCTGATGTAAATGCTGCCGTTGTCTGATTGCTATTGTGCTTTTTATTATGGATGTGTTTTTAATTGTTGGATTTTAATATGTAATTGATTTAATAACTTTTTAAGGGAAGGAAGGAATTATTTTGATACACTGTATTGTATTTTTTTAAATTGATGTTAGCCGCCTCGATTGATCTCAAAGAGGCGGGATATAAATTATTATTATTATTCCTAGTAGGTTCAGGCAAAAGCAAACTGCTGCAGCATCTTCAAGCTTGTATATTCTTCTTCATGAATAACATTTGCCATCTTGGCCATATGTGTCCCACTTTTCATTTCTGAAACATTGATGGTTATGTAACTAGGGCTTCTGGGAGCTGATGTTCAACAACATTTGGAGGGCCACACAGTTCCCACCCTTGGAGTAAATGGACTCTGCTCCCTTTCTTTATAGGGGAATCCCTTCCAAAGCATTGACTAGGATTTGGAACAAACCAAAGAAGACATATTCAAAATAGAACCCACATTGTCAGAATTTGTTCTTTCCTGTTAGAAGGTTTTTGGGGAGTTCAGCAATGCTCAGGAAATGACAGGCACCTGCTGTTGCTTGTCTAGACATAAAATTACATGGTCCTTTGTGTCCATAAAATATAGGGCCTAAGATACATTGGGATTGGTTTCAATGCTTGATTTTTGGACAGTAGAGATCCTTTATAGAGTAATAAGAGACAAGAAGACCAGAGAGAAACCCTGCCCCATGGTGAACACATCCAGCAAAGAAGAGACTTCTGTTAACATCCAGATCATAATGTTCCACTACAGACTAACATGGCTATATCTTTGAATTCTACTAACAAATATAATAAGAAAGACAAACTACAGTCAGCCCTCCTTATCCACAGATTTTTTTAATTCATGGACTCAAGCATCCATGGTTTGAAAATATTCAAAAAAAGTATAAATTCCAAATAGCATACCTTGATTTTGCCATTTTGCTATGCCATTGTATTTACTGGGACTTGAGCATCCACAGATTTTGTTATCCATGGGGGTGGGGGTCCTGGAACCAAACCCAAGTGGATAACAAGGGCCCACTGTATAGGAAAATGAATAAAGACTAGTGTGTGTGTCTGTGTTAACTGCCCTCGAGTCAGCCCTGACTAATGGCGACCCTGTGGATGAGTGATCTCCAAGACTCCCTATTCTCTATTACTCTAATTAGGTTATGTAGATTCAGGCCTCTGACCTCCCTGATTGTCTAGCCATCTGCCATGTGGTCTTCTTCTCTTTCTACTACATTCTACCTTTCCTAGCATTATTGTATCTTCTAATGAGTCATGTCTTCTCATGATGTGGCCAAAATGCGACAGCCTCAGTTTGATATTCTTGGCTTTTAGGAGGGAGAGTTCAGGCTTGATCTTTCTAGGATCCATTTGTTTGTCTTGTTAGCTGTCCATGGTATCCTCAGCATTCTTCTTCAGCATCAGATCTCAAATAAGTTTATTTTCTTCCTGTCAGCTTTTTTCACTGTCCAGCTGACACATCCATACATAGTGATGGGGAATATCATGGTTTGGACTATCCTCACTTTAGTGTTCAGTTGTACATCTTTACACTTTAGGATCTTGTTTAGTTCTTTCATAGCTGTGTTTTCCATTCCTAGTCTTCTGATTGCTTGACTGCAGTTACTATTCTGATCAATATTTGATCCAAGATGCAGGAAATCTTTGACTCCTTCAATTTCCTCATTATCTAGGTTGAATTTATGTAGATCCTCCATGGTCATTTTTTAAAATGTTCAGTAGTAATCCTGCCTTTGCACTTTCTTCTTTAACTTTCCTTAGTAATTGTTCTAAGTCTCTGATTTTTCTGTTAGTAGTATGGTGCCATCTGCATATCTCAGATTGTTGATGTTCCTTCCTCCTACCTTCACTCCTCCTTCTTCTGATTCTAAACCTGCTCTTCATACAATATTTTCTGGGTTCAAGACCCCCTTGCCAATTGAGAACCATTCTGTTTCTCCATATTCTGTTCTAATGCTAGCCTCTTGTCCTAAGTACAGATTCTTCATCAGGATTATCAAATGTATTGGCAGTTCCATTTCTTTAAGAGCATTCCAAAGCTTTTCATGATCTATGCAGTCAAAGGCTTTGCTATAGTCTCTAAGGAGTTTTTCACACTCATTTTTGTTAATGATCCAGGAACAGGCTGGGGACGCGCGTGAACAAGGGAAAATGGATTTTATTGCACTTGAAACAGTTGGCAAGCTGTCCCCATGCCATTGCTTGACCACAACCCATCCCCGAACCGTGCTGAACCAGCTGATTTTGCTCAGCCGGAAAGGTTGTGGTTGAGCGATGACATGGGGATGGCTTGCTGACTGTTTTGAGTGTGATAAAATATGTTTTACCTTGGTCACATGCATCCCCAGCCTGTGCCCGAATCATTAACAAAAGTGAGTGCGATAAACTCCTAAAGCACACACTGATTTTCTTCTGAAGTCTCTTGTGCGCTGTATGTTCACAATATGGTCAGTGGTGCCCCTTTCTTGACTATGTCCCTGGCTTCTGACCATAGTTCTTCTGGTTCCAGGTTGGTTATTCAGTACCTGTCTCAAAACATGCATTATTACCTGAGCATGACCAAAAGCCATTCATCAAGTTTTCAAAAAGACCCATGCTAAGGTCAGAGAATCTGCAGCTATATAAATTCGGTTATGGTGAATGTTTCCCCAAAATTATATATTATACTGTTCCTTTTTAAAAATTCAGCACATTTTCCCCTGCCAGTAAACTCAAAAAACAAGGTATAAAGTACTTTTCTTCCCCACTTTATCCTCACAATCTTTGAGGTGTGTGTGTGTTGGGTGTGTGTGCTCAAGGTTATCTTGAGCTTTATAGTTTAGTGGGCACTTTGATCAACCATGCCCCAACCCAACACTCTACCTTTATACAACACTAGCCCTCTGGCAGAATTCATAAAAAGGAAGAAGGGGGAAAGGGGAGGGGAGGAATGTAGCAGCAACTTTAGGAATGACTTGTTTTTATTTTTGCATGAGATTTCATGGATATAAACCCAATTCTTAAGCTCCAGTATGTTACATATCACGCTGGCGGAGTTCATGTTACAAAACCGTCATCAACTTTTAAACTTGTGATTCCATAATTTGACTTACCAAGAATGTTGTCCAGTTGACATGTATGGCATGTCACTGGGAATTCAGTATCCAGCCTGTTTTTTTCTGCCTGCATGAGGATGCAAAACTGAGGAGAGAACAGGATTGTTCAATATGCAGCAGACCACAATGTATGCACTTTGCCAGGTGTGTCACACAAGGTGTGCAGGCTTATAATGTTGTTACTGGAACTATCTTGGGAGGACGTTGTGTGCATGAAATATATTTCTTTAGAATCATTAAAATATCTCTGTGGATTTATTGTAACCATAAGCGATCAGCACACATAGACAAGGAAGCTAGTGTATGTGCTTTTGATTGCCTCAGGATACTACTATTCTGGTGCTGTAGCATTCTCTACCAAACTAGTCAGTCAGTGTGGAGCAAAATAATATACACAGACACAAGTACATGGAGTTCAGCAGGCTTTTTTCACTGTAGTTTAGAATCCAGTTCACAGATAAGATAATGTTTCCTCACTAACTGATTGTCAGGGGAGAGTGGAGTGGGAGGCAGAGTTGTTATTATTATAGAAAGCCTTTGAGTGGAATTGTCTGGATCTTTAGTAGGCTATACTATTGTTTCCCTGGCTCCAGGCTGTGTTTGAGGGATTCACTTACTTCTTCTCCAGTAGGCTTCCTTGGCCCAGGCTAGTTCCATTATTGTTCCACCTTAGGAAGCAGATTGCAGGTTGCTTTTCCAGCTCATCCCCGAAAGCAGTCCTTAAAGGAGATGGATTTCTGATTGAAATACTCCCTGTCAATTGTTTTAGAGATTCATCTGAAACAGCATGGACACCCTGCAAGGAAAATTGCCCATAAGATACAGGATGCACTATCCCTGAGCCTCAGGTTTCCTCTGCCATCCACACTGCATTTGGGATGTGATGTGCCTCTTTGTCTGTAGTCTCCATTTCCTGTTTGCTTAAACCATCAAACATGTAATTCACTTAACCCCCACTAAGCAGGTGCAATTTGATCACAAGGAATGACAGCAGACACAAAATAAGTTCTCTCTCTAATCTGAGGTTTGGGGCTTTTGTTAGGTACCACTTGATTAAGTTCTTGACACTTCCAGTTTCCACTTCCAATTACCTATCTTTCCCCCCTCCATGTACTAAATCATTGCCTATAATGTAGACTGTTTATGCACTATTTTTGAGGACTGTACACTTTCCCCACTTAAGTGAGAACACTTATGACTAGCAAAAGTATATAGTCTTACATGGATTTGATTTTTATATATACAATTTTTTTCAAGGAGTGTTATGGAGCTTGGGCAGATTGTTTCCATCTGGTGTGAATGAAGCCATGGACTATAGAGACCTGTAGGCAAACCTTCTGCCTTTACACAATATGTTCTTTACAAGAGGCACCTCTATTGGTTTGGGAAGGGGAAACTGCCACTTGGATGTTCTCCTTTCTGTCTGATTGCATAGTAATGGTGTCCAGGAAAGCCGCCAAGAGGGTTGGTAGCAGCTTCTTGTGAGGGTGGAAGGCAAACAAAAGTCTTTTGCTAATGCAAAGCAAGAAAGCAAAGGTCCATATTACTAATCCAAGGGTCCAGCCAGTGAATGGTCAAGTAGTCTGAAGGTCTAGGATTCCAGAAAAGCAGAGTGGCGAGGCAGTCCAAAGGTCAAGGGTTCCAGAAGTTCAAGATAAGTCAGTAGTCCAAGAGTCAAAGTTTCAGGCTAAAGAACAAGGAGAGCCAGAGGCTTTTGCTAGGAAGCTCAGATAATCTCTGGCACTGAGGCAGACCTTCTGCACCTGCTTAAATTACTAACCTGCAGGAGCTCAGCTGAGACTGATTGCTCTGGCGTTTTTCATAAAGTCTCCTCAAACACCAAAGGCCAGCTCTTTCTGCTTGACGCTGGCTGAAGGTGGGCACAGTCCCTTGATCCTCCTCCATGTCTGAAGGTTCTGCTGCTGGGAAGCTTGGCTGCGGAACCTCCTGGGAGACCAAAGGCTCTGCTGGAGCTGGCAAAGCAGAACTAGGGCTGGGCTGAGGCTCCACAGCTGCAGGCTCAGGTCCCATAGGAGGTTCTAGCTTGTCCTCTGAGTCCTCCTCTAGGCAAGGCATGACAAATGGGTGCAAGAATTGACTGAGACAATGGTAGTAACAGAATTATAGAAATGTGGAGCTGAAAGGGACCACAAAGGCCATTTGGACCAACTCCCTGCCATGCAGGAATGCACAAATAAAGCACTCCTGAAAGATGACCATCTAACCTCTCGGTAAAGACCTCCAAAAAAGGAGAGTCCACTGTCCTCTAATGCAGTATATCCCACTGTTAAACAGTTCTTCCAGTCAAGATGTTCTAATGTGTAGGTGAAATCTGTTTTCTTCTTATTTGAATCCATTGGTTTTCATTCTAGCTTCTGGAATAGAAAATAAGTTTGCTCTGTCTTCTATATGACAATCCTTCAAATATTTAAAGATGACTATCATGTTACCTCTCTGTATTTTCCAAACTTTAGATCCTGTGTGTCCAAGGCTCCCCACACCACTTGTTTGGGAGGCTATGGCCAGCAGAAATATCAAAGGTATACTGAAACTCCCATGGCAGGCATGCTGATCCTGCAGTTGAGCAGTTCTTCCACCCTTCTTGGCTGGTCCTCTTTAGTGCAGGTTGCTTAAGATGTCTTTATTGGCCAAGCCTATCAATTCTACAAAACCAGTATCACAACAACAGTAGCATTAGAAAGTGAGTTATACAAAGAGCAGTAACTATCTGTTACCTGGATCAACCTTCCTGTTGGACTAGGTCCTTCCAGCCATTGTGCTCAATCTGAGAGACATTTTCTGTAACTCACATACTACATGCATCCATTAGGGATCCCATTAAAAAAATTAGCTGGATCTAGGGCAGAAGCTGAGGATTACAGGGAAATAAAAGAGGGATGAAAGGAGGGCTGGGCTGGGCTATGAATCTGAGAGTTTGCTAGTTAAGCACTGTAAATGTTGTTGGTCTTATTATTGTTTTAAGGGGGGAAAACTGATTGTTATATTTGATCGGGATTGTTTCTCTTTCCTCCAAATGAGTCCAATTTTCCACTGATGACTCAGAGGCCATGAATTTATAGAGACACAGATGCATGTCCCTGATTGTTTCAGAATGTCTCTTCCAGGCAGGTAGTATGCTGCAAGTGTGGCATTAGCAAACTATGGGGACACATTGGCAGAGAAAGCAAGCAATGGTGAAGATAAAAGGTTCCTAAATGCAAGGCACACATTTTTATTTTCTAATTTGGGATTTGAACTGTGAACAGCACAGGCTTGTAGGATTTGAATGCATCATAATGACATACAAATGAGCTCTTCTGAGCCAAGCCTTTACAACATAGTGAAAGAACAAAACAAGCCAAGCTAGTTAGTTTTAGCCTCCAAAGGCCAGTCCTTGAAACGACATCAGGAGCACAGCCTGATGGTAGGTCTGGGAAAAGGAGCTGTCAAGGCTTAGTGATGATGAGTAAAGAACAGCAGCATAGAACAGCACAGAAATGCAAAGCAGAGAACCAAGAAGACAGACCATTCTCCTTGGTCGTTCAGATCTGGATCCAGACTGACAGGTCTGCTCTTTTGCTCCATGATTGTGCCATATATGCTTCTAACGTTCTGCTAGTTTTTTGTGCTGGTCATGCTTGAGCCACTTCTGTCTGTACTGCACAATTTATGCCTCTCCTGCTGGTCAACAAGCACACTTGGTTTCATCCTCAGAGCAGATCTCACCTTCCAAGAAACTGAGATTTCATTCAAATAGGATGCTTTTAGTTGTAGAACCTGGACTCCTGATTTTACATTTCAAGGGCTGGTAAAGTTCTCTTTTTATTAGATGACTAATGAATACAAAATTAAAAGATGTTAAAAGAAAATACTTAGCTTCCCCCTCCTCAAAGGATGGCCATTTGTGCATTACTAAAACAGAGGATGTGCATTAGCCAAAACAATAACAACAACAACACACACAACCCTCCCCACAAAAAAACCCCACACAAAAAAACCAGAAGAAAAGGAAAGAAAAGAATTCCACCCACCTACCAAATATATGAAAGTGCATATATGGTGCATGAGACCCTGCTGAGTAGAAGAGAGTTAGGAAGAATATGTAAAAACAGAAAAAGGCAACTCTTGACCAGAGGGCTAAGGAAACTGATGCTATTGTCCAGATCAAAAGGTTTTAGGTCTGCCCAGACAAAATCAAAAAGATGAGAAAGAGCAGAGGAAAGAAATAGAGGATTAGTATAGTTCTGGAACTCCTGAGGGCAAAGTGACAGACTAGCTGGTAAAGAGAGAGAGAGAGAGAGAGCACATGGACTTGCTGGTCACCAAAGAAAGTGACATGGACGAGAAAAGGGGCTAACTGGATCAGAAAAGTGCCACGGGAAGCCTGTTTCAGCCTTGTCTCAGAAATGCAATTAGAAAGAATAACCTCTCCTGGAAACAAAGAGAGGGAGAGGGTATATGCAAGTTTAAAGGAGGTTTTAGCAAAACAAGAGGAGAGAAGGTTTTGAACATAATTACTAGTCTTGAAGTCTTGCAATGTCTCAGGATGACTGGAGCATATGATGCCCAGTTTGTTGCTCTTGCAATGGTTCCCAAACTTCATTTCTCCAGATGTTTTGGACTTCAATTCCCAGAATCCCTGACTGTTGCTCAAGCTGGCTGGGGCTTCTGGGAGTAGAAGTTCAAAACATCTGGAAGACCAAAGTTTGGGAACCACTGCTCTATTGGAACATGAATCATCATCTCTGAGACAACTATTTTCATGCTACCTTTTTTCTATTGAGTTAGATGAGATGTCTTTATCTTTTAATGGACTATTTACTTATCTATGTTAGTTCTGAAGTCTAGTTTTCCATTATTCACCTCCCTATCTGCCACCCATTGTGTCACTAATGTGAAGAAAGAAGACCGCTATCTTAATTTAATTAACAGAACTGTAATTTCTTTCAAAGAAAATGTGCCATGACTTTTTGGCTGATGTGACCTTTCTGTCTCAGATGTAAGGTTACTCTCTTTCACATATCCAGAGCCTTTAAGAAGTAAGCATGGCAGTTCTTTATTGTCCAACACTTTTCTTTTCAGTTAAAAACTTCTCACTTTTAGTAGCTATAGAATAGTATCAAATAACAATAAACCTTAAAAGCACATTATAGTACAAATGAAATATCCTGCTTTTAGAGGCAGACTTATAAAGCCAGGTACCTTGAGAATATTGGTACATTTTAACATGAACAACACTTCCAGTTCTCTTCCCAACATAATTGAAAGGCCAGAGATTTATACTAGGTATTATCATGAAGGAAGATGGTCTTGGAGATTAATCCTGGAGGAATGGGAGCTAGGAACATGGTGAAATATCTAGGAAGAATGAGAAAAGAGCATGCCAGCTGGTTAAGACAAAAGGCTAGAATCTAACCCTTCTGTCTCAATCTGCCATCCCCAGCTTCATATGGAAATCTGGCTTAGAAATTAAGGTTTCATTCATACAAAAAAGTGTTGTTGGCTTTTTGGGAGGGGTGAGTTTAACTGCTCCCCAGTAAGGGAGGGATGCAAGAAAGAGAGGCCATGGGCCAGACAAAAAAGCAATACTATTTTAAGCTGGAGCTGGCTGAATTTAGCGTGCCCAAAATTTTGGTTGGCACTGAAAAAATGACACACATCACTGTTATAAGATACCCTTTATTGGTAGAAAATGATGCACAGGTGGGTTACAGCAGAGGAAGCACCACAGTCCTTTCACTGACAGGTTCCAGCACCCCCTCACAGCAAGTGATAGAACTGGGCCCTTAAACCACTGAATTTACTGAGACTATCCCAGGACCAACACTCCAGATCCTCATGACTGGTTAATCGTTCCCTGGGTTGGAATATGCACCCCTTCCCACCCCCAAGTAGGGTGAATGTAATGGGAAAGGAGACTCCCAAGATTGCTATAGTGCAGAAGCAAACTAAGGAAATGGAAGTGGATGGGTATGACTCATCCTCATAGCTATGAAAATAGTAAAGGTAAAGGTTTCCTCTTGACATGAATGTCTAGTTGTAACAGACTATAGGGGTCGGTGCTCATCTCAATTACTAAGCCAAAGAGCCAGCGTTGTCCGAAGACTACTCTGTCATGTGGCCAGTATGACTACACAGTACACTGTTATTTTCCCACCAAAGTGGTACTTATTCATCTACTTCCATTTGCATGCTTTTGAATTGCTAGTTTGGCAGAAGCTGGGACAAGTGACAGGAGCTCACCCCATCATGTGGCACCTGGGCCTCGAAATGCCAACCTTCCAATCTTCAGAACTGGCATCTTAACCACTAAGCCACTGCATCCAATAGTACATGAAAATAGTACAAGCAGTAAAACTATCTAACAGGGCCTAGTAGGCACAAATTAATTCTTTTTGTGCCACAGACCAGTTGTTAACATTTGATTGTGATACTGATACAGATTCTAGAACTTATCTGGTGACAGGGGTCACACTAATGACAACCACAGTCCACATTTTGCCCACAGGGCCATTGCTCCCTACCCTTGGACTTCAAGCAACAGACACTAGCTGCCGGTTCTCCAAGTAAGGCCACAATAGCTGTTTCAGGATGAACAACAATTATAGCAGTGAAGAGTCTCAATCAAAGACACAAACCAAAAGAAACTACAACTCATAAATACGTAGACAAATAATAAAACAAAAACAGATGTAATGGAATGTAATAGCAAATTATAAAGGAGATTATATGTAAACTCCCCAATAAACATGAATGCTGTGCCTTTTGATAGTGTTACATATACATTGATTTTTTTTTGGTTACAGTTTGTTGTATTATTTTGAGCAGGGCTCACCTTTGAACATTTCACAGAGAAAAATTGGTGCACATGTGGCCAAGCAATATCAGAGTGTGGTCAAGATAACAAAAGTTATGGATGAGCAATTAGGAAAGGCTACAAAACTGAGGCTGTCATACTTTGGGCACCTCATGAGAAGACATCACTCATTAGAAAATACAATAATGGTAAGAAAGTTAGAAGGAAGTAGAAAGACAACAAGCTAGATGGCTAGATGCAATCAGGAGCAGTTATCAACAAACTGGGAAGGGAAAACTAAGCCCCCTATCCTCCACTCCTCCCTGCTAAGTTGAGTGTAAAATACTTGTGCACTTTGAACTCAGTTTGTAGCAAATGATATAAGCTGAGCACAATCTGAGAATGTGGGAGGCAGCGGGAGAAACTAGGACATTTTAAATGCAGCAGAAAAATTGGGATGACAGTGGATTAATGGGGACTGTGTCTAATAAATTGTGACAGTTGGAGGGTGTTATACTGCTCTATATATGTTCACTTTGTTGTAAGTTGTAGTATACCATGTACATTTACATTTTGGCATTCATGATTGCTGTTTGTTTTGTTTTGTTTTTGTAATGGCTGCTTAACATTTTGCTATTACATTCCATTGCATCTATTTTTGTTTTGTTATTTGTTTGATTTGGGGATTTTTGTTTGTTTGCAATTTAGGATGAAGCCGTTTACAAAGACATAACCAACTACAGTGTTTAGGAGTGGAGCTAGCTGTGGCTTGGTGCAGAGTCCTTTGGTATAATACAAACTTGGTATAATACATCAGCCTGTCTGGTGATGATACCAAAGTTTTCTTAGTTTGGTGGTTCTAGGTTTTGTCTGATATGTTCTGCTTCCCAGTGAGGAAATTCCATGGGTTGCATTCTGTTGCTGACACAAAAGGCTTTCAAGCAAGCATTTGCATTTGTTTGTGAAAAAGCAACTGACCCTAGACCTACTGGTTTAATTCCTTGCACTTAGGAAGCGGTAACCCACACCAACCCTGAAATTATTGAATTCCAGAGATGACTTTTAAATTATTTTTAAATTATTGAAAGCAATAATAATTTCTCTATGGGTCCTTGAATATCTGCCAGCGTCATGAAGAACAAAGACACAATTGTGTGGTTACAACACCCCACAGACTGTCAGGTTGGCAACAGAGTAAGCTCTTTAGAGCCATCTAGAAAAACTGTAACAAATAGGCGTGTTTCGAGACATTTGGGTTTCCTTCCTTCCTTCCAAATCTGAGGGCCCTTGGAACTGAACCAAGCTTTTTCCTGTCTTGTGTGATTGATTTCTCTCTTGAGATCTTCTTTCTACATTTCAATTTTGGCCTTGGAAGGAAAGATCCCATCTTCTTGCTAATATGCTCAACATGTAATGAGCCAGAGAGGAGTGAATGGTTGCCAGGTAATGCATACTGACTTCCTAGTGTGAGATTTGGGAATTTCTGGCATCAAGGATCCTGTTATGTTTTCTACTCTCTCTCTGTGTTATTTCTGGTATACTTTCTGCTTTAAACAAATGCCTTTCCTATGTTTAAAACCCTCCCAAACACAGTGAAACTCCCACCACACATCCATAGAATGCATGGGAACATTTTTTGTCAAAATGATTTCAAATTAGTTTTTCATGGCTTTGGGGATCTTGGGGACCTAAAATTTGCATAGGAAGGGTGCACTGAGGCTTGCAGACATTACTTTCCCCATCCCTTGAGTAAAATTAAGTCATTTTCATAATTGTTAGATGGTTTTTCACTTCCCTGGAACTACAAGGTAATGCAAAAGTAATTAGGAACTTGAGTGAATAAAAAATTGGGCCCCACTAATGTAAGTTACAGAAGTTACTTTCCAAGGTCTGCAGCCTGCCCCAATGGTTGCATTTGATAATATACAATCAGTGTATCTCAACTTGATGCCCTTCAGATATGTTGCATTACAGCTTCCTCACTGAGCATGGAATGACAGGGGCCAACATAACTAGATGGAATCAGATTGAGAAAGGCTGCTGCCTGTGAAGTTTTCATGGAAGCTCTTTTCTGATCAGGGTTAAATTCATTCTGCCTGCGACAGAGAGCATTCTTCCTCCCTCCCTTGTCCCACTTCCTGTAGTGGAGAAAACAGCAAACTTCCATTAGTGACTCTGTTGTACTCACTTCTCTCTGTAGAATCACTCTTTTACATTGTATTTGAATTAAATTCAGAGTGTCTACTTCTCCTGTTCCCCACAGTCTTATAGGAAAAAAGTAATTAATTTTACACACTTCAAACATACCACACAACAGTAGACAAACAGCAGATTAAAAAAAAAGTGCTGTATGTGTCCAAAGTACTAAATTAGATTCTTCAACTGTTGCTAGGACTCAGAACTTTTCATTTTCAAAGGACTGCACTGCCTCTTTTCATCTCCAAAATGCTCCAGAAACTCATTAATTTTCACAACTGAATCCTGAGGAAAGGGTAGCTAGCCCTATTCTGGAGAAAGGGAAACTGAGGCAGCAGGTACTTTTTGTGAGTTGCCCAAATTGAATCTGAGCTCAGAATGGAGTAATATCCAGCTCCCCATCTTCCACCAAAGGTTAGTTTGTATCTCCATGCAGAGGGCAAATCTGAAAATACTGAAAGTTAATTACAAAGAAGAAGAAGAAGAAGAAGAAGAAGAAGAAGAAGAAGAAGAAGTGCCACAAATATATAGTAGAGTTGGCCCTCTTTATCTATGGATTCTTTATCCACTGATTCAACTATTCATGGTGCTCTCTCTCTCTCTCTCTCTCTCTATATATATATATATAAAAGCAAACCTTGATTTTGCCATTTTATATATGAGATACCATTTTACTATGGCATTGTATTTAATGGGTCTTGAGGGTCCATGGATTTTGGTATCCACAGGTGGTCCTGGAACCAAACCCCAGCAGATATCAAAGGTCCACTGTATATTAACATAAAAAGATCCATGCCAGATCAGACTAAAGACCTACCTAGACTAGCATTCTGCTTCCATAGTGGCCAGCCAGAGAGGGAAGTCTGCCAGTAGGACATGAGTGCCAAAGCAACCTTCTCCTTGTGCTGTCTCTGATACTGGAGAGGATTGTATCCATTATGACTGGAAACTATTGAGGGGCATTCTCCCATGAGCTTGCCCAGTTTACTTTTAATGGTGTCCAAACTGACAGCTATCATAACATCTTGTAGTAGCAAATCCTAGTTTAAATGATGCGCTATGTGAAGTTGTGCTTCCTTTATCAGTCCACCATTCAACTTCTTATAGGATCATGAGAGAAGAACTTCTCTCTATCCACTATTTATATACCATACTTAATTTTATACAGTGCATCTTCCTCATGCCTTTCCTCTTTTCTAAGTAAATCAAAAGGCCCCAGCATCTTAACAATATAGAAAAAACTAAGTAACAACAAAACAAAATTATTCCTAGTTATAGGTTGTTATGACTCCACCTACTTCCTCTATGGGGAGCAGTACACCATAGGCCTTCAACTCCATCAACCCTCAAGGAGGTGCCAAAACAAAAGATCAAATAAAAAGGTTTATTTGTTTCATGCTTAACAATAAACATAAGCCCCTTCAGCACTCAGATAGACCAATGTGCTTTAGGCTGTATGGTGATCTATTGGTGGCTACAGAGTAAAATGGTTCAGTATTTCTTCTGGGTCTTTTCTCCCTTTTCCCTTCCCTGGGTATTTTCCCCATATATCCCTTGGGAACAATTGGTTATTTCTTCTATCTCTACCTTGGGCTTCTTCTAGGATTGTCCTCCTCCGTAAGGATAAGTCTGGCACCCCCTCCCCAGGCTGGCCAGCGGCAGAGGGACCAGGCTGCCGGCTCAGAACTCCTTCCCTGCCTTTCTCCACCTGTGGCAAGGGTGGAGCAGAGCCTTGAAGAGCTCCCTTCTCGGCCCTCAATTCCACCAGCGCGCCAGTGGCAGAGGGACCAGGCTGCCGGCTTAGAACTCCTTCCCGAGGCGTGGCAGCGGCGGTGCTTGAGCCGCTTGAAGGACTCCCCAGCCCAGCCAGCCCTCGCTAACACCGGGCTCTAAGGAAACACCTGTGGCGAGCGGGGAAGCCCTCAGCTTCAGCGGCAGCAAGAGGTGGTGGGCCGTGGCCACGGAGGACTGCTCTTCCATCCGCAGTCCTGGGAGCACCACCTGAACGGCCTGAGCTGCCTCACCTGCGAGGCAGCCGGGAGGAGTGCCGGCGGATTAAAACCTGCCATTTCCACCTTCTACCGGCACCAGGCAGCAAGAGGCGGCGGGCTGTGGCCGCGGAGGACTGTTTTGCCATCTGCAGTCCTTGAAGCATTATAATAATAAGAATTTTTGTATTTTTAAATTTGTATATTTTTATTATTGTCATTGATTTTATTATTGTAATCGATTTTGTTTAATATGTTGAGGGATGGGTGGGTGGGTAAAGGAGGGATGGGATTTCAAGTTGATTTGTTGTTTGTAATTTTGTAATGTTGTACGCCGCCCCGATTGCTTGGCAGAGGGGCCGGATATAAATAAAAATTATTATTATTATTATTATTATTATTATTATTATTATTATTTCCTAACACCTCTCTCCTCACTACAGGGCTGCTTTTTATAATTAAGTTGCCCCATCCCCTTGACTGCTGAGTAGCTACTGTGTCTCATACAGGGATTCATGACCAAATGGTAGAATAGCATGGTGGTACCATAATAATGAGAGCCAGTGTGGCATACTGGTTTGAGTGTTGGACTAAGGCCTCGTTCTCACTATGATTTAAAATGAATTGCAGATTGGCTTGTATGACCATCGTTTCCACTTGAAACCAGTTCTAATCCTATTGAGCTCAGTTGCAACTGTGATGAAATAAGGCAAATGCAAAAACCCTGCTGTTTTCTGACACTAATTCTTTGGTGGTTCTTTTGAAAAGAATCAATTCTGGAGCATGTTCAATAAGTGGGAATGATGGATCTCAATCAGATCATACTGCAGGGAAGGGACTAATGGCAGAGGGGTGTTTACCATCCCAACTCAGTTTTTGGGAGATCCATTAAACCCCCACCCCCCGCTGCCTTTATGCTTGTGTGACCTATGGGCACATTATACACACACACCGAATTACCGAATATACAATTCATTGTTTTTGCAACTTGGTGGCATGCTGGGCGATTGGCCTGATGGCAGCTCAGTAAGACAAGTAGTTGCAAAACCAATGGATCAAATCTTTTATCATTAAAAAAAAAAAATAGTTCCCAAGCTGGGCTACTCAAAGGGGAAATGGTGTACTTTTGAGCAGCCAAAGTCACCCTGCTCTGGCCCCATCCTCACCATATTGCCATTTGCATCACTGATGATGCATAGATGATTGACATACATTTTGAAGTGGGGCAAACTAGTGGGAATGACAACTGTGACAAAAAAGCGATTAAAGGGAATAATGAAAAGATCTGCTTTCATAGTGAGAACAACAGACTTTTTTGAATTGATTCATCAACACAGAATGAAGGTGAATAGCAAACTGGTTTAAATGTAAGTGAGAACGAGGCCTTAGACTCTGCAGACCAGCTTTTGATCCCCAGCTTGGCCATGAAACCCACTGGGTGACTTTGAGCAAGTCACATGCTCTCAGCCTCAGGAGAAGGCAATGGCAAGCCTCCTCTGAACAAATCTTGCCAAGAAAACCCCATGATACGGTCACCCAGGGTTGCCATAAGTCGGAAATGACTTGAAGGCACACAACATGCACACACCATAACTATTCTTGATCTTTTCTAGTTTTAACCCCACAGAGCCACCTCTTTCCAAGCAACCTACTTGTCCTCCATTTCACAATTTTCTCAGTTGCCTCCACATTCCCCATTGCTTTCTGTTCCGCTTTGATCCTCATTCATTGCCAATCAGTTACCCCTCTGCTTCTCCAACATTTTGTTTATCTGTTATGTCTCTTCCTTCCATCTTGTTGGCTTGCCATGTTGCAAGTCCCAAATGTTGAACAATTTATGTGTCTTCTTTTATCTCTCTCAGTCTTAAATTAGTTGTAACAATAATGAAAAATCAGAGGCCCTTATGTATTCATTTATGGGGATGGGTGGGTGGGTTGAAGCCTGAGGTTATGCTGTAATCTCATTTTCTAGAGTCTTCTGCCAGTGCAAATTTAGTTTTAAGCCAAGGATAACAGAGATTTATTTTTGTCATAACTATATACTTTAATACAATTCAGAACTCTGAGACTTGAGATAAAGCCAAGCCCTCTAGAGGTGATGTATATCTTTCCCTCTGTAAACTACAGTATTTGTCTCAGCAAAGAAGATGGCAGATAATAAGTAGACTCTTTGTCTGAACATTGGTTTACATCTATCAGCAGGAAGAATGTTGTATGCCAAGATTGTGTTCAGGGGGAGCCAGATCTTTGGTCCAACTTGAACTTCAGCTAGGAACAAACCATATAGTTTTAGGCAGAAGACAGTGGTCCCAATATTGTTGGGGCATAACACAAGCAATAAAAAAGCAATTGCACTCTCTCAGAAGTTGTATAGTCCCTAATGTAGCCAATCATTTTGCAAGCACATACACAGCCCCCTCTCACTTTTAAACTTGGTGGCTGGAGAGCTATGTGACTGTTACAAGATGAATATTGATATCAATTATACAGTCAGTTACACAACTGTGGGATCTTGTGTTACCATCTGTTTCTGAGCACAATTCAAAGTGGTGGTTATGACCTATAAAGCCCTATATGGCTCAAGTCCAGGCTATCTGAAGGATTAGATTCTCCCATATGAGCCTGCCTGTGTCTTGTGATCTTCAGGGGAGCTCCTTCTCTCTGCCTCACTGCTTTCACAAGCACACCTGATGGTAACACACATGACAACTTTCTCAATGGCTGTTCCCAGTCTCTAGAACTCCTTCCCTAGAAAGGCTAGACTCCATGTTGTCCTGCTCTAGGCATGCTCACACTTTTTTGCTTTGACAGGTTTCTGAGAACTAAATGGTGAATGGAAAAGGGGTTTCAATAAGGTGCTATATTGTTTGTGGTAGTTGCTCCTGTTGTTGTTGTTTTTAATAGGTATGTTTTAAAACAGATTTTAATTCTATTTATAACTTAATCATAACTTTTGTATATCTTAATGCCATAACTTTAGCAAGTAGTGATTATTTGGCTATGCAATCAGGTACACAGTCTCAGATCCAGATCTGGGACTACAGTGGGGTTGGGAGGACTAACCCCTGCCACCCAAATGCTATGTCCTTGATACAGATTGAAGGAGCTTGCATTGACAAGTTCTTAATGCCACCATCACACACTCACAACCACAGTTATCCAGCCTTGGAGGTTCGGCCTGATGCTGGCCTGATGCGTCCGCCAGAGCCGGTTTTGGTGGATGGGGAGCAGGAGTTCGAGGTGGCCCAGATATTGGACTCTCGTCGCCATCGGGGGCACCTCCAGTACCTGGTGGACTGGGTTGGCTATGGGCCAGAGGAGCGCTCCTGGGTGGACGTTGTGGATGTCCATGCTCCACGTTTGGTTCGGGCTTTCCACCGCCGCTGTCCAGACAGGCCATGTTCCCCGCCGCCGGAGGGGGACCGTTATGAGGGGGGAATGATGTCATGGTCAGCCCTGAGGAGGACTCGGAGGATGAGGAGGAGGATAGGTCTCCTCCAGAGAAGGAAGAGATGCAGGCTCCACCTGGTTCTCATTCTGCTCTGTCTGAGCCAAGCCCGGTTCTCCCAGCCCCAGAGCAGCCAGGTCCTAGTGCTCCTTCCTTGGAGGCTCAGCTGCCTAGTGGGGAGAAGCAGGAGGATACAGCAGAGCCAGTGCCTTCCTTTAGGCAGAGGAGAGCTGAGAGTGCTGGCAGTCGCAGGTCCAGGAGACTAGCTGAAAAGCAGCTGCTGAACAAGCCTCAGCTGGCACTGAGGTAGGATTTGACTATTTAAACAGTTGCAAGAGGCTTCCTCAGTGCCAAGACTTATTGTAGTTTCCTTGGGAGACTATGGTCAGTGTGGCTCCTTGTTTCCTGCTTTGTGCCTCTTGCTCTTGCCTTGTGGAACTCTGTTGCCTTGACCTTGGACCGGACTGGACCTTTGCTGATTGCTGCCTGCCCTGACCTTAGACTGACTGACGCTGATTTCTGGACTCTGCTTTGCTGGTGCTTCAACTACAGGAAGGTTTGTGGCTGGCCTTGCTGTTTGCAGCTCACCCTTTCCATCCCTAGCAGCTGTGGGAACTGAGGCTGGCTGTAGTTGAGGACAGCAGATGATGTTGATGATAATGATTCCAAACAGACTGACAAAACATCTGTAAGATATTGCTATATCCAGGGTCACAATAGTGCAGTAATTACAAAAATGGCACTGCTTAGAACAACCCCGAGTTTAAAAGACCATGGGACAAGATTTGGCTAAAACAGGGGGAATCAGAGAGGTGTTCTTCTGAAACGCCTTCCATCCCTCCCCCCATGATTTGAGCCCTGGAGCAAGTCAGAATGATTTAAAGTGTTGCTGAATTTCTAACATATCATTGCTAAGACAGAGTGTCCAGAGCAATGTAACCTGCTGTCTGCTGCTGTCCTCTGTTAGATGTCTTCCATTTTTCTTATCTGCCTTCAAGTTGTTTCCAACTTATGACAACCCTATTATAAAGTTTTCTTGGCAAGATTTATCCAGAGGAGATTTGCCACTGCCTTTTCTGAGGGTGAGAGAATCTGACTTGCCCAAGGTGACCCCTGAGTTTCTGTGGCAGGGCAGGGAATCTGACCTTGGTCTCCTTGAGTCCTAGTACTATACTGAAATCACTACACCATGTGGCTCCTCTTTCATAGGAGGTTATCACACGTGGGCTAGAAAGCGGAAATAAAAGTGGAAATGAGGCATCCCGAAAATAAACGGGAAATAGCCCTTGTTTCCGCATATGTCATTACCTTCATTGCACATTTACAGTAAGTGTATCGAACGTCCACGCACAAGAGAAAAACACCTGTAAATGTAGCCGAAATGAGCCTCCTGCACATGCGCAGAGAGAGGAATGCTCGCTGGAACCATGGCAACAGTGGGGAAATGCGCCACAATACGTATTTGGTTATCAGACCTACGGTAAATGCGATCCCATCGCGCAATTGCAATTCCTGAAGAAACCGAAATTCAAAAGATCTCAGATCATTCCGCTTTCTGTCGGGGTTCTGTGCGACGTTGTGTGAAAACACGGGCCAATAATACGTATTAGGTCGGGATTTCGTGTGGATTTTGTTTGGATTGGGCCCCGTGTGATAACGTCCTTAGCATGTATGTAATGAGTGTACTATTTTTACTTTTTATGTGTGAGATTGTGGTGACAGGGCCAGCGAGAATTTGCAAATATACCGTAGTCCACTATGTCTGTCCACTTGGTCTCTGAGCAAATAGGACTCTTGTCTTGCATAAAATAAATCATTTTGGAAATGTGCTTAATCCATTCTGAAATGACAGTGGTATGATACAAAGTTATTTTAATAACTTTCAGCATGGTGCATGATCTTTGGTGCTCATTTTATGCTTATGTCCTGATTGTGCCCATGATAGATGCCTCTCAAGACCTGCCTTGGTAACATGATCGTTTCTATAATGCATGGCCCTGAAGGACCAGTCTGTCCCCAAAGTTGGTCAAATGAAACCTCCTCCTCACAAGAAGCGGCACATGACTGCTGGTCCCAGCAAAACCTGGGGCCAAGGAAATTTGATACTTCCTGAAGGGCATCCTGTGTCCTTCAAGGGAAGCTGCAGAATCAAGGGCTTGATGTCCTTTGATTGAACATGCATTCAAGTTCCAAAAGTTCCACCATCATACCCAGGATTCCAGGAACAAATACAGCAATGGGCCTGAACCAACTGTGTCTGTAGTTCTGAATTACGATTGCCACCTTCCCCCCATCCCCTCGAGAGGTTCCTCATCACTACCATCTACCTAGTGAGGAAACACAACAGGGTCTTCTCCATGCAGGGAAGAGATGCATATGTTGAATTTGGCTGGTGTAAATGGGGGAGAAGTTCATTTCAATTTGTTTTTGAAGAACGTACAGAAAAGCACAAAGTTCTTCATAGCTTGAGTTTAAAAAACAAACAAACATATAGCCAGAAAGTTATTAAGAAGTCAAAATATGAGATAAAGCAAAACTGATGTGTCTTAGCATTCTTAACCGTCATAGTCATAGCTGAAGACTATGTATTTTGTTGAGGGCTCTGCTGTGTTGGCTGTCTCCTGAAGGGGTTAAACAGCGAATGAAATGCTTTTATTACAGGCTTGGATAACAATTACCTGAATGAATAGCCTGATGGCTTCCTGTATTCCCTTGCTTCTTTATATCCTTATCTGGGTTTTTAAAACCTCTTTAATTAGTACTGTTCCACCAGGATGTCAAAACTTTTCTGAATTTAACCTCTTAACCTCAGTACATAATTGCCTGTGGTAATCCACCTATAAACATCATGGATACCTTGTTCCTTGGGTAATAAACATTCTTATTTAAGTTCTCCAGATAGAATGTTTGAAAGCTCTTTGCATCATTTTCACTAAGCAAGATAACAGTCCCCTTCTTCTCTTAGTCATTTCAAAGACATGCTGTCCCTATATGCATCATATACGGTGCTGAATTGTTCAGCTAGGATTTACCATCTTTTCCAATATTTTAACTGAACTTTGTGGAAAACAGATTTTATTTCCTACCTGTTCTCATTGTAGTTCTTGATGTTACTGTCCACTTTCTATATCTGGGTATTATTATCATCAAATTTATGAACACAGTTATGCATGCAGCAGAGAAGAGGTTGGAATTCCCATATCTAGCAGCTGTTTCCCCTTTTTCTCATAATACTTGAACCTGAGGCCCTTCATTGAAGCTGAATGGTGGGAGTTTCGGGACAGACAGAAGGAAATTCTTCTTCATGAAGTGCATAATGAAACAATGGCATTTGTTTCTGTGGGATGCTGTGTTGGTAACCATTATAGATAAATTTTAAAAGGTAACTATATTGTTAGACAAATGCATGGAAGAGACAAACGGATGGGTAGAATCTCATTCAATTTGCATTTTCATGAGACGTTGCTCAGTTCACACTCTCCTAGTGTGCACCAGAATGGAGCTGTTCTTTGATATTCACACTTCAGCATTTTGCAGTGAAGCTTTCTGAACAACAAGAAAACTGTGAACATTCATAGATTAGGATAGTTCTATGCTCTAATGCATATGAATTTTCACATGGACTTTTAAAAAAAATGGCAATATTATCCAGAAATGGGTAGAATGAACTGAAATAACTAGACACATGTCCAAAACACACTGCAGAAATAATCCAGTTTGAGACTACTTTAACTACCCTGGCTCAGTGCTAGGGAATCCTGGGAATAGTTGGTTCTAGTAATAGGACTTAGGACCTTACATCTGGCTTATGGGTTTCCCATGATCACCTGAATGACTATTATGTGAAACAGTATACATCAGCCTTTGGTCTGATCCAGTAGAATTCTTCCGATATTCTTAATCAGGACATTATTGCCTTTCATCAAGTTCCTGGCTATACAATAGTGAGAAGGGATATTTTGCCTAAAGAAGGAGCATGTTAACAATATTGCTGTCTTCCAGTTATCTATTCATATGTACTAGGTGAACAGATATTCATCCAGGCTGTTGTCATGCTGCAGAAATAAAGCAGTTTGACACCACTTTAACTTCCATGACTCAAATGTTCTGGGATTTGTAGTTTCTTGTGGCACCACAGCTATCTGACAGGGAAGGCTAAATATCTCATAACAATACAAATCCCAGAATTCGATAGCATTGAGCCATGGCAGTTAAAGTGGAGTCAAACTGCTTTATTTCTACAGTATGGCCTCAGCCCCGGTTTGGGGATAATACTAATAGAGGTCTGCCAGGGAGTAAATGTTTCAGTCACACAAAACTGAGCTAAACAAAATACATTGGGCAGCCACATATTTTTCTCTATCCTCACTTGTATCAGTGGAAATGACAAGTGAAGCCAGACTAGTATATCCTTGCAGAATATATATATATATATATATAGAGAGAGAGAGAGAGAGAGAGAGAGAGACAGAAAGAGAGAGAGTGTGTAAAGCTTTGTAGTTCCATAGTTCCATAGTAATTGTCACTACTAAGAACAGGTAATACTGTGTCCAGTCCTGGATGGAGTCACACTCTCCTCCAAGGACTGTGTGCGCAGTCTGGGGGTACTCCTTGACTCGTCGCTTCACATGACTAGTCAGGTGAATGCGGCAGTCAGGAGCGCCTGTTATCAGCTTCGGCTGATACGCCAACTGTGCCCTTATCTGGATGTGAGGGTTCTGGAAGCTGTGGTACATGCCCTGGTGACCTCACGTCTGGATTACTGCAATGCACTCTACATGGGGCTACCCTTGTGCCTAGCCCGGAAACTGCAACTGGTGCAAAACATGGCAGCCAGGTTAATTACCAGAACATCAAGGAGGGAGCACATAACACCGGTGCTCAAATCCCTCCACTGGCTGCCGATAAGTTTCCGGGCACAGTACAAGGTGTTGGTTTTGACCTTTAAAGCCCTACATGGCTTGGGTCCATCTTATCTCAGGGACCGCCTCTTCTTGTACGATCCCCCCGCGCCCTGCGGTCCTCTGGGAGGAATCTGTTACAGCCAATAAAAACCAGGCTGTCTCAGACCTCCCAGAAGGCCTTTTCTGCAACCGCTCCCAGACTTTGGAATGGCCTGCTGGACGAGATCTTATTACTACCCTTGCTGCTTTTAAAAAGGCAGTGAAGATGGATCTTTTCCAGCAGGCCTTGCCAGAATAATAGCTGTCCTTAGGGAGATGAGTTTTCATCTTGTTTTTATATCACTGATTCCTGTTTTATTGTTTTCATCATTTATTGTTTTGCGGTATTTTTAACTTTTCTTAGTTTAATTCTGTTTTAAGGGGATGGGGGGGGTTGGATTGTGGGATGAGGGAATGTTTTAACTTTGTTTGTTTTAAATGCTGTAACCTGCCCCGATTGCCGCGCAGAGGGGCGGGCTATAAATAAAAATGTATTATTATTATTATTATTATTATTATTATTGTGTCATATCACACTGCGTTGTATCATTTCCAGTGTAATTTCCAGTGCTAATACCCTAGAGGACAGGGTGAAAATTCAAAATTATCTTAATAGATTAGAAAGCCGGGCCAAACCTAATAAAATGAATTTAAACATGGAGAAATGTAAGTTACTGCACTTAGGACGGAAAAATGAAATGCATAGATATAGGATGGGGGACACTTGGCTTAATGCAACTATGTGTGAAAGGGATCAAGGAGTCCTAGTAGACCACAAGTTGAACATGAGTCAACAGTGTGATGTGGCAGCTAAAAAGGTCAATGCAATTTTAGGCTGCATCAGTATATAGTAAAGTGTCTAAATCAGGGGTAAGCAACCTTTTTGAGCCGTGGGCCGGGTTGATGTCCCTCAGACAATTGGGGGGCCGAAGCACCCAAAATAAATAAATAAATAAATAAATAAATAAATAATAAAATTAAAATTAAAATAAATAAATAAAAAATATAAAAAAATATGCATGCACACTCTCTCAGCCCCAGAAAAGCCATGGCAAAACCCCTATGGAGATTTTGCCAAGAAAACCCCAAGAACAAGTAATAACAACAATAATCAATATCATCATGATGGGCGGTGGCGGCAGGGGGCGGCGGCGGCAGGACTGGCCTGGGGCCGGTCCAAAGGCCTCAAGGGGCCGCTTCCAGCCCCTGGGCCTTAGGTTGCCTACCCCTGGTCTAGATCAAGGGAACTAATAGTGTTACTGTATTCTGCTCTGGTCAGGCCCCACCTGGAATACTGTGTCCAGTTCTGGGCACCACAATTCAAAAGATATCCTCCCCACCATATACCATCTTAACTAAAGACTTTGGAGTGTGTCCAAAGGAGGGCGACTAAAATGGTGAAGGGTCTGGAAACCATGAGGAACGACTTGGGGAACTGGGTAAGTTTAGCCTGGAGAAGAAATGGTTAAGAGGTGATATGATAGCCCTGTTTAAATATTTGAAGGAATGTCATCTTGGGGAGGGAGCTAGCTTGTTTTCAGCTGCTCCAGAACAATGGATACAAGCTACAGGAAAAGAGATTCCACCTCAACATTAGGAGGAACTTCCTGACAGTGAGAGCTGTTTAACAGTGGAACACACTCCCTCAGAGAGTGGTGGAGTCTCCTTCTTTGGAGGTCTTTAAACATAGGCTGGATGGCCATCTGTCGGGGGTGCTTTGATTGAGAATTGTAAGGCAAGGGTTGGACTGGATGGCCCTTGTGTGGTCTCTTCCAACTCTATGATTCTGTGATTCTATGAATTATGACATATAGTCTGAGTGAAATTCTTGATCAGGGGAAAGCTAAAACATGGTGTTTTCCTCCTCAAATCAAGGAGCAGGGCTGAGTATGAGAAGAGAATGAAAACTGTACAGGAAACAAAAGGCTCATAAGTTATGCAGTACATGAGAAGATGCCAGAAATAGAATCAGATCATTGGTCCATCTTGCCCTGTTCTATCAGAATTCCTTTTAACTTTTACCTTAAGGTCCTCAGTATCACAGGTGGACTGAAATTCAAGTAATTATCAGGCCCAGACTGCTTAACTTGTAAATTCATACAAATATCCATCGGTGATACCTTTATTGGCTAACTAAAATGCACAATATACTTGTTGCAAGCTTTCGAAGCTCCATGGGCTTCTTCATCAGGCAAGATGTTACAAATCAAACAGGAGAAAAACAACTGGAGATGTTAGTCAGATGCCTATATGTTGTTTCAGTCTTTAGTTAAGATAATATATGGTGGGAAAAATATCTTTTGTAGGCAGGCTCCTCCTCCTTCTAGCCATGTGGCTATATGGAGATTTTCCAAGTCCAGGAAATTTAAAATGATGGATGGACAGTCTATTCCATTGTTCTCTACAGTAAAAAATATGTTTCTGAATCTCTTTTCTTGTATTTTTAACCCATTGGTTTATGTACTTATTATAGGGATGTAGTGGCTTAGTGATTGAGACACCATTTCTGATGATTGGAAGATCGGAAGGTTGGCAGTTTGAGGCTTGAGTGCTGCATGATGGGGCTTGCTCCTGTCACTAGTCCCAGCTTCTGCCAGCCTAGCAGTTCGAAAACATGCAAATGCAGGTAGATAAATAGGTACCACTTTGGTGGGAAGGTAACAGTGTTTGATGCAGCCATGCTGGCCACATGACTACTGGAGTCATCTTCAGACAATGCTGGCTCTTTGGCTTAGTAATGGAGAACACCACCCCCTACAATTGGTTACAAGTAGACTTTCATGTCAAGGGACTACCTTTACTTTTTACCGTTTTAATGTGCTAGTCTTTGGAGCAGCAGAACACAGTTTATTTCATCTTCTATATGAAATCTCTTCAGATATTTAAAGTTGGCTATCATGTCACCTCTCAGTCTTCTCTTCTCCAAACTATACATACCCACCTCCCTGAGTCATTCCTCCTAAGGCATGGTTTCCAGACCTTTGATCATTTTGGTCACCCTTCTCTGGACACATTTCAACTTATCAATACCTTTCTTGACCTGTGGTGTTCAGAATTGGACACAGTATTCCAGGTGAGGTCTGATCAAAGCAGAATAGAGTGGCACTGTTATTTTTTTGATCTGGACATTATGCTTTGTTGATACATCCTAGAACTTTACTGGGTTTTTTCTTTTTACTTTTTTTGAGAAACCCATACTGGATCTTACTAATCAAAGCATTCTTTTCTAAGCATGCATAGACTGACTGTTTAATTATCTTTTCTAGAACGTTTTCTATTATTGATGTCAAGCTGACTGACTGGTTGCTTGTGTTCTCTCTTTTGCCTTTTTTGAAGATGTGACAACATTTGCTGTCCTTCAATTCTTAAAGATTATTGACAGTGGTTCTGAGATTATACCTGCAAGTTGTTTTGGCACTTTTATATGCAGTTCATCTGGTCTTGGATATGTTACAATAATTGTTTTAATATTAATAAAAAACTCTTTGTGGGTCTCCTATCTTGACCCTAGACTGGAAAAGCCCAACCGCCATGGATCCAAAGCAAGGACTTCATGTAGGCACCTGAAAGGTCATGTCTGCATCTACAACAATTTGCAGATCAAAAGGGCCAGGCCTAGGAGCTGTAAAGCAGGACATTCGTACACAGGAGATTTATGAGTACCAGCCAGGATGTGTCCGACTAAAGATGAGAAAACATTAACATCCCATCTCCTCTCCTTGGAAATTGTCTACTTCAAAGACTGGTAATCTTTTGATATACAACAGCAACTCTTCGCCTCAGGCTAGGTTTAAGGGTATAAAAGATCCCCAAAATCTCAGGCACATTGGTTTTGGTTAGATTTCATGGTGACACTGCGACACTGTGAACTTTGACTTGAGTCCCAGCTCTTCCCATTATCCTTTACCTTTCATAATGGTTGAGTCTATCCATCTTCATTCATCATTGGAGCAGCCTCCGTCAGGTAATTATCACCATTAGAAAACCTTCTGTTTCCTATCCAAGCTAACTACTTTATTCCTGAGTTCTTGGGTGTACGAGTGTCTTTGTATGTTTGAATCCCCAAATAAATTACAAACTCATTTAAAAGCTTTGCCTCTATCAGTTTATTCTATCAGTTTATTATTGCCTCTATCAGTTTATTCCTTAGCCATCTCCATAAACATAGGATAAAAGAGCCCATTGAAGTCTTGGATTTTAGTAATTCCCTAGGTTCCAAATTCTTCTTACAGGTACTTAAATTCATCTGCAATACCTAGATGTTCCTTTACTACCTTTTTAATTTTTTGGGCTGCAGTCCCCTTGCTGCATCATTTGTTCTGTTTTCCTGAGTTAGTACACTCTTTTAAACTGAAGCAAAGAAGGTATTGAATGGTTTGACCTTCTCTCTGTCCCCTGTTAGAAGGTTATCATTTTCTCTTAGCAGTGGCCCTATAATTTCTTCGTTTTGCTCTGGACATAGCCAAAAGCCCCCATTTTATTATTTTAACCTCTGTAATGAGCCTGAGCTTGTTCTGAGCTTTAGCTTTTCTGACTTCCTCCTCACAACTACTGGCTATTAATTTGTATTCCTCTTTGGTGATTTCCCCTTTCCCCATTTCTTATACATGTCTCTTTTAAATCTCATCTGAATGTTCTTTGTATGTCTACCCTGGTTTCTTTAGACCAGGGGTCGGCAAGTTCCCCTTACCTGGGGCCGGTCTGGGGATCCCTGGGTCTTCCGTGGGCCAATGGTGGTGGGGAAAATGGTGGCACGTGCCCTCATGCGCACGTGCGCAGCCCCCACCACAGCCACTGCTGCCACTGCCGCCACGCACACACCGCTGCCGCTGTGCCCAGCACAGCCGCCATTTTCTCATTTTCCCTTCTAACTGAAATTGTTTGCAATGGTGACTTCAATACCTCACTTTTAAGAAACTGCCATGAATTGTGAACCGCCTTCCTTTTGAGATCAGGTCTCAAACTGCAACCATCTTAATAGCATTTTTTTAAAAAAAATGCCTTGAAGAGTAATAGAGTTTGCCTCATCAGATGTGTGAACTATACTTCTGCACTCTGCATTCTGTGTATGTTCTGTGTCATATCCAGACTTCACCTTCTGAGCCACTCCAGCTTTCCATGATCTTCTCTTTGAGTTACAGGTGTATGGTATACACATAGTTTGGGAGTGGGGAAAATGTAAACTATGAGGTCAGAGAATTTCCCTTGCATATGTGTACTTGTGTGTAACTCAGGATGAACACATTGTGCTTCAAATGAAGTAAATATTGGTCCAGAAAATCTTATGCCATAACAAATTTGTTATTCTTCAAGATTAGTATGCACCCCTGCATACCCCACATTATATTTTGGGGTCCTCATATTTTGATATCTCTTATTTGCAAATAACATGTTTTTGAGAGACCAATGATCTTTCAGGCATGTTAAAGGTCAGGTTCCCAAGAAAAAAGGAATCATTTCCCCCAAGCATGTCCACATCCAAGTAAACAAAACCATCAGATCGAAAGTGTTTCTTCCTTCCCTCAAATAGTCTGCATTTCCTCTCAAAACCTACCCTCTGTTGTGTTCCTTGCCAAACTTCTCCATCCACCCATCTAGATATCTCTATCCAATCTCTGCTTTTGTTAAAACCATCAGCCAGTCTGGAATCCCATTGTCAATTTCCTGGGACAAGTCATTCAGCCTTTGTTACCTGGCCAGGTAGCCCATCACCTAGTTTCAAGGGCTAGTTTCAAGAAATAAAAAGGTAAAGGTATTCCCCTTTGACAAGATTGTCAAGTTGTGTCTGACTGTAGGGGGCGGTGCTCATCTCCTTAACTAAGCCTTGTCAGAGACTACTCTGTGATCATGTGGCCAGCATGATTGCAAAGAATGCTGTTTACCTTTCCACCAAAGTGGTATCTATTTATCTACTTGCATTTGCATGCTTTCAAACTGTTAGGTTGGCAGAAGCTGGGACTAGTGATGGGAGCTCACCCCATCATGTGGGACCCCAGCCTTGAACTGCCAACATGTCAATCTTACAGTCAACAAAGTCAGTGTTTTAACCACTTGAGCCACTGCATCAAGGAATAAATATGGTCTCCTCATCTGTTCTTTGGGTAGCAAAGTGCTATAGGATTCTGTTGTTTTGCTGCAGCAGACTAATATGGCTGCCTTTCTGGGTACAGCATGGGATTCTCCTTTCTGAGGAAAATGAAAATGTAAGGGGACCTGGACTTGTTTTAGGTTTTCTCATGGTCCAAGTTTGGCAGAGGTTGGTGGTAGGAATAGGGGGAGGAGAAAATCTCCTTCTTTCAGTTACTCCACCACTGAAAAAGAATTATTGCAAAACTGGCACCACAAATTATGAAGAGGCTTACACTGGACAGAGATGAGCCATATTGCAATTAACAGTAGCAATGTATGATGAGATGTTCAGGAAGAAGATGTTTCATGGAGTGCAAAATGCTATCAAAATGTGTCATTTAGTTTATGGCTTTAAAATTGGTTAGCACCAATGAATTTTAGTGCACATCTTGTAACTTTTCTTTCACCTTGACCCAACAGAATGTGATACTGATGCACATGCTAATGAAGAATTAACATGAATTATATTGGGCAGAGCCTTATTAAAGTCAATGGGCTGCTAAAATAACTTAGAATAGAGGAGTTAATGAGAATGGCTGTAGATCCTACAGACTGAGCATTCTTAGATGTTACCCTGCAAGGGGGAAGAAGTGAAGATTAAGTCATGCTTATATGATTTATTTTTGCTCAGGCTTGTAGTCACCCTAATGCTGAAGCTGAAAATTCCAATCATAGGCCCAAATCCGGCTATATTGTGTGTATGTGTTTGTCTGTGTGTCTTCAAGTGACCTGTTGACTTATGGTGACTCCATGAATTTCATAGGGTTTTCTCAGGTGAGGGATACTCAGAGGTGGTTTTTCCAGTTCCTTCCTCTCAAATATAGCCTACAGCATCTCTTATTTATTAGTGGTCCCCCATCCAAGTACTAACCAGAGCTAACCCTGCTTAACTTTCAAGATTTGATGAGATCTGGTGCCTTTAGGATATTTATACACTACTGTGTATAAACAAAAATATGCGCCTTGTTTAATAATGCATTGAAATGCAAGAGAAGAACTAGGAGGCAGGCACAGACACCTCAGGAGGGCTCAGAAAAGTTAGTGACTCTAACAGGCAACAGTGCTAATGACCTGCTTTGCACTGAGAAAGGTCCCATGCTTAGTCCTTGACAACATCAGGTAAGGCTGGGACTGCTGCCTATCTAAAACTCTGAAGACTGACAACTACCGTGTTTCCCCGACAATAAGACATACCCATAAAATAAGCCATAGCAGGATTTCTAAGCATTTGCGTAATATAAGCCATATGCCGAAAATAAGACATAGGGCTGCAGCTTTTCTGAGCCTCCCCTGGGAGTGGTGGATCAGGGCTTAAAGGGCTGTGGCCCCAATCCTCCTCTTTGCCGCCCCCAAAAGAGCGGCTCAAAGGGCTGCTCCTTTTGGGGGTGGCAAAGAGCCGGCCTTTGAGTCACAGCCGCGGCTCTTTTCTGGGCTGCCCCTGGGAGCGGCATATCCACTGCTCCCAGAGACAGCCCAGAAAAGAGCCGTGGCTGTGGCTCAAAGGGTTGCGGCCATGATCTTCGTCTTTGCCATCCCCAAAAGGAGTGGCTGAAAGGGCCACTCCTTTGGGGGGCAGCAAAGAGCCGGCCCTTGAGCCACAGCCGCGGCTCTTTTCTGGGCTGCCCCTGGGAGCAGCGGATCCACCACTCCCAGGGGCAGCCCAGAAAAGAGCCATGGCTGCGGCTCAAAGGGTTGCGGCCAAGATCCTTATCTTTGCCGCCCCTGAAAGGAGCAGCCCTTTGAGCCGCTCTTTCAGGGGCAGCAAAGAGCCGGCCTTTGAGTCACCACTGCTGCGGCTCTTTTATGCCCTTTTGGTGCAGCACGTATACACGCTGACACTGCACGGTGTACGGAGAGGTGTGTGGCATCAGGGTAGATTCATGACAAATAAGACAGCCCCTGAAAATATATCATAGTGCATCTTCTTGAGGCCAAATAAATATAAGACAGTGTCTTATTTTCAGGGAAACACGGTAGTAAGTTTGGCTGGTACCCTGTTAGTCACTTAGAATGAAAATTCATTTACAAGCTAGGCTGATAACTGTCAGTGTGTGTGGATGATGGGTGTTGCAGTGATGCTCTTTGGCACCCAGCAGAATCTGCAGGACAAGCTGGCTGCTGTGATCCACAGCCACTTTGTATTTCTTACCATCAACTGGCTCAGCTTCCCTTCTTTAGGATCCTGTCTTCCTCAGTCAAGAAGACACATTGTAAAGTCCAAAAGCATAGTTTTATTGATGCATATAAAAGTAAAATAAGATAGCTAAGTAAAATCCATTGTGATGAACTTGTCCAGTTCAGCCATGAAAGATTACATCTTTAACAATCCCAAAAGCTTAGGATCTCCAACTTGTTGCAGTTAAAACCACTGCTGCCAGCCATACATGTGCTCACATCTTGAACAATAACATTCTAGACAAAGACTTCTCTAGGCCCTTCCCATACTCCACCTTCTAGGTGTTAACCTTATGTTAATTGGATAATGCCTGTATGATGTATGTTAACCCAGCCTCTTGCTGTCCATCATCCACCACGTGACTATTTTCTCAAGCCTAACGATTGTTTATGTATAATTGTTATCAAGCCTTTCTCATAACAAAGTCTGTGTTCATGAGTTGTACCTTTGGGAAAGTTCATGTTTATGTCTGTGTTGGCCATCTGGTGTTAGATTCACTTTGTTTTTCTAGATGTTGTCCTCATGAGGAAAATTCCACACACACATCTCTACATTTCACCTTTGACTGCATATCCCATCCATATCCTAACAACTTTGTTAATTGTTATCAATTACATTTATAGTTATGGTATCATTATGTCCAGCCCATCCTGCTATCAAGAGGTTGTGCACCAATGGGTTGCGACAGGACCCACCTGGTTGGAGAGAGTTGGATGTGTCATCCTTCAGCGCACTGCTCACTAGCGCTGCAGAACTCCATTGTTTGGTGCAGTTTGGATTTCAATGTGTGTTGGGGGGGGGGGTCAGATTGGGAGAGGATGTGTAGCCATGACATTATGGTTACATGCCTGCTGCAGGATCTTGGTCTTTTATCTCAAGCTGCACTGAGTGTATAGACATGTACACATGTATTTGTGTGAAAGACAGAGCTGGCCCAAGATATTTTGCTGTCTGAAGTGAAGAATGAGAAAGGCCATCCCTTTCATTCCATGTACAATGGCCAACTGACCTTGCAATTGAATCTTTCTTCAACACTGGTGGTGGCATAAGGTTATCTATTACACCCAAAGCAGATGTATTCCATGTCACTGGAACAGTAACAATTTTGCAGCTGAGTCAGGTCAGGCTGCATCTTTCCACCTTCTCAAGAAATGGCTCAGACACAACCGGGAGAAAGGAGGAAGGGGAGGAAATACATACTGTACAAGCCTGCCATGTTTCCACAAACTATACAGCAAGCAGCCTGGCTTGCTGGAGCAACTAGAAAAGATAAGGCAGGCATAGAGCTTGGAAATGTACTTTTAAAAAGTAGTTAGTTATTGTTATTGTTCAAAGTCACACACAATTACTGTTTTAGGCACAATTTTAATACTAATTATTTACTTCCTTGTTTCTAACAACTTTAAAAAAACCTGATTGCTACAAGCAGCTGGCCTGTGGTACAAAACACTGGCTCCTTCCATCTTGTTAATCTTCATCTCCCCATAACACAACACAAAACAAGGCACACTTGAGTCATAAGATATTCTTCCTTCATCTTTTAGCAAAGCTATATTTCCATAACTATGTACAGTGGTGATGGGTGATTCCCATGTCAGTGGGGTGTTGAATTTGCACTGGGTTGTAGTCTAAATTGTAAACGAACTATTGAAGCTCAACCTATTTTGGGGATAGGGTGTTCGTTAAGATTGTTATGTTGACAGATCTTGTCACACCTTTGAGAAGTTGACAGCATGAGCTTTCATAGAATAAAGTCTACTTCCTCAGATGCATCTGAGAAAGTAGACTTTAGTCTACAAAAGCTCATTATGCCAACTTCTTTTTTCAGTTAGTCTCAAAGGTACTACAAGATCTCTCTACATACTGATTCTACAGACTAATATGGCTATATCTTTGAAGTCTATTGTTATTTTTGTTGTTGTTATTTGTATTTATATTTCACATTTCCCTCAAGACTGGGGATGTATCTACACTGTAGAAATAATGCAGTTTTACACCACTTTAAGTGCTGTAGCTCCAGCCTATGGAATCCTAGGATTTGTAGTTTTACAAGGTCTTTAGCCTTCTCTGCCAAAGTTTGTTGGTGCCTTACAAAGCTATAAAATCCAAGATTCTCTAGGATGGAGCTACAACGCTTGCAGTGGTGTCAAGCTTCATTATTTCTACAGTGTAGATGAACCCTGGGACTCAAGGCAGCCAACAGATTAAAATGGGTACAAGATAATTAAAAACATGCAAAAAATCAACATTAAAACCAAACTAAACTATGAACCATATTAAAACAATGTAAAAAGATTTTAAAAATTGGCACCTTGGGTAGCTTCTGTAAAGTTTATATGAAAACCCAGAGCAGATGTACTGCCACGATGACATTGGCAGCCATCAGCTGCTGCTGAATGCAAGCCTAGCTGTCTAGACAGTTCTCTCCTCCAACACCTGGCTGCCAATTCCCACCAGCTGATGCCTGAGCTGACCATCATGGTAATGGCAGGACCAGCCATGATGAAAAAGTATGTGCACATTCACTTCCCAAGCCACCATGTGCTCTTGGACCTTTAAAGAAGGCTGTAGATCTTAATGGACAAACGGTCTGAGCTAGTATAAAGCAGTTTTCTGTGTTGTATTTTTACATCAGTGTAATGAATGCCAGAGGCGACTGTCATAACATATGAATAGACACTATGTAATTCTCTCACCCTTAGCCTCAGGGTATTTGTGCAGGTAAACAGTCTATTGTACTAATCAAACAATTACATGACTTTCAGTGATTCAGAATTGAATTCTGTTTAAAGCACACCCACCCACCAAAGGAGACAGCCACAATGACATTGCTGCACTTATCTGGTCATTCTGTGACATTACTGTAATGTTGGCGGTAATGAGCACATGCATACACACTGTTGTTTTGATGTGCCACTTGGAAACTGATCGCTTGTTTCCCTTTAATTTGGCTTTAATAATTCAGCCTGTGAAAATGCTTCATCTTTATTGCCTGTAATGAACAGGTCTGAATTTGACATTTATTTCCCCCCAAAGCATTCTCTGCAGTGTTCATTTGCAAAAAATTAGCACTGATTAATATGTTACAATTGACTGTGTATAATAGCTCATGTGAGTGGTCTCCATAAGCAGTATAATGTGAAACAGGAGACATAAGACAATTCCACAGTAGTATGCTCTGTGAATAGTGACTTTTATGTTTCCCCGCATTCTGTGCTGAGAGAAATCATTGCTCTTGGTCTTGTGTGAATTCCCTCCTCACACATTGCATTGTTCACAAGATTACTTGCAGCAAGTGTTAAGTGTGCAAATACATGGCTGTTTCTAGGCCACATCCACTCAACTTTTCCTTTTTCAGCAGAGATGCTGCAAATAATAGATTATTTCTTTGCACTAATACAGATTCACTGTAGCAGTAGTAGCAGTAGTAGATGGAGGACTCCACCTGTTAAGTGTGCAAATACATGGCTGTTTCTAGGCCATGTCCACTCAACATTTCCTTTTTCAGCAGAGATGCTGCAAATAATAGATTATTTCTTTGCACTAATTGTATTCACTGTAGCAGTAGTAGATGGAGGACTCTTGTGAGGGGGCTCTCTCACCAGGAGAGTTCTAGTAGGCCTTGCATAGGCCAGCATCCCATGGTTCGCCTTTATTATCCCACACCCTGAAAACTGCACTTAGCATTTAGGGTCTCTTGAACCATTTGCTGCTTGCCTTATGGGACTGGAAAATATTTTCTTCATGTCATTGTGGCTTTTTTTTTTTTTTTTTGCCTTATCTGGTGACCACTCATGGGTTATTGTGGTCTTGTTTTTGTTTTTGTATCTAAACTACTGGGTGCCTATTCACCTTTTACTGAGCTGTACTTGATAAATTTGAGCCAAGAAGTGCAAGCAGATAGGCAGAGCCAGTAAAGGTGCCAGCAGGTTTTCAACAGCTATTCCAGGTGCTGTTGCTGCTAGTTTTGCCCACTGGCATTGCTTTTAACGACAATGTACATATGACTTCTAGGACTACACAAATTTGTAGAAAGTGGCCTGTCCAGTATGGACACAATAAAGAACAACAGGGAGAGGGAGAAGATGTAAGCATGTGCTTCCCTTGATAGTGCACATCCTCAAAGAAGGTTGCAAAACAATTGTCTTGGAGGGTTGCAAAAGACCTTCTAGTAAGTTAAAAGACACTCTAGGAAATCACCTCACCCCTGCCCTTGCCAAGTATTCTTCAGCAGTTTTGCTGATTTATCCATGTAAGAATGACTTTTAAGGGCAATTTGTTCCCATTTGGTGCATGACAATTTATAATCTGTATCTGCAGGCTGTTTAATCCTGCAGGTCTAATGTATGGTTCTTTATCATCAGCTCGAAGGCTCTATAAGTGAGATGATACATCTCTGTTCATTAAAACGGCGACTCCCCTTGCCCGTTATGAGTATGAATGTAAAACATTTTAGCAACCCATTTACTTTCCATTTTCTCATGCTCACTATCTGTCAAATGAAGCTTTAACCTTTTAACACTGATTTTTCCTGTGTATGCCTTTTAATAACTTTTTTGATTCTTTGCAACCTCCCAAATGACAAATCCAGCACTGTTGTGTCTGGCTACCGCTGTTCAAGATCCCTTATCCTAATGAAAATGTTAACTATATCTAGTGACAATGTGTGCTAGGAATTATTAGGAAAAGGACTGGAAACAAAATGGCTAGTATGGTAATGCTATTATATGCATCAGTGGTGCAGCTCCATTTGGAACACTGCGGATAGCTCTGGTCACTCGGTTACAAAACAGAGAACCATAGAGCTGGGTGGGGAGGTCAGAAAAGAGCAATTAAAATTATCAAGAAAAAGCTAGAGCACTGAGAATTTATAAATTTAGAAAAATATGAGAGAGAAATCATGATATGTAACATTTTAAAACATTAAGTGGATAAAGATTTTTTGGAAGAGTCCTTTTTTCTCTGAATCAAGGTCACCTATCAAATTGACTGGCAACTAATTCAAGGTAGACAAGAGAAAATCTTTCTTCATGCAAGTATGTAACTTACAGAGTGTACTGCCACAAGAAGTCATGGCCAGCAGCTAAGCTAAAAGGTCTTTGGAAGCTAGGATGAATCAGATACACAGAGGACACCTATCAGAATGAGAGCTAAACTGAACCTCTCTTCAATTTCTTGAGATAGCATGCAACTAAACACCAGTTTCTGGTGAGGATGACTGTGTGCGTGCGTGTGCATGTGTATGCCTTCATGTTCTTTGGGCTTCCAGAAGGACCTTGCTGGCTACAATCTGAAACCAGCTGTAGGACCAGAAGGACTTTTGTCTGATCCAGCAGAGCTCTTCTTCTGAGGCATTATTACCTTGCAACACCAGGGTATCTATCCAGGGCTGCATTTCTGAATGAAAAGAGACAGTTGTGCTCTTATTGTACTGGCTTTTGCATTCACTTCCTTGTTTAAAGTGAATTTGTATGAAGCTGCCTTATCAAAGCTAGGCCATGTAGACCAGTTGGTCCATGCAGTCTAGTATTAGTAAAAAGTGACTGCCTCAGGCAACAGATGCTGAGAAGCAGTGTTGGCAATCTCTCAGTTGTTCCTATTGAACTCCCCAGTCCCCCTGTCCCCGCTTGGAGGACAGAGCTTTGTATGTCACAGAACCTGAACCCCTTCGACACAAGCTGACCTGCTCCTCATGTATGGTAGAACTTTCTATTACATTGCTATTGCCAGAGGAAGTGTTAACCAGCAGTATGTTGTGCTTCTGTACATGCAAAGGAAAGCTGGTTCTTGTCTTTTGTTTAGGAAGCAAAATGACTTGGATGAGCCCTGCCAGAATTTTTTGGTGTGATTGGAAAGACATTTTCGGTAGTCTTAGGGCCTGAACAGATTGTCAGAAATAATCCAGCTTGAGACCACTTTATCTGTCCTGGCTCAATGCTAGGGAATCATGGGAATTTTTTCTGAGACATTGAGCCTGCTCTGTCAGAGAGCTCTAGTGCCACAATAAACTAGAGTTTCCATGATTCCCTAGCACTGAGCCAAGGCAATTAAAGGGCCTTCGCAGACTGCTAGAAATAGTGCAAATTGAGTCCACTTTAACTGCCCTGGCTCAGTGCTAGGGAATCATGGGAATTGTATTTTTTTCTGAGACATTGAGCCTTCTCTGTCAGAGAGCTCTAGTGCCACAATAAACTACAGTTCCCATGATTCCCTAGCACTGAGCCAGGACAGTTAAAGTGGATTCAATTTGCACTATTTCTGGCAGTCTGCAAAGGCCCAAAGTGGCCTCAAACTGGATTATTTCTGGCAGTCTGTTCAGGCCCTTGGTTCCAGTTCACCCTAACATCCATTACTTTAATTAGAGACCCCAGTGACTGAACCATACCATTGGAATAAGCAACTGTGGTGCTCCAGATGTTTTGAAATTGCAGCTGGCATAATTGCTCAACCTTGGCTATATTAGCCAGAGCGGATTAGATTTTGTAGTTGGCTTGATACTGGAAGAATGGCGACAAAAAGAGTGAGTTCTCACATAACATCCTATGCCACAATCTGAGTACATATAGACATATAGCACATACCCTCCAACTGTCCCAACCAGGCAGGGACAGTACATATTAAAGCTCTGTCATCCCACCTTTTCACTGTTTTAAAAATACCCCCGTTCCTGGCTCCTCTTCTGCATTCTCATTCTGTGCTTGTGCTCCTAGCTTGTGTGTTCTTCCTCATGAATAACATTGGCAATCTTGACCACACTCTGATGTTGCTTGACCCCATGTGTCCTGGTTTTCATTTGTGAGATGTTGGCGGGGTATAGTAGCAAAGTATAGTGGGCAGCTTTCAGTTTGTCAGGTGGGCCTCTCACATAAAATGATTTGTACCAAGCAAGAGCAGGTTCCATGAATTTTTTTTTTTGCAGCTGCCAGCCTATCTTATCTTTTTGAGATAAGGATGTTATCTCTGTCTCATGGAAAGGCTGGTAACTCCTCCTCTATTGCTGTGTAGCTGAAGCCCTCTTATCACAGGGAAAGCTAGTTTATCTCCCAGCCTGTGCATCTTCAAGCAACTTCTAGAACAGGCAAGATGGTTACATAAACTTCTACTATGGATGAATTCCTTCAGTCTCACCCATGGAGGAGATAAAGCCAGTTGCCAGCCTAGTAAACCTGAAGACTTAGGGCATGCATGTATGTCCTGTATGTTTAAGGGACCCAAATATATGTTTGGAAGTGAAAGTTGTTTGAAAGGTTTGCTTCTATCAACTGAAGAGATGAGAATTGTTTTTTAAAAAATAAATACCTGCCTCCATATATCATCTGAATGTAATCAATAAACTGTTTTTGTTTTGTTTTGTTATGTTATGTTTTGGTAATCACTGAAATTGGTTTGGCTGGGAACTGAGTTGGTCAGACCTACAGAATCATTACAGAATGATGCCCCCCAAACATCAGAGTGCTGTAGCAGTATACCAAGAAGTTCTGAATGTGAACCATACATGCTCCTATTGAGCTGTAAAGTCTGTCCTTAGAAACATTTTGTAGTTAGTGGGTTAGGAACAGCTCAATCTGGGCCTCATTCCCACTTACAAATAAATTAGTTTGTGATACGAATCAATGGATCGGTTCAACAGCGGAGTGTGGTTCACACTACATTTTCCCCGGTTGCATTTTCTAGTTGTAAAATAACCCACTTGTCATTCACATTGACTAATGAATCGATTCAAAATGGACCCTCCTCAGCCAGCTGGCAAATTTAAAAGGCAAATTTAAATCGATTTTGATCCACATCCCATTCACACTTGCGCTGAATTGATTTATTGCAAAAAACTCAAAGAAAAAATGAGTTTCAAAAAGACAAACCTCTTCAGCAATTTGGCTCAAGTGTGAACCAGGGTCATTTAAATCACTTCAAACTGGTTAGCGAACTGGTTTATAATGTAGTGGGAATGAGGCCCTGGTGGTCAGACACTGGCTGACTTGTTATTTATCCCCATCCCTCTGTTCATTGGCTACTTTATCAGACTCACCACTACTACCACTTTTAACTAGATGTGCCTAGGACTGCGTTTGGGATTTTTCACATACAAAGCATTCAATCTATGAGTGAGCTGTGGTTCCTTTTTTCACATATTATTTTTTACACTGAAAATTCTCACAAAGAGTAATGCCATATTGGAGAACTAAGCCTTATCTCTTTGTCCTTTAATGTGGCTGAATTGCAGACCATCTCATTTTGGGCTTTAGTATGCCAGATCAATGTTGTTGGGTTGTCAGCACATATTGAACAACTCACAAAATGGGTGGCCCCACATAAAAGAAACCTACTATGAATCAGTTCTTCCTGATCTTGGAAGCTAAGCAGGGTCAGCTCTGGTTAGTACTTGGATAGGAGGCCACCAAAGAATACCAGGTGCTGCTGTAGGGTATTTTCCAGAGGAAGGAACTGGCAAACCCACTTCTGAGTACTCTAAGGATGTTATCACATGGGGAGTCGTGGGGAGAAAGTGGAAATAAACCGGACGAGCGGAAGACTTTAATTTACGGGATTTGTCCTGTTCCGCCTCGTCTGATAACTAAATTCGAATTTAAAAGGGGGTTAATTTGAACAAAAACATGATATTTTCATTTCTGAAAATGAAAAGATCAGGTTTTCGTTCGAATTAACCCCCTTTTAAATTCGAATTTAGTTATCAGATGAGGCGGAACGGGACAAATCCCGTAAATTAAAGTCTTCCGCTCTTCTGGTTTATTTCCACTTTCTCCCCATGACTCCCCATGTGATAACGTCCTAAGTGTTGTCTAAGAAAACCCTATGAAATTAATGGTGTCACCATAGGCACACAGATACACAGATGCCATGTAATGACTGCAAGGAAAGTCATCTTGCAGTAGACAGAAATCTATTACTGTGACTTAAGTATGAGATTTAAAGTAGACATGTAAGGATCTTAACAACTGTAGTGTTAAGGAGGCATATTAACTTTCACTAGGAAGTGATCTCAACTTGACTGATCCTTGTTCTCTTTCATCAAATATTCAGTGATAAATAGGTGGTGTTGGTGTTTGTAGTGAATTTGATGGTCAAAGGCCAGTGTCTTATTGACAATCAACTCTATCATGACAACTGCCTTGCTGGATCAGACCAAGGACCCATTCAATCCACTACACAAGCCAGATGTTTCTGGGACTATTCAGATGAAAATCACAAAGGCAATAACATCTCACTGTTGCTTGTTCCTACTACCATCAGGTATCTACTACCTTGTCCTTTAGGCCACAAAATATCTTGGGCAGGTCTTCATGTTACAGAACCAGAATCAGTTTGTTTCAAAGAAGGCACAAGTGTATTCAGCCTTTAAGGTGCACGGCAAATGCTACCATGAGAATGCCATACTTTCCAACATTTCACAGATGAAAACCACTTCTGCACTTTGAACTGTATTTTCAGCAATTGAAATAAGCTGCTGACAAAGGGGGAAAGTGGGATGAGAGGGAAAAAATTGGGGTAATTTGAAAAGCAGCTGAAAAAATGGGAAGACAGAAGATTAATCAGGATTGTCCATGCCAAATCAGGTCAGTTAGAAGATACGGAATGGTAAAGGGGGAAGAATGTGATAATGATTTGCATTTATATCCATCTTTTCCCCAGTACTGGGACTCAAGTTGTGCTGCTTTGTAAACAGACTTGTGTTCTGAAAGCTCTTTTTTAAAAGCTGATTGTGTTGGTGGTTTTAATATGGTAGAACCTGAAAAACTTTAAAGAGATTAATGTATAGAGAGTAACATCTGTTTGGCATCTGTAATATTAAGAACCTACTTCTCCCCATTCCAAGCTCTGGAGCAATTTTGCAATTCTTTTGATAATATTTATTTAACTTTTTTTTCAAACCAAGGGAAGGATGAATCTATAAGGGGCAAATTGTATATATGGTACTTAAAAAATTGAGCAGCCCATCTGCAGCATAGGGAGGGGGAGTCGAGGAATGGCAAGACAGAAAAATAAATCAGTATTCCATTTGCTAGTATGTCTCCCTGTCGTACAGACTGGAATGCGTGAGGAAACCAGGCTCACACCTTGGGTGAAGATATCTCCTTTATAAATTATGTTTGTCATCACCCTTATATTGAATTATTTCAAGATTCAGATGTGTGGGAATTCTGGCAAGAAAAAAGCAAGGTGATAGTTGCAGGGTGCTTTAGAATCCAGGAACAGAAAGGATGATTTAGAAGCAGCACAGGATAATTTGAAAATTGTGCAGTTCATAAAGAGAATGAAAGTCTCAAAAGGACTTATATTTTACAGATTAAGGTCACAGAGGGCCTCGGCAGACGACTAATTGGGACGTCTTCCGGGCCCGGAAGAGGAGGGGCAGCCGCACGTTCGGCGCCCCTTCCTCTTCCTGAGGTCGCCCCGGAAGCTGCCGGCCCTCCGCACGTCCGGCGCTTCCGGGGCAACCTCCCTCCGCAGCGACCGGACGCGCTGCGGAGGATAAGTCAGGGAAAGTGCGCCCGCCGCTTTTAGGGCGCACTTTCCCTGAAATCTAAAAGGAGCGCCAATTTGGAGCTCCTTTTAGATTCGCCGCAGGAGCGCCGCGGTGCGGAGGCTGAGCTCCGCCGGCGCTCCGACCCGCGGCGTCTCCGGGGCCTCCGTCTGCCGAGGCCCAGAGAGAACCCTGTATAACTGGCATCTTCATCAAATAGAAGAGGCAGGCTGTGTGTAACCCTTGAGATTGGAGTGCAGCTCCCATCAGCCCTAGCCAGCATAGTTTAAAAGAAGGCAGGATTTGCAGCCCACCAACATTTGGAGAGCTACACATTACTCAGCCCACCTGTTGAGCATTATAGCAACCAATTAGATCAACAGAATTTTGACAAGTCTATCTGAAACACAGGTGGTCAAAATCTGAGCCTGGGATAGCATATGGCCCCCAATGTTTTTTTTTCTTTCAGTCCTGAGACCTCTGGATCCCCCAGAATACCCCTTTACAGGCTAGAAAATACACTACTTCCTTAAAAGTAATTTACCTTTTAGAATAGGTTGCAGAGTTTATTTGCACTTTTTAATATCAAAATAATTTTTTAAACCCTCAAAAAAGAACAAACTAAAAACAAAGGCGGCATCTGGTTTTGTTCAGTATCCTGCATTTTTGGCAGTGTACATGGTTCCTGGAAGTTTCTGGGGCACGTATTCCACGGACTTGCTGTAATAGCCTACCCCAAATCCATAACTTGGAAGCTATGGAAGTTTCTCAATATTCTACAAGAACAGAGTTTTCCCCATTTTACTTCTATATATTTGTACATCCCACCACCTATTCTTCAAGTCCTCCATCACAACAACATTTCTTGCTCTGAAGTGAAGAAAGTAAGGGCCTTTGCAGACTGCCAGAAATAGTGCACATTAAATTGAGGCACTGCCCTGGCTCAGTGCTAAGGAATCATGGGAACTGTAATTTATTGTGGCACCAGAGCTCTCTGACAGAGAAGGCTCAATGTCCCAGAAAAAAATACAATTCCCATGACTCCCTAGCACTGAGCCAGGGCAGTGCCTCAATTTAATGTGCACTATTTCTGGCAGTCTGCAAAGGCCCTAAAACCATTGCAGAACTGTAGTTCTGATGTTTCCGTTTTGGTAAGTTGCACTACCACTGGTTTCTAGGAATCCTCTCCCCCAGAAAAAAACCTACGGTAGGCTACATTACAGCTGTTGCCAGTTTGCTGCTGGGTATTTGAGCAGAAGCAGCTTCAAATGTTAGAAAGTTATCATGTTCCACAGCTTGGAGAATGATGATTTCTTATCCCTAGCCACTCCATGTCTCTGGGATCCATGAGAAAGAGCAACTCTAGAACAATTCATTTTCCAGAGCAAAAGGTGGTAGTTGTATAGATTGTGCCACTACAATACAATATTGTTCATTATTATTGTAAACATATTGTATATACTTAATTGAAAGTTGACTTCATGTGTAAGTCAAGGGCAGGTTTTTGGACTGAAATTATGGATTTTGATATGACCTGTGGATAAGTTGAAAGTAAACCTTTTGGGTCAATTTCTGACTAAGGGCCTTTGCAGACTGCCAGAAATAGTGCAAATTGAGTCCACTTTAAATTGAGGCACTGCCCTGGCTCAGTGCTAGGGAATAATGGGACTGTAATTTATTGTGGCACCAGAGCTCTCTGACAGAGAAGGCTCAATGTCTCAGGAAAAAAACCCAATTCCCATGATTCCCTAGCAGTGAGCCAGAGCAGTGCCTCAATTTAAAGTGGACTCAATTTGCACTATTTCTGGCAGTCTGCAAAGGCCCTAAATTTCCAGACATGAATGTATACAGTAGTTTATTTGTTTCAGTGTGTGCATGTGCACAGTGATGAGCAATTCTGATTAAGTAGTAAAGACACTAGGCTTTATTGTGAGAACTCAATTAAAGAAAGGGAAGCTCTCCAGTGCTAAAATAAGCTAGCTTCAGTTTTAATAGAAATGGGAGAATGAGGGAGAAGAGAAAAGGTGGAAAGATTCTTAAGAGTATCAGCTTACATCTGAGAGGTTAGAATAAATGGGTAAAAGATGAGGAGACTTTGGGTCACTGAAAACTACTTAAACCTATCATTGCTGTTTTCTGTAAGACATTTTTAACTCTTTAAATTCTGGGCAACACTGTTGCATTCCCAAAACTATTAAGGAGATATTTCTCAGGAAATGCTGGTACTTTTAAACATAAAGCCATAACTCCAAATTTTGCCGATCTCCTCTGGACTTTAGAAATGTTAATTTTCTTTGAGCCATTTTGTCTTCTGAAAGCTCTGGAACTGTTGGTGATAATGTGCCTGACACATATTTTCAAAATTTTATTCTTGATATTTGTATTTAGAAACAAAAAATTGCAGGTATGTGTGTATGACAGAGCTGTACAGTCTTTTTAGCTCCAAGGGTCTCATCTGTGTACTTGGACATACATGCATCCAACTGCTAGGGGCAGCTGAGATCTCTTGTGGTTGGACATTATCACACCAGCGGCAAGAAAAGCGGCAAGGAATCAATCCAGAGCCATACCGGAATGATTCTGGTCGCACAGCCGTAATTCCTCTTTGAAAGAGGAATTCAAAAGAGCTGGAATGATGCAGTGATGGCGCAAGGATGATGCAGGGATGGGCGGGGTTTGCCGCGACGTCGTCTGATCATGGAGGCAAAGGAACCGGAATGATGCAGCGATGGCAAAGGGATGGGGCTGCTTTAGACCCCGTGTGATAATGTCCAAAGTGGCTAACAACTGGATTTGGACCATGCCCCCCCACCTTGACATATATCTTAGCATATTCGTCTGCCTTAGCAATTTCCACTGAGATTGTTATTCATTGATTTAGTACTAGCAGCTGGTCTGTAACAAAAACAGAGAAATCTAAAAGAAGATCTATTTTTCTTTAGCAAGACAACAGAGGTTTAGAATAGACTCTTTTACTGGACCTTTTTTATTTGAACCAAATTGCAAACAATTGAGCCATACCAACACAGCTATTTGGAGACAAGAATACAATCAAATGGATGAAATATTGGTTGCTTCCAGCTGATACTAGCTGCTAGTATACTTCCATCCTGGAGCTCTTTAATAGTCCTGAGGCATTGTTCTTCTGTGCAAACTAGAAGATTATTGTTAATTAGGAGTGGGGAGAAGAGGATTTAAACCCAGACTTAAATATGAGGCTCAGTATGTGATCTTGGGCAAGTCATTATTCCTCAGCCTATATTACCTCACAAGGCCATTTTGAGGATACAGATGAAAGAGGGATCACACACAATGCCTTGAGCTCACTAGAAGAAAGGCAAGATATAAAATCAGTCAGTTTCCTGTGTTGAAAGAAATGGAGCAACAGCAACTTTCACACTACACAATTATAGCACTATATGATTCCACTTTACCTGGAATCCATGATTCCATCCTGTAGAATTCTAGAAATCACAGTATAGGCAGGAGTATTTAAAATTCTTTCTTACAGATTTCTAGATCCTCACCATAGTATAAACTCCAGGATTCCATAACATGGAATCATAATAGTTAAAGTGGAATCAATCATAGGATTTCCGGAAAATAAATAAAAATAGATGCTCACACCAGCAACTCATGGTCTAAAACCAGAGGTGGGGTACCAGAGTCTAGTAACTCTGAGGTCAGTTAGCTGAATCTGCTCATTCCTTTAGTTCAGATTTAAAGGGAGATATCTCAAATGGTGAACTGTATCTGCAAAACAGGTTTAGTACTTTAGTTAGATCCTTTCAAGCTCAAATTCACACTCTTGCTGAAATGGGAGCCACCACCGTCCTGTTGTGATGGGTTAAGACACCTCCCCTTTGTGTTTGGATCATGTATTGCTTCTGTTTGCTACCTGTTTGTTGTTGTTAGCTGCCCTCGAGTTGACCTTGACTCATGGTGACCCTGTGAATGAGATGTCTCTCAACCCCCTTATTCTCCATGGTTCTGCTTAGTATGTTGAGAGTTCTTGTATACTTGTTCTTGTATAGTTCTTGAGACTAACTGAAATAAAGAAGTTGGCAGCATGAGCTTTCGTAGACTTCAGTCTACTTCCTAAATTTATGTTCTACTTAAGTCTTGTAAATTCAGGCCAGTGGTTTCCCTAAATGAGTCTAGCCATTTGGCATGCAGTCTTCCTCTCTTTCTACTGACTTCTATATTTCCTAGCATTATTATCTTTTCTAATAAGTTATGCCTTTTCATGATGTGGCCAAAATGCAATAGCTCCAATTTAATCATCTTGGCTTCCAGGGAAAGTTCAGGTTTGATCTGTTCAAGGACCCATCTGTTTGTCTTTTTGGATGTCCATGGTATTCTTGGCACTCTCCTTCAGCACCACAGTTCTTATCTGCTTTCTCCACTGCCTAGCTCTCGCATCCATACATGGTGATGTGGAATACAATGGATTGGACAATCCTAATTTTAGTGCTCAGTTGTATATCATTACTCTTTAGGATCTTGTGTAATTCTCTCATCATTGCTCTTCCCATTCCCATCCTAGTCTTCTTATTTCCTGACTTCAGTCTCCTTTCTGATCAATGTTTGTTCCATGATAAGGGAAATCTTTATTTTGATTTCTTCTAGGCTGAATTTAAGTAGATCCTCCATGGTCATTATTTTTGTTTTCTTTATGTTCAGCAACAAGCCTGCCTTTGCACTTTCTTCCTTGACCTTCCTTTGTAATTTTTCCAATTTCCATAATGCTTTCTGCTAGTAGTATGGTATCATCTATGTATCTTAGATTGTTGATGTTCCTCCCTCCCTCCTATCTTTACTCCTCCTTCCTCTGAGTCTAAACCTGCTCTTTGTGTGATATTTTCTACATACAAGTTAAACAATGCAGTCTTGCCTGACTCCCTTGCCAATTGGGAACCATTCTGTTTCTCTATATTCTGTTCTAATAGTGGTCTCTTGTCCTAAGTACAGAATTTTCACCAGGGCTATCAAATGTAGTGGCACTAAGAGTATTCCATAGCTTTTCTGATCTATGAAGTCAAAGGCTTTGCTTTTGCCTGTAAAACACATGCTGATTTTCTTTTGGGATTCCTAAGTGCTTAGAACCTGTGAAATTAAAACACCAGCCTGTTGAATCAATTTCCTAAACTGTAAAAACCTCAGACAAGCCAACATTTGATTTTAGAAAAGATTCAAGTACAGGCATATGTGAATTAACGAAACCCCCTGACAAAGAAGATCCTCTTTAGAAATTCTTTTATGTCTGCCCAGCCCCCCCTTTGCTTCTTTATCCTCTGTGCTGCGGGAGCTTTTTAAGCAGCTTCAACACTGGGAGAAAGATGAAGGAGGGCTGGAGAAATACAGGCTTTCTGTATCAGGTTGCAGCAGTCTGCAAGAAACAATGCAATAACTCTTCAGCTGGGAAAGAATGGGATTCCACTCTAGCTGATCTGACTTTAGCCATTTCTGCTTATCTACAACCAGCAGGTAAGCAGAAATGGCTAAAGTCAGCTGCCTCCAGAATCCTTCCTGAGCATGTGTGAAGAGCAAAAGAGAGAATAAGAGTGCACAGATTAGCTAGCCTGTCTCACCAGTTGCCCCCAGCATGTTAAAAATGCATAGTACTGGCTATCAAAATAATTTGAAATCAAAAGAAAAATGAAGGCTGGTGATGTCAGATCCATATGCATGGTTCTGTCATGATGATATGATGTAATGATGATATGATGATAAGATGATATAACGTTATGATAAGATGTTGGTTTATTGAAAGGGGAATGGGAATCATGTGGGAAGCCAAGCTTGGGAAACAAGGGGAGGGGGCAAATGGCCAGAGGTGAGAGAGATTGAAGTTTTATGACCCTATTGTTTCTGCAAGCAGATCAGGGCTGTAAACTAGGGATGCTCTCCTTCCTTAAGTGTGATTGAATGGTAATGTAGGAAAGGAAACATGAAAGGTCACTTTGATCCGGATCAAAGGCCTGGGATTGTAGCCAGGGAGGGGGGCTAGATGATGAGGACTCTTAAGTATGATCCAGGGGGAAAACTTTTCAGTTCTGACACAAACCCTGGACAGAGGAATTTCTGTCTCAATTTCTGGAATAAAATCTTTTGTTTTAATCACACTAAGATGTTTTCTTGGTTATTGGGAACTGAGTCCACTTATCCTGACAGGTGAAAGCAAAAGTCATTCTTGGATACATTTTGGGAAAAGAAGTTCAAAATATTGTTATTTATGTATGCATGGCTTCCCTGACCTTATTGTTTCATTTCACATGCGTATCTTCTTTGTTTTGGATAAAGAGCTTGCTGAAACATACTAAATGCTCTTCTGTTTTGTGATGCAGAGACCTACCCTTTTCTTTTTATGTTATTTCTGCCTCCGGTACTAATTTTTTTGTTAGAGGTAGTGTCTAGGAACATATCTACTTTGTTAACTGAGGTACATTATATAGTGGACTCGTTGTATCTGCAGGCTGGTGATCCATGGATGCATCTGCAATGTGCATGCAGCTGCACTGATGCATCTGTACGCTTGTTGCCACCATTGAATAATATGGGGTACAACTGTCCGTGGTTTTTTGCCATCTGTAGTGGATCCCAGAACCGAATCCCCGTGGAAAACCACTGTACCAATGAGTTTTTTTTAACACTGTCCCCTAGGTTTTGACAACCATTACAGCTGTTGCTCCTTTTGTCCTCCAGACTGAGTGAGCATGGGGTTATAATCATCTATTTGTTGCTATTACTACATAGTTTAGCCTTCCATAGCTTGCTGCCCTGACTTAACTTCTGATTAACCTTACATAGAATTGTCCTGGCGATCTCCCTTTTCTGTAATTTTTTAAAAAAGTTACTGGTGTGAAACACTGAAAGCATCAAAGGTGTTTGGTAGAGGACTTGGCAGAAGCATCTTCCTTGCATTCCTTCTGCAGTGCCTTATGCAGGTTGCTACTTCCAGTTCTCCCTCCTGTTTCCTCTGAGTCTGTAACTTTGTAAATAAACCAATTTTCACAGACACCATAGCTGTGCTCCTCTTTCCCTGACAGGATCCTCTAAAGGCTGCCCTGCTTGGAAGTGGGGGTAGAGGAAAATGTCAGGTTCAATAAAGGATAACATCCCTCTAATCCTGTTGGATCAACAGAGCAATTACATCCTCTTCTTTTCTGATTGAGACAGGCAGCACTGCAAGCCATGTAGGATCCAACATGATAATAAGCAAATGTCCTGAGACATAGGCTTGCCACCTTTGTTATGGGAGAGCTCCTCTTCCTTTAAGAGCTGCATAACAGGCAAAATTTCAACAAGTGGAACTTTCAGACTTTTCACCTTTTGTTTGGAGGGAAACTGGACCCAGAATAACAGTTACTCAAGAAAGCTTTCAGCAGAAGTTAGAGGTCCCAACAAGAGATTATACATGTGCATTTTAAGAATGGTTCAGCAAAAGTGGATTAGACAATACTGGAGTAGCTACCATCATTACAACTACCATCACTTTTACAAACAGTTTATTCCTGATTCAAGACCAGCAGTATCTCCACCTGATGTTAAGAAATGATAAGACAAATCCTAAGCACATAACAAGTCTCCTTCCTTGGAGGTCTTTAAGCAGAGGCTGGATGGCCATCTGTCAGGGATGCTTTAATTGGGAGTTCCTGCATGGCAGGGGGTTGGACTGGGTGGCCCTTGTGGTCTTTTCCAACTCTATGATTCTATGATTCTATTTCAGTGAACTTCAGTGTTGCTCAATTAATGCCAATGCATTTTGAAAATCCATGCTGCTGGTGGTGGTTGTGTGGCTTCAAATTGTTTCTGACTTATGGCAAACCTAAGATGTACCTATCATAGTGTTTTCTTGGGGAGTTTCTTCAGAGGGGGTTTATCATTGCCATCCTCTGAGGCTGAGAGAGAGTGACTTGTACAGGGTCACCCAGTAGGTTTCATGGCTGAGTGGGGATTCAAACCTTGTTCTCTATAAGCATAGTCCAATATTCAAACCACTACACCACACTGGTAGTTACTAAGATGTTAATATTGCTGATAAATGGGCTTTAATATATACTGCAGAGACATGATAGTTTATTGCTATTGTTATGTACTTTCAAGTTGAGTCTGACTTACAGTAATAAATAAAATGATCAAATAAGCAAATACAATCGTCCCTCCCAATTTGTCCCTCCTGGTTTCCCAGCTGCGGAAAATCAAAACCACAAATTGGAAGTCCGAGAACTAGGAGGGATGGCTGTATAGGGTTTGCTTGGCAAGATTTATTCAGAGAAGCTTTGCCACTTTCTTCCTCCAAGGTTGAGAGAGAGAGAAACTTGCCCAATGTCACCCAGTGGGTTTCCATGGCTGAACAGGGATTTGAACTCTTGTCTCCCAGAGTCCTAGTTCAACACTAAAAAACAGACGTGTATCTGTTCAGTATTGATACCAGCCTTCCCCAGTCTGGTACCCTCAAGGTTATATGAGGATGATTTAGTAGTAATCTGGCATATCTGGAAGGCATCAGGTTAGAGAATATTGATTTTTATTGCAGGGAGGAAGATGATCATTTCACTTGCAGCTGTGATAAGGGTAGCCCCAAACTCACTACAAAAGAGAACTGCTTCACACAAAAAGGACACAATTTTTAATGCTAATTTATATATAGATTCAAATTTGAACATTTATACAGAAATACTATACATCTCACTATAGTGAGGAAGACAGTGAGTAGGTGATCTGTATCCCTGCTAGGTGTTCTGTCCTTGTGCTAATTGTTGATTAGCAACTTCAGTACAGAATCTCTGGCTTCTTTTATCTCCCTTGTCTTCCTTCTTTGTCTTTAAACCCGTCTTTGACTGGATAGCCCTTCAAACAAAGGATGACTTCAAACAGAGACCTATCCTTTGACAACTCTTTGAATAGAGGACTGATTAAAGAAGAACACTTGGCCATCTTTGCTTTCAGCTCTTCCTTCCTTGACAGAGATTGTCATCCATGAACTGGTACCTTTAGACCTCATTACCAGTCACATAATGTGGGATTGTCTTTGAAGATTGCTTCGAAACTTCAATTAGTCAAGAATATACCTGCTAGGCTGCTAACTGCAACCAGCCCTAGGGATCATATCCTGCCAGTTTTCCTAGGGTTTTGTACATTTTTAAAAACAATTCAAAGTGCTGCTACTTATCTTTCAAGCCAACATGATTTGAGAACACTCTACATAAAAGATTGTCTGTCCCACCCTCTAAAGTTAGGTGAAACCACTGACAGTGGCGATTACCGCACAAGGATGCTTTTGCATTGTAATCATACAATTTCTTTGATGTGATTCCAATGGTAGCAAGAGTGCTATTAATGTACTTATTTCTACTTTACCTTTCAATACCATGACAGTCCTTGTTTTGTTATGAATGTTTCTGGTCTCTGTTTTCTGCGCAGTGCACATGATGGCAACTTCCGCTCCCTTTTCTTCTTGGTTTGTGTATGCATTTAAAAAAAAAAGTTTTTTTTTTTAGTTTTTCATCAAAATCTGGCAATGACGAGATTAGACCTGTAATTGTGAGATTCTTTGAGCACCTCATTTCTAGTGATTCATGATTCTTGAGTTCCATGCTGTTGTTTTAATTTTGGATTCCACTTATTTTTGCAACTCAAATTCTATTATCCAGACTATGACAATTACCATAAATATATACATAAATAAGTATATTAACACCTCACCAAATCTGGCAAAACCACCCTTCTTCACTGGAAGTTTAGTGATGTAACAGAATCAGGGACAGGGTCATGACATGCCTACCATACCAAATCGACCTCACAATACGGTAGTGCTAGAAGAATCTGCACATGCACAATCATGTGAATGTAGTGATATTGAGGGTTATTGATGGGTATCCCTTGTTAAGGCAAAATTGCTTGATAATAATGGTATGACAATGGATCAGCAATGGATGAATGCCAACATCGTGTGAAAAGGAAAGGAATCATATGTTGTAATTCTGTTTCAGTTCCATCACTAGTGCCTTTTGTGGTAATCTCCAGTGTCTTTTCTGCCATGGCACCCCTTCTTTGGAACATTCATCCCAGAAAGGATCACTTGGCCCCATACTGTCTGTCTTTTATGTGTTTATTTTTTTCTAACAAACATGCCTAAATTCAGCTCTGGATTACTAAAGGGAGGAGGAGGAGGAGGAGGAGGAGGAGAAGTCTCACTGCAACTGCCAGAGAAATGATGGATTTAGCTTCAGAGAAAAGGTTTTTAAAAATTGCTCATATGGCTATTCATTACTTTAACTTGTTTACTGATATATGTTGTCCTGGGATTTCTTTACTGAAGGGTGGTATATATCTTTTTGTCTGTCTGTTTATCAAATAATAAGCTGTAGGGGTGTAATCTGGAGAAATATATGCACTCTATGAAGCTACAATATTCTGAGTTCTCACATTTTCTTGCATCATGACATATGGTGATTCAGGGCTTACAGAGCTGTTTAATTAGGAATGGGATATCCTTTTGGCTGTTTGTCTTAATGCAGCTTGTTTGTTGCACAGCTTTTTTATTAAGCAGCTGGTACTGAGCACCATCAAAGGCAATATTTTGGCTGAGATGACTCCCCTAGCCTGTTCTGGTTGAACAACCCAAGATTCCTGGTAAAAAGGCACCTGCTCCATTACAACGTTTCTGCTAGGAACCAAGAGAACTGAAGTGTATATCCAAATCCATCTGTACAACCCCCACTTCACTCATTCTCACACTTTGATACACCGAATGCAAACAACCACACACACACAAATATCACCTTTTCTAATTACTGCTCCTGAGCTTGTGATCTGTCTCTCACATTGCTGGCTGCCACAAGGTGGTGGTGATCTGAAACATTGATGTATGTCTGCATACTGCTGCTGTTACCTCTGTTAATTAAGGAAGCTGTAGTTCTCTCAGATTAGCAGTAGATGCTGCTGCATGCCTGCGGTCATACTGTGACAAGGATGAAGGTCTATAGACTCTTAGCTATGGCTTCTGTAGAGTGAAAGAAAATACACTTTCAAAATATTCCCTTTTAAAGAACCAGATTCGAGGGCCTTAGAAAGGTCATTGCTTCTTGGCTAGCAACTGAACTATTATTTACTTGCCAAGCCTATAAAGTTTATCATTCTAGTATTACTAGATTTGCCATCTGTTCATAATATTTATGGATTATGTGTATCGTAGGAGTTAACTAAGTAGAAAGCTTCGTAAAAATGGAATTTGTCTTTTTAAAAAATTGATGAGTTATTTTTCATTGGAAATTAAATCATACTGAATAATGGAAAATGCTGCAGGGATGTGAAGTCAAAGATCACAAACTCCTCAAAGATCGTATAATCAAAGATTATGAATATGCTGACAGACTGTATTATATCCATCTGTTCTCAATTAATGTCACATGTTCTCCATTAGTGTCAATTATGTTAATTTAATGCAGAATTCTCAGGTAATGGCCAGAATCTTATTGGTTTATCTCAATTAGAGTAGACCCATTAAATCAGTTCTTGAATGGTAAGTCAACACATAGATAAATCCTATTGATTTAATGGATCTACTCTGTTTGAAGTAACAGTGTGATTCAGGTCAATATGTAATAACTGAAGTAATTACCAATGTGTCTGGACCCATGATTACTCTGTTATTGTATTAAAGTCTGACATCCTATGGCTGGCTTCCTATTAGTGATATATGAAAGCATATGTTGTGCTGCACAAATGGAGTGTGTGTGTGTGTGTGTGTGTGTGTATAATAGGGATGCAGTGGCTCAAGTGGTTAAGACGTTGACTCTATTGATTGTAATTCCTGGGAACTTTCAGAAGTTGTGAATCTCCTTTAAATAAAGAATTAAGATGCTGACTCTGACAACTGCAAGATTGGCAGGTTGACAGTTCAAGGCCCAAGTGCTGCATGTTGGATTGAGCTCCCATCACTGGTCCCAGTTTCTGCCAACCTAGCAGTTCTAAAGCATGTGAATGCAAGTAGATAAACAGGTACCACTTTGGTGGGAAGGTAAAAAGCGTTCTGTGCAATCATGCTGGCCACATGATCACAGAGTAGTCTCTGACAATGCTGGCTCTTCAGCTTAGTAATGGAGATGAGCACCGCCCCCTACAGTTGGACATGACTTGACAACCTTGTGAATGGGGAATACCTTTATCATACACAAAGAGAGAGAGACAGAGAGAGAGAGTTGACCCTCTGTTTTTGTGGGGGATCTGTTCTGGATTCCCTTCTGTGAAAATGGAGACTCACCGATATTCAGGCCCCATAGCATGCACCCCATTGATCTTAATGGAAGTTGCCCCTCCGTGAATATTCAAAACCACAGATCTCAAGTCCGTGAGGACGGAGGGACAACTACACACACACACATCCTGCTGAAAGTGGCATAAATGTTGTTGCATGTGTGGGATTGTTGTGCATGCAGCAGTGCTTTAAAGTACACAGAGAAGTTTGAGAGTGTGCATTGTCTTTGAACATTGTGCATTGCAATTGAATAACAAATGCACATTTACCATTGTGCTACATTGGTATTCAGTATAGGGTTATTTGACATAACTCCACCAGTAGATATCTGCATTATGCTGAAAAGACGTAGGATCTTGGGCTGTATTTACACTCTGTCCACAAACTGCTACATTAAAAATAGTGTGAACAGTGTGGGAAAGCAATAAGCAAACTAAACAAATATCAAATGGAACACCCCTCTCATTTGTGCAATGTAGACTATTGCTCCTCCTCACCTGATGATATATCAGCCATTTGTTATTGTATGCCTCCAAGTCATTTATGACTTATGGTGGCCCTATGGCAAACCTATCACAGTTTCAGTGGGTTTACATGCCAAGCAGGGATTTGAATCCTTGTCTCCATAGTCATAGTCCAACATTGAAACCACCACATCACACTGACACATATCAGCTATAGGTTTCCAGAACCTTGCCCTATATTGATACAGACAATTGTTTCATCTGGATCAATACCATCTACATTGATTGGCAAAAGCTTTCCAGTTTCTCAGGCCAGAATTTTCTCTAGTGCCCTGTGGATTGGCCAAGGATTGAACCCGGTATTGTTTCAATGTAAAGGATGTATTCTGCCATGGATCTACAGCCCTCCCCATGATCATCAATAGGACCAAGATCTTTTCTTTCAGAGAGACAGAGTGCCATGTCCCAGTGGAAAAACTCTCCTTATGCTCCAAATTAGGGTTATATTGAATTTTGTCCATTTTGATTTGGAGTGGGAGAGGGGGAGAAGGAGAATGAAAGCAATGCTTTTGAAGGAGGAAACAAAAAGTATTTCTGAAAAGCAAACTTCAGTATGGACCTTTTCCTGAAGCTATTCTCTGCTGGTTCTTTCCCATATCCACTTCTGCTTTGCTGCCCCTTCCCTTTTGATTAGCTTCTTTCTCTAATAAAACCCTATGAAATTCATGAGGTTGCTATAAGTCAACAGGTGACTTGAAGCACACCCACTCACAAATGAGAGGGGTGTTCCATTTGATATTTGTTTAGTTTGCTTATTGCTTTCCCACACTGTTCACACTATTTTTAATGTAGGAGTTTGTGGACAGAGTGTAAATACAGCCCAAGATCCTACGAGTTATGTCAAATAACCCTATACTGAATCCCAGCCACATGTGGATCATAAGGTTGTTCCTTTTCACAGAAATTCTAAAAAGGCAGACAAAAAAGTGGTATATTTTCCAACACTGATTAAAATGTTTATAAACCCTTTGTACTTGGCTCAGCCCTTATAGACCATTTCCTATCTCTAACTCTATCTCTGTCATAGAATGTAAAAACAAGACCTTGCATGTAATGACATTTCTCATAACTTTTTGGTGAGGGTATTGTGTAACAAATGACTTTTTCTTTTCTTTTCTTTTTTTTTACAAAATGACCTCTGAGTATTTCTTGCCTAATAAAACCCTATGAAATTCATGGGGTTGCTATAAGTCAACAGGTGACTTGAAGCACACCCACTCACCTTTCCCACTACACAGTTTTAGTGCTGTGATTCCACTTTAACTGCCATGGTTCTATCATCTGGAAGTCTGAGATTTGCAGTTTTTAGAATGTTTAGCCAGAAAGCTCAAGTGCCTCAGCAGATGACGAACTCCAGGTTTCCATAGAATGTACCCACAGCAGTTAAAGTGGAATATTGCAGTATAGTTGCACAGTGTGAAAAGGTTCATGTTCTAAAATTAACATGTTTTTATGTATGTATAACAAGCAATATTTATACATTGCTTAAATATGCAAAGAGATCTTGTAGCAAGCATCTTTGAGACTAACCACAGGGCTCAACAGATGGCCCCAAAGGAGCGGCTTCACACTGCTCCTTTCAACAATGGATTGGGGCTGCAGCAACCGCATGCCGCGGCCCTGATCCAGTGATTTGTTGGCCCAAAAAGGAGTGGCAAAATGCAGCTCCTTTTTAGAACAGTGAAAAGCTGCCCTTGTTGCATCAGTGGTGGCTTTTTGCCATTTCTTTGGCACAGCATGTCTAAATGCTGCACCACAGAAATGGTGTGATGCCACCCACCATCTGGTTGTGTGGGTGGCATGACACCAACATCGGGGGGGAGTCGGGGTGTGCGGCATGCGGTCACCATGCCCCCACTCTACCCCGATGCCGGTTCTTTGTGCCAGTCTGTAGAGGCCCTGAATGAAAGAAATTGTAGCATAAGCTTTTATACACTTGGTCTACTTCTTCAGATGCATTGAAGTCTATGAAAGCTTATGCTACAATTTCTTTTGCACAGTTAGTCTCAAAAATGGTACAAGATTCCTTTGCATACTGACTAACACAGCTATGTCTCTGAACTCATTACTTACATTTTTTAAAAGGTCATGGAGGGGATTTCTGACCATTTTTCGATTTTTAGTTTAACACACAGACACACAGACACAGACACACACACACAAATACAAATGTAATGTTTTACTAATGCATTACTAGCCAAATACTAATAAGCTTATACTGTAATGTTTTTCAAAACATCACGTGATGGTGAATTTTAAGTGCAAAGAAATAATTACCTTTTGTCTATCCTGAACTTCCCATCATTCAGCTTGATTGTACCTTAGGTCATAGTACAGTGGGCTTTTAGTATCCTCTGGGGGTTCGGTTTCAGGACTTCCATGGATACCAATATCCATGCATGTTCATGTCCCATTACATACAGTTGGATAGTAAAATGGTGTCCCTTATATAAAATGGCAAAATCAAGGTTTGCTTTTTGGATTTTTTTTGGAATGTTTTCAAGCCATGGATGGCTGAATCCATGGATGCAGAATCTGTGGATATGGTGGGCCAATTATGTTGTGTGTATCTGTGTGAGAGCGAGTCCTCCATATCCTGTGTTATTTTCAACATTTCCATCATTAGAGGTGGTCCAAAATATTTTACTTCCTGAGGCAAATTAACAAAGGGGCCTCTCAGCCACACAAAAACCAAGTATAGTATCCACTGCCATCCATGTTACTTTAATGTATAAAGCAGAAAAATCCCATAAGCACCCTCTTTTCTACCAGTAAAAGTACAAGAAGAAATTTAATTTGTTGTTCTTTCATGCTATCCAAAATCTGCATCTTGAAGCAGATGTCTTATTTTGCCAAATTTTTCGGTGAGCCCCCCCTACCCCCCAAGTTTAAAGCCCTCCAAATTGTAAACTTTCCACATAGGTAAACTGACCTGCCCTTTGTCTGTTTGGACTTTTCTGTAACCTACAGTATCTAACTACCAGTGAAAGAAATGAAGCCCACAGTCATTCTGTATTCTCTTGGGTGCTAAATATGCCTAAAATAATGGTATAGGAAATAGGTAACTGTGTAAAAGCATATAGATGAACATAATTAATTTGTGTTCACGACAGAAACCCCTTAAAAACAGATGATATACAACATCATTTGAAAGTTGTAAGGAATATATTTTGAGCATATTTAAAGTCTCCTGAGTACCTGTCTCTTTAGATCACGTGACTACAGCACCAATATGAATACAAATAGACCAATAATCAGAGCTGTATGTACTCTAAACTAAGAAAAGAAAAAGAAAAAGAAAAATTGAGTTTTTGAATATGTAATTCAAATTTTGTCATCAGAAAAAATTATGATCGAGATCCTAGATCAGCTGCTTTGTTAAGTATGCTTAGTTAAGTAAAAGTATACATAAGTAAGTAAAAGTTATGGATACTTAACTAAATAGTATCTCCTGGCTTGCTGGGCAGCAGCAGCTGTGTGTGGCAGAGGACTGTTCTGTCAATCGGAGTGCAGCATACTGTTTTCACCCCCTTCCTCCATTGAGCTCTGGTGTGACAATCAGAAGTAGGATGCCTATCTCAATTCCTTCTCACATTGGAGATTGCTGGCAGAAGGGTGTGTGTGCAAATGTCAGTATTTTGGGTCTTGATCAATAGAAGAACAGACCTCCTTCACACGCGGTGGGTGCTGCCCAATAAAGCAGGACTGGAAAAAGAGGGAAAAAGCTATGAAAACATAGTGTAGTGGTTTGAGTGTTGAACTGTGACTCTGGAGACCAGGGTTCAAATCCTGGCTCAGCCATGGAAACCCACTCAGTGACCTTGGGCAAGTTATACTCTCTCAGCCTCAGAGGGTGACAATGGCAAAGGCAAAAACCCCTCTGGAGAAACTTGCTAAGAAACCCCCTTGATATCTTTACCTTAGGGTTGCCATAAGTTGGAAACAACTTGAAAGAACACAACAACAAGAAGTCACCAAAGGTCTGACTGCTGCCAGTTCTATTGAGCTACTGACTAAGACGAAAGGTTTCATAAATGTATTACTATAACATATTTAGGTCTTGATTCATAGCCACAAGGTCTAGTTCCTTTAATAGTAGAAAATAGAGATTCTTAGGAATTCTGTGAGAATGCTGAATTCTATGACATGTACTCTCATCTTTTCTTTTTCATGAGAGAAGCACAGAATTCACACATTTAGTGGTTATTGAGACAGTGAAAACAATCCAGGTTGAATCTTTGTTGTTCACATACATTTGAATGAATCTGATTAATGGTGGGAGGGCTGCCAAAACCCCCACGTAACCTGAGATAATAGATGTCAGATTTTTTTCTGAGTTTTTCTAAAAGATTTGGATTCTTGGCTATGTGAATAACCAATGTGAATAGACCCAGGATAAACTGGGATAAAATTCTGCATGCCTTGAATGTGTTTCAAATACAATTGCATCATTGACTCCATCTTTATCTGAGCGCTGACACATGTGAGCAACCAAACTCACAGAGACATGCATAGATGTGGTTCCATAGTAAGAACAAACCCAGAATGCATGAGTGAGATTATTCACATAGTCTCACTAAAAACAACAATAAGTGAATGACCCCTTACTTAGTCAATTATACTGGCATCTAGCAAACAAGCCTTTGACAGAGGATGTCAGAGTTAACAAATTAAGAAAATGGATAAGAAGAAAATGAATTCATTTGAGATGTGATACCGAAGAAGTGGTGGACAGCTGGAGAAGACTGCCGAGGATGCTGTGGACAGCTCAAACAAACAAACAAACAGGTCCTAGATCAAATCAAGCCTGAAATCTCCCTGGAAGCCAAGATGACCAAACTGAGGCTGTTGTACTTTGGTCACATAATGAGAAGGGAGGACTCATTAGAAAAGACAATAATGCTGGGGAAGGTGGAGGGAAGTAGGCAAAGAGGAAGGCCACATGGCAGATGGATGGACTCTATTAAGGAGGTCACGGGTGTGAACCTGCAGAAACCAAGCAGAGTAGTGGAGGACAGAGGGTCTTGGAGATGTCTCATCCATAGGATTGCCATGAGCGAGATCGACCTAAAGGTGGTTAACAACGACAACAACAAATGTTAGTTAAATAGTGAAGGGCCAGTGTTAATTTCTCTGCCTGCATAGTGGTGTCACTATTGCCTGCATATACCCTCAGGTAGGCTCTTTATTAAGTGAATCGGTGCTCATCCAATTGTTTCTGTTGCTTGGCTGTGGCTCTGATCAGGTTACGCATCCTTTCCTGTGCAGGCATTCCAAACAGAAAACAAAAGCTATCAAAGGGGCATATCAAAGAGGGCAGGATGAATGCACAGCTGTCTTATCTGTCCCTCAAATACTCTCTTTTTAAAAAATCACCACAAACCACCACTTCATAAGCCTGGCTTTAAGAAAAGGGAGACGTTGTAGAAAGATAGATAGTGTAGTCAGATCGATAAATACTGTCAACAGAATGAGAGAGAGAGAGAGAGAAAGAGCAGGAGGGAGAGGGAGATAGATGGAAAGATGGATAAAACAAGACATTTCAGATGTTGTATATTCCTGTTGTGTCTGTAAGGAACACATGCAACAATCTCTTCAGAAAAGCAAATGCTCATTCAGTTTCTTTCTTCACAAGTTGCTTTGTTCTTCTGGAAGCTAGTATTTGTGTTCTGATGTAGACTGAAGAGCCATTTCAGTTGAAAATAATCATGCCTTGCCAACTGTTGACAAGCCACAGTGTGTAACCTTTTCTTCAAAATCAGGACTAGCCTAAGACATTTTCCTTCAAAACCTACCTTCAAAGCCCTTTAAAAGTCTCAAAGGGTTTCCTAAAAAGCCTGCAAGAACATAGAAAAATTTCTGCCTCATGCTGAAATGAATATGGGTGGCAGATGTCACCAAATGAAATCTCTGCCGCAAATCTGCCCTCCTATCCCCCAGTTTTATATTCAAGACATAATGGGGACTTGAGCTCTGATGGACATGCCTGAAGGTACACATTAGTTTCCAAGGGAAAATGTCATGGCAGACAAACAAATGAAGAAACATTGGTTAATGTGAGCAGCTAAGTGGCTTAAATGGAGCAGTCATGTAACTCATATCTAATGCTAGCCAAGGTCTCTGTGCAAAACCTTGACTTTGACCTACTCAGTCCCTCTTGTTTTTGATTTATGTGAAGTCTGCCTCTCCCAAAGGGTTCGAGACAGAGACGTGGGACAGAATTCCAAATCTCTTTACCTCAGAGACTCTTTTTAAATGTAAAACAATTTTCGAAGGCTGAGTTCAAGTATGGAAGGGTAGGGAAGGCTTAGCCTTCTTGGCATTTGTTTGTGAAATGTGCATGTGAGTGTGTGGACACAAACACACAGAGCTAGTGCCAGCTGCAGGGGAAAAGATATAAGTATCTCATTTTTTTCAAATGAGAAAAGCAATAAAAGTAGATATTTTTTAAGGGACAAACGACAGAAGTTTTAAAAAGTTAAACTGGGACATACTTTTCTGGTCCCAGTCATAATCTTTCAGGACTACTTTTTAATGGGAGAGGGGAGGAATTTCTCAGGGGGAAGGAATGTGTCATACCTAATTTAGTCCTAAAATAGAAACATTATCCCAAACTATAAATCAAGGATGCCATTTGAATAGAGGGAGCAAAATGGATTCAAGATTAAATCAGAGAGGAAATAATTTCTATTGTGGACATTCCCCATGTAAAGCCTCATTGAGAGGACAGCGTGGTGTACTGTTGGACTATGACTCTGGAGACCAGGGTTTGAATCCCCACTCAGCCATGAAACCCACTGGGTGACCTTGGGCAAATCACAATCTCTCAGCCTCAGAGAATGGCAATGGCAGACCTCCTCTGAAGAAACTCACAGGGAAAAAACTCTGTGATAGGTTTGCTTTAGTTGGAAATGACTTCAAGGCACACAACAACAACAAAGCCTTGTTCACACATTCTGAAGAACAGCTGAGAACTACAGGTCTCCTCAGCCAACTTCCTCAAGAACATCAGACCCTGCATTGAGTAGGAAGATTTGTTCAGAATTTTTTCTCAGTTTGGAAAATTACAGTAAAAATGTATATCATTTCCATTTCTCATTATACTATTTGAAAAGTTATTTGTTTCCATTACTTACTACACTGTCCAGAAAGTAATTTGTTTTGTTGCTTGTTATTTCCCTTTTGCTTTCAGTCACAAAAGGGTTGACAAAGAGAATGAGATAATATTTGAAAAAAATTGTAGTGAAATGCCACTTAAAATATCTAAAAAGACCCTTGAAAAGTATAACTAAAAAGCAATTAGAAAGTGTTCCTTGTTACATTTAAAAAGAGATTTAATTCCCATTCATTGTGCTCCTTTTGAAAGGTGGCTCCATTTCATCCTTTTTACCTTATTATCTGAAATTTGTTGCAAGTTCTGCTTCTATTTACATTTTATGGGATGGTCTTTATGATCAGGACTCCTAAAAAAAAAAACAGCCCACACGATCCTGCTGTTCCTGCAAGAAAGTCAAAGAATGAGGAGAAGGGTGGTGTGCATGAAGACGCTGGAAGAGGGAAGGACAGCTTGCAAGACCCTGTTCCCACTTTGATTCTGCATGCATTCTTCAGAATGCATGCATAGGGCTATAATACCAAACAATAAGAGAAGTCAAATACTAAAACTTCAAGTACACATCTTGAATTCAGCCCATTTCCCCCCCTTTATAGCAAGAAATCAACAAACTGCTGCCAAGGGGAGGATTCAGCCCTTGGAAAGAGATCAGTTTAGACTTCACTTTACCAGGTGCAGAGTAGGTTTGAGAAAGAGAGCAAAAAGTGGAAGAAAGAGAAGGAAGGTGTGGGGGATAGTGATGGAAACAAATGAGTTTATTGCATGGCACTTTCAGGAATGGGGAACTGAACAGAATGGAACAGCATGGAATGGGGGTGAGAACACACAGAAGAACGCCAATTTTGAAGATCGATTTTGAAACTCAAAAGGCTGCTTCTGCTCTGCACAAATAATGCAGCTTGATGCCACTTCAACTTCCATGGCTCAATGCTGTGGAACTCTGGGATTTGTAGTCTTGTGAGATATTTACTCTTCTCTCACAAAGAGCTCTGGTGCCACAGCAAACTACAAATCCTAGGATTCCATAGCATTGAGCCATGACAATTAAAGTGGTGTCAAATTGCATTATTTTTGCAGTACAGATGCAGCCCAAGAAAGACAAGGAAAGAGCTCAACTATGTTTGGCTCTAGCACTGTCCATTGTTGTTTTTGGTCCCACTTACCACTGCATGAAGCCTCAACAGATTACTTTCTAGAGCAGTGGTAGGCAACTATTTGGAGTTAGAGGGTTACTGGCCCCTCAGAGGAATTTGGGGTTCCCTTTCCTTCACCTCCATCCATCCTTCCAAAATTCATTTTTACCCCCAAATATCCCCATCTAAAGTTCTTGGGTAGCATGTAGCCCATGGACCAACTTTCTTCATCTTGTTCTAGGGCAGTGATCTCCAAACCTTTCTGGGATACTACTCCTTCTTCTTGGGTGACAATCCTGGTATCCTCCAATGCCTCTATCTTGATCTTAGGTCTACTGCTGTACTGCAAATTCAAAACAATCAGTCTCAGGTGCTGCTCCATTGGTATCTGGTCACCTTGGGAGCAGCAACAGAACAGCTGGTTGAGCAGAGACTGAGCAGGTGATTTTCCTTGTCTTTCTTATGCACCAATACTTTGACTGAAAGCCACCATGCAGCCCTCTTTTCCCTCACCAGCCTCTTGGATATTTCCACTGTCCTGGGGGCGGTGGGGGGGGGGGGAAGAGGGACTGTACTGCCCAGTTTGGGAATCACTACTCTTGGGCATGTGGTGGTTGGCAGAGGAAAAATGTTTGCTTTGGATTTCTACCATTTTTGTAGAAAAAAGAAAAGTTGGGATATCACAAAGAGAAAAATTGCCTTTTAAAAAAGGTCTTTCTTCCCAATTCCAAACAGAAAGAGTTTGCATTGTAAATGAAACTTTGGCACTTGAACTTTTCAGTGCCATCTCCAATGATGGGTGACAGTTAACAGCTGCAGCCTACGCCTTCTCTCGCTGTTCAGTGATGTGCACCTAGGGAAAACACATATTCACAGAATCTATCACTGAGTTTGGCTTTGCAGGACCACAGTTGCCCACACACATGT